>OX382325.1:7500-1207500 GCA_947507615.1 Hemithea aestivaria | reverse complement strand
CTTTTCTGTTGAGGTACTAATTTTTTGATCGGAGGTACTAAATAGTACTAAATAGGTACTAAGTATTGGTATAGGTTTCATGCGAATCCAAGAGTTGCTCCCGCCATCTTGACGCTCGCAGTTTCTTGGTTCTTCTCATAAAGGTACTTTCTAAATGGGAAGTGAAGTCTTAAAATAGAATACTATTATTACTGTAAAAATTGACTTGCAAAAGTGTTCTACTTTTTTTTTGCTTATTCGTTTTAGGTTAGTCTTTAACCACGATCAAGGGCGGATCCAGGATTTTTTTCTGGGGGGGCAAGGTGCAGACGGGCAAAAATATTATTATTTTTACTACGAAAAGTGTGTGTTTAACTCTACAATGCTTCTGGAGAGGGGGGGGGGCTTGGCCCCCTGGCCCCCTCCCCCTAAATCCACCTATGACCACGATCTCGTGTGATGTTAAGTGACGATGCGGCCATATACTGTAGAAAACTAAACCTAGAAGGCGGGACAAATGCCTCTCTGGCATCACTGAACAAATTGTAGCCTAATATATTATGAATAAATGTATTTTGAGTTTGACTTTGAATTAATTAATACCTATTTCGTATAATATTATTAAGCTAAATCATGATTGCCTGTATCAAACACAGTGCCACCCAGTGTTTTGAAATTCAAAATGCTCCGCAGCACTGTGCTGCGACTATAACCCTGAGATATTAGTTGTTGAATCGCGTCAATCATAAGCTTTGACCACTATACCTAAGGCAGTTGTCCCATCGCCGGCGAGAAAACGACTAACTATTGGTTATTTTCTCGCTCAAGAAACGTACAAAAGATATATACATCCTATGTAAACAAAAGAGATGCGTATACAAATAGTTAGTCGCTGACTATTTACACTGCTGGTGAGGACTTTTACTAGTTTCTCGCTGAGCGACAAGAGCTATGAAAGATAGCATTCGCTTAGCGATACTCGATGGAGAAGATGGAGTATTCTTCATATCTCCTCGATCGACAGTAATCGCTCGTCTCACTTGCACACTCGGTTATATAGCAGAGCTACATAACTATCCGAACTACGCATTCGCCACTACGCACTCGCCACTCCCAACTCGCCAACTCGTTTTTACATTCTTGCTCTATTCGTTACTCGTTCAACGTTGCCGGCGAGACAACTTCCTTACACATAATAATAAGCTATTTTTTTATACTTTTTTGATACCTGAAACTGCGGGGCGCGGCTAGTATCTACTTAAATAAAGTATATATTTATTATATTGCTCTCAAAGACTAAAAAAGTTGGGTTGTTGTTAGCGTTCCGCAAACTCCAACATAAAAGGTTCAACGTCCAGAGGCCTTTAGAGCTCTCAATCTCGAGGTAATCTAATATACTTATGTACATAATAAATAATAATAATTGGGGTTTCTATACTCCAACAGAACAGGTTACCCTATTACTATAAAATCTCGCGTCACAGTGTTTGTTCCGAATCGGCCTGACCAATTATTATGCATAGGTATATTATTTAGACACAGGTCTTTAAGTTTTTTTTTAACAGACGTAGAACAAATTGCGCATGGCTTTTCCTAATATAGTTTTTTATTCGTTTCATAAAAATCTTTCCAATGATACCTAATAAATATTAATAGCATAGAAAAAAAAATATATTAGGCCTTAGAAGCCCCATTTACTATAATATCTAATAGTAATTTGATATAGTAAACTCATTGATTAATTAGCTATAATAGTCCTGTCACTTAGTGGAGACTGTCTTTGAGCCCATTTTCTATAGATTTGATGGACTCACAGACAGACTCCGATATTTTTCACCCATTATATTTATATTAAAAGCTTAAAAGGGCCTTTGCGCTTTGGACTTTTTTTCAAAAAAGTTTTTTGTCTCCGTGTATGCCTATAAAAAGGCCCGAGTTTGACCCGTGTTTAAGGGCGATATGATAATTAAGTTAGTGTAATTATTTAAGTCTGTGTATGTAATATTTGTATTGTAGTGTCGCGGTAATTATACTTACGCATTTTAATTGGATAAACCTAAATATATAAAAGGATAGAGTGACTGATTGACTGACTGATATATCAACGCACAGCCCAAACCACTGGACGGATTCGGTTAAAAATTGGAATATAGGTTGGTTTTTGCCGTAGATCTCCGCTAAGAAAGGATTTTGCAATGCATACGCTAGTTTAAAATAAATCCATTTATTTTATGAAAAAATAATATTGTTTGCGGACAAAATACATTTTAAAACCGACCAAATCCGCATCATGCAAAAACATAATACACAATAGCATAACGCAAACAAGTATATTTGAGTGCAAATTATATTATGACTGTCATGTTAATTTAAACATTTTTTGTTATATACATATTAGCTAGCAAGGTTCAAATAAGTCAACTTTACAGTCATTGATTTAATAGTTAGCATGTTTCATAATAAATTTGCACCTCGTGAAGTTAAGTGTTATTAAGGAACATTTATTTATTAACATAAAATGCATCGGCTACGTTACGTACAATAACATTATACTGGGAATCTAGCAACGAATACGCACGACTTAATATTTCTAAAATCAAATATTGTGGTAATTTTTTTATAAAATTGTATTAATTTTTTTGACGGAATTTCCGTATATATCATATCTTAACTTAGTTCCATGATGTCTAATAACATTTACTATAACATTTATTTATTTTTGTATGAAATAACATTTATTTATTAAAGCGCGTACCTATAGCTCAGAGAAGCATTAAGTGAAACAATAAAAGTTCCATATTATTATGTTATCGTACCTTTAAATTCGTAATATTATACTCGATCGGCGCAGTTCGATGACAGATACTTGACTCGCCGCGCGCAATGGTCATGTTTATCGTATTTCTTGTTTTAATAATAGTGGTTGGATATTTCGTTAATCATAAAATAACAAATGCAGAATGTAAGTCAAGGAAACACCTCCGAGGGAAGACAGCTCTCATCACAGGAGGCACGGCAGGGATGGGGCTGGAGATCGCTAAAGACTTCGCCAGAAGAGGAGCGAGGGTCATCGTCGCATGCCCTTTCGAAAACGAAGGCAAGGACGCATTAAAAACTATTATAACCAGTTCGGGCAACAAAAATGTCGAGTTCAAACTCCTCGACTTGTCATCTTTCGAATCGACGAGAAACTTTGCGGCGGATTTTTTGAAAAACGAAGACCGACTCGATATCCTGATGAACAATGCCGGGATAGCGGGACCTCGCGACGGACTCTCCCGTGATGGACTAAATAGGATAATGCATGTGAATTATTACGGAGCTTTTCTCTTGACTCTTTTACTCTTACCGCTGCTGAAGAAGACAGGTACACCGGAGGAGCCGAGTCGGGTCGTGAACACCTCGTCTATGGCCCAGAAAATTGGACGAGTGAAGGTCGGATTGGAGAACACCCTTTACAATAGACTCCTGTCTTACTTTGACAGCAAGATATGCTTGGTGTCATTCTCCCAGGAGTTTACGAACCGAGTGCAGGGGTATAACGTTGTCATGAATAACGTGGATCCAGGTGCAGTTGGGACGCGAATATTTCAGACTTCAATGAAGCATCTTGGACTGCTTTTTTCTGGAGCTTGTTACGTTTTATCTAAGACCCCGTGGCAAGGGGCTCAGACGGCTCTGCACGTGGCCCTGGATGATGAAGCTGGTCGAGTGTCTGGACAGTTCTTCAGGAACTGCCATTTTGATAGAGCGGTCAAAGACGCGTACGATGACAAATTGGCGAAAAAATTGTGGGAGGAATCTGTAAGAATAGTGAAATTAACAGACGAAGAGCTAGAAAAGTGTTTTAAATAGTTTTATTAATAGTAAATTAATGTTGGGTTATTCGTTCATAATTTAATCGTATATAACTCAATGGCTTCGTGAGTGTATTAAATAATGATATATTGCCAATTGCCGCCACCTGTTAAACTTATTTTAATATACGTAAATGTAAGTATCCTTGTATAAAATTGTGGGGTTTTAATACAGAGTAAACTCATCTAATAATGTTGGTAAAATATTTGATAATAATAAAAAATATGCATATTTAGTGCGCTGTGTTTTCAAAAGATGTATTATTATGTTTGATATGAATTAATCTAGTGTTGATTTGGTGTTGATAGTGTTTTTTGTGCGTGGGACTCTCATGCTCGCACGATAAAGTATGACGAATATAGATTATAATATTATGGAATCGTGGAATTTACTTTTTGGAAATATTTCTCGGTCTAACTTTCGGGGTATAAAATACATCTCGCTCTTAGATTTAAAAATAAAACAAAGTAGCCTTTTCATTTTAATCTAAGGACCCTCTAGTATTTTATATACACTACGACTATAACATGGTGACTTCGACAATTTCGCCTCAAGCTTGTATGTTTATGATTATTGTATAAAATAAGTAGTAAGGCCATGATATTAAATGCAGAATATTACTGTAGTAGGTATAAAAAAATAAAAGATGATTTGTAAGAAAACGCCGGCTTATACTTTCTTAACACAATTTATTCCAAGTAGGTACACAAAACTCGTTTTTTTGTAATTGTTATTATTGTGAGTATTTATTTTATTCATTTTAATAAATAAATATTTCTAAAACATAATATTATGACATAAATAATAACTAAGTAGGTACATATTCATTCATAAATATAATTTTGCACAAACTTACGATTATTTACAATAAAATTTTAATTAATATTGTATTACAATGACAGACAGTCAAGCATTGAAACCATATAATATGTACGAATTATACTTTTTTTATTACAAAGTTTTTTGTATGTATGATCGATTACACGAAGATTCACCAATCCGTTTTTTTATATTTATAAAACTTCCCAAATGGTCCTATTATAAAAATTTGATTCTGATTTTGATAAAGTATATTAAAATTTTATCAAAATTAGTCAAGAAGTTTTCAAGACATGAATTAAAATGCGTGCCTCGCCCTCGCTTAAAGCGAGCTTGCAGTTTGTTTTAACATTTAACTTGATATATTTAAATGACATCATAATATTCAATATTGACACCGAATACACAAACAACGTTGAATCTAGACGAAGCCGGATCTAACCAGTTTAATTTTTTGTAGGTTTAAAAAAAATATATTAAACCGACTTCTGATCTAAGCTTAGAACATAACTTTAAGATTCTTTTTTCATCGTTTCAATGGAAAATATAGTATATATATTATTATTTATATAATTATATAGTTTTATTTACATACATTATTAAAATTATTGTGACTTAGTCAGTCCCAGAGAAATCATAATAATAAAACAATAGAAATTCTAATTCCTACTGTCTCGTCATTTAAAAATATTATTTTTAATTCACTGCACCTTTACCTTTGATCGCAAGCTCGTCTGATCTTAATTGGTGACAAGCTTAACCTATAAGCAAAAATTATAATTAATCCTTATTATGATTTAATGTCGTGCCGAAACATATAAATAATCGCTTGCGACCATGGTTTTGTTCAATGATTAGCCACGGGCAAGGCTATGTGATTTCTAAAACTACAGTGAGTGCTCTCCATAACTAAATTAATAAAACGACACAACTTACTTCTAATATTGTTGAGAATTTCTCAACCACGGCTTGGACCAGTGAATGTCGGGTACTGCAGGCGTGAACATTTGATTTTGAGAAAGACATCATAATAGGGGATCAGATAAGGTCAAAAACTTTAAAATATCATTGGTCTGTAATTTTTATAATCAAAAAATATGCGATACGTATTTTTTTGTTTGAGAATGAAATAAAAAATGGCTGAGATACACTTATAAGTTTTTCGGTGATGACGCGTGACGTCATATTATGTGTGTGCATTTTGTATCGACTCGAGCACACACATAATATGACGTCACGACACTTTCCATGTAACTTTAGTGCGTATTAAATCACACGTTTTATTAATTAAAATTTCAAATAAAAAAATACGTGTCTTATATTATATTTTTAATCTCCATTATGGACAACAAAAAAAAATTGTCCGAACCCCTATTGTCCTAAATCGTTGAGATAATAATATTAACAACAATAGTAATAGTTGAGTTGTTTTGTTAATTTTGTTACGGGCAAAGCTGTGGTAGTGACGAAGAACAACGGTGCTTTATTATTGAGATTTCTGTGGTAACTACGAATACTAAAATTACAATTATTTAGACTACTATACAATACATAAAACCACATATATCCTATTAATATATAACTCAAAAGTTTGGATGTATGTAACCCCCCATTAATGAGTAAATAGCTGGACTGATTGAGCTGCAATTTGGTATGAAAACACCTATTATACACAGTCAACACAGGCTACTTTTCAGCGAGAAAAACCGCTAGGCAAAGCTACTATTTATACAATGTGCTGTCAAATTAATAAGTGTAGTACAGGTAACCTATAATTAGTAGGTTTTAAATAATTTTAGTACCTAACTTGTGACCTGTAAAATGTTTTGTATAATAATTTTACGGCACAGTAAACATTAAACAGTAAATTTTATAAATACAACAGGAAAATCGACTAAAACTTTAATAACATATCCAAATAAAAAAAAATCATCCACCCAGCCGTCCATTTAATTTTTTTATTAGGAAGTACCAAAATTTTGCCAGTTAATATTACCATAGTAAAATGAAAGCAAGTTGACCGACAGCGAACAAAGGTATGTAGTGTGTAGGTACGCGATGTGTATGTGTGCGTGGAGAATACGTACGCGTGCACACCAAGAAATCTCAACCTCCTTCGGTATCCGACATTCAAGGACGCACCGCGTCGATAGCTGTCCTTGCAGATTGCCGCGATAAAAAAATACTTTTTAAAATAAATTTTAAGCTTTTGACCACGATCTAGCGTTAAGAGGCCGTAGATGGCAGACAAAACCTAGAAGGCGGGATAAAGTTTTCCCTGCCTTCACACTCCAGTAAAAAAGATGTTTACATGACAACCCTATGCTTCGAGCGATGTTAAGTTACTCGTATATTCCTAAACACAATCAGATCTTTCAATAATTTCACTATGTTAACACACTATAGTGTTGGCTCTAGTTTAAATACTGGCAGGAAGGAACGGCCTGCAAATTAAAAATGGTTATCTCTACTTATTGTTAGGTTCACGTGGTATACAAAGGTTCCGCGTATAGTCTAGTTGGTACGGAGATGTTGCTGACAGCTACTGGTGGAGGCTCGCGGTTTATTAGCAGCGCCGATTTCGCTCTTCTTTTAGCTGAAAAAAAAAGGTTATATTGATCAATAGGTACTTTTAGTGCTAAATAAATATTTCAGGACATTTCACACAGCGCCACCTAACCACAAGCTAAGCAACTAAATTCTTGTGTTATGGTGGTTAGGATAACGGATATATAATACATATATACTTTTCTTTTGTAAATACATACTTATAATAGATACAGAAAGCCACCCAGACCAGAAACAAATATCTGTGGATCACACAAACATTTGTCCCATGCGGGAATCGAACCCGCAACCTTCTGCGTTGCAGGCGGGTTTTAGCCCACCGCGCCACAGAGGTCGTCAAAAAATTAGTACTTCTGCTAGTGAAATTACTGGTCTAAAGAGTGAGTGACATTTTATGACTCATGAGTGGGAAGCGTTGGTGCAGTGCACCTTGAATTTTATATCATTGTGAAACCCTGGCTGTACTGATTATTATGAGCAGCGTTATCTCTTGCCATCAGGAGAGCGTCTTGCTCGTCTTATCTCCTTAAATTATTATATCTTTGTAGCCAACGTTTCTCTAATATTTATCTTTCCTTTCCGTGGTTTTGTTGTCGGGAAGACATCGTTTTTAACAATAATACCAATAATTGTAAGACTTTTTCCCCCAAATGTGTAATTTTAAGCTTATTCTAACAGTGTAGGCTGCTTTTTAGCAGGTAAACCCCTGGGTACAGCTTGTTATTATAAACTAAACGTAAGAAAAACCGCAAGAATGTGCGTCATTACACCTACCGGCACTTAAATTTTCAATGGTTAGTAAATATAATCGACTCTATCAGTATTAAATCTGCTATGATTACCAAATGTTTTTAGTTTTATCGATGTTTTTATTGGAAAATTTATTGCTCTCATTTATTTTGATGGAGCACAAACAAGAGGCGAATAACAGAATTTCCAGAAAACTCAAAATTTATTCTCCTAAAATAAATAATTGAGATGAAAAAAAATATTGGATTAATATTGTTTTCTGAATGTTCGAAGTAAAATATTTAACCGATTGGCCCTCAATCACAATGTTATATTAATAGTCCGTGTATTTTAATTCAAAACATTTTAATGACCGATCGCGTAAATTGTAATTAATAAAAAATATTTAGCAATAAATATTGTTTTTTATTACAGTTACCTCCACCCAAAATATTAACCATGTAGATAACTTACCATTAGAATGCATACAGCACAATACAATGGTGGCTACAAACGCAGCAACAGGCAGCACGCCAGCCAAAACCAGCAATGCATGCTGCGCCACGGAATGTTTCGTGCGAGACACGCCGCAGCTGGTTATGTTCTGGACGTTGAATGTCTCCAATATGCCCTGGAACTCGATGCCCAGGGAACGAATGGTTGACTTCATGGCTTTGGGTGTTAGAGCTTCACCTGTGTCTGTTTTGCGGAATTGGAAGCAGGGGCTGTGGAACAAGGTATATAGTGAAAAATAGTCAAGTTGTCCGCATTCATCGCGACTGCTGGGAATAGGTCACCTTTGTGGCGACCTTGAGCGCTTGAAGATCTGATCTATTCTTTCGAATGAATTTTAACTTTTGATGGATTATTGGGTAAAAGATATTACCTCATTTCAAATAATGGTCTAGAGGACATAATACGTAGTAATAGTATCTATTCTTTGACATAAGGTACCCTTTTCCTAGAAAAAGGTTGGGTTGAACAGAGTTGAAGGGAAAGCCACAAGTAAATATGCTGGGTGTCTTTCGAATCAGTGATATTTATTATGAGGTGGTATAGTTGTGCGAAAACCAGTATCCGAATTTCAGTCAGTTGCAGTTGCAGTCTTCAGCGGGGCTATTCATTTATCTGTCAGGGTACCAAACCGAAGACCGAATTGTCAAAAATGTATGTCGATACGACTTGGCCTAAATTCTGCACAAAAATGAGACGACGCGACGGCGCAGCAAAACGTAAGCAAAAAAATAACCTATAAAACACATCTTTATTTACAAAAACGCCACTTTGAGGCGACCAATTGATTCTAAATAAAAAAATGAAGTAGCATTTGATTTTGTACTGGTATCGTAAGAATTCAAAATCTCCAAAATTTTGTTAAATATTCACAGTGGACGTTAGCGAAACGAGAAGTGATTTTGGTCGGGAATTCATTTCACGTCATTTCATACATTTTTGACAATTCGGTCTTCGGTTCGGTTCCCTGACGGATAAGTGAATAGCCCTGTCCATCTGAATCATAGATTCGAATCGGATAGTGTATCTGGTTATTTCAGCATAGGTACTTGACTTAATGAAGGTAATTTTATAATTAGGTACTTAGGTAGTTTATTAAGCCATTATTCTCCGGAATTAAGTAATTTATCAAAGTAAACATGCTAAATCACCGTTTACAAGTTACCTACAAAGACCCTATGACCTGGCATGCAAATAACCAACATTTAGCCTAATAGAAGGCATGCGCATAAAATATACTTTGTATATCAAGTAAGCTAGAGTAATTTAATGCATTACATTTTTATTTTTATTATTTATTATAATAGCCTTAACCATGATCTCACGTGATTCAAGCAACGATGCTGCAGATGGTAGCAGATAAAACCTAGAAGGCGGGATAAATGCACTGAACATCAATGCCAAGAGTGCATCGATTTATGGCAAAATAAGACGCGTAACTTTTTTTCTTTTGACCGTTAAAAGGGAGCAGAAAAGAGAAAATGAGGTTTAAGAAAACTGATGTTTCTATTTGCCGGATGTTTCTTTTTGTTTTGTTTGTTACCTTCACGCCTTAACGGCTGAGCTGATTGAACTAAAATTTTGTATATAGGTAGCAGCTTGGACCATGGATCCGTTATATGTACCTATATCTACATTTATGTAGGTACATAGATAGGTGATGAACTTTTGGAAGGTCTCCCAGTCGTTTATTTGATAACATTTAATCATATTACAATTATTCTACCTTTAATATCTTACTAATATTATAAACGTGAAAGTTTGTAAGAATGTATGGATGTCTGGATGTCTATATGTATGGATGTCTGGATGTATGTTGGTTACTATTTCACGCCTAAACGGTTGGACCGATTGAGCTGAAATTTGGTAAAAATATAACTTAGATCCTGGAATAACACATAAGCTCCAGTACAGTAAACTGCTGGGCGCAACTAGTATCATTATATAGGTAGGGTATATTAATATAATACCTACATATACGCAATATGGTATTACCATAAACAAGTATTATAACATCCAAGGTAAAGTGGTGTTCAAAGAGGCAAATAAAAAAATTTGTATGAGTTCAGTTGTTGATTATTTTACGTAAGAAATAACCTACTATACGCTCGTACCTAGGCATTGACGGAAGCAGGATTTCCGTTGGGAGAATGGAGGAGATTTTATTTTTGTCAATCTCTAGATTTTTCTTGAATTTGAAAATACGTAGGTACCTAAGAAAAGAAAAAGAAGAAAGAAAGAGATGAAATGAAGAGATCCGTAGGCGAACTAAAGTCACCGACATAGCCCAGCGGATTAGCAAGCTGAAGTGGCAATGGGCAGGCCACATAGCGCGGAGAGCGGATGGCCGATGGGGTCGAAAAGTGCTCGAGTGGAGACCACGGACTAGCATACGCAGCGTAGGACGTCCACCCACAAGGTAGACAGACGACCTTATAAAGGTCGCCGGAAGACGCTGGATGCAGGTCGCTCCCAACCGGTACATATGGAAGTCCAAAGGGGAGGCCTATGTTCAGCAGTGGACTTCTTACGGCTGAGATGATGATGATGAGGTACCTAAGGTACTTTCACTTTGAAATTAAATACCTTTATGTATATTTTTCATATACCTTGAAAAACTATTATATTATTGTTTTAGATGACTGAATACAAAATGTTAAAAAATCCTATTATAATAATCTAAAGTTTGCTCAAAATAAAATTTCAAAAAGTTTTTTTTTTCAAATTTATATACGAGTTTAGTACCTATAAGATTTTATGGAGATGAAATGAAATGAAATATATTTATTTGCATAAAATATGGTACATTTAGTAGGTCTTATTAGGTATACAGATCCTCATATCTTGTCAGTGACACTAACATGCAAATATTATTGAAAAAGTACCTTATGTGCAAGAAACATGCTTAGGCATAAATTGTACACAAATTGATTTTAAATTAATGCTTTTAACGAAATAATAACATTATGATATTAAAGTTGCCAAGCCTAAAAAAAAGATATGGAAAGGATATTTGGTAGGAAGTATAAATAGTCGGATTGAGCCCCATTACCGTTTCTTAGATCCGCCCCGGTACCTCCATACGACTTTGTGAACTACATAAACAATATATTTTATTATTTTATAATACGGTACATATTTGCAGTATCTGTTTAATGGCAATAGCTTGTAAAGAAATAAATTTTTATTTGCCAAAAGCAATCAATATTAAATCTATTGAAAACATCTGAAGTTAATGGATAAACAAATTGAAAAAATATTTATTACACAAGTTTGTAAATAAGATAATAAAAAATTAAGTTTAAAATTACGACTGCTTCAAATCACGTAAAAAAATACTTTTAAAGGAAACCTTTTAAACCTTTACCTTTTAGGGAAACTTTTTTTATTGAAGGAAATACGTCCCTATAAAGGATATAGGTTTTATACATTGAATCCATTGATGTAGAATATTTGTCTATTTGAATCTATACCTAGCCTTGCGCTAAACAATTTTACTGGGCATTAAAATATTCTACAATTTAATTACATATATCTCAGGATAGGTACCGGGGTTTTACCGAGGGTAGACCTCCTTTGCTTTTCGTTCTCGTTTTGCTAAAGGCCAATGTCAAATTTTAACAAAATTTTGAAATAATATCTTGAATATTCTTACGATACCAGTACAAAATCAAATGCAACTTAATTTTTTTTTTAATTTAGCATCATATGATCGCCTCAAAGTGGCGTTTTTGAAAATAAAAATGTGTTTAATAGGTTATTTTTTTGCTTACGTATTGCTGCGCCGTCGCCTCTTTTTTGTGCAGAATTAAGGCCCAGCAGGGTTATTCACTTATCCGTGAAAGAACCGAACCGAATACCGAATTGTGAAAAATGTATGAAATGACGTATTATGTAGATACAACTTGACATGTCATGTCACGTCATTTCATACATTTTTGACAATTCGGTATTCGGTTCGGTTCCCTAACCGATAAGTGAATAGCCCTGCTGATTTGGTCGTCGTTCCAATAATTATTATTGATGTCAATAAGATAGACAAACGGTGACACTGAACAAAACGGTGTCGCCAAGCGGTCATTACGACCGTGTTCGGAGGGATTTATCCCGCCTTCTAGGTTAAGTCCGCTACCATCTAAGTCCGCATCGTTGCTTAACATCACGCGAAATAGTGTACAAAGACCAACCTATAAATAATAAAAAAAAATCATACCCAGGATTAGCGTAGAAAGCAGTATTGGCATCATGAAGCTGCATCTTCAAGTTCTTTTGCGCGAGTACGGCGGACATTTTGTCGCGGATGTCGAGATATTTCTGCTTGGTGCCGCCTAACATGACTAGCCGGAGAAGATCACGCTCTCTCACCACTACCACCTGCGATAATAACGAATAATATTAATATGTAATTAATAAATATTTGACAGAAAGAAAGAAAAATCATTTATTCGACGGCTAGTGAAAACATCATAAAAAACAATACAATTACAATAATACCTATTATTTTTTACCTATTACCTTTTTATATTTGTTTTTATTTGTTTATTATTTGGGGTTTATAATTTAAACTTACTCACTTTACTTTTAGGGTTTTTACTTTTTTATGTTAAAATTTTAAATAATATTATATTACAGATAAAAAAACAGCCGGGACCCACATTTTTGCGTGGTTTCCGTTTAAAAATTCGACGAATATTTTTAGCAAAAATTAAGGACATAACTAATAATAAATTATATTTTATTTAATAAATACTACAAACTAAAACTTATTTTTTGTTAAAAATTTAATTAATTCTACCTATGTCTAAAACTAACTAAACTAAATCTAATAAAACATATGATGTAGAAAAACTTTACAGGCTCATTAAGATTATAATATTCATAATTTAGGTACATGAAAAAGCTTCAATTCAAATATAACATAATTATTATGTATGTAAAGTACGATTTTAAGGAAATTAGAATGAATAGGAGTTCCTTATAACAATACGAAAAATATTCAGTTATCTAATAATAGTAAATTGTTGCTATATCAACAATTAAATATAATGGAAAATCTCAGTTTTTGTAGGAAAATATGCGGAAAATACTGTAATTTTTAAGCTTATAAAGTACCTAATAAAACAATCTAATAGAATCAAAAGTGTTGGTAAAAACTCATTTTTACTCCCAATCCTAATGGGTTATATATTCGTACATACTATAATAATATATCAACGTATAATATTAAAGTAAGCATAGATTACCTCGACTTGAAGTGTACTGACTCTGTCAGGGTCACGAGAATTATTTGCTTGGATCACCAGCCTGGAAAATTATTATCTATTTACCTATTTGATTTTTTTTAATCTATCTATCTATTCAGCCTGTATCCACCCACTGCTGGGTATAGGCCTCCTCATGGTCACGCCACACCGCGCCGATCCTGTGCGAGTCTCATCCAGTTCCTTCCGACATACTTGACAATATCGTCTGACCATCGGGCTGGTGGTCTGCCACGAGATCTCTGTCCTTGCCTTGGATACCATATTGTCGTAGCCTTGGTCGTAGGTTTTTTAATAATATGAACAAAATTTGTGATTTTTAATATTAATATTATGTATCATGTAGCTCGCTCGGAGGGATTTATCCCGCCTTCTAGATTTAGTCCATCTACGGCTGCATCTTCGGTTAACATCACGCGAGATCGTGGTCAAAAACCAATATCTGTTTGTATCGAAATAAATGTGTATACAAAAACACAACTCAGTGTGTAATGTGTACTATTGTAAGATAATGTAGCATTATATTGCTAAAATAAATTTATAGCCAAAATGATAGATAGATTTTTATATTATAATCATAGATATACTACTCTGGATTACGCCTAACCGCTTCAAAATCGCCCAAACTAAACAGTGCTTAAATCCATAATGAGCACTGTTTCGGCGTAAGTCTCGCGCCAACCGTCAAGTGGAACGTAGCTCTTAAGAATTGCAAAAAGAATACAAGGAGAAAATAATATAGGATTTCATATTTTAGGTAAGTTATACATTTTACCACTACTTTTAGTGATTAACATTCAAAATAATGTAGATATTATATCAAAAGTAGTATATCTATGATTATAATACATAGATAAATAAATGTCAATTATGTAATTTGACATTAAACCCTCACCTAAATATTCCATCAGCGAAGTGAATCAAATTCTTCATTATCTTCAAATCCGCAGTAACATTGTTCAGAACTATGACATCAGTAAGATTACTGACTGATTTTCCCTTTATAGGTGATTCGAAAGACATATTAGCGATCTTATACTCTATTGGTAGAGCGTCAGGGTCCCTGTCTGTAGCTTTTACATTTCCTATGATAGTGTCTATTGGTACATTCAGTCGTACGCCAATCGTCATGTTTGCTCTTTCGAACTCTGGAAGGTGATCGTCTATGTCGAGAATCTTTATGAGCACTTGTATCTCAGATGGATCCTGAAAGAAATGGTAAAAGATGCAACAAATAAAAAAAAAAGTGTGTGCGTGTAACCTTTACGCGCGATTGAAGTAAAACTTCAATTTAATATCCCGTGAACATTCACGAATTTTACTCGACACTGGCAAAATGCACATGTTGCCATATTATTAAAAAAAAAAAAAGAAATTAGACAGACCATAGTATATGACATATACTTACAACCAATCAGAATTATTATTTTTAAATGGCGGAAACTACACAGACTATAGTAAGCGTTACTTCCGTCAGAAAAAAAAAAAGTAAGCGTTACTTCCGTCAGAAAAAAAATCTGAGTTACTCCCTAGTCGCGCCTAAAGAAGTTTTACTTCAAAAAATCTCGGCGCTTTTGACTTCTTGTATGTCTTTCCCCAACAATATTTTTTGCTTTCCATATTCGATGGAAACCACGGCGTACAACAAAACATAATATCAATATTCATCAAAATAGCCGAGATTTTTTTTGGATGTTGTCATGCTCATGTTGAATGTTTCAACCATAACAGGAGTTAGAGACGTGGCTTAAATAATTTGCTTAATTTTATACATATAAGCATACATAGATATACAGACAGACGCGGGAAGCAACTTTATTTTTAACCCCCGACGCAAAAACGACGGGGTGTTATAAGTTTGACGTGTCTGTCTGTCTGTCTGTCTGTGTGTGTGTGTCTGTCTGTGGCATCGTAGCTCCCAAACGGATGAACGGATTTTGATTTAATTTTTTTTGTTTGAAAGTAAAGTTAATCGAGAGTGTTCTTAGCCATGTTTGGTAGAAATCGATCCAAGATGGCCGCCGCTACAAAATGGCGGATTACTTTTTTCTTCCACGACCCCATCGATATGGGTATCAAATGAAAGGGCTTAACGAGTAGAATACAGCCCACTATATAAAATTTAAAATCCAAGATGGCCGCCATCAAAAAAATTTGAATTACGTATTGCGTTGGGGGTTTTTTAAATTTTTAATTTAATTCACTTGTATACTATGTAGTGATTAAAAATTAAAAGTCAAACTGAGATCAACTGAAATGTAGTAGTATAATTATCGTTTTACTCGGAATGCTTATAAAATGTCTTAATTGTCATTGTACACAAATTAAAGCGAGTCACGTTTGCATAATTAATTATTTGTAAAGCGATTGTTATTTAAATAACATTAATAAACACCGAACCGTACTGATTTCGTTTAACTGCATAACCAAAATACAAGTAGAGGTAACAAAATATCTAGGGAGTATTAAACAACATCGTAGATAACGACAAGAGCAGATATTATATTTTTGTAATTATGATTTTAATGTACCTAATGTTATGTAAACAAAACAATTTTGCTCATTATGATTTCTTATCAAATTGCATTATTTAAAGTCGCGCAGCTAAAACAATTATTTTTATGTATGTACGTATTCTTGTCATGCAAAATGTATCAAACCAATATTGTGATTCTGACTTGCTTTTTTGATTTTTGCCGCTCTTCCGCACTACATAGGTGTGTGTTTCTTCCTTTACACATAATTATAATATGTTTTTAGAATTTCATTAACTATTAATAATAGTTACCTAATTACTCTAACCCTACTTTTCTCGTCTTCCAATACAACCCTAAAATACGAGTATGTTATATACTCTAACATTTTCAGCACAAGCTAGGACTAAATGCTAAAGTTGAATTTTCTATCAGGACAACTGGTGCTGGAGAAAAAGTACTGGATAATGGGAGGAGTACAGAAAAGTTTAATGAAACGAAGCAACCTTAAAAAAACTTACCAGTCTATTATAGGCTTTGCTAACACGTGGTTTGGTTCCATATTTGAAGCACTTCAGCGTCAGCACCAGTTTCGACATGACCTCTCTATCGAGTCTCCCTGCAGCTACCACAATAGCTTTGCTATCATTACTCCTGTCTAGCTTGACCAAGCCCAGTTCGTTGCCAGAAGTGATGGTGTAGTCAATGGCTGCGTTCTCTCCTATGTCCTCGTCGATGGCTTTGATTTCCCCTATGACTGTTCCTATGGGGACTTCTTCGTTTACTGTCATGAGGATTGGTGGATCGTCCTGTGGGTAAATTAAGATAAGATAACTCTTTAATGATCCATTATAATATACAGGCGAAGTACATTTCATTATAGGTCAGATGGGTCGGGGTAGATTTTTTTTAATTTATAATAGGTTAGCCTTAAGCGCCGACGTGGCCTTAGATGGTAGCAGTCTAAATCTAGAAAGCGGGATCATTCCTCCCTATGGTTTCACTGAACAGATTACTGAATTAGATTACTTCTCTTGTCATTAACTTCTTCTATTGACTTTTTCTTGTAAATACCATGGCCCAATGTCGTACGTCCAGTTTGAATTTGGAGGGCATAAATATCAGTGTGTGGTAAGTTTTTCGCCTGGACGCTACCTTGTTTCTGAAGACACTAATATTATAAAGGCGAAAGTTATGTTGTAGGTATGTTTGCTACCTCTTCACGCCTAAACGGGTGGGACGATTGAACTGAAATTTGGTATAGAGATAAATTAGACCCTGGAATAACACATAGGCAAAAAATAGGTAAAACCTCTAGGCGCAGCTAGTATTTTATATTTTCCACTTACCAAATTCCGTCCAAAGTGCGGCTTATGATCATCGACATCAGTAACAACAACGGTGACAATCCTGGTGCTTTGCTGCGGGGGTTCCCCTCTATCTGTGACTAGAAGTACTAACGTGTACGAATCTTTCCTTTCGCGGTCCAGCGATTGTCTCGTCGTTATCATTCCAGATTGGGAATCTAAAAAAAAAAGATTAATGTACTCGTACGTTATTACTTAAATATTAGTTATATCGTATATATATGTAGAACTAGGTGTGTTAGTCTAAAATTACTGAACTTATTGTATTGCTGCTTATCTTAAAATTGAATTTACAATACTGCAAATTCATAAGTGTGGGCGAGACGCACATTTTAATTAATAAAAAAATTCAGGACATTTCACACAGCGCCACCTAACCCCAAGCTAAGCTAATGCTTGTGTTATGGTGGTTAGGATAACGATATAATAACGATATAATACCTATACCACAGATCGGCCACATGTCAATATCCAAAGCATATATTATAATAATATACAAGGTATATCAATCTTTATGATATACTGAGTATTCTTAACTTAATACACGAATGGGTAATGATATTGCAGTAGATTACTATAAAAATGAATCAACAGGAATTCGCTTTATTCTTAAGTTTTGTGTATGAATGTAAAGGTTTGGACAATTTTATCAATAGCTGATAGCTGATATCGGTCATACAAAATTACATGCTGATAAAGAGAAAAGATTTAAGTGAATGAGCAAGATATAGAGTTAAAGTTAAATATTTACTTTTCTAACTCATAAGTAACTAACCCTCTCCTCCTCTCCTTTTCGTTTCTTGACTATTTTCAATATAAAATAAATCAAATTTTTCCTAATCGCAGGTGTCTTTGAGTAATCAGTGACTGGTATTATTGTCGACGCGGTGTCGGTCATTGCTGACGCGTTGTTGGTCAAGAAGAGGGGGTATAATACATACCTGGCTTCACTGAACAACGTGCCGGAACAGTTGTGTTGTATATGAATTACTAGTGGACCCGCGCGCACTTCGTCGGGCTTCATAGAAAATTATCAGTGTTTCTAGTGTATTATCCAAGTGTTATACATATAAACCTTTTTCTTGAATTACTCTCTCGATTAATGAAAATCGCATCAAATCCTTTGCGTAGTTTTAAAGATATAAACATACGACATACATAGCAGACAAACGCGGGAAGCTACTTAATTTTATACTAACTTATACTCGCGACTTTGCCCGCATTGCGAAATCTTTTCTTAGCGGAGGTCTATGTCATAAAACCTATATGTGTTCTAAATTTCAACCCAACCCGTACAGCGGTTTAGCGGCTGTGCGTTGATAGATCAGTTAGGCAATCCGTCACTCATTCCTTTTATATATTTAGACTAAGACTATGTAGTAGTGATAGTGATGACAAAATGGTTATAAAAGTCAATAATAATGTTAATTTTGTATTTACCTATAGAAAACACTTTAGCATCAGGATTGCTTTGCTGGATGGAATAGAACAGCTGGCCGGAAGGTTGCGTTGGATCATCCGGGTCACTCGCCACCACTTGGAACACGGGAGATCCTATTGTAGCATTCTGAAAACAAATTAAAAACAAAATAAATTAAAATGGGTCAAATTTAAAATAATAGCTAGCTTAAATGTCGCTTTTAGTAACCCAGGATGAGCCATTTAGATATAGGTAATAATGTTATGGATATGTTAAAACTACTTTAAGAAAGAAGCGTTGGTGCAGTGTACCTAGAATTGAACATGATGTGAAGTCCTGAGTGGCACTATATTAATTATGGGCAGCATTATCTCTTACCATCAGGAGAGCGCCTTGTTCAAAAATAAATTAAAATAAATAAATATTTCAGGACGTTTAACACAGCGCCACCTAACCCCAAACTAAGCAACTTAATGCTTGTAATATGGTGGTTAGGATAACGGATATAATACTTATATACTTTTCTTTTTTTGTAAATACATACTTATAATAGATATTGAAAAACCACCCAGACTAGAAACAAATACCCGTGGATCACATAAATATTTGTCCCTTGCGGGAATCGAACCCGCAACCTTCTGCGTTGCAGATTAAATACACTCCTAGGAAGTATAATTTATTATCATGATTTCAAATCTCTTACCTCACTAACACTAAGTTTTTCACCGACAGCAGGTCGTATGAACCTCGGGACTCCATCATTGGCGCTGACGTCTCCAATGTATATGGAAAGTGAAGCATCACCAGTATGACCACCTCCGTCAGTAGCTCCAACAAGGAGTCTGTAGGGGTCCGTGCGACCTCGGCCGGTGAGGTCCTTGTTTGTCTTCACTTCTCCTGTTTCTGGGTCGATTGTGAAAAGACCTGGAAAAAGGCAATTTTTTAGAGGTGATCTTCGAGTTATCTTATTTTTATTTTGCCCAAGAGTTATTATTATTAGTAATGGCCTAAAAAGGAGTTTTCTAACTAGATTCAGTTCAACGTTTATTACCTCAGCAATCCATCAATGAACTGATTGGAAAATTCTTTTGCTGGGTGGTGAGTGGTGGTCTCAACAAATACATTTTTATATTTTGTTGTTAGCCTTAATTTGTTTACATAAAATACTATAAGATTACATCTTTTACTTTAATATTGGACTCTGTAATATTACTTCTACAATTTTGTTTTCTTACCATTAGCTTCACCTTCATCCAGAAAGTCGTATTTAATCTCTCCACCCAAGCCTTCATCAGGGTCAGTTGCGGTTACGTTGATCACACTTATTCCTATTGGCACATTCTCAGGAACGACAGCTATAACAAAAAAATAACAAATTAGCTTTATAACTCTAAAATATTTCACCTCAAAAAAACTAAAGTTAGACCAAGAAAAAAAATTCAAACAGACTAAATTCTATTTTAAAATTCGTCATATTGTGCGATCAAGTGAGTTACATTATACATTCAAATACAGGGCTCTCTTACGAATCTTGCAGCTTGAAACTCGACAAAATTGTTAAAATAAATATAAACGTTGGAAGACTATACACTTACAGTGTATTTAGGGAATCATTATTATTGTTTACTACCCTTTTTACATAGTTCAGAGGAAAAAATATTACTATTATCAGTAGTACAATACCTGTATAAACACTCTTTTCAAACGCGGGAGTGTTGTCATCTACATCCAAGACATCAATCAGCACGGTGGCTGTGGTCTTTAGTCGGTCTGTTCCACTGTTGGGAGTGTCTGCAGCTTCTATTTCAAGGCGGAGGACTGATTGGAGTTCTCTGTCTAGAGTTTTGTTTTCTGCAACCTTACAACGAATAAAAAAAGATGATATCAATATATCTCTGCCTTAATTTTATTGTTGTCATAAAAATATTTTTTTATTTTCTCATTAACATTATTTAACCAATGTGAAGATTTAAACAAAAGAGTTTTTTTGTCACGCCATAACGCCTGAGTTGATTGAGCTAAAACTTGGTATACAATTTGGCACAAAGGCTACATTTTAGCTAGGATATTATAATTTCTATAGAAGTTTGTTAAGTCATAGTTTTATCTTACCACATCCCACATTCTAAATGACATTAATTTATCACGTACCTGTATAACTCCAGTAACATTATTAATAGTGAACAAGTCAGAATTCCCTCCTCTAATATAATATCGCACATCTGAGTATCCTTTCACTCTGTCCTCTTCGGTCAACACTGCGTCTGCATCGTTTGCTTTCACTACCACTATTTGTTCCGGATACTTTACAGATTCTAGTACACTTACTTTGTAAAGCTGTGAAAAAATAAAACAATATAATATACAAATTCAATTTAATGACATGTTGAGGAGGGGATTACGCCACCTACTTGACCGGCTATGTGTCGACAATACAACTGGTATTGCTAACGTCTCATAAGTAACCGCTCACCATCAACAGGCAGATCGTCTGCTTGTATGTACGAGTATGTCGCTGACATAAATCTCTCAGTTTCTCAGTCTTAAGATGAACAGTCCCATAGCTCCAGCAATTCTTAGTTTAATGTTAGTTGCCGACTGTGTATAAAAATCCAAAGCCACTTTATTCTTCCTACAGAAATAAAATTAATAGATGGCAGTTACTGACTGGCACCAGTCCTAATGGTCTAATTATAAATTAGTTTTAAAAAGTGAGCATTTAGTTAACTTACTTCATTTTCAAAGATTGGTGGGTTGTCATTAATATTCACGATTTCAATCACAAGTTTAGCAATACTATTCTTACTACCATCATTGCTCGTAGCTTGAACTGTTAAAGTTATATTAGGACTAGACAACTCTTCATAATCAAGGTGTCCAGTGAGGAGTACTTGACCACTCAACGGATCCACTTGAAGCAAACCAGTCTCTGCATTTATTACTTTAAAGTTTGACACTACATGTCCTGAAATTGGGTCTTCTGCAGTCAATACTACAACAGTACTTCCTATAGGTTGCTCTTCCTTGATCTTTTGATGAATAACAGGATTCGATGTGGACCAGCCAGGGTTCGTAAACTGAGGATTCTTATCAGCAAACGGTTGAATGTAAATTGTATGTTCTATTAGAGCGAATTGCTTATCTTTATTAAGTTCTGCATTTAAATCTACGACCTTGATTGTCAATATTGCAATCGATGCTTGACTGTAATCTAGTTTTCCGTTAACAAATATTTCTCCTGTATTCTCATCAATTTTGAATAAATGTCTGTAATCGTATTGAGCATTTGGTTTTAACTGTACTCCAGCTTTTGAAAGGGCTTTGATTGGTTCAAGTATACTGTATTGTAGTTTGGAATTGATATCAGTGTCGTAAGCTACCATCTTTGTTACTACGTCTCCTTTGTTAGCTTTTTCAGATATGTAGGTAGTTGATTCAGTCATATTGAATTTTGGAGGTTTATCATTTACATCTTGTATTGTAACAAATACTGTTGTAGTTGCAGTTTCTGGAATAGGAACACCGCTGTCTACTGCTGAGACTAAAATTTCATATTTCTCCGGATTCACGTCCCGGTCTAAGTTTGCGTCATTTGATACTGTTATTAGGCCAGTTCTGAAAATAGAAAATTACACGAATATTGTTAAAAGGTAAGCCCATAAATAGATTTGCTCATTATTATAAAACATTAAATCTGTAGTTAATAAAAAAAAACATCTACTTACTTTTCATTAATAACGAAATTGTCTTTAGATCCTGATACAATATGATACGTCAATAAATCATCTAAGCCATCAGGGTCATTGGCTATGACCATTGTAACATTTTGTCCGGGCTTGGCATCTTCTCTGATGCTTGCTTTATAGTTCATAGGGTTTAGATCGAATGTGAAGTCATCGTTGGTGTCTTGGGTTTGCTGGGAGACAGTGTATTTGTAATGATGGTAGTTTCCTTTGAATGTTGGTCTTTGATTACCAGGGACTCCTACTCTGATGAATACTCGAGTCTCATTGTGTAATGGTGGGGTTCCTATAAAAATACCGATATTTTAATAATTATTATATTCTTAGCCAAATCGAGGATCGATCCTACTGCTGGATTATTGGAAGTAACTATTCCCCAAATTCCTCCAATCCTCCGTCTCTTGCCTGCATACCAGGTAGATATTCGTTATAATAAAAGTGCTATTTTTTGTCAAAAAGCTTCAATAGTTTACCTAAATCTGTGGCTCGAACAACAAGCTCGTATTGACCACGTGGTGTGTCCATAGAGTCAACTTTGTCTATGATTGTTATTTCTCCTGTATTTTCATCAATGGCAAACACATTGCCTTTTCGGTTAATACTGTTATCAGATTCGATTGAGTATTTGATTTTGCCATCTCCTTGGGTTGGACCATCGGCATCAGTTGCCTAAGAAAGTAAAAAATAATACATCATTAAAACTAGGCTTTTTGAATGTTAAAAAATAATATTATCATTAAGGTTTCTTACTCTGACGACAAGTTGTGGTTCAAAACTTTTAGCACCATCCCTTATAGTTCGACTGTACTCAGAAGCTTCAAAAATTGGTGTATTGTCATTCACATCTAGAACTTCAATAAAAATACTAGTAGTAGAAGGTCTTCCTCCACCATCTTTAGCCAGAAGCGTCAAACTATAGCTTTTCTGTTTTTCATAGTCGAGTAACTGTGCCACATAAATGCCACCTTTACTCTTATCGGTTAAAAAATAATTTGAGCCAAATCCAGTCAAAGTATACTCGATCTCTCCAAATATACCGTAATCTTTGTCAGTCGCTTGAACGTCTCCGATTTTAAATCCAATTGTACCATTTTCAAGCACATTGAACTTGTAATTAGATTGCTCAAACACTGGTGAATTATCATTCATGTCCAAAAGTTTAATATTGACTCTGGCAGATGATAATTCTTTATCACCAGATGAAGTAACAATGTCAAAACTGAACGATCTTAAATTATCGTCATCTACGTCATAATCTAACTTTGAAGAATCTTTCACTTTAATACTAATAGGTGTTCTTCCTTCACCATGATCTGTGCTTAAAGCAAATACACCTTCGGAATTGAAAACATTACGAAGTTTTAAATCATATTTGCTGTTTACACCAATGTCGATATCTTCAACATAAATGGATAAGCCTGGTATAGGACTACCGTTTTCTATGTTTTCTGGTATCGATATGTCAAATACTTCCTTATTGAACTTGGGCACGTGATCATCGACATCTGTTACTATTATTGTGATTGGTGTTACTGTGAAATCTGATGGAACTTCGTTATTTATAAGTTCTGTAGCCTGTAAGATAAAAAAAAGCATTTTGTTTATTGGTGTTTTCATTATTATTATCATCATCATCATCATTCTAAGCTCTTCTTAGTCGATTACTGGGCATAGGCCCCCTTCTTTTTGTGTCATTTCCTTTTACAATAGGCGGATTTATGTCTCTCTTTTTCATGTAGAATTTCAGGCTTGAGTTGATCAAAAATAATATTTATTACAATTTTTACCTTAATATAAAAATTATAAACTCCTCCATTCTGCATGACAGTGTCACTTTCTCGATCGATCGGTATATCGGTGGTGACCAGTGTAGCTCTGCCCAGAGCCCTGTCTGGCAATAGCTTGAAATACTGTTCACTATCGCCTTCAAGGGTCAGCAATACTGGACGAGGATTCGCTGTGTCTCCGTCTTTTGCTATTATTTCCATAATGCTTGTATTCTGAAAACGAGTTTAATATAAATAATAAACATTGGATTAAATGTACTAAACAAAAGGGCACTTTTGTGTAAATTAACAATTTTATTTTTTATAAGAATGTAATAACGTGAACTGGATTTTTAATTCTGATAGAAGCATCAATCTTATTTACACCTCTTATTTCCCTTTCCGTCTGGGAGTACCATATACGTCGTCTTTCTAGCCAGTATGAAATTTGGAGTCAAATTTGTCTTGACTATTCAACCGAAATCGAAAATGTTTTTTTTTTCAGATGGTCATTCCAATTGGTCCTACTGAAATTTATGGTTTCCAAGTAACGAAGTTTAATGAGTTTCTTTCCTTCATATACAAAAAGCTCGCTTAGTATCAAAGAGCTTTTATAAAAACTCATTGCTTAGTATCGAATTATTTTTTATTTTATTTCACTTGTAACTCACAGGCTCAGTATTCTCCGGGACAGTAGCCGAATAAGGTGCATTAGTGAAGACAGGCGGTTGATCCTGAACGTCCCACACGGACACGGCAACGCTGGCCACGGCTCGCAGAGGCTTGGCTGACACGTCGCTGGCTTCTAGGCTGATGACGTACGCTGTCCTACTCTCAAAGTCTAATGGTTGGTTGAGGAAGAGACGGACTTGGTACTCGTTCGGGGTTATCTGGAAGTTACACATTGATTGGAATATAATTTCAGAATAAATAAGAAATATTAATAAAAATCTATGTATCTTTACAGAATGTACTTTTTTATGTTTGCGAAAAAACCGGGGTAGACTTCCTTTGCAGGAAGTCGTCTAGGTGGGTATCCCAACAGTGCCAGTTAGTTTTACCGCCTGATGAAGCGTTAGTGCAGTGCTCCTAGAATTTCACATCATTGTGAAATCCTAAGTAGCACTGTACTGATTACCTATGGGCAGCGTTATGTTTTAACATCAGGAGAGCGTCTAGCTCGTCTTCTTCTTCATCACATAAAAAAGTAAAGTCAGCCATAAAAGCTATAAACGGTGTGTAAACATAAGACAAAAAAAAAACAAGACAATGATAGGGATGTTGACACATGTTACGAATTCATATAAAGTTATGTTTTTCACATAAAAGACAGTAATTCAAAACCTACAATCACATTTTAAGGATCTATTTACAAGCCAAAATTGAATAAAATCAATTTTAATTTCAATAATTTTTACTTATTATTACGCGAATGCGAACGCCAATCAGGGCGCGTGACGTCACACCACTGGCCTGTACTTACGCTTCCTAAGCAATGTTCCTGATTTCGACACATTTTAACTAGTAGTTCGCCTCGAACTGGGACCTCGCAGACCCGATTTCATTGAAAATGTTAATACCTTAGATTTTTAGGTACTACCTAAAGGTAAAAATATAATGTACCTACGAAGTTTATACATTTATTATGGAAACTGTAACTTATGAAATGTGGCTGAGGTCCCCACCAACATCCTCATAGATTGTAGCTCTTGCTCTTGTTTAATAATAAGTTGCCAACCACTGCATTAGAAGAATCGAAATGGCTTCTAGCAGATTTTTTTAACGTTTTTAATGAGGAAAATATAGCCATAAGATTGATGTCACTAATAATAACTACTCGTAACATCACACCTGAAAAAAATATCTAGTTTTACTGATGTTTTACAACAAACCAATAACGCGACTTTACGACTATCTATATCTACCTCTTATTGATATATTGTAGCAATTTCCAACATTTTTGTCGTAGCTTAGCGTAGTAACTTTGACCTAATCTGTGATTTCTAATGATATGCCATTCAAACAAACAACTATTTCATTTAATTATAATTCATATTTAAAATAAAACCTAACAAGCGCAAATTGGACTTGCCACCTTTTTTCGTTCAAAAAAAGTCAGCAGGACCTTGCGGTCACCCATCCAAATATGTACGCGCATAACATTACTTCACTTCGATGATTACATACTTTACATAAAGCCATTTTTTGAACATAATATGAATAAATATATAATATAATATAATAAATATATAATCGGCTTGTAGCCGATCTGTGGTTAATAAAAGTGTTCATTATTGCTGTAGTATATGAATAAATTACATACGATTAGTCTTCAGATTTTGTCCTGAACTTAAAATAAGTATATATTTATTCAAAATCTGCCAAACTTCATAAACGGCAACTACGCTATGAGTTTCGATTTATTCGGAGGGTCGCAATGTACGTTTTTGGAGCATCAAAGCAAAATAAACGAGCGGTAGCGTCTTAATATAGTATATCTAAATAATTGTAAAATTTACTTATAAAAGTGGAGCAATGTAACCTTGAATAAAAAAATTGAGTGAGATTTAATGCAGTATATTATTTCTAATCATTAAGGTAAATATTATATATGGAGAATACTACATAGCATACCAAAATTAATACAAAATTAAAGGCAAATAATATTAAACTCTCGGATGCTTGGACATTACTATAGCTAGTATTATATGAACTTGAAAATAGGTAAATTAAGTGCATACTTCCACCGGTAGGATCTATTAATATCAAACTTAATGTTACAAATAAATAACATCTACGAACCTATCCTGCATCCTGCGGTCATTTAAATTCATATTGTGAGTATGTTAGTTTTCATGTAATCGATAAACATCGTTATTTTATAATCTCTATAGCTCTACAACCCTTGCAGCGATTTGGCTCATATTTGGACTTGAGGATTATTTTAGTTTGTACTACTTGTTTTCAAAGTTCTATCAAGATTGGATTAACGGTAACGTTGTAATCAAGCAATCTCTATAACTCTAGAATCCTTTGACCGATTTGGCTCATGTTCGAACTTAAAAATTCTATTGTTTGATACTACGTGTTTGCTAAGTTTCATAAAGATTGGACTATCCCTTTTCAAGTTATCGCGTAACAAACATACATACAAACATACACTTTTGATAATATATTTATGTCGGTTATAAAAAATGTCTATATATTAGAAAAAAAATTATCAGCGCACCAGTTTTTAAATTATCGTCAGACCTATGGTAAAGACTTTAAGTCACCTATACTCTGCAACCCTGGAGCCTATTTGCCTATTTTGTTTTACTAAAATTATCTAATTAACTTACTTAACTTGTGTGTAAAGTTTCATTAAATTTGGATTAACCGTTTTTGAGTAAATGTCGATCAAACTCAATCACCAGAGGTCAACCGTTAAACTGGTCGAAACGCAGGCTTTTCGCGGCTCTCGACTCTAAGACCTCGCTTCGCTCGGTCGATTATTCATAACTTAAAAACTACTAAACCGATTTTGATGCAACTTATACTGTGCTCTAAGTTGATCTAAATTTAAGCAAAAAAAAAGTCAATAACCAAAATGGATCTTATATTTTCAGAGAGACATTTTAGTTATTAACTTTATTTTTGGCTTAAATATGGTTCAACTAAGGTACAGTATAAGTTACCTACATAAAATTCGGTTCAGTGGTTTTTAAGTTATTAATAATTAAAATGTGTCGAAATCAGGAACATTGCTTAGGAAACGTAAGTCCAGGCAGTGGTGTGACGTCACGCGCTGTCAGATGTCAGTTCGAAACGTTTTAGGCAGAATCAAAAAATCATTTTTATTTACACGTATTTTTATATTGAAATTTCATATATTTTTGCATAAAAATATGATGTTCGTGTATGAAATGGGTCTATCTATCATATAAAAGCAATTCCAAAAATTAGCCAACATCCCTATTACTTTAGAAATACAACTTTGAAAGTAAGTCAGAATCATTTTTGAAGAGGATTTTCTGCAAATTTATATTCTAAAATTTTCCATAATAATATAGTGCAAGCGAGAGAATCCCGCACCGTTTAAGGACTTTAGTCTATTCTAGTCTGTTAAGGTCAGAAAATAGTAGCATTTACCATATCCGTGGTCACTCTGAACGTAGCACAGGCTTCAGCATCCCCTCCTTTGCCTTTAATGTTGCAAGTAACTCTTATATTAGCGTTGTCTCCTTCGTCTATATCAGTCACTAATATCTTTGGGTTCACCTGAAATTTAAAATAAATGTTTCTAAATTTTATATTTAAATTAAAAATTCTGTTACTATGGTACTTTTTCAATCAGTTTGTCTGTTATATTAAATTTACAGTACGGACTCCTCCCCGTGATATTATACGCTGTAAAAAAACATGCCAAATTTCAGTTCAACGGTTCAGATTATAATTAGGAGAGAAAAAGTAACTTTATACCCAAACTAGTTTATGCTCGCGGCTTTGCTCACGTGACAAAATCCTTTCATAGCGTCATAAAACCTATCTGTATTCCAAATTTCAACCAAATCCGTTCTGTAGTTTGAGCTGTGCGTTGATAGATCAGTCAGTCAGTCAATCAGTCACTCTTTCCTTTTATATATTTAGATTTACAGTACTAACTCCTCCCCGTGATTTTATTCGCTGTAAAAAAACATGCCAAATTACAGTTCAACGTTTCAGATAATTAGGAGAAAAAAAGTAACTTTATACGCAAGAATAACTTTTAAATAAAAAGTTTGAAAGACTTAAGTAATCTTCCGCTATTACTGTTTATTCCTACAAATTTAAAAACATGAGTCATATTCATGATCATCACGATTCTAATTCGACCAGAAACCAGTTTTTGTTTATTATTAAAATTGTTAATTTACATATACTTGCCTAACTCTTGAGAAATATACCTCTACATTCTTCGTTTGACTGCGGATGTATCAATTAGTATTTAAGTATATTTTTTAAGAAATAAGTAATTCTTTAAGATCAGAGTATCGCTTTAAATAGGTAAGACAACATACTAGGTATCGACAGTTTGGTTTAAAAAAAGAAATGACTATGCAGCGACCTAAAATTTCTTTGGCGGCGACAGAATTTTCGGCTATTGATGTTTTTTTTATATCTTTATTTTTTATGTTTATTAATATTAATATAATACTCTATATTTATTTATAATCTTAAATTAAATTTTTTACAACATTTTTAAAAAAATAATATATACAAAACATAAAAACATTGTAAAAAACCTAACCTAGAAAACCCGCCGACAGCGGGGCCAAAGCCCAAGCTGCCGGTGGTCAGGGCCGCAGGGTGAGGAACCTCCGGACAATGCGTGCCGTGTCAAGGATTACCGCCTTCTGTATCAGGCCCTTGGTCCAACCGTCTAGCGCGAGCCTCTCGAGATGTTGGTCGAGGCTCTTCGCTATTAGACCGTTCACCAACACGACAATCGGAACAATAATCGTCGAATCAACGTCCCACATGGCGGTAATCTCGTGCGCCAAGTCAAACAATATTAATATTATTATTAACTAGCTTACCCGGCAAACGTTGTTTTGCCATATAAATAATTTCCTAGTAGTTTCTAGTGTAGACAAAAAAATAGCTTACTTATTGGAAGTATGTATGTATGTTTGAATGTGTATATTGTATGTATGTAAGAATGTGGTAAATGCGTGAAATAGTCATTATTTTTTAAAAAAAATTAAATAAAAAATTTTTCAAACAAAAGTTATAAATTAAATTTTATTAAAACATTGTCTCATATAATTTTTTCATACAACCAATATTTCCATTGACATTTCAAAATAAAGATTCATAATGATTGTTTTTTTGGAAACTATGAAAATCTTAATTGTTCAATTACATTTTTTAAATAAAATTAAATTAAACCGTTTATGCCGTTTATTTACAAAGATGAAAATTAAATTAAAATTACATTTTTATAAGATCAACAACATTTTCGATATAAATAAAAAAAAGTATACTTACAACACAAAATCCGTTGTTATTGGAAGCTCGTGTCACGTGTTGAGTACTTTTGAGGTTATAAAATCACTTGATTAACTAATCGTGCAAAATACACTCAAAATTGATAATTTAATTATTATTGATAAAATATGAATGATTAAAAGTTAATATGAGAGTTACACTGAGATAGCAAAATAATAATTGTCAACGTTACTACTACACTTGATGCATAAACAATAATGATGGCCGACAACTGTGTAGGGAGTGAGAAAGAAAGGAGACCGGCTTCGTTCTCATCCCTACTGCGTGCTGTTTACTGGGTCAGAAGTGACACCTGTAGACATCTGGCGAGGATAACTAATTAAATGACGATTGATCAGTTTTCGACCGGAGAGGAAGAATGATTAAATTACTAAAATGGCTATTAAAAAATAAGGGTTGATCGTAGAAGGGTGAAAATTGAGGATTGTATGTATTTTTATATGTTGTATCATACAAAAATAGAAATTAAAAATTTTGTCTAAAAATTAAAAAAAAAAAAATTAGGGGTGGACTACCCCTAACATTTAGGGGGATGAAAAATAGATGTTGGCCGATTCTCATAGATACCGGATAAGCACAAAAAATTTCATCAAAATCGGTCAAGCCGTTTCGGAGGAGTATGGCAACAAAAACTGTGACACGAGAATTTTATATATTATTACTACTACACTTGATGCATAAACAATAATGATGGCCGACAACTGTGTAGGGAGTGAGAAAGAAAGGAGACCGGCTTCGTTCTCATCCCTACTGCGTGCTGTTTACTGGGTCAGAAGTGACACCTGTAGACATCTGGCGAGGATAACTAATTAAATGACGATTGATCAGTTTTCGACCGGAGAGGAAGAATGATTAAATTACTAAAATGGCTATTAAAAAATAAGGGTTGATCGTAGAAGGGTGAAAATTGAGGATTGTATGTATTTTTATATGTTGTATCATACAAAAATAGAAATTAAAAATTTTGTCTAAAAATTAAAAAAAAAAAAATTAGGGGTGGACTACCCCTAACATTTAGGGGGATGAAAAATAGATGTTGGCCGATTCTCATAGATACCGGATAAGCACAAAAAATTTCATCAAAATCGGTCAAGCCGTTTCGGAGGAGTATGGCAACAAAAACTGTGACACGAGAATTTTATATATTAGACTAGCTTACCCGGCAAACGTTGTTTTGCCATATAAATAATTTCCTAGTAATTTCTAGTATAGACAAAAAATAGCTTACTTATTGGAAGTATGTATGTATTTTAGAATGTGTATATTGTATGTATGTAAGAATGTGGTATATGCGTGAAATAAGCATTATTTTATGGAAATTTTTTTCAAACAAAAGTAAAAAATTAAATTTTATGAAAACATTGTCTCTTATAATTTTTTCATACAACCAATATTTCCATTGACATTTCAAAATAAAGATTCATTAATGATTGATTTTTTGGAAACTATGAAAATCTTAATTGTTCAATTACATTTTTTTTTATAAAATTAAATTAAAATTACATTTTTATAAGATCAACAACATTTTCGATATAAATAAAAAAAAGTATACTTACAACACAAAATCCGTTGTTATTGGAAGCTCGTGTCACGTGTTGAGTACTTTTGAGGTTATAAAATCACTTGATTAACTAATCGTGCAAAATACACTCAAAATTGATAGTTTAATTATTATTGATAAATAAAATAGGAATGATTAAAAGTTAATATGAGAGTTACACTGAGATAGCAAAATAATAATTGTCAACGTTACTACTACACTTGATCCATAAACAATAATGATGGCCGACAACTGTGTAGGGAGTGAGAAAGAAAGGCGACCGGCTTCGTTCTTATCCCTACTCCGTGCTGTTTACTGGGTCAGAAGTGACACCAGTAGACATCTGGCGGGGATAACTAATTAAATGACGATTGATCAGTTTTCGACCGGAGAGGAAAAATGATTAAATTACTAAAATGGCTATTAAAAAATAATGGTTGATCGTAGAAGGGTGAAAATTGAGGATTGTATGTATTTTTGTATGTTGTATCATAAAAAAATAGAAATTAAAAATTTTGTCTAAAAAATAAAAAAAAATATTTAGGGGTGGACTACCCCTAACATTTAGGGGGATGAAAAATAGATGTTGGTCGATTCTCATAGATACCGGATAAGCACAAAAAATTTCATCAAAATCGGTCAAGCCGTTTCGGAGGAGTATGGCAACGAAAACTGTGACACGAGAATTTTATATATTAGATATTATTTTTGTTAAAAAATAAGTGATTCGTCGCGTCCATCGTACCATCAAGGGGGTTGTCTGGATTTGTGTCCTTACATAAAAATTATGTTTTAATACCATAGAATAGGTTTGTGAGTGAGTGTTTATGTTTATTACTTCTTCACGCCTAGACGGGTGGACTGATTGAGCTGAAAATTGGTATAGAGATAGCTTAGACCCTAGAATAACACATAGGCTATACAGCGTGTAAACATATAGTACGGGGAGTAAAAACGCTGGGCGCAGATCTTGTATCATTATATACAGGTTCTGGAATTAACATTATTTTCTTCAATAGACTGATATTTTAACTAAATTACCTCAATTTCAGTTCCGACAGGCGTAGCCTCACTGATATTCACAATGTACGGTCTGTTGTGGAACACAGGTGGATTGTCATTCACGTCTCTTATAGGTATCACTCTTCTTAGAGATATTGTGTTGGGTTCTGTGTTTGCTATACCTTCATCTGAAATCAACATTTTATATGATCATTTTGGTCTGTCTATTATATTCTTCTAATTTAATATTATCACACTAGAATATCATATTACTGTAATGGAAATGCGAGTAACTTGAATTGGATACAAAGAATGTAAGCCTGATCAATGAGCAACTAAGACAGGGCTTACTAAGTGTCATCAGCATCTTCTATGTATTAATAATACTTCTTGCCTTTATCCTACATTAAGTAGGGTCGGCACAATACGTCTTCCTCCTCCATTCTGTTCTAAAATCCGTCATATCTTCATTCACTCACCTACACTTGTGTAACACTGTTTAAAAAAAAATCTTTTATTTTTCCAAAATATACATTGTTTACATGGTTTGGGGGCTCTTCTTTTATAAATTACAATAACCTGTGTTAGAAGAGACTGTTGCTTATTCCTTACACCTCTGGGGCGTTTGAAGCCCTACATGCTTACATCTGTAGGTACATGGACTTACCTGTTAAACTTATAATGACTTCCAAAGAAGGCTGCTCCTCTCTGTCCAGCTTCTTGGCTAAGGTCACCACTCCGGTCAGTGGATCTACTGTGAAGTACTGCCCTGATATCGAATATCGGAGCTGACCATTTTCTGGGTCTATACCTGTAAATATAAAACATTCAATGAGCATCGAGTACTCCAGGCGTGAACTCCTGATAAAGGACATCGTAATAATTGTCTGAAACCGTGGTTGAGATTTTTTTAACAATATAAGACATAAATTGTCCCGTTTTGTTATTTTATTTGTTAGGAACACTCGCGATAGATAATTAAAATAGAATATGGAATATTCTCTTCGAGCGGTGAGCGGTCTTTAATTCCAATTGTGAAAAATTTATGATCCATTTTAAACGTGGGAGAAAAAATACACGAGAACGGTTTGAACTTTTAATGTTCAATACATTAAATTTTAATGTATGCGCACCCAGTGTAATTATTGGAGTTCTTATTCTTAAAAATTAAAAGGATATTAATTTACTAAGGATTTAGAGGTACCAAATACCTATTTGGATTTGATTTTTTTATGTAAAAGTTTCAATATTAGAAACAATGGGACTATTAAGCGTCTTAGAAGTTTTACCGATATCGATACAAAAAGTTTTAAATCAAATCAAATCAATGCAATAAATGATTTGATTTATTGATAAGAAAATCATAAGCCATACCTTTCAATTGATAGACAGGCGTGCCAACCTGCGTATCCTCGGCCAGTGAAAACTGGGACATGTCCCCCACTTGTGGTATAAAATGCGGGGCTCTGTTGATAACTTGACTCAGACATGATGAGATCAGAGAGAGAATCAGCAGGATGATGAGGGGACTGGGCTCGGTGAAGATCGTCTCCGCTTTCCTTCTTTGGAATATTATTTCTGCCATCTGGAATAGGGAGAAGAAAAGATAAGAAGCGTTGGCGCTGTACATCATTGTGAAATTCTGCGTAGCACTGTATTGATTATGGGCAGCGTTATATCTTACCATCTAGAGAGCGTCCTGCTCGTCTTCTTACTTCTTTGTATATAAAAAATAATATATTTATGGGTATGTGGGAATCCCACGCCAAAGATGGGCGCGGCGGGGATACCCACTAAAAAACCTGGGGTGTTCCTGCGGGGCGCCATAATGCCGGGGCAACGGGAACCAACATAATATATATTGAGATTAAGAAAACTTGTTTAAAATAAAGACTTAAAACTAATTTATCTACTTTTTATTAGTATTTAGATAATAACAACAAAATGGTGTCTTAGTGGTCATAAAAAAGTCTTTAATTCTCTTAAATCTATTTTTATTGTCATATTTTACTGGATGAAACTGGGCAACGGTCAACGGTAAAACATGCATCGCCGAAGCATGTTTGTAACAATTCTATGTATTCTAAACATACTCGTACTTTGAAAACGGGCACAAAAGTGGAATAATTTAAGAAATACGGACAGTTTAGTGAATAGTTGGCATAACTCTACCTCAATGAAACCAATACTCATTGCAGTTTAGTTTCAACTGAACTAACCGGTTTAACTGAACCATTAACATACATAAATAACACTATTATTAACAGTAACCAAAGTTTAGATGTCAATAATTGTGAACTCGCGGTACCTTAGTTTATACTCAAACTATAAACCTTTTTTTTTTGACCCAGGAAAATGCCTTACGCATCATCACCCCAAGCCGGGGGGCGCGGGGCGGTATGTGGGACTCCCCCGCAAAAGATGGGAGAGGGATGGTGGGGATACCCACTAAAAACCTGGGGGTGTTCCTGCGGGACGCCATAATGCCGGGGCAACGGGTACGCCGAAGCACTCATCCGCGGCCCCGACGGCAAATAACGCTTCAAGGTGTTAGTTCACTTAGAAGTTGCATTAATTTTATTTAGTAATTAGCGTACGTAATCAAAATAATTATTTACAAATTTTTTATTAACGAAATGAGGAACAGTGCGCGTTTGATACAGAAACATGACTGAGAAGAAACATTTTTATTTAGTTAGGAAATTAGTTTTCTACTAAATTAACTTTTAAAACATTGTGAGAATGGGGGAGAATCGTAATAAGAAATAATGTTTTTATTTCTCTACAATGACTGTCATCACAGTTCATTTTATTACAGTTAGCCTTTGACGTTTGTTAGCGCTTTCGCCTATCTCAAAAACTTTACCAGAAACACCATTAAGCCAAAAAAATAAAACTTTTCGGGCTACCCAATGATTAGAGGCACCCATAGTCCAGAGGCCCAAAACATTTTTGAGTTTACGCGCCAACTGAACTAGTTAATTTTGTCTAAGTTATTTACTGTATCTTACGAGTACTAATATTATAAACGTGAATGTTTGTGAGAATGGATGTATGGCTGTTTCTTACTCTTTCACGCCTAAACGGGTGGACCGATTGAGCTGAAATTTGGTATTGAGATAGCTTAGACCTAGAAATTAACACATATGCTACAGAACAGCGGGTAAAACCGCTGGGCGCAGCTAGTTAGTATGAACATAAAGTCAGTTTCACAACGCAAACCCGGCGTATTGCGGTTACACTGCATATGAGTTCTTATTTAGGGTGTGGACACAAGCAGGTTCCAGCGGACGCATGAATACATTACTATGTTGGCGCTATCGTATTTCTAGTACGTTAACCGTAAGTATAGTGACTCCTATGTATAAGATATTATAAAATGAAGGGATGATTCACGTTGAATTCATGTCGAAGCGACTCATCGTCAAATAGTTATCATACTATCTGTGCCCAGCGGCTTTACCCTATGTGTTATTCCAGGTCTAAGCTATATCTATACCAAATTTCAGCTTAATCGGTCCACCCGTTAAGGCGTGAAAGAATAACAAACATACACATCCCATCCTGACATCTATACGAGTACATTCTTACAAATTTTCACGTTTATAATATTAGTAACATTTTTTTGCAAAATAACCTAATTTTTCTGTTAAGAAATAAAGCTCAAAGCTTGTTTTTATGGCATCTTTTGGTAACTTCTAAGTGGATTTCTTTTGGAATAATAATTGTTTAAAAGTCGCTGTCGTCGTACTTCGCTATCAAGTTATTTACTTCTATTTTGACTCCATAATTTCCCCCCTTTTCGAAGTCGAATAATATATTCTCAATCTAAGTGCCTTACTGCAAATCTCCTTGTGGTTTAGCACCATTGCGGTATAGTTAAGAAACGGTTACGTCACAGTGGTCTAGTGAACGTATTGTTTTGAAATATCTTCTACAGCATTGTTTGTGTGTAGATGCATCTACAAGCCACGTCTAATTCTTTTATTCAAGACTAGCAAATGTGCTTCACTAGTGTCTATTTCAATAAATGCTTTTTACAAGCTTTTATTTACTTTAACCTGTCCGTTGTCTGTCTGTCTGTAATCAAATCTTGCAAGTTTTATTTTGTCCACTTCTCGGTTTCCGATTGAGCTGAAATTTTGCATGCATGTATAAATCGGATAACAATGCAATATTATCAAGACATCGAGCTGATCTGATGGAGCTGGAAGGTGGCTTTAGGAACTCCGTAATTAAACGACGCAACTCCATCGAGTATGGGGTCATTTGATTCGTCTTAACAAGTACTTTGGTGCTGGATGGTAATAATAATATTATAAGATTGTTATTCATTTTTTTTTAATTTCACTTATATTGGTCTCAATAAGGAGTATAATTCTTTTCCTTATTTTATCGTCTTATGGTAGGTCTCCCTTCTTAGTCGTGTTCTTCATTACTGAAGTCGCGTCCTTGAAAGTTGACCGTAGCCTGCCTCGTGAGTTGTTTCCAATTCGTCTGGTCCTCAGCTTCTCGTATGGCGCTTACAACTGGTAGGCCAGTGAGAGTTATTTGATCACACCAGCGACTAGGTGATCGGCCGCAGGGTCTCTTTCCTTCCACCTTGCCCGTCACAATCAGCTTATCCAAGTTATCTGGCTGACGGGCAATGTGACCAAAGTAACTTAGTTATGGTAGGTATATGTATAATTAGCTAATAAGGCTTTTGGAACGACCATTAGATGTTTTTAAGTACCTACAACTCAATAAGTATGCAAGGTATGCGGTGTGAGCCCCGCGAGCAACCAGTTCAATATTTCTTGTACATTTCTAGCTTATGTTGCACGATATGTAATCTTGTCAGTCGACTGCGACACATAAGAAGTTTTTACATGTAAGCGGATTTCCGTGAAAGTGTGAAGTGATGCAGTTTTTACAAAGATCTACTATAAAACCATGTTTCCGAGCGAGAAATTTAAAAACTCGTACTCATATTATGTTATTGTATTGCTCGCAACACACGGATGACGGCAATGTGGTCCAAATGATAGAATAGAATAATACTTTATTGCGTACCAAATAATTACAAATAAACTTACTGAGCTAAATATCTAAATGCTAGGTAAACAATCGGCGGTCTTATCGCACTAGGCAATTTCTTACAGTCAACATAGGAATGGAACAGGACTGATATTACAATACTAGACGGTAGTGCGCAGTATCTGTATACATAGACTAGTTACAAAAAAATATATACCTATAAGATGGTGGTGGTATGATCTTATTTAAAAAGTACAAGCAAAAGGCTTGGTATGAGATAACGCCACTTGTGTGTACCTAGTTAAGATTAAAGGGCTCAACGAGAACTTTGCATAATATGTATATGGATACTTGGGTCTATCCATCAGGAACTTGGGTTCCTGAGTAGCTGTCATGTCGTCACTGCAGGTTTTTTCCAAATTTATAAGAAATTTTACGGCAAGCAACTCATATATAATATGACGAGTCGCTAGAAAACCGATGGGTCAGCTAGGATAAAATAATAATTACGAGTATTATAATCAATTAAAGAATTCAACAAATGCCGGAATACGGAACACATTTGCCCTTGACCAGTATATCGAATGCTGAATTGCTGATCATTCAGCACACGGTGTGGCGTGCCGAGCGCAACGTTGCATAACCTGCGCGAACATTGTTATTACGAAACTCTACTATTTATTATATGAGGAATTAAATACTAACAACATTAAACACCGACTCATTTGTGCTCATGTTAGTAGTATCCCATGTCCTTTACAACATACGTGATTTTTTTTCCATTTGCATTCATTGATTAATAACGGCAAATATGATTGTCTAGTTAGAGCTTTAAAGAGAAACATTGTCAAAAAGTTTATTCTACAAATTTATTTTTGTGAATTCGGGATTTATGCCGCCTTCTAGATTTAGTCAGCTACCATCTACGACAACATCCATGCTACAGCAATATCACACGAGATCGTGGTAAAAGTCTAACCTAGAGTAAAATAAATAAAAAATCGTGCGAGCGAGAGAAACTCTTAACTTTTAATTTTATCCCAAATTTCCCATTGATTTGTGACACGGGAATGAAAACGCAACTATTAAAAAAAAAAAAAAAAATAACCTTACAAACTATTTAATTTTATTACATAGGCTTTGCTTGCCCTACACTTAAAACTCTCTAACTAGACCATCCCGTTTATAATTCAATGACCATTGTCTGAGACCTACAAACTACAAAGTACCTATAGTACCCATAGTACCTACGTACAGTAGTTACATAGTAGGTTAAACCACGTTTAGTAAACAGTGGGCATGTCATTGAACTGATCACAATGAGCCGTGGGAACTGTGGTGATTGTACCTTTGCACATGTTAGCTTCATTTACAACGCTTGTGAGTTTTAATACGAAGAAACATCACTTAAGTATTTTTTTTCTCTTTATTGCATACCAAATATTTACAAAGACACTGTAAGAAATACATTGGACATCCATTTGTTGGATTTTATACATTGTGTAGGTTAGCCCTTGACCTAGATCTCGCGTATAAATAAATCTAGAAATCTAATCGGTGTAGTTGAGCTAATAATCTTAAACAAACCCCTTAAGAAGCCCCTTCTCTTCCTGTACCCTTCAAATGTACCAGGTCGGGTAGGAACATGTGGAATAAATTTTATAATGTTATTATGGTCACAGGTTGTCTGTAAGACATATTTATGCTTTATGCGATAATACCGACAGTTGAATACCTCTAGTTTTTAAGATTGTTTTGTATTAAGATCTTATTCATGTAATTTGGTACAAAATAAAGTGTTATTCTATTCTACATGCTTTCTTGATATTGATCAAAAGTGGCAAGCCTTCTCAAATTTACACTTTTCTTTCATAAAAAATAGAGCTGCGTTTGTCTACAATCTCACCAGTTGGTAAGTGATGACGCGTGATATTACAAGTTCACAAGTTGTGAACAATGGTGGAACAGACTTGTGCTGTGTTTCTGAGGAAAACGATTCACAGTAATGATTAATGATGCTAATGTTTGGGAAACCGTACTCATCCCTAGCACCTATACTAAAGTGTAAATGTTGCTCTACTACTTAAAAGTGTAGAAGTTGCTCTTAACATCTGAATCTTCTTGTCAAGAATTTTGCAAGAACAAGGATCTATATAGGTATATAGTAAAGTTTTTTTTTATGCAATATAGCCTCCCCCGTAAGCCTAAGACCACGATTTCACGTGATGTTAAGTGGCGATGCGGTCACGATGCGGTCATATGATTCTTGTGTAAACAATAATTTTCAGCTGAATTTTTAGAAATTTAAATAAAAATGTCGACTTTAGAGTTGATTATAATTTTTCGCAATTTTTAAAAACGGATTTTATTTTTTTCTTATGTGTGCTACATTTTAATAGAAACTGCAACGAAATGCCAAACAAGCAGATTCTTTGAATATTAATAACCACGTGGGTGACCTCAGAGCATCGCCAATATTGTTATTAAAAAACCCGTTTTGGAGAATTTTCTATGCAAGTTAGACATAATCGTATTTATCAAGGTTAGCATAATATTATAATTATGCGAATAATGTATTTTATAACTTTTTGTTATAAAGATGATGCGACGTATCTTCTAGGTCATCTAAATATCACTTTATGGAATTACTGCGGGGGCGCTGATTCCGTAAGAAAAACAGGATAAAAAGTGTATTTTGTGTTTTTCAAAGTTTTAAGCTATCTATAAAGCAGGTTTCATCGCAATCGGTTCAGAAGTTTTAACGGGAAAGACCAACAAACAAAGTTTAATGTTAAAAAAATGCTCTACCTACACTTTTTTGATGATTTTTTTCCATTTTTCGTGGGTTTTTTGAAAAATCATTCTCTTTCTGTTTCTTATTTAATTCACGCAAAACTTTTTGAGTCATCTGAAGATAGCCATTTCTCATTTCACTGCGCAGTAGTCATTTAATAAACTATATGGGCAACTGCCACTACGCAGCTTTACTTTTAACTTCAGATCATTCAAAAAGATTTGCGTGATCTAGATTTACAATTTGCATAATAATACATATTTATTATTGAATTATACTGCTATTTAAATATATTTTTTATATGTGGGTGGTTTCTCTGAAGGATGCTAGTTCTTTGTAACAAAAGCAGTGCTTGTAGATTAGCTGTATGGCATTTCTTGTAGATTAGTTAACAAGTATAAGTATAGGCATGTACTCCATTAACACTAAATATGACATCAATATTTTTTTAATTATATGTCTTTGTTTGTCACTTTTTCACGATTAAATTGCAGCAACGATTAAGCTCAAATAAAATAAATAAATAAATATTTCAGGACGCAAAAGGTTCTTTGGGGCTTGTAAAACCAATGAGCGCACTATTACAATAATTATTCAAAATAGTTTTTTCTTATTGTGTGCCATTGATTTATTAATAACTCTTTAAAAATACTAAGCTTATTACACAAACATTAAAAACGTTAATTATTACGCTTCCTGAATCTAATAAAAAATCGTGGTCTTTATTTAAATTTTCAATGTTTTTTACCCAGTTTTTCTGGTTTTATCAAGATCCGCAATCCAAAAGTATGACTCGGAGGAGTATGTCTCGTTCTCACTACAATATTTCCAAATATTCTGACCTTGATGACTAACGAAGTTATGCAAAGAAAGTTCATGTAAACACACCTTAAGAATAACTGTCATTTTTACTGTTAGCCAAAACTTACCTTAAATTTATTCCCTTTTAAGTTATACCATTTAACACACTGCACACACAGCACTTATAAACACATTTTAAACACGAAACAATTATTTATTTACACAAATAAACTAAAAACACAACATTCTGTGATCTTGAGAAGTTACCAACTCACTCGAACTGTCAAAAAGTTGTACCACAAGTTAACAAAACTTGTATTTCAGCCTCTTTCGCACTGACCTTAAAACTATACATAAGAAAGAGACAAGTATATGTCGGTAGTTTCGTAAAAGGCTTCGCAGATACAGCCTTTTTGCAGAGGTAAAAGTAACGGGGTTTCTTGAGATGCGTGAGATGAGATAGCATGAAAGGTCAATAGAGTGAGAGAGAGATGGGTGATGCTAGGTCACGATTCAATGTAGGGATAGTTGCAAATAAGGTTATTGAAGTGAAAAGGGCATTAAATGATACAAAGGGGGCCATTAGGTGCGCTCATTTTGTGTGCAGGCGCACCCTAATTTCTGTGCTCTATAAACCTTTTCATAGGTCGAAATCAACGGAAGACATGTAAATCAAAACCTAATCATTTAAGGCATGTTAGTACTTTGTATATAAACAATAGTCTAATCGCCTTAAGTAATTTCCGACAAAACAGTAGAGTAATTATATTTTCACAGTAGAGGCTACAATAAATAATATTATTTAATACTAGCTGTGCCCAGCGATTTTACCCGCTGTTCTGTAGCCTTTGTGTTATTCCAGAGTCTAAGCTATCTCTATACCAAATTTCAGTTCAATCGGTCAACCCGTTTAGGCGTGAAAGAGTAACAAAAACACATTCAGACATCCATTCTTACAAACTTTCCCGTTTATATTATTAGTAAGATAAAAGAGTTATTTAGATATTTAGTAAACAGGATTGATGTCAATAACCTACAGCCTATAAAAGTTATAATCAGGGTCTGAGCTAACTAACCTACTCCAAAATTTGCCCCAATCGGTGCAGCAGATTAGACGTGAAAGAGTAAAAAACATCCCATCTATATAATATCTATTCAAACTTTCGCATCTATAAGGAACCTAGGAGTATTCTATATTTTAATGATCACAGACATACAGTTGAACCATTTTTAAATTGCACCTAAAACCCAATCAAAGTACCTACCGTTTATTAAAGCGACATGCAATTCAAAAGTGGTCAATCTCCACAGAAGATGTTCTAATTTCACAAGTGCTAAGACAAAAAGTCTGCTTTGTATACAAACTTTCCTTTGGACAAAGGAATTTTACACAAACACATAAAGACTCTAGAACTCTATCGATTGATATCTATAAAATTAAGTCTGATTTTTATTACAAACGCGAGATTGAAATCGGTAATATTTCTTTGATTGTATTTATTCTGCCTAAAAGCTTCGTATTTTTCAAACCATAAAGATTAAGATTTATTGCCATGAAGAAGAAACAATATAAATATAATATAATACAATAATACAATACACAACTCTTTATTGAAACTCCACAAAACAAAAAACTTAAAAATATTGTTACATAGTATACAAGGGTGTTACAATTGGCGGTCTTATCGCTAAAAGCGATCTCTTCCAGACAACCGTGCAGGGAAAGGAGTAACAAAAAATCACACTTGGTTGGTAGTTGGTGGTAACTTAGATATACAAACTAAGAATTATAGAATATTAAATACTTAATAAATAATAAAAGCATACAATTTATAATAATATATATATAATATAAGATCTTACATACACAATATATAATATTAAAATATGCTGTACATACATACACATAATACATATTTAAATATACAAAGTAAGTACAAATTATATGATGAACATGATATTGAACGTGATCGTTCACCAAATTTGCTGGGTTTGGATTGCTGAAGGAAACGCCGGTTAGTTTTTCTCTGTAACTTCGGACCTTTATTTGAGTGCGTGCGTTCTGTTCGAATTTTCTGTTCACACTGACCTGTTCGAGGTCTATATTCGCACTGACTATTTGTGCTTTTCGCTCGTTTATTTATACAATTCTGTAAACTGTTAACTTATCCCTAATTTTATAATGGCTGTCGGTACATTTCTTTCGTCCTATTGTTTCCTACATTTTTACATGTGCAATGTGGGCTTATTGCTAGTTCCCATAACTATGCTATTCTAAAAATACTGTTATTGTTATACTGTACTGTTAACATTGTTTAGGTATACAAAGGATTCTTCGGTCTATTTGAAGTTAATTTTCTTAAAGCTAAGTAATTACTGTCTTTACAAAATATCCCGACATCTGTCTCGGTTTTATGACTATATTATATTACACTAGTGCCGTCGTCCTGCACATTACTCCCGCCGTGCAACTTCATTGCATCTGGTACCGGTGCTGGATCGACGTCTTCAATCGGCAGGATCACCATCTTCCTCACAGGCCGGCGCAAGACTCCTCCCCTAGTCTTGATGTCGGCGGTACGCACGATAGTAGGTGATAATTGGGCATTCTGGCACAGTTTTTACATGCATCGTTTTTACTGCACTCCGTTCGCTTTGCTCTCTCCGTTCCGTTCAACGATGCATGTAAAACTGTGCCAGAATGCCCAATTGGTTTTCGGGAGCGTCAATAAAGTAAAATCTTTAAACGTTGCTATACACGGTTCGCTGGGATCACTGCGTTTCGTTCAACAATGCATGTAAAAACTGTGCTAGAATGCCCAATTGGTTTTCAAGTCGTCAGTGTTTTACTTTTCTGAAATGACTGACATGATGACTTAAAAGTCGAGAGATATGAGTTGATTTGTGCCTGTATATATAGTGATCGAATATTGTATTATTATTCATTTCTCCATCAGCTCTCATTTAAACAACTACATGATATTTGTAAAACAACCTCAGAATTTGCAGTTTGATGAAGTGGGTGCAACATTGAGCCATGAAGTTGAAAGGCATGGAAAACTTTTACCAAACACAATCCGGTGTATTATTTGCGGTCCGTCTAACTGTGGAAAAACCAACCTTTTAGTGGGTCTTCTCTTACATGAAAATGGATTACAATTTTTGAATGTATATATTTATTCCAAAACACTATACCAACCAAAATACGTATATCTTGAACATGTTTTAAAAATGGTACCTGGAGTGCATTTTTCAAAATTCCACGAACATGATAGTGTTTTGAACCCAAAGGAAGCCAAACCGAATTCTGTAATAATTTTTGATGATGTTGCCTGTGAAAAACAAGATCATGTACGTGATTATTTTTCAATGGGAAGACATAAAAATATAGACTGTTTTTACCTGAATCAAACTTATAGCAAAATTCCAAAACAACTTATTAGGGACAATGCTAATCTTATTATCTTATTCAAGCAAGATGATATTAATCTCAAACATGTGTATGATGAACACGTCAACACAGATATGACGTGGAAACAGTTTCGTGAAATGTGTGCCAAAATTTGGAGTGTTTCCTATGATTTTTTAGTTATAAACAAAGATTGTAATAAAAATCAAGGATGCTATAGGAGGAAGTTTGACACATTTGTACAATTTGATTAGGTAACAATATTTTTATATTTATCGTCGTGTATCTAATATTATTTTCATTTTCTATCCTGACTTCATACAGTTAAGTTATATTACTAAAATGAATTCGGAAAAATCCATAAAAGCACAAATTGTAAAATCAGCTGACGCTGTTAAAAAGAAAGTTAAGTTGATGCGAGGATTACAATTAGATACAGATAACGCTATTGAAGCTGTACTTAAACCATTGACAAATCCACTCGAAAAAATGGTGCAAATGAATAAACCGGTTAACAATGAATTCAGAAAAAATTCTCCGAATTGGAGCACCAAGAAATTAGAATTTAACGATTTGGCAACACTTAAATCATATAATGAAGATAGTGGCGATAGTTTTGCTAAACGTAGGAGATCTGACGCAACTGTAATTAACAAGTCTTATTCAGAGGAAGAAAATAGTTCAGATAATACAATAAGTGATGAAGATAATAATAATAATGAGCAAAATACAAGTGGATCATCGTTTAGATCGGCAGAAAATCCTGATGACTATAACTGGTCTTTAAGTTCTGAAGTATTCTGCGATTCTCCATTCGGTATTAGATCAGATCGTGGCAAGCTTAAAATGGGATCGTCTCGGGTAACTCTAATGGGAGATAATATATTAATAGGAAACAAAGAATATAAAAAAACACCTGGGCTAAATGAATTACTGTTTAAAAAGATTCCTAATATGGATTTATTGACTGAAAACGATTTACTTGAATACAAAAAAAATTTATTAGATACCAATGCACATAGACGTGACTATAATCCAAGGAAGCCTATAAAAAGCAATAAAGGGCTCAAATATTTAAAAGTCATAAAACCACTTTTTAAGTTAGCTAAGAATTGTTCAAGTACTGAAAGTCTTCCACACACTGGTTTAGGATTGCCTTCGATGAAAAAATTTAAACCACATACCGATTATGTTTATTGGGACGATCCAAATGAACTCGTAGAAAGATTAAAACTACTTCTAGCTTCTCGTGATGCTGGTAATACCAGTCTTGATAATGAAATAATATCAATTATTGAAGAATTACGAGAATGTGGTATCATACGCTAGAAATTGCATGAAGAAGAAATTATCATCATCGAAAATTTTTATTCATTTATAAAGAAAAACACATTTCATAAATTCAGTCATCACAAAGAATTTGGTAAGAGCAGATTAAAAAAAAAATGGACAAATTTGGGCATTATGTGCATAAAAGGATGCGACGAGGATCAGGAGATTCAAATTTAAATGAGAAATTGATGAAAAATAATAGTGGTGATTATGACTTGAGATCATCAAGACTTAAAGGATTACAATTACCAGTGTCTCCTGATGAAGCTGCTAACAAGCAATATATCGACCAGAAACTTACAGCTTTTTATGATAAACTTGAAATAGATGCAGAAATTAAAAATATAAAGGCTCAAATTCAAATGATAGTAAATCAGTTTCAACTAAAACATGCTGGAGATATAACCAATCATCAAACTAAAGAAATTTATAAAGATGAGCAAAAAAGAAATAGTTGATGAGATTCACAAACAAGTGCGAAGAAACTTTGTCAGGCGTTCTGTTATTTTGAAATCAATAGATGATCTTTGGCAAGCAGATTTAATTGATATGCAAAGTTTTGGTAGAAATAATAAAAACTTTAAATATATATTGACAGTAATTGATTGTTTTTCCAAATATTCTTGGACTGTTCCTTTAAAATCAAAATGTAAAACTGAAGTAACAAAAGCATTTGAAAATATACTTAGAGATGGAAGAATGCCGAGAAATCTGCAAACCGACCAAGGAAAAGAATTTTATAATGATGAATTCAAAAGCTTGATGCAAAAATATAATATCAACCACTATTCTACATACTCAGTTAAAAAGGCTTCCATTGTTGAGAGATTAATTAGAACTTTAAAGAATAGGTTATACAAAACATTTAATTTAGTTGGTAATTATAAATGGATAGGACAGCCTTTAGAACAAATTACTGGTGATTATAATAACACTACACATAGTACAATAAAATGTAAACCAATTGCTGTTAATGCTGCCAATGAATTTTACATTAGAAATAATATTTTCCGATTAAAGAAGCAAGTAAATAACAAAAAACCTAAATTTCAACAAGGAGATTTTGTTCGCATTAGTAAGTATAAGGGATTTTTTCAAAAAGGATATACTCCTAATTGGTCAACAGAAATATTTAAAATTAAAGATATTAATGATAAATGCACCCCAATCACTTATTATATAGAAGATCAACATAAACAACCTATATTAGGAGCATTCTATGAGCAAGAACTTCTTAAAACAAAACATCCTGACGTCTATTTAATTGAAAAGGTAATAAGAAAGAAAGGTAATAAACTATTTGTAAAGTGGTTGGGTTTGAACGAAAATGAAAATTCATGGATTCACAAAAATAAAATCATAGTATAAAATTGCATAAAATTGGAATTAATATTCATTACCATACAACCAATGGAGGGAAGAGGACTTGTTAATACTTTGATAAATAATTTACCGTGTGAACTTCATTTACCTGGATATAATTACTGCGGACCCGGCACCAAACTTAAAGAAAGGCTCTTGAGAGGGGATAAAGGGGTTAATGGGCTAGACGAAGCTTGCAAACAACACGACATAGCTTATGCAAATAACACTAATTTAGACGTCAGACATAAGGCAGATTTACAGTTAATGAATATGGCGAAACAAAGAATGAAATCAAAAAATTCTAGTACGGGCGAAAAAGCAGCCTCATGGTTAGTGAACAAAGTAATGAAAACTAAACTTAAAGTAGGTGCTGGAACCAAAAAGTTTAGCTCAGTCATTAGTCAAATAAAGAAACATTTAAAGAAACTCAAACCGAAGAGCAACAACTCCGCAATAAAGATTGCATATTCAGTGGCAAAAAAGTTATTTTCTAACAAAAATTTCAATTTACCTCGAATAATACCAATTCCTAAAACTGGAGGAATCTTGCCTTTGATTCCAATATTTGCGGGATTATCAGCATTGGGTGCACTGTCAGGGGGTGCTGCAGGTATAGCGAAAGCGGTCAATGACTATAAAGCTTCTAAGAAAAGTCTAGAAGAAGCTGAACGCCATAACAGGACAATGGAGGCCATTGCTTTAGGAAAAGGCATGTATATTAAACCATACAAAAAAGGAAGTGGTTTGTATCTAAGAAATTCAAAAAACTGAGTAAAAGGCTGCCCAGAAGAGCATTAACTGATATTGATATATTAGAACATGCAGGTGACATTCCATATTTCAGAGGAGTTTATATGAGAGACAATTTACCTAAATTTCCAAAACATATCGAATGTGCTGTAGTCAATTTAGACGACAAAAATAGTGAAGGCACTCACTGGGTAGCGTATGTAAAAAATAAACAATATTGTGAATATTTTGACAGTTTCGGCGATCTTAAACCACCTTTAGAGCTCATCAAATACTTAAAATGTAAAGATATTTTATATAATTATATCCAATATCAAGGATTTGATACTGTTAATTGCGGTCATTTATGTTTAAAATTTTTAAAAAAATATTGGAGAAGCCGTGATATAAAATAAATGTTTTTAATCGCATACTGTTAGTAGCAAAATGTCTTTCACACTTTCAATAACAAGTTTTTCTTCAATTTCCACTACAAATTATTCACCTGCCTTGCCATTGGAAGGAGATTATGAATGTGGATTATTGTATTTTTCTACATTTAATTCAATACCGAATATAGATGATCGAAATAACAAATTTTATTATGGTGACCAATTAATTGAAATACCAGAAGGTTCATATGAACTCCACGACATTAGTGATTATTTAAAAGAACATATTGAAGATTGTTCGTTTAAATTGATATGTAACAACAATACTTTAAAAACATCTATATTTTGTACTAAAGACATTCATTTCGAAAAAGATTGTACTCTGGGGAAAGTTCTTGGCTTTGGGGCGGAGTTACTTAAAGCAAATATATTACACGAATCTCAATTTCCAGTCAGCATTCTATCAACAACTGTGCTAAGGATTGAATGTGATATTGTGAGTGGTTCTTATGTAAACGGTAAACCTAGTCACATAATCCACGAATTCGCACCAAACGTGCCTCCAGGATACAGAATCATAGAAATACCTAATAACGTCATATACTTTCCAGTTAATCAAAGCAGTGTCACTTCTATTACTATAAGAATTGTGGACGCTGAAAACAATTTGGTTAACTTACGAGGTGAAGATATACAGTTATACTTACATATAAAGAAAAAATGATTAATTTTAATAATAAAAACTCGACCACACCTGTGAAAAACATCACTCCAAAACTTACCATCGCCAAGCGAACACCTAAGATAAGGTTAACCAAAGAAAACAGACAATTTCTTAAATTGATTGGACTACTAAAATGAGTATTCTAAGTATAGCAGATCCTGTTGTCCACGACAACACAATAGAGAGTGTTGAATATCACTCATATAAGCCATACGTAACCAGCTTTAATGTCAATGATGAAATACGCATTCCTATCAACCAACAAGATTTATACATATTACCGTCAGCAAGTACACTATACTTAGAAGGTTATGTTAATGTACACAAAAGCGACAAAACAAAAGTTAGTCAAGTTAACTTCACAAATAATCCTGCCCTTTTTTTCTTCCAAGACATTCGATATGAATTAAATGGAGTAGAAATTGATAAAATTAAAAATGCTGGGATAACAACAACTATGAAGTCTCTTTTGTGCATGAACGAAAATGAGTCAAAATCATCAAAATTCTGGGGTTGGGATATTAATGGTACGAAAAGTACCTATTCTGGAAATTTTTCGGTATCTATTCCACTAAGTAGAATTTTAGGATTCGCAGAAGACTATCAAAAAATAATTATAAATTGTAAACATGAATTAATTTTACTGCGTAGTAACACAAATTTAAACTCATTGAAGGTAGGCACAGGAGAACTTGTTAGTGATACCATTGATATTAAAAAAATAGTTTGGCGCGTACCACATATCAAAGTGTCCGATCGGGAAAGAATAAACTTACTTAAGCATTTAGAGAGAGATCGAGCAATTAATATGGTGTTTAGAAACTGGGATCTTTATGAATACCCAGCACTTCCAAAATCATCGAAACATACTTGGTCAATTAAAACATCATCGCAAATAGAAAAACCTCGCTTTGTAATTATCGGATTACAAACAGATCGCAAAAGGCAACCGCACAAAGACATGTCGCAATTTGATCACTGTTATTTGCGCAATGTAAAAGTATTCTTGAATTCATGTTACTTTCCATATGAAAATTTAAATACTGATTTTCGAAGAGAGGAATATTCTTTAATATATGAACAATACGCAAAGTTCCAGCATTCATTTTATAATCGTCGACCAGAAGCGTTGTTAGGTTTTGAGGATTTTAAAGATAAGGCTCCATTATTTGTGATTGATTGTTCGCGTCAAAACGAATTACTGAAAAGTGGCCCAATTGATGTGCGTGTAGACCTTGAAGCGGATTCAGAATTTCCTGAAAATACAACAGCGTATTGTCTTATTCTTAATGATTGTATTGTAGAATACAAACCATTGAGTAATATTGTGAAAAAGTTATCATGAATTCAGATACAATAATTGTTGATCTCCAGGGATTTAAAGATTCGTGTAATCAATTTATTGTTAAAGAACTGGCTATTGCATATAAAAATCATACTCAAACATTTTTGGTTAAACCTCCTTATTCGTATCACTACTTGACAAATAACGAAAGACAACATGTGAGATGGATTGAAATTAACCGAGGCATTCGTTGGAGTAATGGTCACATTGATTATAAAGAATTTAAACGCATTATCATGCCATATTTAAAAGAGAAAAAAATTTTCACCAAGGGCTTAGAGAAAATAAAATGGATCCATAATCTGTGTAATGACTGTGAAGTGGTGGATATAGGAGAAAAAGGGTGTCCTAATTTGTCAAAACTTTTTTCCGAATATCAACAATATTGTATTACTTGTGCAAATCATACTAAGTATTGTGCTTTAAAAAATGTAATGTGTATTAAAAAATGGTATGACGATAATAATATAGATAGTTTTGAATTGTTTTCTAATTAATTATAATTTACTTATAAATTTAATTTAAGCTTTTAATTGTAATAACACAATTATTTATGTATTAAAGTGTTACTAATGATTATTATTGTAAGAAATATATTTTTATGATTTTAATAAATAATTATTTTTAAAATACCTGAATTTTATTTCAAAATGATGATTCATTATTGATGTCATAATTAGATTGTATATGTGTATAATTATTATTATTGTTCTCTTTATTTATATAAAATCTTAAATTAAATTTTATTAATTAATTATGATCTAATAATGAAACATTATTTTTAATAAATATCTAACCTATAGGAAAATAAAAGACAAAAATAATTACACACAATAAAATTTATTTAAAATATCTTATATCTAACTTTTTACATAATATTTTTTACTGTACCTAATCATTTAAATTATCGCTTAATTTTGTCGATATTTTGCCTACTATATTTTCTGCCAGGTCCATTATTTCATCACATGTTCCCACTGCAGAATATTGCACTCTAATCGTTTCGCAAGTGGTGTCTATCCGCTCGTTGTATTCATATATCTGAAGTTTTAAGACACGTCGTCCTCTTTGTGGCATTTTCGTTATTACATAAGATAATGCTTCTTTCTTCTTGCGCTTTTTTAATTTAGATTCCTGTTTCTTGGCGGCGGCCTCGGCTGCAGCTTCAGCGGCCAGCTGTTTCTTCATTTTTTCATTGTGCTCGTCCCAGTCGGCTAATGGATCTTGCCCGCATGGCAGAACCCAATAATCTTGCACCTGTGTCTCGTTCTGTAACAAACATAGAATTAATATTATATAATTTTCAGTAAAGAAAATTTTGGATTCAATTTTAACCTAAAAGAATAACTTAATACTTACAGTTAAATCCATTTTTATAAAAGAAGAACAAGTGTCGCTAACAAGTGACTCTAATGAAGTGAATAATAAAATCCGCGCAATGCAGCGTAGGTGTTTATGTAATATCGTATTACGTAATTTGAACTCGGTTAATTTACTATCATCAAAGCATTTGCTTGAACTAAATCAGAACCTTCGACATGTTGTGACATGTTTCATAATATCAACAGTAAAATAATGTTACCTACAACACGTGTTGACAACATGTTATAACATGTTTCATAGGAGTGCTTTATAACTATACTAAGAGATCTGTTTAAATAAAAGACAAAAATTTTTTATACAACAATATTTATTCTAATTATAAATGTTAGTTTAACAATTAATTTATCTTACACAATATGTTAGCTTACAATTAATACAGGATTTTTTGCTTATTTTATTCTGTTAACACAAAAACACAAATTAAAATAACAACAAGAATACATTGATAATATTGATTTTTTAAATTTTATTGTAGACAATATTATACTACGACATAAACCTATTATATTACATCATTATATTCTCACGTACAAACTATAATGAAATACACAAAACGAGTAATGAGTTAAAAGAAAGCATCCCTGTGCCCATAAGATAAAGTAGTAATTTTGTCTCTCAAAATAATACGTTTGTCGTCTCTAGCCGAGAGCGCACTTTTGTTTTGAGCTTGTGTAAAAATGATATGTTTTAATGATTTAAATATAATGTTTTTTCTTCTTATTAATTTATCGTCTAGGAGTACCTTATAGTAGTCCTTAAAATGTACATTTTTTATAGCAGACTTTTGGACACCTTTTGCTTTTTTAAATTCATCTTGTGTTGTTTTAATACAATATAATTTAGACCTTAAACCAACATATTCAGATATGACTTTACCTCCGAATTCATCTTTGAATAAACCCGGTATTTTTTTGTTTATGATTGGTATATTATAGATATTATTTTGAGGATAATTACTCGTGTCGAAATAAGTCAAAAAAGATAGTTTTAAATCTTCATAAAAATCTTTGGTTTCTATGGAATAAAGAAAACTATCTGTATCAGTATAACACAATTTTATGTTTTCTCCATAATAAGGTTTCATAACAGAATAGTGAAAATCGTACATATGAGATTTAGAAATTTCTAAAACCGCGAATCCAATATATATGGGTTTGTCCAAAGAGATAGTTTCTGGATTCATTTGTACAGCTACAAAGTTTTCAGTAAAAATAGTTGCATTACGAAAGTTGGGCTTGGCTATTAATTGTTCTGCTGTTATAGTTTTATTTGTCTTATTTCTATCATCAGTCCATTGGTTAACTAATTTAACATCGACATATTTTTCAGTGTTTTCCATGGTTTTACCGAAAATACTATTGTTTAAAAGTTTAAAAAAATCTTGTTCGAATGTAGATTTTGCCCTTTTACGCAATTCAGTGTTCATATCTATATACTGTTTTAAGTAAGGACTTTGTTTAAATTCTATGACTCTGTGGATTTTTTTTAGCTTAAGACCGTGGTTCAAGCACACTTTAAGATGCTCATAATGAATAACATACTCGAATTTATCATGTAAATTTGGAATTAACTTTGAATCTTTCGAACCAGGTGGCATATACTTTTGCGCACAGAATGGGATATCGTTGTGTAGATTATGCAAAACTTCAGGATACTCTAAATCAACTTCTAGGATATAGCCATATTGTGCATCGAGGGGTATACTGACAAAATCGATTGTATTAATTTCTGATTCACTTAATAATTTGAAGTTTGAATGCGGCAAATAAGAGCACATAGCATAACCATAGAGATTGTTACAGTCAATGTAAACTATGAAGTTGTCTTTGTCTAACGGGTTATAGCCTTCTAAATATTTATTATTAGCCTTAGAATGTCTGTTAGAACACAAACAAATGCCACCGCGAATACCTTTTTGAATCATTCTAATTATCTCTAAATCAGTAATAAGCTCTAATTTTACTGCTGTTTTTAACAACATTGCATCAAAACTCAAACTCGGTGCAGTTATGTAAAAAGCAGGATCTAATTTATAAGTTCGTTTACAAGTAGTTCGAAAACTTTCAAATACATCTGCAAGTAATAATACGTCTGATTTAAGATATAAGTCAGTGTATTCGCCTAAATTGTTTATTTTAAAGGATTTCCAAATTTTCTTAGCATGTGCATAGTCTGAATCAGAAATCGTACTGTTGGTTAATGTACTAAAAAATGACTCTATTGGAGGAAGTTCTTTTTCTTCATATACATTCCAAGCTGACATATATTCGTATGGGTATACCCCTTTACGAAGCATTAATCTAAAATTATTTTCAGTGCTAAAAAAACGCGGTAGGTGTACAAAATCATCTTTGTTTAGATTTGCAACTAACTTTTCAAGACTTGTCCCCAAAAATTTGAAAGAATCAACAAAACGAACTGACATAATATCCTGATCATTCATTTCAAAAAATTTTGTGAATGATAAGTAATTCTCTTTAGTTTTTGCAATGACTTTTATTCTACCAGGTAGATTTCCTAATTCTCGAATGAACAGATGACTGTCATAACCAGCTAAATTGTGAAAAAATACTGGTACAAATTTTGGTAGTCTAAACTTAATGTTGCAATAAGAGTGAGCTGCCCCGCGATAACGTCCTGTAAGATGACAGTGATCTCTGACCTTATCATCAAATAACAATGTATTGCAAAGAAAACAATGTGACGATTGATCAAAGTTAGTTTGATCTCTATTAGTAAAATTCATTGTTACCGGGGATTGATAAATATTGTGAATGTTAGTTATGTCATGCGTTATGTATTCTATAAATTTTTCAACACAATCAGCACCGCGATAGGATATATATTTATTAAGCGAACTATCATATGCACAAACAACATAGTAAGCAAACGCCGCTGGCACGTGTTGGTGTAAAGATGTAGTACCGCTAGTAATAGAGCTCTTGTTTACAGACTTTAATATGGATTCAAAATCGGCATATATCACAAAAGGCATATCTTGCATTCTTTCGTAATGTTTGAACTGAACTACAGTTCCTTCATTTGGAAGAATAGTCGACACACCACTGCAAACATGAGAGTTCAGCTTATCTTCCTTATCAAAAAATATCATGCATTCTTCGCAAAAAAATAATTTTGCATGATGTTTAGTTATCTGACTACGAATTAACTTTGCTAAATTTTTTATAAGACAATAATGAGAACGCAAGCCGTTTTCAAGTAATAATAAATTAACATGATGTTTTTTACGACGTTTTGTTTTATAAAGAGGTCCAACAACTACAGATTTCTTTTTGAGTCCATAAATATTTACACTTATATCGGGGTTATTCTTTTCAAAGATTTGAATGTCAGAGAAACCAACAGGAAAAGTCATATTTTCAGTGTTGAGAATAGGATCGAAATGTGGATAAGCAGAAACTCGCTGACAATTATTCTTTGCAGGGAATAACGATGCCATTATACACCACAAGAAACAAAAAGAATCTCTGTTCTGAACATTGATACAAGCATGTTTAGACTTGATACTTTTAGGCAATTCAATGTAGCTTGAGGCACGCAAGGGATTAAATTTGTTTAAGTTTACCTCTAAATACAAGTTACGAACAAATGCCCAGCCACTATCTCTGTCTTCGAATTCGTCAACTTTTTTACTGATTGTTTGAATGATATCAGAAAAAAAATCATCAAATATAAAATGTTGATGCAGGACTACGTTTTCTGTTGCAAAAGATTTTATTGAACTTGAGTTATCTTTATGCAAGATAAATTCAGAAAATAACTCGAAATTAACCTTGAGACTAGAGTAGGTTTGCATTCGTGCCTGAAGCAAAGTCCTTACTCTGCGTCGCAAGAGAGTCAAGTACTCGAAAGGAGCGCGTGCGCGCTCCTTATCTGCCTGCTCGTCTGGCTCAGCGCTAGACGAGTTGCTATGCGATACGCGGTATGACGATATGCGGCCGCGAAAAGCGCTACTAATTTTTTCAATACCATTACTCTCATTTACTGAACTATTGTTTTTATGTGTTATACTCTTTAAATGACCAGCAAAAGCTTTACTTTTGACTTGTATGTCGCAAACAGTACAAAAAATTGTTTTAGGCATTGTTCTAACTATTGAATAAGGTTAACTTGCTTATAATGAAATGATCAATCAAACACAATAATTAATCAACCTATCACGCGTTGTACCTACATAACATAATTTTGAAAATACTGTGTATGAGATTTGGCTACTTTGACCCTCAATAGTAACTTAAGCTCGATTTAGCAACCGTATAACAGTAAGATACTTTATAAAAACAATGATATACCTAATAATTATAAAATCAATTAGGAACTTATGTCTAAAGCATATAACAGTAAGGACGCTTTCCTACAGTTTTAATTTCTGAATTATGAAGAATAAAATTAGAAAAGTAATTTATAAGAGATAATTATTTAAGATAAAAAATAATAAAAAATTTTGAAAAAAACTATTTCTTTTTTTCTGCAAAAAAAGTGCCCTCAGTTGTGAAGGATCCCTTGCATTGTTTCAAAAATTTTTTTATAGTATTAAACTCCGGACAGTCCGTTCCGCCCTGAAACTTTAACGATACAAGCGCCTGCTGCCAACGATCAACAGGCGGAACGGACTGTATGTCCTTACTGTTATATACTTTAAGTTCTATGTAAACATCACCCGATAAGGTGGCCGTGCGCCGAATGACGCCGTCAGCGACTCGGCGCGTTAGCGACGATTGTAAAGGTGGAGTAGCTCGTTTTCTTGGTGTGGTACCATCAGTGTCGCTGTCGGAGTCCAGCCCCAGGTCAGACACAGTCCTGCTTGCTGACACCGTCGGTTCCTTCTTCAAAGCCGCCTTCGTTGGCACCTTGCGCTTTGCAACTTTCTTGTTCCTGAAAAGAGAATAAAATATTAGCATAAATAAAATTTAGGTATTTAAATCTTTGTATATTACATTTTATAATCTTACTATCTTACTAATATTATAAACGTGAACGTTTGTAAAAATGGATATATGGATGTATAATAATAATAATAATAATTGGGGTTTATACTCCAACAGAACAGGTTTATCCTACTTACACTGTCAGAGTCAAATCACAATTTATATATATAATTTATGTATCTTTCACGTCTAAACGGGTGAACCGATTGAGCTGAAATTTGGTATAGCTTAGACACTGGAATAACACATAAGCTACAGTACAGCAGATAAAACCGCGGGGCCCAACTAGTTATTCATATATTGCCCTACAACGCCTTTTGTAAAAGGAAAATATCAAGATTAATGTATCTTTTATTTTGTGCATAATAAGGTTGAATATTAAACCATACAAATTCTAATACACCATTTTAAACTTGTGCGCTGCGCTTTTACCCCAAACTAAATTGTTTGCAAGATAGTAGACATAGAGAACAGTATGCAAAATGACTATGGTAAATAAACAATTTTCCTTGTAAAGATAATACATAGTTAGAGCACTAATAAAACAGCTAGTTAAATAAAGTAGTACATACGTTTTTCCAGAAGATGTGGTGGCTTCGTCGTTGTCCGTATAGATTGACTCGGTCGGAGGGTCCTTCTTGCAGCGAGCCTTGTATGTGTCGGAATATTCGGATTCAGACCTGCGAGACAATACGAATAATAATTAATACACAGGTTATAAAAAAATATAAAGTGTAATCTGTATAATATATAAAGAGAGAGACTGATCTATCAACATCACCCCAAACCGATAGTGTTAAAATTTGGAATACACATAAGACGTATCAGAACCAAGAAAGGATTACACATGCTTATATGCATAACAGAAAAACCGTGAGCATAAACTAGTATCGAATAAAATTATAATATAAACTCACGAACATGATTGCAACGCAGCGAATCTTCGTTGTGGCGGATCAGCTGTGACGGCTAGGTACGGAAGGTCACGGTCAAGCCGCGAGCCAGCGGTTGATGATAACAGCGACAGCTGACGGCGAGCGCTATCACGTAGAGCCGGCACAGGAACTTGCAGATGGAAACTTCTTGAGCCTTGATCTTCTGATGCTTCTTGAACTTCTGATGCTTCTTGATCTTCTGGTACCTCTTGATCGGAGCCGCGAACTTAATTAATTTTGTTCAACGGATAAACCGATTAAATACACCATTATCAGGTGTTGTAAGCATTTATAAATTAACAAAAATGTTTTATTTTCTTAGTACTTTCATAAAACAATAATTATGAATATGGGAAAATTGTTCTTTACCACTGTTTTTATTGAAACGTAAGCAAATTAATAAATTGCAGCGTTTGGTTATGGCATTTCCTTGAAAATATGTAAAATAACATTATTTTCTTTCGGCATTACTTTGATATTTTAAACATAGCGCTCAAAGAAAGCCGCAAATGTGAGCGTTTCCATTGCAATAAAACTATGTTCACGCGCGACTATGTTCAGTGGTTTACAATGTTAGGATCAGTTAATTATTGTTCAATACAAATATAGGTAATTCACGTTTCGTGTACCTAAGACATTGAAATAGATGAGGTGGGTAGTATCAATTCATACAGTTGATAAAAAAATATTTTTACATATTATTATCAACAATCCTTCAAGGTGTGCAACATAACCACTGTTCCTATATATCTTATAGGATACAGCCAGAACCAAATTTACATGTTTTACGTAAACACGATGACTTAGCGTCTTAATGAGAAATTTATTGTGCGAGGATTCAAACCTAGGATCCTGCAGGAAGTTCTACTACTGAGCCACAGGCGCTATGACAATGAAAACAGGTGCCGTAATAAACATGTTGTACAAGCGATTAAAATATTTCCATGTTATTGTTTGTTAGCTCCAACGATCAAGTTACATCGGAGCGTGTGATTGTGAACAATATTTTTTTATCTAACTCAACAAAATTAAACTAGTGCAGCTACCTGTTTTTGGATTTAACATATCGATAAACAGGTGTGTGCATTGTTTTATGTCTTAACCTTAGCAGGATTAATTGATTATGAATGCTATTAATCCAGATGTAATAAAATGGCATTTTATTATGTTTATTTTATAAAATTATATATATATATATTCATAATGTTTTTGTTCAATAATACAAAGTTGTATATTTAATTTTAAAGGATCTACCATCTTTAATTATCACGGTAATCAAATAGTACATTTATTATTTTACTAGATACTTACTTTAAACACTTTGCAGGGTGCAACGTTACTTTTATCGATAAATAGTTCTAAGTACTGTAACAAAATTTATCGATAATCTCTTTCGGTCAACTCTATGTCCAACCATTGGCCATTACAGTTCTTAGTCTAATTGTGTTAATAAGTCGTGTTTTGTGAAAGTTATATTAGTCTTACTAACAAAAATCAGATTTATTGTGCGTGTGGCCTTGCAAAAGGACTCTCGTTTCATGGTGTCACCAACCAAATTTGGTCACTGGTACGAACAAACGGTCTAGATTGCTGAAATTCTTTTGCATTGGTTTTTCTGTACAACGTTACAATATTGTTGCGATGGAGTTATCAATTCTAGGTGTCGTTAAACTCCATATTTGGAGAACGGCACGAGCAACCGGCCTAGAAATGAAATTTTCCTAAGCACGTTTGTAGCAAGATGCAAAATCACCTTGCGATAGAATGGATGCTTTCTAGGTACCACCAGCCATGGTTATAGACACGAGCAAACGGCCTTGATATTGAGATGTTCCTTAGCATACCCATTTTCATTATTCTGATTTTGGTTTTTAGTAAAATTTAATTTTGTGTTTAGTGAACAAGTGTGTGAGACTTCGAGGCTGATTACAAAAACCATCTAGTATCCTTTTATAATAATTAAGTAAGTAATATAAACTAACCAAAAGTTTTTTACCTCATTAACGTTCTAAAATCTTGAACCAAAGAAGTAAAACACTGATGACCTGAAAACCAATTGGGCATTCTAGCACAGTTTTTACATGCATTGTTGAACGAAACGCAGTGATCCCAGCGAACCGTGTATAGCAACGTTTAAAGATTTTACTTTATTGACGCTCCCGAAAACCAATTGGGCATTCTGGCACAGTTTTACATGCATCGTTGAACGGAACGGAGAGAGCAAAGCGAACGGAGTGCAGTAAAAACGATGCATGTAAAAACTGTGCCAGAATGCCCAATTATCACCTACTCACGATGTCGTCTGGTCCTGGATACGTCGCGATGACTCTACCTCGGGCCCAGGTAGATCTTGGCAGATTGGGATCTATCAGTTGCACTAGATCCCCAACCTTGATTGCTGGTCCTCGGTCGTGAGGCTCCTGTCGGTGTCGCAGCTCGGGACGATACTCGCGTACCCATCTTGAATCTTGATCGCTGTTCTTGAATGTCTCGCAGTCTGTGGCGGCGTGGCTTGTTGAGTCGCACACCGGGCATTTATTTACTGTAGACTGCTTCTCTGTTGTGTCTGTGTGCACATTATGTGTACGTCTGTTGTGAGTAGTGTGCGCAGAGCCCACTTGCTCGGGCTGTGCATAGGGTGCGCACAGTTCTGCTTCTTTCTTCAAAAAACTTTCTATCTTCTGTAGGTCTGCTTCTTCCTTGGGCTGGCTTGCCGCGAAGTCGTAGTATCTGTAGCGCTGCGTCGGTGTGAGCTTCTCGATCATCGTCTTGGCTGCTTCTGGGTTGTACAGCGCCCGCGGAGTAGACACGGCGTTTGTCACTTTGCTAGAGAATATGCATATGTCTCTAGGTGACTCGGTAAGGCGCGGCAGCGACTTGAGTGTGTCCACTTCTGACATGGCGATTGCTTCCGGTCTTCCAAATCTTGATTCGAGTGTCTTCATGACTACTGTTGGATCGGCGTTGGCGATGAGCAGGCTGTCGACGGCTTCTTTGGCTCTTCCTTTAAGGTTTCTTCTCAGGCGGTTCATATTCTCCACGTGTGTAAAGAAGTTCATTGTTTCGTTGAAAGCTGCTTGGAATGATAGCCACTCTTGATGGCTGCCATTGAAGATGGGCAGCTCGATGAATCTCGGTGGACGGGCGGCTTTGACGGCGAGTGTGATAGCGGAAGCCAGTTGCGAGAAGTCTGTTTGAAGGCCGACTCCCGCCGGTGAAGGCTGTGCTTGCAGCGGCGGCTGTTCGTTGTTTTCGTCCTTCTTGTCGGCTTGCTGTTCGTGGTTGTCTAACCACGTGTTGATTCTTGTATCCGCTTCCATACCGGAGTATACGGACACGGCGTCTTCTTCGTCGGATTCTTCAAGTTCTAGCGTGGCAAGGCGTGCCTGCGCTAGTTCGACTTGAAGACGCGCGAGCTCTTCTTTTGCCTTCGCGATCTTCTTTGCTTTCGCGTGTGATGTTGTTGTTCGGATAGATCTCGCATGCTTGCTAGGCGCACGCGGGACCGGCGGCTTATCTTCGGCGGTGAGACAAGGCCTTCTGTTCTGTTCCGTCTGCCTGGCTGTAGGCGGAGCGGGCTGTTGCGGGACGCGTCGTGCAGTGGTACCGGTGGCCTCCGTCGCGATAGACTGTGCGACGGAAGGTTCGGTTGCCTTCGCGATCTTCTTTGCTTTCGCTGTTGTTCGGACCGAACTCGCATGCTTGCTAGTCGCACGCGGTACCGGCGGCTTATCTTCGGCGGTGAGACAAGGCCTTCTGTTCTGTTCCGTCTGCCTGGCTGTAAGCGGAGCGGGCTGTTGCGGGACGCGTCGTGCAGTGGTACCGGTGGCCTCCGTCGCGATAGACTGTGCGACGGATGGTTCCACTGCCGACGACGCGGTCGTCTGTTCGGTCGTCGAAGTTTCCATGCTGGCTGTGTGGGCGCTCGTTTCTGTCCACTCGCTGTGAGTAGCAGCGGTGGTTTCAGAGGACGCCGACTGTTCTGTTTCTGTTGCGGGTTGGCGCCCTCTTCCTGTTGAGCGGGTAATCGGCATGGTGATTAACCGACGTTTGTTCTATTTTCCTGTTCTTCAGCGGATCCGGCTCGAAGGACCATTAATGAACGTGATCGTTCACCAAATTTGCTGGGGTTGGATTGCTGAAGAAAACGCCGGTTAATTTTTCTCTGTAACTTCGGACCTTTATTTGAGTGCGTGCGTTCTGTTCGAATTTTCTGTTCACACTGACCTGTTCGAGGTCTATATTCGCACTGACTATTTGTGCTTTTCGCTCGTTTATTTATACAATTCTGTAAACTGTTAACTTATCCCTAATTTTATAATGGCTGTCGGTACATTTCTTTCGTCCTATTGTTTCCTACATTTTTACATGTGCAATGTGGGCTTATTGCTAGTTCCCATAACTATGCTATTCTAAAAATACTGTTATTGTTATACTGTACTGTTAACATTGTTTAGGTATACAAAGGATTCTTCGGTCTATTTGAAGTTAATTTTCTTAAAGCTAAGTAATTACTGTCTTTACAAAATATCCCGACATCTGTCTCGGTTTTATGACTATATTATATTACACTAGTGCCGTCGTCCTGCACAGATATTATAGATAATATTATATTTATGATAGCAATGACTTAAAGGAAAAGAGGTTCAATAGTTACTGTGACAGATAGAGATTAAACACACGAATTTTAAAGACGTCTAGTGAAGGAGATTGTTTAATTTCATAGGGTAAGGCATTCCAAAGACGGATGGCCTTTACTGTAAAAGATTTGTTATAGAATGTTGTGCTGTGTTCAGGAAAACGTAAAAGTAGACTCACTGACGACCTAAGCGAGCGAGATTTAGAAGCATTGAGAAATTGGAAACGCTCCTGAAGATAATGTGGGGAAGTTGGATTATACAGAATATTGTAGAGAAGATATAGAATATGAGCATCCCGGCGACGGCGAATGGGAAGCCACTTGAGTTTGGTGCGAAATTCGGAAACATGATCATATTTACGTAAGCCAAATATGAATCTTATGCATAGATTTTGGAGTCTCTCAAGTTTGTTTAGCTGGTCCTCAGTAACATCAAGGTAGCTGGCGTCAGCATAATCAAGAATAGGGAGCATGAGAGACTGTGCAAGTGCAATTTTAGTGGTTGTGGGTAAGAAGTTCCGAAGTCTGCGCAAGGCACCTGCAGTCGCAAATATTTTGCGACTTGTCGCAGATAACTGAGGGACCCAAGACATGGTACGGTCAATGAAAATACCTAGATTTTTTACATTGTCGCTATAAGAAACCGTAACTCCATCTACAGTAATTTTCGGAATGAGATCCCAGTCGATCTTACAAATAGTCCGAGAACTACCTACAATTATTGCCTGAGTTTTTAGCGGATTCAATTTGAGACCGTGATATTTGCTCCACTGAGAGACACGCGTAAGGTCACTGTTTAAAACGTTTATTGCTTCATCCAGTTGGTGTATTGGAGCTTGATAGTAGAGTTGGAGGTCGTCAGCGTAGAGATGATAGGAGGAAGTCAAATTAAGGGAAATAGAATTAATAAAGACAGCAAAAAGAAGAGGAGAAAGGACACCACCTTGTGGTACCCCTGCACTTGTGTTGCACCAAGAAGAGAAAGCATCTTCAAGGCGAACACGTTGCCGGCGACCACAAAGGTAGCTGCGAAACCAGTCTATCACCGATGAAGAAAAGTTGAGAGAGCGAAGATTAGCAAGAAGAATATCAAAATCAACAGTATTAAAAGCATTACTGAAATCCAGGAGCGTCAGCACGGTTAACTGGCCGTTCTCCATGCCCAAACGAATGTCGTCGGTCACTTTGACTAGCGCAGTAACGGTACTGTGTCCCGGCCGAAAACCAGATTGGAAGGGATTTAGTAGACAGTTTTGAATAAGAAAAGCATTAACCTGGTTGTGAACTAGGCGCTCTAAAACTTTAGAAAGAAAGGGAAGAATAGAAATGGGCCTATATTCAGAAAAGAGCTTAGGATTTGACTTTTTAGGTAAAGGAAGTATCTGTGCATCTTTCCACAGAGATGGAAATATACCAGTAGATATTGAAAAATTTAAAATGTTTGTAATAATAGGGAGAATAAAGTCTAAGATAGGAATCAACATATTGCGACTGATACCATCGGCACCAATAGCATTAGAAGAAATTGAAAGTATGCTCTTCTTAACCTCAACAACGGTAAATTGACGAAAATTGAAAAAAGGATAGTCAGGAGAAGAACAGTTAGAAAGATTAGATATAGTATGGGCTTTGTCAGTATCGTCAATGAAAGGAGAAGAGGAGAAGTGTCTGTTAAGAGAGTTTATGTCAAGGTTACCGGGGATAGTTTCTTGGCGAGATTTGCCGATACCCAGCCTTCTAAGAAACATCCAAACTTTAGTTGGGTCTTCATCCTGTACGGAGTCAAATATGTGTTGCCGTTGTGCGTCCCTGCAGGCTACGTTGCATCGGTTACGTACTTTAGTGTACTTTGCCTTATTCGCGTCAGTAGGACGCATCTTAAATTTCGTTTTGGCAGCAGCTTTTTTATATTTAAGTAGCTTTAGGTCTTCAGTGAGCCATGGAGCAGGTACGTGTTTAATTTTTATAGATCTCAGCGGAGCATGAATATCATATAACTGCGATATCATGCTGTTAAAAACAGCAACTTGATCATCGACTGAGTCTGCGTTAACAACTGCTGACCAATCGATATTTTTGGCATCATTGATAAATGCTTCTTTATCCATGCCACTAAAATTGCGCTGCAGAATAATTGTAGGTTTAGATTTTGGAGGACGAATTTTGTAGGACAAGAATATCAAGTCATGGTAAGAGAAACCATCAGCTGAACATTGGCCATGCTTAGAAACATGATCTAATGATGACACCATTATTAAATCTAAGAGAGAAGGGGTAGAATTTGGGAAATGATGAGTGGCACCGAGGGGAAGAATATGAATGTTACAAGACTTAACAGTATTTTCCAAAAGATTCGATCTACGATCGCGTTTTAACAAACAGGTGTTAAAATCGCCCATTATGATAGTATGACTATATAACGGAGTAAGATTTTCTAAGATTTGTTCAAAGGAGGAAAAATAGTTGTTGTGAGAAGAGTTGCTATAATAGACTCCGAGAAGAATTTTACTATGAGAGAGAAGAACTTCAATAAACAGGTGTTCACCGGCATTTAAAGGTGGTGGTTGGGTCGAAGTGCTTACAACAGTGTATGGTAAATGAGAGCGCAGGTAAATAGCAACTCCGCCACCAGCACCCTTAGACCTGTCGTTCCTGATAAGATTGAAGCCAGGTAATGTAAAAGAAACAGAGGGAAGAGATGGTTTAAGCCAAGATTCGGAGACTAGTATAGCATGAATATTTTTATTGTCAAATGACGCCAGCATATCAGTAAAATGAGCCGGAATGCTTTGGGCATTAATGTGAACAATATTGAAGTTTTTAGGTACGTCAGAGAAGTTATTGTCTAGAGTTTCCGAGAGAGAAGGAACACTCAAAAAGCTATCTGAACTATTGACACTCTCTGCAGAGGAACTAATAGCAGATGTAAAACTATCACAACTATCATCAAATAAATTATTAAACATAGTCATAAAATATACCTACATATACTTATATAAAAATATAAATAATAATATACCTATTGATAAAAATATACTAATCAATACTGAAATAAAAATACTTCACACAATTTAATTATGTGCGAGTGAAATTATTCACTTTACCTGCCGGCTTCTGTTTACAATATTATATAATTAAAAAAGCCTATTATTTATTACAATTCAAATTACTAACAAAAAACTAAAGAACTAAAATCACTACTCAAATATAATTCATTTACCAGTCGAAAGCAATTTTTATTAAGAAGAAAAAGATAACAAAAGCTTTACCTGAACTCAAAAAGAATTAAGCATGCTTATGCTTAGTCATAAAGCAAGAATTACAAAAACATAAGACCACAGCACGCTTAACGGAACGCAAAGGCAGTGACATTAGACAAATGTCATTGTCATTTTGATATTTAAAGTGCCAAGGAACAAATTGAGGGTACATTTAAAATAATTTATTGTAGAAAAATAATCGGACAGATTCCAACCTTCAATTCTCATAAAAGATATTTCTGAAAAATTATAACACTAACAATCGTGATGGTAGTGTGTAAACATGCAAAATAAATAAAGTGATATTATGATACAACAATCTGAAATAGTGACTGAACCAAAAATAAAGATATCATAATAAATATAAAAGTTCTGTGGTGTATAATGTTTTTGCAAATAATAATCAGCAATAATTGTCCGGACTGTTATTAAATTTAATAATTGATAGATTGATTGCTTTTCATAAATACTAGAAATGAACCTATTTCTTGGAAGCTGTGACAACACGCTTGGCCCTGGCCACCAGAGGCTCTTTTGCAAGCACCGTCGGGGCCTTAGGGACCACTGCAGCAGAGGCGGCCTGCCCTCCGAGTCTGTCGAGCTCAACTACCGTGGTCACCCGGTGTCTCTGACCGCTTGCATCCAAAATATAGACAAAGCCTTCTCGAGTCCAGCATTTGTTGACGCCGAAACGTTGACGCGCCGCCATAAAGGCATCATGCCTCGCCTTTGTCAGAAACTCAGAAAGAGTTAAGCCAGTTCCTTTTAGGTTGGTCTTTGAGGCCCATAGCTTACCACGAACTGTGCTATCACGTAGTTTGATGAGAATGGGCCTAGGTCGGCCAGAAGTTGACAGCCTTCCCATTCTATGACAGCGACTAATATCAGTGCACTGGAAATTAGACAGTTTGAGTTTGTCAGACACTGTCTTAACAATGACCGCAGTTGTGTCCTCATCCTTGCTATCCGGGACTCCATGCAATAGCAGGATTTTGCGACGAGTGTGCATCTCGAGGTTATCAGTCTCGCGCCGCAGCAGCTCTACCTGAGATTGAAGCGACCGAAGGGCACTCAAAGTGAAGGTTTTGAAGGAACCAAACTCAGTCTCCAAGGTGGAAGCAGCCGAAGACGTAGGTGACAGTAGCTTCTGCTGTCTCTCCTCAAACTCCGCCAATCTTTGCATAAACATTTGGCTCATTTGAGCTACTGAATCAGTTATGGCGTCCATTTTGTTCAATGAGTAGCTTGCAAAAATTGTGTAGTGAAATATCAAGACAATGGCGTTATGTGATGGCAGGGAAAACACTCACCGACAGGTATTTACATTAACACATTAATTATACATGTATTTGTGTTGATACACTGTGTTTATATAATTTAATTTAAAAAATAGTATTGGAGCAATTTATTTCGATGTTAATTTCACGCCTACCCACCAAGAAAAAAAAAAATAATTACATATTTTAAATAATATCGGTACCAATAACACCGACCTTTATCTGATTCAACTTTAAAGTCTAAAATTTAGGGTACCTATTTATAGAACAAACAAAATTAAAATTAAATTATGTACTTAAAAACTAAATACCTACCTACCTCGATTATATTAGCAGGATAGGTTCCTTTTTGTAGTCCAGAATCCTGACTCTATGCTAAGCTATTGAAATTTTCCAATAATAAAGAAGATAATATTTTTAAGAATTCAAGAATTTAGTTAACGTTATTAAACTAATAAAAGGTCAATATCAAATCAAGACACAGTATTTTAAATATCCGTTCACCTTGAACTTTTGCCTATAAAACACTAATATTAGCAAAACTTAAAATAGCGCCCTCTTTGTGTTTAGATTAGAACTACGTAGACGTGACATGCTTTGCCACCTTTTCGGTATGGTATTATGGATGTTATGTTTTGTGCATCTAAGCTCTCGATAGTTCAAAGAATTTTGCTTAGATGGCGCTATAATATTTTATGTTTTACTAACTTGACCATTTTTAAACTGCGCTTGTTAACCAACCAAAATGCTCCTGAATTCTTTGGATTTGGCCTAATAGTATTATTATTGAATAGCAGTCGAATTTTTGCTATGTTATAGGTTTTAATTTTCTTTTCCTTAATAGTGTGCAGAATAATAAATAAATACATATTTGAGGACATTATTTCACACAGCGCCACCTAACCCCAAGCTAAGCAACTTAATGCTTGTGTTATAGTGATTAGGATAACAAATATTTAATATTGTTTATACAAAAGACGATAATTTTTTATCGCCTTCATACTGGCCATATACTGGTAGAAATAAATAAATAACAATTCTTAAATTTACAATAATTTATTAATACTTTTATTTACAAAGTGTCCACATTTCAGAACACACGAGTAAAAGCGGTGGGACACTGAAAAATATATTACAAAACGGTATAAAACAAATATTTTTTATTAACCTAAAGACTTATTCATCATCTTCTGAAGATTTAGTCCGATTTCTCTTAATTTCTACATACATGGGAACATAGGTGCGAAAGCCGCTGACAGACATTTCAAGTCTCCGTTTTCTTTTAGTTTCTGGAGGAATTCCAACTGATGGGTTGGTGGACAGAGAGCTAAAGCTTCTATAATGTCCATTAATTTGAGGCACGTATGTGTTTGGTGTCGTTTTTTCGTCATCCTCTTCCATGTCGTCACCCAGGTCAGTTGTCGTTTCTGTATTTTCTGTAGAAGTCGTTATGTATTCATTTCTCAACTTTATTATAAGTGTTTCAATTTCCTCATCCATTGAATTCCTTCTAGCTGCTTCTGTTGTTGATGTTGGTATTGGAGATGATGACCATGGTGCTTGGGTTGTTGTCTCCATCATAAGGTAATGATCTGGTACTTTCGCATCTTCTGGACTGAACTTTATTATCTCAGGGGGGTTGGTCGATACAGTACTAATTTCTGAACTAGCAGTATCAGTATCAAAGAATGGAAGAAGTGTAGCTCGAGTCGGTTCAACAGTTTGCTCTGTTCGTTCATGAACAGGTATGACACCAGAACTTCCATCGTGAAAGTCCTCAACTTGACCTGACGATATCTGGAATGGTAACTCCGTTATTGGTGTAAATGTACCGGTATGAGTGGTCGTAGTACTAAAATCTTCTTTCTTTTTCATATCAGTTTTGTCTTCCGGTGAGTAGACATTGACGTGAACAACCATTTTAGTCGTATCTAGAGGTAATTCAGGCACCTGAGTCGTTGTTTCTGGTTTCGGTGAATATCGGCTTTCCATTTCATTTTTCTTCTGAACTAAGTATCTTGGTTTTTTGTATCGATAGTAGTTTCTCTTCACCGGTACATTTGTTGATTTACGCCTGAATTGGAATCTCACAGGTTTCGAAGTTGTGAAGTAAATTTTCTCTATTGGTGGTTTGGTTATGTCAGGTCTGTTGCTCTGCTGATTTAGGTCAGAGTTCTGATTTGGTTTGAAAGGAAACAAGTTTAACATTAAGCTAAACGATTTAGGTTTTTGATTTGAGCCTTTAGAACTATCTTCGCTAGAGCTTTGCACAAAATCTTGTTCTTTGCTATTAACTGATTCATCCTCACAACTACTACCAACACATCGTTTTTTGTAGTCGGGTATCTTTTTGAACATAGGAACCTTTTCTGCTGCAATGATCGGTGTTACGGGTGCAAAACGCCACATTCCATCAGCTAGCAGATTAACATCGCCAGGACTGTTTGGTTTGAAGTTAAAGAGAGGATCTGATTGGTGGTTTGAATGAAAAGACTCGATTTTATTGGAGCCTTCTTGTTGCATATCCGAGCCTTGTGATTGATCTCCATGTTGAGGTTTCTCCACCATCGGTTCTACATATACTCCTGAAAAAGCTATAGAAGCATGAGAACCCGCGGGTTTTGCGTGCATGTCGCCCATTTTGGCGTTGATCGTTGTCTCGAGATACTTAATAACTTGTCTTATGTTTTGTAATCTTTCAGCGTTCCGGTAGCTGTCCACCCAACTCCTTGATCCGTATTTTTTGCTGAAAGGAATAGGAGTTGGGCTTCGGTATTCGAATATGAATGGTCGAGGGCTAGTTCGTCTAATTTTGCCTTTGTCAGTAAAAATAGGATTTATTGTAGTAGATTTATTAAACTTTATTCTGCTGATTGGTCTACTCATTTCGAGTAAAGGATCTATGTAGTTGCTTTCCTGTAAGGCGTTGACTAACAAAGGCATTCGTTCGTAATAATCTTGATCGAATCCGAAATAACTTCGGTCGAGTCTTTCTGCAAAAGGACTATCAACGGTGAAATTTCCGTCATTACTTCCATTCACTTTCTTTTTGTTTTGTACTAAACTATATTCTACTGCGATTGCATACTCGTAGATTAGTAAAATTACCTGAAACAAGAAATTTATTGTATCATTATTCTTTATTTTCAGACTTTATTTAATCAAATATGGGAAAATAAAAATATATATCAATAAATAAGATTTATTAATATTTAGAACTACATAATGTTATTATTATTTATATTTTCATAATAAATATGATCACTAAATTCGTCGTCACGTAATTTATAGAATTTTCCTTCAGTTCTTCCAATTTGTAGATAAGAAGATCTAAATTTATTGGGCTTAGCTGTTATCAAATTTGGTTCTATATCCATATCTACGTCTTCCCATTCAACATCAAATTCAATTTTTTTGTTTAATAACTTTTGCACAGCCTTATCTATTATATTTTCTGGATTCTTCGCATGTACATTAAAATTTCCAGTCAATAATTCTATATCTTTCTCTGTCAATTTACCCAAAACTTGGTTGGTACCTTCTAATCTTTTGGTAATTTTCTTTGGAATTACTTTGATAATATCTTTTGGGTGTCGTATTTTGGGCATGACATTATCTTCAAACTCAATTTCTTTTAAATTATATAGAGAAGTGCTATTAATTACATGTTCTATTACGTTTTCTTTTGATTTGTGAATATTTTTTGTTTTATTTGACTTTTGTATTTTAAGAGTCGTGTTAGCGTTATCTAGTGAATCTTTTACACTACTTCTCATTACTTCACTAACATTAGTCATTGATTTTGTTTCCACAGTTTTCATCTTATTAACATCTATATTTTTATCTTCCAAATCGGTAAATGAAAAATCTAGTTTATCCTTGAGGAAATCCAATAATAGTTTATCATCAATAAGAACTTTCTTTTTAGGTTTCTTTGTTGTTATGTCTGATAATTGTTTTAATTTCTTCAGAGTAATAATATTTGGACGATCATTGTGTAAAACTGACTTGAAAAACTTTTTTAAGACAAGATCTTCTGTTTTGCCATTGTCAAGGTTAGATATATAATTCTTTTTAACCTTTTTTAAATTGTTTAGTTTGTCTTTTATTGTGTCCATTTCACGATCCATATTGTTTATAAGATAGTTTGGTCTTAACGATGATACACCTTTGTGTGGTCCGAAGATGTTAAAGTAAATTCTGTTTGGGTCTGAATCATCTATGGTAGGTTTAAGGAAGTTATTTCTGTTGGTTTTATAATGATTAGTGATATGAGGAAATATCGAATGAGTTGCTTCTGTATACACTGGAAAATCATTCTCATCAACGTTATTTAGTTCCGTAGTTTTTCCTAATGATTTTTTTTCTTGGTGATATACAAAATTTGGAAATTTATGTTGTTTCGAATCATACCACCCACTTACTTTTTTTGGATCTTTTTTGGTCTTTATAATACGAGAAGTATTTCGATTAAGCATTTTTTTTGTTACATCTTGCGAAGTTTTAAATTCATCTTTCATCTTCATCTTTCCAGTGTGTTCCTTCATCTCTTTTGATTTTTTCTCCGATTTAGGATTTGCAACTGGTATCAATTTTTGAATACTCAAAAGAATATTACTGAGAATTGTTCCTAAATGCGGACATTTACAATCTTTCATAGATTCACCAGTTTTAATTGCACTATCTTGTGTTACCAAATTTTGAGGCTTGGAAGTTACTTTAAGTACATTCTTCTTTATAGGGTTGTTATTCTGCCTCGAAGTTACCACAGGATTTTCAGTGTACACATCACCTCTTAATATTGGTCTAGTAGCGCCGATGTAAACTTTTTCACTAATCATTTTATCTACATAATTGAATATACGTTGATGATCCCTTATTTTACGGGTTTTTGCGTAATATTCTATGTTTTGTGTCGGAGTTTTATAATAAACAACGGGCGATGATTTATATTCAATAGCATACAGCTTAGTTGCTGGAAATTTGAACCAATTCTGATAGAATGTATGTTTATCATTGACATTTTTTTCAGTCGTTTCCTTTTTTTCGTTAGAATTGCTAGCATTTTGGTTATCTTCAAGAAGCTTCTCAAGAAAAGCGTTTTTGTTAATAGCTTTGATGAGTAACGGGAGTAGTTTTAGCGTGGTCCTGTCAATATTTGCTTTTCTGAGCTTGGAGTCAAAAGAAGCGATATCTGAAGTGTCGTTCATTAAAGTGAGCCAATTCGATTTCAGCGTCTTTTCCAGATTCGTTTCAGAGTTGAGGCTGAACTCGTAGACGAAGAACATTACCTGAAATTTGAAATAAATGAGTTGTAATTTTATATCTAAAAATAGGATTTTGAAGAATTGGTTTGAGATTTTTATAAGACAAAACATAATATTTACGAGTACATATACAAATATTTACTTACCAATTAGCACGTACATAAATGTTAGATACAATACAGGACATTTTTTTTATTATGAAAGAAAAATTGCTAGCCACCCTAAAAAACTAATAAAAAATAAAATAGTCCACGGGTGACGTCTAAGCTACCGCGAATACTTTGACGTCTAACTTTCAGCAAATTCCGATATGGTACCGTCCAAGCTTACATTTTGTCACACACTAGATTTGCAGGGATATTCACTTATCCGTCAGGGTACCGAACCGAAGACCGAATTGACAAAAATGCATGAAATGACGAATTATTAAATCGGTACGACGTAATACGTCATTTCATAAAATTTTTGACAATTCGGTATTCGGTCTGGTTCCCTAACGGGTAAGTGAATATCCCTGCAAATCTTAGTGTGTGACAAAATGTAAGCTTGGACGGTAGCCCTGGGCTACCGAAATGCAAGAAAGACAATAAACGGCCACGGACACTACCATTACTCAAGAAGAAATAAATTAAAACTATCATTACTTTCAGTACATATTATAAGTGATTATTTTGCGCTCATATAAAGTAAATTGCAAATTTCAAAACGACATATCGTAATGACATGCTGTATTCACATTCTCGAGTAATAAAAACATAAGTGCAGATAAGGTAGTGTTTAAATGAAGATTTATGATCGTATTAAGATATATCTGCCATCTTTATTAGGCAAGTAATTGCTTTTTCATTTGTAAGACGTTTGGTAACTTTATGTAATAACGACCCAGCTATTTAGCCCGCTCAAATGTACCTTGTGTTAATCTAGACACTATTCTGCCTAAATACCACATTTAAGCTTAGCTACCATTTATATTAGGAGGTTTATCGTCGTCTATAGACGTCTGCAGCACCAGTAACCTGTAACTCTTTGACTGGCTGACTAGTCTATCAACGCACAGGTCAAACAGTTTAACGGATTGGGTTGAAATTTGGAATACAAATAGGTTTTATGATGTAGACGCAGAAAACCTTTGTGAAGAAAGTATTTTGCCACACGAATTGCGCAAGCATAATCTAGACCTATATATCTCGGTATAAATTATTAAATACCTATTCGAATCTATTTACTAAATGCTTAACAAAACAAAGACATTCAACATTATTTACACTACCTAACTATTAAACAATCATTAAAATTTGAATACTACTTATAAATAAAAAATGTCGTTGAGGTCATGACCTGCAGGAAGTGTATCTAAAAAGCTGGCTACATTACTGAATGTCCAAACTTATACGTTGGCCGAGGTAAGAGCTAGCTTTTTGGTCATTGGTTGCTACTATTAGGCGTCTGGAAAGCTAATGGATACCTATTCTATTATAATATAAGTATCTACATATAACACGAATGTACTATTGGCTAATAATATAGCGTACTTTACATACGGTGCGATACAGCGTATGTTTCTGCTTTCTGGTTCCATACTCGCGAGCCGTGACGTCGCTTCAAGTAGAGATCTATCTATCTATCTATCAAACTGTATCGACTGGCTTGTATTACTTTACTGAGTTGTATTACCCACGAGATGGACGCATGTAACAACCCAGGATGCTACGGGAGCCACAATCAAATGGCGCAGGACCGGCATAGATGGAAGGAAGTGGTGTCAAAGCTGATGAGGCACCATGATCACGTCCCTCAGTCATGAGGCTACGACCAAGAAGAAGATTACTTTATGTTTAACTGGCTTATGCTCGCGGCTTTACCCGCATAGGGCTATCCTTTCTTAGCAAAGGTCTATGTCATAAAACCTCTTTGTGTTCAAAATTTCAATCAAATCTGTTCAGCGGTTTAGGGTCTGTGTTGATAGATCAGTCAGTCAGTCAATCGGTAACTCTTTTTTTATATATTTAGAAGAATATACAATATTGGTATTGAATTTGAGCTATTTTTATTATGATTTGTTTACATATTTGGAAAATCATCAGTTCTAAATATAGGTCACTAGCTGTGCGGTAGTGGTGGGTCGTTAACGATTTTTGGGTTAACGCAACGAAGCCGTTAAATTCATCATGTTAACCTGTTAAAAAAGCCGTTAACATTATTAACAGGTTTTAATTAATGTAACAGATTTGTACCAACGGCAACGTAGCAGTTAATAGATATCTCTCACTCTCGCTCGTACAATTTTAAGCTAGCGGCGTCTCGCTCGCTCACATAGGCGCCCTCGCGTCCACTCGGCATATTCCGTTTCTATTCGTTCTTTCAACGCAGAAGAAATAGATAATTTTAGCTGGTTTTGCGTTAGCAGCTTCAGATTACGTTAGCGACTTTTGAATACCTTTTTGTTGAGATAATAAAAAAAGCGCATTGCCAAAATCGTTGAATGACACAATTGATAGATTTAGCGGATTTAGCAGTAAACAAAAAGCTGTTAATTCGTTAACATTAGATTAACAGTTTAAAAAGCCGTTCGTTGAATTAACGCCCACTCCTACTGTGCGGTTTTACCAGCTAAAAAGTTGTACAATAATGTTATATTCAGGCATCTATGTATGTTCCAGGGTCTAAGCCAAATATATACTATGTAGGTACCAAATTTCTTCTCAATTGGGTATGCCATACAAGATACCTTTAGAGTTACAGATGTTGTGGGTAAGTATTACAGGCACACATTATCATACATAATATATTATTATTATCATGATAACACAATTTATGAGACAAGCACGACTAATAGACCGTAAGTACGTAATTAAAGTATAATCTAAACAAAAAACCTATAATTTTTTTTTACCTAAAACAATATTTTACAATAATTCAATTAGGTATAATATATCGATATAGGAAGATCTAGAAATATGTACCTAGCTCAAATTATCCACGAAATGACACCTTGTTAACTATCGTCAATTTGTTTTTAAACACGCACCAGGAAGGCAGTGGAATTATGTTGCAGTCGTTAATCAAACAAATCACTGCTGTTTACTAAATATGGATTAAAAACCTTTAAACATTGTAGTAATGCAAACTAAAAAACATTACACTATGATGTTAAAAAAAATCTGGCAACATTACTGTAAAACTGTATTAAATAATTATCATTGATTTCCGTAAAGAAACGCCTGAATCCGTTAATTATAAACTACTAGTGGACCCGCGCGCACTTCGTAGAGAATAACAGAAAATTATCAGTGTTGTACTACTAAAATATGCATTATCTATAAATCTTCCTCTTGAATTATTGCTCTATCTAATAAAAGAAAACGCATCAAAATCCGTTGCATAGTTTATTCTGTTTTATACGTTCTAATAAAAATTTAAGCAAATGAATGTTTAATGATCAAGCTTTAAAGAAGGTATTTTTCTTAATGAAACTCTTACATAGATTTAAAAAAGTAGAAATATGCGTTATTAACGTTTCTCTTATGGACCGCTTGAATTTGGTCCATGGGCCTAATTTAAGAGCGTAAAATTGTCCCTGGCACAATTTTACTGCGGCGCATGTCAGCGCGGCAATCAACACTTTTCTATCCAACAGGCCCAAGTTTGGCATTGCAACGATAGCACTTTGGGGCAACTTCCCATTTTCTTTTAATCTAAGAACTCTAAACATCTTTTCACAGAAAATCTTTCAGCCTACACTGCTAAATAGTTTTTATCTTCGAATGAATAACCAGTTACGAAAGTGTCTCGATCCTTTGTGGATATGTGACAATGTGTACAAAGATATCACATTACAATGGCCAAATTAATGTGGCACATTGTGTGGCATATTGTTTGGCAAATTATACACTTGTACGCTTAGAAACTGGTCTGGTGAAATTGAAATAGATTAAAATAGCGCGTAAGAAAAAATGAATGAAAGTATTTTGTATGTAAAAATTAGGCGAAACAAACATGATGTTATTAATGTTGAGTGATAAACAGAATATTTAAGAATTTCATTGTACAGTTTTATTTGAACTGTGAGAATAAGTAAAAACAATTATTACAAGCTTTTTCTTACTTTCACTTGTCTGTTGTCTGTCTGTCTGTCTGTAATCAAATCTTGCAAGTTTAATTTGACCCACTTCCCGGTGTCCGATTAAGCTGAAATTTTGCATGCCTGTAATCGGATGACAATGCAATATTTTAATGACATCGAGCTGATCTGATGATGGAGCTGGAAGGTGGCCATAGGAACTTCGTTATTGAACGACGTAACCCCATCGAGTTTGGGCTCATTTTATTTGATTTGACGAGTACTTTATGTTGCAAGATGGTAATAATAATAAAAGCTTGTTTTTAAAAAGGTTTTTAAAATTTTCACTTGTTAGTGTGATGTGATTGCTAAGAAATGAAAGTATTTCCTATATGGTTTGCAATAATAGAAGCAGCATCTAACCCATGCATAATACTTTAATAACCCAAGTAGGTACGTTTAATTTGTAAATAAATATATTCATAATAGAAACAGAAGCCCAAAATACAAAAAAAAAACATAAAAGTCTCCCATATAAAAGAATTCAACGGGTGCTTTACATTTTTGAAAAGGTTCTTTGAAAAAATTGCAGGAATGATTTTCCAAATACGTAATAATTTTAATATTATAATGTAACGATATTGGTTCAAAAAAATCATCAGGTTCGCTGTAGAGCATGATAACAAAATTAATATTATGCTCCCGGAGGGTTTATCAACTGAAACTGTAGTCTATGTGTTATTATTATATAGGAATTTAAGGTTTTACCTACATACTAAATTTCAGCCCAATAGGTTTAGCCATTTTGGCGTTCTAGAATAACAAACATCCTACTGTCTATCCTTACATACTTCCGTTCATACTGTTAGAAGAATTCCAATATTTTTACATTATGTTAAACATTTTTTTTATTTCGCTCAGAATACTTGAATCTGTTAAACTTGTTAAATTCCCACGGATCGTGTTTAATAAAATAACATTCAATAAATAAATAAAATAAATGCTCTTATAACCATATTCTTAGCATTTTCTAAGTAGAATAATTAGCATAAATTTGCGATATTTTAAACTGTACATTACATAATACCATTCACAATTTCAAATAACTTTGCTTAATAAAACTTGAGTGAATTTTTGTTAATTAATATGGCTTATTGGCTATTTACATTAATTAACTTGTGTTCATAGAAACCTATGATAAAAATAATGACATACGTCGCGACATGTACATTATAACGATATGATGACGATGATGAAATGTCCAAAAAAAAACACAATCAAAAGTCGGAACTTCATTTCGTATCTTTGCATGAATGATAAAATTCTCAATAAAAAGTGCTACAAGTATTTTGATATTTTTTGTTGTTAAAAAATTTGTGGGTTATAATTTTCATATTGCAACTATTTATAGAAATTGTCGAGGTTTACCTAAGACAAAAAATACTCAAATTACGAGTACGAATGCATAGTCTTGGCTACTTAAGCACTACATCCTAGTATAGCTCTATGATCTGTGACATCTTAATAAATTGTGACGTGAATTAGTAACAAATATTAGCATAATTTTGCATTTTTAATATGTATAAAACTAGGATGACACAATTCTAATATAAGTATATGACTAGCTTGTATTCGCAGCTTTGCCCGCGTGGCATAATCCTTTCTTAGCGGAGATCTACGTCATCAAACCTATCTGTATTCCAAATTACAACCCAATCCGTTAAGTGGTTTGGGCTATGCGTTGATAGATCAGTCAGTCAGTCACTCTTTCCTTTTATATATTTAGATAATCTTTTAAGATATTTCTCTTATATAAATAATTATCTAGTAACTCCAACTTCATCAATAATTTCCGATAAATTCAATCTATGTAAATTAATTAAATCTTAAAACTTTCTCGAGGAAGCATAGCCTTGAATATAAATGAGTATTTCGTAACAAAACTATAGAAATAATGTTTTTTTCTTGTATCCTTGCATACTTTGATTGAAATTCGTGAAATTTTAATTACATCCTCGTACTTGGTAACTATTTTAATTAACGGACAAACAATAAGCACATACATTATAGTTATAGTAAAGCTAAGGTTTTAACTACAGGAATTCCGTTCACACAGACTACCTTACCACAGACCCTTCGTTATTTACCACAAGGGGTGATATCAATGTGATTTAGTTATTTTTACAAGGTTTTTTTCAATTTCATTTAATTAACCATTACTATAACAAGATATTCAGACAACATACATAAGACCACTGGTAAGTCCACTGGTTAGTATTTAAAATAAAAACTTAAAGACTAGGGTTAGTCTAGGGTCAGAATCTCGGCTGCAGAGCCTTGAACATCGTAGAATGGTCGCTTCGCTATCGGTCTTCTACAGGATTCATTTTGGAGAGTGTGCGCAGGAATTACACGAACTAATTCCTCCATGCCCATTCTATCGACGGACGTCACGGCAGACGGCAATGCGGCATCCCTACTTAGTGGCGCTACCAACAGCCCGCACCAAGCGTTTTGCTTCGTCGTTTCTAATGAGAACTGGTCGCATTTGGAACACTTTGCCGTCATCTGTGTTTCCCGAGCGGTACAACTTGGGTATCTTCAAGGCACGAGTGAATAGGTACCTTTCTAGGCGTCATACGTGATCCATCGTCGACCGCATTTTCACTTTCCATCAGGTGGGATGTGGTCAAACGTAGGCCTATTTAGTATTTAGTATAAAAAAAAAAAAAAAAAAGTAACACAAGGTTTTATAATAATCATTCAAAATTTACTTCTAATTTATGAAATACAATATTGTAGACACCTTGTCCAGATGAGGCCACATAAAAATTCTCATCTGACCATCACCCTAACAAGGTGTCTCAGCACAGGTGCTCGAGGGTCCTTAGCGACCATCATCCTTTATTTCACAATAAATAATTACATTAAACACATCACATTATTATTAATATTAAGGTTTTAACCGTAAACTAAACTGTTTAGACATACGTACAAACAGTAACAAAAATTAGGAACAGCACGATACAGCAACTACCAGGGTCAGGTGTAAGCTTGAGTACTAAATCAACAACGATTAGTCTAAATAAATAGATATTGGGCTTACACTTCAACAGGACACCCTAATTACACGATAGTGAAGTCACAATGTAACATTATTATATTGTGTGTGTATCTCAGTGTGTGGCAAAAAGTTCGCCTGGACGCTACCGTGTTTCGGAAGGCACGTAAAACTGTGGGTCCCGGCTGTTTCCTATAAGATATGTAGAAGGCAGTCGTTAGGTCATGTTGCAGGCCCTGTAGTGATCTCGGCAACCTGAAACTGCAACATATAGGTTGCCACGCAACCTATAAAATTATGATTTGACTCTGACAGTGTAAGTAGGGTATCCTGTTCTGTTGGAGTATAACCCCCAATTATTATTTATTTATTTTATTGTGTGGCCAACCTGTTGCTGGAGTTTCAGGTCTCGCAACTTAGTCATGTCTGTTAATTTATCATTTACAAACTATTTTAACTCAACCAAAGGATGCTGTTTTTGCATTTCGAGAGTGTATGATAACAAGCACTGAGATACGCAATTTCTACATATTAGAAGTTTTTCATAGATTAGAACAATTTTGTTAATACTGACCCCGATGACGCTAAAAAGACGCAAGACTAAGAGATTGCTCTATGCGATAAGACCGCCGATTGTATACCTTAAGCTTTATGTGTATTGTCTACTTATGAAATAATTTCTTGTAACCTAGTTTGCAATAAAGAGTTATTGTATTGTATTATATTGTACAAGACAAACTAGAAACACAAATTAATCTACCAATACATGGATGTAAATTATAATAATAACATATAAATACTTACAACGACGACGGTAACAGTGATGGCGGTGGAAGCAGCCGCACAAGCGCATCCTTGCCTGATCTGCCGTTTCCTCGACAGCCTAAGGAACTCCTCGGTTCTGGCATCGATGGTCCTGTACAACCCAAACTGCCTGATCCTAGAACCAGACGATTGGACCGAGATAGAACCTTCACTGGACATTTTTGTCACATCACTCTCTATATCACAGATTTCCCTCTTCGCAATTTTCGGGAAAATTTTGATAGATTTTTTTTTATTATTTTTTTTTAGCACAGCGTGCGGTCGCGCTAGGAAAGGTGGTATGTTTGCGTGTAGCGACAATGTGTTTTTCTTCGAGATGGTTTGCGCAGTGGTAGTGATGTGACATTCTCTTTGTGTCGATAACTTTGTTGTTCAAATAATGTCAATATTTTGTTTGACTGTTGATACAGAGTTGACACAGATCAGGTTTGTTATGATTGTGCAAATTGTTTATTGTTTTCAGTGGAAGAATTTTAAAATATTAATAGTGAGGTCGTAATTACAGGAAGATTATGCAATTGGATGACGTGCCTGCTCATAATAGTTTATTCGTTGTTTTGTATCGCAAAAAAAAATCCAATAAATGTGCTTATAATATTTATGTACCTAGTTACTTTTGACGTTTAATTAAAAATCTGCTTAATTTAATATGCTAAAAAAAATTAACTATTAATATATCTGTAAAATTGAATTTCACAATTCATTATTTTGGCATTTTGTGCCAGTCCAGACATTTTGGAAATTTAAAAAAGAGGGAATCGTACATCTCTTTTAATACCTTTTACTAAATTTACTAAGTTATTTAAATACGTATGATCTAATATTTTATTCATTACACATCAACATCGACACAGATCCCATCACAAACCTCCATACACAGCCTAACATATCGATATTTTTTGTATTATTCTTATCGATAAACACTTCTATGAAGTGACGTCACAACATCGATAGTAATCCCATCACTAGCTTCCATACACCCAAGCGCAGCTACCGGAGCGTAGAGACGGCCAGTGCCCCACCACTGAATATTCTGACAAGTGAAACTACACCTTAATGCGTTACTGTATGCCTAAGGTCCTGTTTAGACGAACTGCAAAATCGAAACATTTTGTTTTAAAAATATAAGGACTCTACCTCTAAATTCGCTGCCATAATCTTGGCTACTTCCATTTAATCCAAAATATTTTGCAAGGGCAAGAATTTTCTCATTATAGGGAAAGTGGCAGCAAATTCGATCACTGGTCCAAACTGAACATTGGCCTTATCGACGTTATTTTAGAATTTTGGATTCTATTTACCCAAAAACACGTCCGCATAAAAATTTAGCTCTATGCTTAATGGCTTTAGAAACTCAATGTAAAATCCTAGGTACTAGGCACTATACTGATTATGGGTAGCGTTATCTCTTAACATTAGGAGACGTCTTGCTCGTCTTTTTACTTCTTCACTTGAGAAAAAATTACAGTCATCCTTTAAAGTACACCTCTTATCAAAAAGATTGATATTGAGACTCATTAGAGGAACATTTATTTATCATGGATAATCTGTAAAATTTGTATTATTACCAACTTCAACTTGTAGGACGGTGGTCTAAATTGTAGCTCGTGTAAACAAACCATAACGCATGATCACTATCATTCACTGATTCACTGACTATGTTAATTTATGGCAGTTTAACTTTAAAATGTTATGTTTTATTACTACGTCTAAATGGCGCACGGTTATGTGAGGTTATGAAAGAAAGTGATTTAATTTTTTTATGCGCAGTGACATTCATAAATTTACTCTAAATTTTTTATCATGTTGTATATCATTTTTATTTTTTTAAGTAGGTAAACGTGGTTATTGTTACCGAAATAAAAATAATTAGGTTTATGGGTACCGCAATAAGGATATATACCTATACATTTTATTAGGATTTTGGGGTTTTAGATTAATTGCAAAGTTTTTTCACTTAAATCGCGTCGAGTCTATTGCTAACATATTTTAAATTACAAACAAAACCAAGCTTATTAATAAAAGTAGGTGAGCTGAGCAGTTAAGCTTATCTTTTTGCACTTATTCCACACTAGATTTTCTCCTTACAATATACTCTATCATCCGTCATATCTTCATTCTACTACCCTAGCACGCATGTCCTCTTTCATACAGTTCATCCTATGGGGACCAACTGAAAAACCTTTTTTGGTTGTCTGGAAGCGATCACTATTAGCGATAAGACCGCTAATTGTTACACTGTTTACATTACAAATTGTATTAAGTTCTAAGTTCTTGTAAGTTGTATCAATGAAGTGTTATCTATTCTAAAACAATTTAATAAACTCGGCACTACTTTTACCAATAAAACTTCACTTTTGTCACTATTTTTACCAATAAAATAAGAATCTAGTGTATTCCAAAATTGGAATAATTTTATTTATTTTATGAAAAGAGATCACGTCATGCATAATTAGGTAACCTCATCTTAATTAACAATCATTAAATGTAATTCCGCCATTAGAGACTTTCTAATACAGATGTGCTGTCGATACAACGAAACTGTTGAGTAATCCATCATAATTACTATTTACAATTCTAACATGCGATAAAAGAAAGATACAATAAAACGTTAACGAAAAAATGTAATAAAATCTGATGATTTTATAACATTCAATAAATTTGCAGTTACACTGACGGAACTGAGAGATAAATACCACTTTGAAAAATAAAACGAGCTATTAGGTACTTATGTAAGATCCTTGATTTTTACATATAGAATTATAATAAAAATGCTAGGCAGGCGAGTTATGTTATGAAAAAAAATGGAAATGTTTATTTGACATAATATGCACATACAATAATGTGTTTACTTTTGGACTTTATGCTAGTGAAAATACTGATCAAAAAAATCTCGACATCTAATGTCTCTTAAGTAAGAACGTTAGTGCAGTGACCAATGGACCTAGAATTTTACATCATTGTGAAATCCTGAGTAGCACTGAACTGATATTATAGGCAGTGTTATCTCTTATCAACAGGAGAGCGTCTTGCTCGTATTCTTGCTGCATAAAAAAAATGATAGGTAAAGAGGAACTAAGCTCCGAGACAGAAAAATCTCTTACGGATAAATTATCACAAGATAGAAAAGGAAAGCGAATCTAATGATACTGTGGATCGTTTTTGGTGGACAGGTTTGGTTGAATTGTCAACAAAAGTCCTGACTAGCCTTAGAATTTTGTATTTTTCACAAATCAAAAATGGTGTCGCGTTTTTAGGATGTCATTTGATTAACGTACGAGTATATAATATGATCTATTATATCGTAGATCAGATCATAGATCTACGGCTAGTTTAATGTGTCCGTGTGTGTGTGTGTGTGATCCATTTTTTAATTGACTTAAAAAAATCTAAGGAAAGGTTCACAATTATAAAAATCTACCATTTTAAGCATTTGAGGTAATGGATGACACCTATCGGAGTCTGAGCCCTTCTATAGAAATTTATTATCATCATTTACATACATACTACAACTTGTTATTTATTCGTTGCATTATCCACTATGTGGCACTGTGCAGAGTTATAACGTCACACGCTTTTTAATTAAAAAATAAATTATATTGTTTTTTTTTGTAAATGATAATCTACTAAGCTGAATTTATACAACTCCTTGCAGTATAGGTACCTACTCTTAAGATTTTAAATAAAGTTATTACATGGAGATGGGACATTGTTGTGGATTACAAAGAAAATTGCGTCTAACGTTAATGTATTAATAATTGCTTACTTTTCCGCTTGGATAAAAGGTCAATGGAAACCACTGCGGACTACACTTTCTGAATTATAATTGTCTAATTATAATTTGCGTGATTATTTCTTCTCTAGTATTTGTTTATAATTTTAGGCTAATTTAAAAAGATTGGATTAAATTTTGTCTGTATTTTAAGCTTGTTACGCCAGAAGATCTTTGGAATGGTTGAATTTTATTTGAAGGCGTTTATAGAATAAAGTTTATAGAAAAAAGTCCACTAAAAAGCTATGTTTTTACTGGTGGTAGAGTTCACGATGTTCACTAAAGCCAGGAAGGTGTTTATCCCGTCTTCTAGGTTTAGACTACTACCAAGCTGAAGATCAGGCGAGCATTGTACATATGTGGGCAGCGTCATCTCTTTAACAACAGGAGTGCGTCTTGCTCGTCTTCTTACTTCTTCACATACTCAAACTCTAACTCAAAATTCATTTATTAAAATAGGCTACATTGGAGCACTTTTTCAAGTCAATTTAACATTTTTCTATTTTAGAACTTTACCGCGCGTTCGCAGGGCACCTCTATGAGAAGAACGAGCAAGAAACTCATAAAAAAGAAATTTTAGAAACGTCTCAGACAACATAGAGGTAAGGCAGTGTAATTATTCCAGAACTAGAACTGTCCTAGTTCCCATAGATTCCCATAAAACCTAAGAATTTTATAACTTCACGTCAAATGTAACCGTCGTAACAATAATTTCTTGACTTTCTCATGATCACATAAATCTGACGATAAAATCGTTGAAGCGTAAACGTGAATATGCAGTGACTTGTAATGACTAAATCTTGGTATGTAGCTATTAATAATGCGGCGTTCTTCCTCATTTGAAAGTGATACATTTATTATTTGTTTGTCATTTTAATTACAGGTGTTACAGGTGTACCATCTTAGTTCGAGCAAAGGGGCAGCTAACTCTGGGTTGACGTAGTTACACGCTGAGGCTAACCCTATTGCCAAATATTTTTTTCTTTTAATTTTATTTATTTAGTAAATGATGTTGTAAAATTTGGCAATAAATTTATTTCTTTCTTTCTTTAGTATTTATTTAGGTCCCAACGCTGTATACAATACCAAAATAAGGAAACATCGCATAATTTCCTAATATCAGGTGAAATCATTGTCAAACTATAATCTATAACCAATAAAAATGGGATAAAAAGAAATGAAAACAAAGTGTTATATTTAATTATTTTATTTTTATAAAAATTTACAATCTTAACATAAAATTAGTTTAAGGCAGTGATGTCGTCTCGTTTTTTGAGTATTAACGTTAAAAATTAATTAATATATACATAAATCTATCACTAAGTATTGGTAACCATAAAACGGCAGAACCTTTTATACAATAATATAAAATTCTTTACATCTACAACAAGTATCTACTTGTTTTCATCCACTCCTAGTTTGGTATCACAATTTTATGGCATCTTCATTTTTGTACTAACATCCTCTTGCACTGTAAACACTTAATAATTAATTAAAAATATTATCTAATAAATTATTATTTACATAAACAAAAAGTCTAAAAAATAAGTTAAAAAGCAGTTAGCGGCTAGCACATTTTTTCTGTTACGAAAAATAGTACAACCAAAAATTTGTTGCTCAAAAAGAAAATTTTGCAGAATAGAAAAATATCTAGTCTCAAACACACTACCGAAAAATGTCTGGAACATTTAACAAGACTGAGACGTGCAATTTAAGACTGGACGTAGTCGTTTAGTCATTTTCAGTGCAATTGGAAGTCATACGAAGTTAAAATACGAAAGGCACCGCTGGTCGATCGTAGAAGTACCCTTGGCCTTGTATGTAAGGCGGTCGGGTCGTAGACTCAACAATAGGCGGAAGGTATTCAGGCGCTTTCGTTGTCGGTTTGGGAGGAGGTGGGACGTAAACAGGCTTGGGAGTTGTTGGGGGGCTATAAATTGGCGGGGAGTAAATTGGTAGACGCGTCGTTTCAACTGGTATTATTATAGGACGCGGTGTAGTTTGCACTGGGATAAAAACAGGTGGAGAGTACGGCCGAGGGGTAGTTTGAGGGGGAATGTAAACGGGCGGGGAGAACGGCTGAGGAGTTGATATTATTATAGGAGGAGAGTATGGCCTAGGTGTCGTTTGGGGAGGTATATATACTGGAGGGGAGTATGGTCGGGGAGTAGATATAATAATAGGAGGAGAGTACGGTCTAGGTGTAGTTTGGGGAGGTATATAAACCGGTGGGGAGTACGGCTGGGGAGTAGATATAATTATTGGTGGAGAATATGGTCTGGGCGTAGTTTGGGGTGGTACATAAATTGGAGGGGAGTAAGGTTTTGGCGTAGTTTGAGGAGGGATGTAAACTGGTGGGGAGAATGGTCGGGGAGTAGATATAATTATGGGTGGAGAGTAAGGTCTAGGCGTTGTTTGGGGTGGAATGTATACTGGAGGAGAGTAAGCTTTGGGCGTAGTTTGAGGAGGAATGTAAACTGGGGGGGAGTATGGTCGGGGAGTAGATACAATTATGGGTGGTGAGTAAGGTCTAGGCGTTGTTTGGGGTGGAATATATACTGGAGGAGAGTAAGGTTTGGGCGTAGTTTGAGGAGGTATATAAACCGGTGGGGAATATGGACGGGGAGTAGATATAATTACGGGAGGAGAGTATGGTCTTGGCGTCGTTTGGGGAGGGATGTAAACTGGAGGGGAGTAAGGTTTAGGTGTAGTTTGTGGGGGAATGTAAACCGGTGGGGAGTAAGGTCGGGGAGTAGTAACGATTACTGGTGGAGAGTAAGGTCGCTGGGTAGTTGAAGGTGGAACGTAGGGTGGATAGTACGGCCGCGGGGTGGTCTGAGGAGGGATGTAAACAGTTGGTCTAGTGGGAGCAGGTGTTGGTAGCGTGAATGGAATTTTTGGTGTTGGGTAGGTGTAGCCTGTGGACTTAGTGGCGTAAGTTGGTGGTGGAGTGCGTATTGTGGGTGGTAGGGTAGGAGGAGGTGGTGGGGGTGGGGGAGGTCTTCTTGTTGTTGGTGGAGGTGGTGGTCTAGTCGGTGGCGGTGGTGGCGGAGGTGGTGGTCTCCTTGTCGTTGGTGGTGGAGGTGGTAAGTAAGTCGATGGTCTTGGTGGTGGCGGTGGAGGAGGTGGTGGTCTTCTTGTCGTGGGAGGTGGTGGTGGTCTTGTAGGTGGTGGTGGAGGAGGTGGCGGTGGTCGTCTAGTTGTAGGAGGGAGATATGTCGAAGGAGGGAACGGTCTAGGTGTAGTTGGCGGTAGAGTGAAAGGTATTTTAGGTGTTGGGTAAGTATAGCCAGTGGTTCTAGTTACGTCGAGGTAGGTGGAGTATGTTGGGTAGGTACGAGGTGTTGGGGGTCTTGTTGGAGGCGGTGGTGGTGGCCTTGTAGGAGGGGGTGGTGGGGGAGGAGGTGGTCGTCTAGTTGTAGGAGGTGGTGTTGGTCTAGTAGGAGGAGGTGGGGGTAAATAAGTCGATGGTCTAGTTGGTGGTGGTGGTGGAGGAGGTGGTGGTCTGGTAGGTGGTGGTGGTGGTGGCGGAGGTGGCCTTCTTGTAGTAGGAGGAAGGTAAGTTGAAGGAGGTATTGGTCTTCTTGTTGTAGGAGGGAAAGTGAACGGTATTCTTGGCGTAGGGTAGGTGTACCCCGTGCTTATCGTCGGGTAAGTTGGTGGAGGAGGTGGGGGAAAAGTACGTCTGGTGGTAGGCGGAGGAGGAGGTGGTGGTCTGGTGGTAGGCGGTGGTGGAGGAGGTGGTGGTCTGCGGGTGGTAGGTGGTGGGGGTGGTGGAGGAGGAAGGTAGGTTGAGGGCCTTGTTGGTGGCGGAGGTGGAGGTCTAGTTGGTGGTGGTGGTGGCGGAGGTGGTGGTCGACTTGTTGTAGTAGGAAGTGTGAAGGGAACTGTGGGTATCGGGTAAGTGTAGCCTGTTGTTCTAGTAACGTCTAGAATTGTGGAGTATGTTGGAGCTCTAGTGGTAGGTGGTGGAGGTGGAGGCCTTCTTGTTGTTGGGGGTGGTGGTGGTAGGTAGGTCGAAGGTCTTGTAGGTGGGGGTGGTGGCGGAGGTGGTCGTCGAGTTGTTGGTGGTAGTGTTGGTGGTGGGGGTGGAGGTGGTGGCGGTCTTCTAGTGGTAGGAGGAAGGTAAGTCGAAGGAGGAAGAGGTCTGGGTGTAGGAGGTGGTGGTGGGGGCCTAGTTGGTAGCGTGAACGGTGTTTTAGGTACGGGGTATGTGTAGCCTGTTACTAGAGTTGGTGTTGGTGGGGGAGGTGGTCTAGTTGTTGGAGGAGGTGGTGGTGGTGGGGGCGGTCTAGTGGTTGGAGGAGGGGGTGGAGGGGGAGGTCTAGTGGTTGGCGGGGGTGGTGGTGGTGGCGGCCTCGTTGTTGGTGGTGGTGGTGGTGGAGGTGGCCTGGAATGCAATAAAGAATAGATTAAACAATTGAATGTCCCAACAATTGTAACAATAATAAACGTGACTCTGGACAAGGCAGTGGGCTCTCATAGGTACATTAAATAGGTCTCATAGGTAAGGCCAAAGGGTCATGATAGGCCATGGAACCTACGGGGCGATGGTATCCATGGGGGCCTTGGTACCGCAAAGATCTTATACCCACGAAGTACTTCCACTATTCACTCAAATTCCTAAACCGCGCCACAACGGCCGCAACGAAAGACCAGCGCCGGCCGAACGGCCGGCATATGCTGAGTTGCGACCTTTTTGTGTATAAATTTCTCCTCTTATGTATTGTTTTATAGTTGGTTGTTTTGTTTTGTCATATACATGAATAAATATTTCATTATTCATTGTAATTCATTAATTTCATTCAAATTATGTTCAACCGTTTCAGGTAGTATAAAAGTATCTCACCTGGTAGTAGGCACCGGAGGCAGGTAAGTGGTAGGAGGCCTGGTAGGAGGCGGCGGAGGAGGCCTGGTGGGCAGGTCGAACGGTATCTTAGGCCGTTCGTACACGTAGCCTGTCGTCTGCGGCTGCGGTGGGAGCGTTACGACCACCTGGAGACGAAGAAATTATTGTATTTGTTACGGAATTCAAAATAGGAGAAAAAGATAACATGATTTCGGAATTTTATTTTGGGTTTTTTTATGTATTGATTTCCGGAAGATGTCTGAAAAGAATTGGAAATTCTGGTTTTTGTTTTAAAGGGTACATCAGTTTCAATCAATACATCGGCAAAGATTGACATTGCGTCCGTACCATCCCTGGTGTTGAATACTGTATACAACGAAGTAAGAAGACAAGTGAGACGCTCTCCTGATGGTAAGAGATAACGCAGCCTATAATTTGTGCTACCCAGGATTTTACAAAGGTAAAATTCTCGGTGCACTACGCCAACGTATCTAACTTGAGAGTCAAAAAATGTTAAGACTCTTCAAGCCCAGTAATTTCACTAGTTACAGTGCTACCGAAGCACAGTACTGCTCAGGCGGTAGAATAACTGGCACTGTTGGGGTAACCACCTAGTCGACCTCCTGCAGAGAAATTCTATCCCGGTACTGTATACTAACTAGGCGACGGTAACCGCTCACCAGCGGGGTGTAGGTGCACCATTTCTAGCCCATGGGTGCACCTATGGGCTAGAAATGGTAAGGGTAACCTCGGGACAGGTGAAACTAAATAAAAGCCTATAAATAATAACGAACCTGTGGCACAGTAGGCTCCGGCCGTGGCGGCGGCGGGAACGGTATCTTGGGCTTAGGGTAGAAGTACCCATCTTCGTTGAGGCTAGCTTCGATAGGCGCCCCGAACACGGCGTAGTTCGACTGAGAGTCGTACTGGATGGCCCGCGCGGGCCGGTCCGCCTTGCTCGCTAGCGCGGACAAGAGGACCACTGCTAGCTGCAGTGACAGCCTCTGGAATTACAAAAAAGGTAAATTTAGATTATAAAACCCTTTATTGAACTATACAATATACTATATATATTCCTAGGAGTGAGCTAAAATTTGAAAATAAAAATAAATAGCCGACAAGCTCCTTATTAAGCCGTTAATATGACTATCAGTGAAGCCAGGTCGGGCAGAGTTTACTGTGCCTACTTGTTTGACAATACGTCGGTACTGTGTCCGCAAATCCCTTGCTTTTGTAGACGTATATAATTATACTAGCTGCGGTTTTACCCGGTGTACTATGCCGGTGCCTATGTATTATTCCAGGGTCTAAGCTATCTCTATACCAAATTTCAGCTGTATCAGTCCACCTGTTAAGCCGTGAAAGAGTAACAACCATACACTCAGACATCCATAAATTCTTACAAACTTTCACGTTTATAATATTAGTAAAATAGGTGACGCGATCCGCTCACTACCAGTCAAGGTACTTCCAACCAAAAAGGTACTCAAAAAAAGGAAAGGAAGACTAGCCAACGAAATACGAATAGGTATACAAATTCTATTTGAAACTACAATGAGGACTGTCGTATTACTATGTATTGATTCAACTGTCATTAATATTAATCATTTCTAACGCATTACTCCTCACTTATTCGTTTATCCACAGATGCTGACAACATTAATAATGCATCTCTTCAACAATGTGTCATTTATTATGCACGTTGCAATGGGGCACTGCCATTATCAAATCGAAGAAGCACAAGCATAATACGACGACCTCTGTGGCGCGGTGGGCTTATACCCGCTTGCAACGCAGAAGGTTGCGGGTTCGATTCCCGTATGGGACAAATGTTTGTATGATCCACAGATATTTGTTTCTGGTCTGGGTGGTTTTTTATATCTATTATAAGATTGTATTTACAAAAGAAAAGTATATAAGTATTAAATCCGTTATCCTATCCACCATAACACAAGCATTAAGTTGCTTAGCTTGAAGGAAATGTCTTGAAATATTTTATTTATTTATTTATAATAATATATAATCAACCTAGCCGTAAGCACAAATATGGCTTAGTACTTGTATGTGTGCACGAATATATTATATATAAAAAGTTGTCGTTTAAAAAAATTACTCGTCTTACCGACAAATTAGTGGCTTCTTCATATTATTTAATACTTGTCAAGCCCTTTCATTTGATACCCATATTGATGAAATTGAAAAAAAAAAATAGGTTATCCGCCATTTTGTAGCGGCGGCCATCTTGGATTTTAATTTTGTATAGTGCACTGTATTTTATTTATCAAGCCCTTTCATTTGATACCCATATTGATATGATTAAAAAAAAATACGTTATCCGCCATTTTGTAGCGGCGGCCATCTTGGATTTACAATAATATTAAATATTCAAAATTGTATTGTCACCAGAACCAAAGGCGTATACCAAATTTCAGATCAATCGGTTGACAGGAAGAGGGTGAAATTTCAATTACTAAATTTGACCCAAGACAAAAGAAAAAAGAACAAGTGAAATTTTAAAAATACTTTTTAAAAACAAGCTTTTATTATTATTACCATCTTGCATCATATAGTACTCGTCAAGACGAATCAAATGAGCCCAAACTCGATGGGGTTGCGTTGTTTAATGACAGAGTTCCTATAGCCACCTTCCAGCTCCATCATCAGATCAGCTCCATGTCAAAATAATATTGCATTGTCATCCGATTTACACACGCATGCAAATTTTCAGCTCAATTGGAAACCGGGAAGTGGGTCAAATCAAACTTGCAAGATTTGATTACAGACAGACAGACAGACAGACAGACAGACAGACAGACATACAGACAGACAACAGACAGGTGAAAGTAATATAAAGCTTGTAATAAAACAAACAGAGTAAGCTAAATATAAAAAAAAAAAAAAAAAAAAAAACCGTTTCAAAAATCTGAACCATTTTTATGTTGTAAAGCAGTCAAAGTGTAATTTTCCCATTACCTAAATGTAGATAAAGAGTGACCTTGGTAATGATTAATTAGGTACACCTACTGCTATGATGTAAGTATGTGTGTAAGTATATAATATTATATCGTGTATACAGTTTACGAGTTGGGCGTACTAGAGGTGCATCATTTCTTTTTCGGAGGTTCCATTCAGCACATTTCTAGCACCATGACGATTTATAAATAGCGAAATCTAATCTTAAAATGTAATTCATTGAACCATTGTGTCAGGGACGAGATTTCGCACTACACATTTTGATATAACTCATGACCTTTAATAGGTCATTGGTAAACAAACTCTTGTAAAGTTAAATTAATCAAACAAGTTATCATTTATTATCTTTGATTGACAAAGATTTGTTGGAATTAGTTTCGGTGTCTGCTCAAGAGGCACTAGACAATTTGCTCAGACACTCAATTTGAATAGAAATATTATATTTAAGATGTGTTAGTCAAGGTTGAAAGCACTAATAATAAAATTAAAAAAATGTTCGCGCTTTGTTATTTTTTTCCTTTTTTGTGTGGTGACTTTTTTTAATACGATTTTGAAAGAGTGGGATTTTTATATATTTTTATTTTAAAAATGGGTTTAAAGTAATTTTTTTTTTATAATTTAGTCGTTAAAGTGTAAAGAAGAACATAACAAATATTCATGTTACGTATACAAACTTTTACCTTTATCATATCAATGTGACTTCAAATAGGTCAAGGCCAACTTTTACTATCACCAATAAATAAAAAAACTATCAAAAATGTCAAAGGGCAGCACAGTAGTGACATAAATACCTAACATTTTATGTGCATGTCACGACATCTTATGTATATCTAAATATTGTCAAAGCAAATATTTGGTGGCTTCAAAATATGTAGGCTTACAACCTTAAATAATATTAAACAGTCGTTGGGCAAGTGTGAACATGGTCTTATATGAGTACCTACAATGTATAGCCATGGGCCATGACCATAATTCTAGTACAAATACTTAAGATGACCATTTCTCAATGGGATTATGCGATATGGTCAAAATATTTGTCACAAAAGATCACGATGAATGGTTTAACGCCTATCATTAATAACTTAGCACGTGGTAGTTAAACATTGCTGTAATATTTTTGTAGGAGATTAAAAGATTATAATGTTGTAAGAAAAGGCGATATGTTTAGAGCTGCGCCGTAAGAAAAATATATACATTTTTCCTTTACCAGTGTACTTATTATGATATAAGCTGTGTCCAGCAGTTTTACTTGCTGTTCCGTAGTCTCTGTATTATTTCAGGGTGTTAAATATCTACATACCAAATTTCAGGTCAATCAGTCTACCCTATTCACATGAAAAAAGAGTAACCAACATTCACACATTAATACAAAGTTTTGCATATTTAGAATATTTGTAGGATTTGACAAAAATATACAAAAACAACACAAAAGTTATTAATACATACTTTTGTTATAATTTTTGTTTAAATGATATGATTTAGTTTCTTACACGACAAAATTCTTTGTTTTCGAACAAAGTTAAAAAAAACCTAAAAACATATACTGCACTAGATTTAGTCTATACTAACGTATTTACGTTAGTTAACTCTATTGCTACAAACTATATAGAAATTTACTTCCCGTAGTAATTAGAGAACTCCGTTTTATTGACAACTCCAATAATTATAAATATATACATTTAACAATGTCCCAATTAAGTATTGATTAGTTATAGTCCATAAAATGCAGCCTCGTTTGATCGAAATAACATTGAATCAAACATATTTAATTAGCACACGACTACGTAAATATATACAGGTATCGCGTTCAAAAACAAAAGTGACGCCACGCCATGACATAGTACTTAGTACTGAAGAATACGTTTTCCGAATAGCGTTAACGTAATTTAAGCCAGTCGCATATTTTATGTGGTCATATTATTATATGCGATGCTAGTTTTTTGATAAACATTTATCATGCAGCAAAAGCTGTTTTGAACATGTAAAAGAAAAAATTTGGTTGATTGATTGACTAACTGATCTAATAACGCTCTAGCTGCTGCATGAAACGGAATTACATAATTTAGCTCACCGATTTTATGGCATAAACATTAGGATTGAAAGGACAAAACGAGAGTTCAACTTAGGTTTCTCTTTAACACATTAGATAAAAATTATTTGTGTAATAAAACAATACTGAATGTATGTTGAATAAATATTGAATGTATGTTGAATCTAAATCTATAATGTTGTTAATTGCATGTCTCGTATAGTAAGTCGATAAATATTAACATATTAAACTTAGTTACTTAAAAATTTGCATGCCATATAGAGGCAGAATGTCTAGAACTAAAACAATACAACATTAAAACCAAATTGTACAAATTCTCGCAAATAAACCATTTCATTTCATTACATCGTTCCTGATCTTAAGTAATAAAAAATAAAAGAAATAAGGAAGATTCATATATTGCGAAACTAACGGAAGGAAACGGAAGTGGATTACGGAAAAGGCCTACGCTATTGTCTTCTACCATCGAGTATCGATCAATATCGATACAATTTTTATCTTCGCGCGGTATCTGCACCAAGTACAATAATGTGTGAATTAGCAAATGCGGACAGCGGGCAGCGTCGCGCAGATGAAATATATTTAGTAGAAGAAGCACAAGGCATTCCGGTTCGCTTGTATGGTACTACTCATAGGCGCTGGTAATAATATCGCTTTTGGTGAATCAAACTGGTTTCAAAAACTGTCACAATAATATTGCAATAGATTTTGTTTTGGTTATTTTAGTTCGATAAATGCCATAAAATAAGACCAACATACCAATGTTGGCAAAAATAGAATTGGCAAATTTATCGACTTAATTTATTTTATTACACAACAATAATTCGATTAAAATACCTGGCTTAAAAACTTTGCGAAAAATATCGAGTTTGTTAAACAATAAAAACTTTTGATATTTTGTTTAGTTTGAAAATTTAAGAGATTGCCCCACTGGCCTATAGTTAAACTTTTTCTGATCCAACGACCGGCGACCTCTTCCATCAGGGAGGCATGATTCTATATTCTGATGATTCCATAGTATCCTTATCTTAATATATAATAGTAAAAAGTGGCTGACTGATCCATCAACGCACAGCCCAAATAGATGAACGGATTGGGTTGAAATTTGAAACACAGGTTTTGAATGAGATAGGCCTTAGCTATGAAAAGAATACAGCATACAGCAGCGTATTATATCGGTCTACAGTCTACACGTATGCCAAGTTTGTCGATTTTATTATCACAAAAACACAATCAACAAGCTTCTACTCTTGGGGTTAAATCTCAAGAAAAATATTTTTTTAATTTAAATCAATAAAAGCAATATTTTTCGCATGCTCATTCCGCTATAAATATCAAAATCCATCACAATAAATTACATCAAACCTTTATAATCTAAATTATTCAAATACAAAAATATATTAGCGGCTATTCATCTAAAATCACATAATTTATCCATTCCCTGACATTGCTTAACAATGACTTAATTAAGTCAACAAGTTAAGTTAGATTGTACATTATACAAGTTGAGACGTGTCCTTCGTATTTGCGAGTAATCCTTCCTCATTGTGGGTAAAGGTTAGACGAGTGAAGAGCTATCGATACGAGAATACGAGTGGGTAAAGCATGTCATTTAATATTACAATTGATATATCTTAAGATGTCTCAAAAAGTACAAAGTTCGCGATGAATAGGTACTTATTATGTACATTGTACATCTTACCTACGCGCTCCCAGATAAATACTGCAATAACTCAAAAAAAAATTTTTTTCTAATTTCATGCTTAATCAAGTAAAGATAAAATTGCAATTGCTGTAAAAATACTTTTTATGTAGAGCTAGGGTTTTACGACGTGTCCATTATATAAGAAATGCTAAAATTTATGCTAACGTTTATTTGGGAAGCGCCAGATAGTTTTCAAGCATCTTTGCCATCTCCTAATATTCCACAGACCTGGATAATATATTTGTCCAGTGAATATAAACAACATTTCAGGTATGTGTGTATACTGGAACATATTATTTGGTCCACATTGGCTTAAACATTGGACAATATGACCATGTTAACTCACTCAGCATCATTGTACTAATTTCTCGCCACTGACCTTATCAGCTTCTGAGACGGTCATCCACTTATAACAGCTTAACGTTGACTCAGCAAACATTCGTAACTAATTCTTGACCAAACAGTCATCTGTCAAGGGCAGTGTTACGCATTCGGGTGTTTGACCAAATATTTGGTAACATCGATTGACAATGATACATTTGTCTAAAAGTGCGGATTGTCCAGTTTTAGATGCACTTGACCGCTATCCGAAAGAATGCGTTCCAAAAAATTATTCGACCTAATCCTGACGTCGCGTTTTTATCACCGCACGAGCCGACACCGCTCTAAAGCCCATCCACACATTATTGATACTTGGCATTCTCGCACTATGCGATTCAGTCGCTCCTTATTGCCGTACACCTGCAAAATGTGAAATGAACTTCCGCCTATATACCATCAGGTGGGCCGTCTGCTTTTTTGTCACCTATTACATTAAAAAAAATACTTGACCGCTGTATTATAAAGTTTTTTTTTAATACTAAATAGGCCTACGTTTGACCACATCCCATCTGATGGGAAGTGCAGATTCGGTCGACGATGAATCACGTAAGACACCTAGAAAGGCACCTATTCACACATGTCAAGAAGATGCCCAAGTTGTAGCGCGCGAGAAACACGGATGACGGCAATATGTTCCAAATGCGACTAATTTTTTTAAAGTAAATATTTAATAAAAATGGCCCAACTTTACCTAAAACGGTCGCGTCAATATTCATGAACCTGACCCCATTTCGTCAGTCAAACCCAGCCTTAGGTAACCAGTTGCTCAAACAAAAGGAAACATAACAAAGATAAGAGTCCTAGTTCACTCAGCTCGAGTGAGGCGAGTCGAATTGATTCCTTTGTAACGTTACATAAGTTACTACTTTGTATATAGGGCCTTGGCGAGAGAAAGTTTTACTCATCTTGTGCTTAAATTGGAAAACTGTGTATTGAGTATTATGATGCCAAATTGAGGTAAAACCCAACATGTTATGAATGAAATCATGGAGTTACGTATACAGAAACAAAGCCGAAAAATACCATATTATAATATTATTATATTATAATCTGTTACGAAAAAGGAAGCGAATCTATTGGTACTGTGACCGTTTTTGGTTGACAGGTTTGTATGAGTTGCATGCGAAAGTCCTAACTAGCGCCTCAGAATTTTGACAAATATTATCAAAATAAGTCGCGTTTTTAGAATGTCAGTTTATCTACGTATGTATATGCCAGATTTAAGAATAAAATGACTAGAAATGTATTGCTTGTTAGAAAACCCGACGAGACAAAGTCCTAGACATACAACAAAAAACTAAAGCAATAAAAAATTACTATGAATGATATGCGTTATCGTTCATTTTTTAACAACGACTGTCATCCTAGCATTTTTTAAAGGGTTAGGCTCAACCTCCCGGTGCCTTAAAAATTAAAGTTACCATGAGGATATTTATAAAGGGGGGCATTCAAATCCCTTTGTTTCTTCGATATTTACAATGTAACCGAAGGCAAGCAAACCATTGATTTGAGTTAAAAACCTCTCATTTTGCGGCTTTCCTTATCTTAATGACCACGCAAACATAGTGTATTTGGAAGGTCATAGCTCTACCAATTTTTTAAATTCCTTTGTAACATGAATAAAAATATTATTATTGTAACTTGTTTTATGCAAGAAAGGTTAGCTTTTGACGTCCATCTCGGATGATGTTAAGCAACGATGCGGCCGTAAATGGTTGCAAACTAGACCTAGAAGGCGGGATAAATCCCTTCCAGTCCCAGTCCAATGACCGCTTTGTGACACTGTTTATTCCAGTGGGGGATAACTAACCACGGCCAAAGCCTACCACCAATATTGCAGTATAGTATTTTAAAACTTGTACCTAAATAATTGTACTGTCAATACAACCACAAAATCTCCATTAGTCTCAAATTACAAATAATAAATCTCCGCCAGTGGTTTTGTATTATTTCCTCGGGCAATTTCGGGTATTATTAATAATAGAGCATTACATTGGCAAAGGTCAAGGAGATGCCATCTTACATATCGAGGTATTTATTGAATGGCTCCCGTGGAGCTGGTTTTATGTAAATTATGGTATAGATTATTTTGAAATTCTTTTGCAACAAGAGATGATTATTTTATAGTATTCAAAATTATTTTTAGAATAGCCCCAACACCTATCATCCGCTATTCGGCCCCGGCCTCCGTAAGGCAGGTGACGACTCTCCTATAGACGACCTGCAGGGATATTCACTTATCTGTCAGGGACCCGAACCGAAGACCGAATTGTCTTTCATCTGAGGAATTGTCTAATATGTATGAAATGTGTCGATACTACTTAATACACGTTTTCACGTCATTTTACGGCATTTCATATACATTTTTGACAATTTGGCCTTCGGTTCGGTTCCCTGACGTATAAGTGAATAGCCTTGCTGACCTGCGGTCCCCACAGACCAAAAAGGGGCAGAAGTCTGTGGATGCCCCGGCATTGATTCTTTCTAAGATGAGGGCCCCGGCACGCGCCGAATATACGCTTTTAGCGATAAGACCGCCAATTGTTACACTTATGTCGTGATTTTGTGTTATAGTTTTAAGTTTTTTGTATGTTTGTAGTGTTTCAATAAAGAGTTTTCTATTCTATTCTATCTGAGATTGCAACACCGATTCATAAACAAATATTTTAGAAGGCTGATCTAATAATTAAAATCAGTTATCAAAGTTATCAGTGTAATAGCCATTGCGAAGCGCATTCTTAAGACTTGTTCAGCGGTTTCCTTGCTCTCTTGACTTTTGATGCATAATTATATTACGAGACACCAACAGTGTTAAAACTTATTTTTAACTTGAAGTTTTGTAACGCAAGTCATTTTCGCTGACCTCTGACACGATTTCAATAAATCTTGGTTAACTTTTGATATTGGTACCTAGAGGTTGTGTCATGGCATGTTGAATTAAAAAGGAATTTATTTTCCTTGTACTATCTACATAAATATAAATGAACTAGCTTACCCGGCAAACGTTGTTTTGCCATATAAATAATTTCCTAGTAATTTCTTTTTGTTATTGGAAGCTCGTGTCACGTGTTGAGTACTTTTGAGGTTATAAAATCACTTGATTAACTAATCGTGCAAAATACACTCAAAATTGATAAATTAATTATTATTGATAAAATAGGAATGATTAAAAGTTAATATGAGAGTTACACTGAGATAGCAAAATAATAATTGTCAACGTTACTACTACACTTGATGCATAAACAATAATGATGGCCGACAACTGTGTAGGGAGTGAGAAAGAAAGGAGACCGGCTTCGTTCTCATCCCTACTCCGTGCTGTTTACTGGGTCAGAAGTGACACCTGTAGACATCTGGCGGGGTTAACTAATTAAATGTCGATTGATCGGTTTTGACCGGAGATGAAAAATGATTAAATTACTAAAATGGCTATTAAAAAATAAGGGTTGATCGTAGAAGGGTGAAAATTGAAGATTGTATGTATTTTTGTATGTTGTATCATAAAAAAATAGAAATTAAAAATTTTGTCTAAAAAATAAAAAATAAAAATTTAGGGGTGGACTACCCCTAACATTTAGGGGGATGAAAAATAAATGTTGGTCGATTCTCATAGATACCGGATAAGCACAAAAAATTTCATCAAAATCGGTCAAGCCGTTTCGGAGGAGTATGGCAACGAAAACTGTGACACGAGAATTTTATATATTAGATTGTTGAAATTTACGTACGCACATAACTTTCGATCGATTCGGATAATTCTTTTGTGTTTGTTGTACAAAACTTGTCCTGAAAAACAGAACAAGGCTTTGACGAATATAGAAGAAAATTATTTGATATAATTAATAGATTCGAAAAAGATCACAGTAGTGGAGGCTCTGAATTTATAGAAGAGATGATGTTGATGATGGTGAATGTTTTAATAAAAAGTTCGACGAAAAAAAAGGAAAGACAAATAGATCCCTGTCAACTCACACAAAAGAAAGCAGTGAATTAAAATAAAAGTGTATATGTTTACCACGGATAGACTTCCTTTGCAGGAGGTCATCTTGGTGGGTACGCCAACAGATCTGCAAACATTACTGTGCTTCAGTAGGAGAGCACTGTAGCTAGTGAGATTACTGGGCTAAAGAGTCTTAACATCTTATGACTCTTGAGTAAGAAGCGGTGGTGTAGTGAATAGAATTTTACATCATTGTGAAATCCTTGCTAGCACTGTACTGATTATAGGCAGCGTTATCTCTTAACATAAGAGAGCGTCTTACTCGTCTTCTTACTTCTTTGTGTAAGATGTTTCAATAAAGTGTTATCTATCTAAATTAAATTTATCTTACGTAGATTCCATCAACGCGGCGGTAGGTAAGCGACTGTCTACAAGACGCCATAGCAAGGTATTTCATTAGCACCCAATATAGGCACAGAATTAGCATAACAATGAATATTCCAAGCAGGTTTAATTAATGAATGGTGAAGGAATCGCCCGCGTGTGACGATTGTACTGGTATTTTGGACAATGTCCATTCATATCTCCGAACCTTTGAGATGTCTGTTTTGGAATTACTTGTTAGAGGAAGTGTTACAATGATACAAGTACCTATTAAGCTGAAGACACACAGACGCGGCGGAAAAGCGGTCGCAATCTTTGTTTTGACCGCGTCCGCTTTAAAATAAAAAAACGTATTTTACTTATAGTTTTATATTTTAATTTATTTTGGTAGAATTTTACATAAAAAATAAAAAAGCTTAGGTATTTTATAAAAGTCACGTACTTATAGAATTATATTCCATGCAAATCTCAATAAAATATTGATCTTAAAATCAATAAAAAAAGAGAGGTAAAGAAAATAATTGCCACGAACGCATTAATTAATTATTATTTATGAATAGTATTAGTTAATAATTACATAAAGATTTCTTTTTTCTCTTTCAAGCTTATTATTGACCTAATGTTAATAGTATATTGTTACATTTTACATATCACGAAACTTAAAATAAGTAAAAAACCTACTAAACAGCAATTAAAAATCAATTAATACGGTTTGTCGAATTTATAATTATTTAAAAGAGATTCTTATCTTTAATGTAACCGAAGAATAGGTCAAACTGTATGGCATTTTCAAACCATTTTTCTGGTGTTTATTTTTTTGTCTGGTGTTTGTTTTTTGCTAGATATACATATATTTAACTTTTTATTATATACGAGTAGCTAGATATAATATAATATATAGTTTCATGTTTGGCCCAACCCATATAGCTGTGTTATATCACGGTGTATTGATCCACATATTATCCATACATATAATAAGAATGGAAATTTCTCCCCATTCATTGTGATCCTTTACTAAGGTAAACTGTGAAAATACGCATATGAACAAAACGACGCGAAAAAGTCGCTTGCGCGATCTAATTCGTAAAACATTTTGTCAATTTTTCCTAGGGAAACGTAAAATAAAATAATAAAATAAATAATAATCATTTATATCAGACACATCGCCCCTAATTTACATCAAAAATTCGAAATAAAAGTAATAGAAAATAAAGTAAATTCAATTCAAAAAAAAATAGTGCCAAAAACGCTACAGACGCCATCTATCGGTGTTCCTGTAAACTTGTGGTTGACCTTTAGTTTAATTTGGGCTAAATTTGTAAATAGTTTGTGTCACTGGTGTGGTTAAACAACACCACCGATTTGAATAAAATTTTCACTAATACGTTGCAGTTTTCTCTACTTGAACCTTAGTCTTGGTTTTAGTCAAATCGGTTCATAAATAAAAGAGTTATATCAATCTAAAGATTCGCATATAAAATGCTAATAAACAAGAAAGGTAGTCGTCATAGGAACCGCGTAATCAAAAGACAAAACCTCATCGAGTTTGGGCTCATTTGATTCGTCTTGACGAGTACTTTGATACTATATAGTAACCAGGGTCCGAAACGGAGCTGGAAGGTGGCCATAGGAACTCCGTGATTAAAAGAAAAAACCCCATCGAGTTTGGGCTCATTTGATTCGTCTTGACGAGTACTTTGATGCTATATAGTAGCCAAACAAATTAGAATTCATTTAAATTAGTAAATGTAACTTATTTCTCAAATGAATCAGCGCCAGCGGAAAATAATCTAATGTGCGCATGATGCGTGTAAATATCAGTAATAAATATCTTTTTGCTGCTTATTTTTAATTTCTAAAACATGTAAAATCATCTGAAGATAAATAGAAAAATTCATTTACAGTTCATTGTAAAAGTAAATTATTTTTCATACAAGCTAGCGCCACGGAAAATAATGGAACTAATGTCCTAAGAAAAAGAAATATCGTTTATTCTGCAAACAGTTTTAGAAAAGAAGTCCCGCGTAACCTAGCGGAACTAAATAATAGATTTATAATTACTGTGAATACTTCATTTATTATATATTTTTTATTTGTTAGATTAATTAAATATTATGTACCTATTTAATTGAGAAATTAAATATGAGAAATTATGAATTGTTAAAAATCTGTAGATATTTTAACTTAAAATCACGCGATTGTGGCGCTCCATCTAGGGGGATCTTTTGTAAAAATCACTGGTTATCCGGAGACACACAGACATAAAATCTGTTCACACCCATTTAGGCATACATCCAGACACAAACTGTCACGTTTATAATGTTAGTAAAATTTTGCAATGATTATTATAGAACCTTTTATCTGTGTTATAGATAATCATAGGCGGATTTAGGGAGGGGGGGCAAGGGGCCAAGCCGCCCCCCCCCCCCCCCGAGTCATTAAGCAAGCTGCTCGCGCACATATTATAAAGGATGTTTAAGCTTTAGGGGGGGGGGGGGGCAGGGGGCCAAGGTACCCCCAGAAGCATTGTAGAGTTACGAATTTCGCACATATTTCTGAAATAAAATTTTTTTTTCGGCGCTCGCAGCTAGCTGCTCGCGCACTTATTGTAATGGATGTTTAAACTTCCTAACCGCTCAGAGCGAGCTAAACATACACTTTTCGTAATAAAAATTATAATATTTTTGCCCGTCTGCACCTTGCCCCCCCCCCCCCCCCCCCCAAACCAAATCCTGGATCCGCCTATGATTTTAGGTATACACCTCAGTGGTAGAGTCCTTCTCACGAATGAGGTCCCGCGGAATTTTGCGGAACTAAATTACATTTTTTCGATAAATTCTGGACTTCATGCCATAAATAATTTTTCACCACTCTCGCACGAAAATAGAGTCTTTGGTCATCGATTTCAGTGAGCAAAAGCCGTTTTTGCTCTCTAGAGAGTAGAGAGGCAAAGTGATTTGAATTTCGAACACAATTTTATTGGCTATGAAGAAGTTGGTGTGTTCTGAAACTTATTTGTGTACAATTTTTATTTAACTGAGATGCACATAATTTTTAATGTTATTTATTGAATTTTAACTTTATAAATTGTATTTTTTCAATAATATTTTAAATAAAATACTATTATAGAATAATAAGTCGTAAGTGAGTTTTTTTTTTTTTTTAAATATTATTACAATTTGTTTTTCATAAATATGTCACACACACAAATTTCGAACGCAACTCTTTTAATAAAAATAAAAAAATACAAAATGGCGGGATGTAGAAGTTTAGAGTTTACAGTCAAATGGAGAATGCGTTGTGACGTCATCGATAAATGCCATCTTTGTCTCTCTCTTTTGTATGAGGTAAGTGAGATGGCACTTATAGTTGTCATTTTTCTTGCGACAGTGGTGTTCACAACACATTTTCCATTTGGTTCTAAACCTCTTGGTAAAGATTCAACTGAACTAAATATTTTCAACTTAAGTTGTAAACTTTTGCAAATTTCTATTTGTGATCTAATAGTCTGTTTAATTACAAAGAAATGAGTGACCCCAGTGATGAAGTTAGTTGTCTTACGCCAAAAAAGTTGAAAGAACAAGTTTCGAATGCCGAGTTCAGCTATTTGCCTGAAAAATCTAAAGTGAAATATGTAAAGGCGTACGAATCCTTCAATAATTGGCGCCTCTCAAAAAATGCAAAAACATATTCCGAGACCGTGATACTATCATATTTCATGGAACTATCTAAAACAAGAAAATCCAGTACATTATGGAGCATTTTTTCTATGATAAAAGCTGTCTTGAAAACGAAACGTGACCTTGAAATAGAAAAATTTCTGAATGAAGCACCAGACAGTAAATACCTTGCTTTAAAAGTAAGTAAATTGATACAAAAGCTAATTTATTTCAAAGAAAACCTATCTAACTGTACCTATCTAAAAATAAGTAAACTAAATTATTGTTATTTTTTACAGGTTGTATTAATTATTGGCATAAATGGTGCGTGCCGCTCAAATGAATTGTTGAATCTTAAGGTAAACGACGTTGAAAAGCATTCGGACAAATTAATATTAGTAAAATTATTGAATACAAAGACTAAAATCGACAGATCATTCGTCATTAGTGAAGAATATGTGAATGTGGTGGACAAGTATATGGCATTACGACCCGCTAATACAAAAATTTCAAGATTTTTCTTACATTATGATAATGGAAAAAGTAAAAAACAGCCCATAGGCATCAATAAAATCGGTGATATGCCAAAAACGATTGCTAAATTTCTTCAGCTTCCGGACTCCCATCTTTACACTGGGCATTGCCTGAGGCTGACGTCCGTCAGCAACACTCTTAGCTGACTCAGGCGCTGATATTACAGTTCTTAAACGCCATGGTGGCTAGAAGTGTAACAAGATTGCAGAAGGATACATCGAAGATTCTAAAGTTATTTAATATGCTAACTTTTAAAATTTGCGATAGTGGCGCCCCGCAAAAAGAACTCCTTTTGTGAAAAGCACTCTACCTATCAGTCACAGTTCCCGATTGAGCAGAAATTTTGCAAACCGGGAATCGGATGACAATGCAATAATTTTATGACATGGAAGTGATCTGAAGTCTGATGATGGAGCTGAAAGGTGAAATTTGATAGATATATTATAATAAATAGTTTGAGTACGTAGGTATATGATAGTTTCATTTCAGAAAATTTCATTTTAGTTTTTTTTATACAACGATGTAAGAAGATGAGCAAGATGCTCTCCTGATGGTAAGAGATAACGCTGGGATTTAACGAAGGTTAAATTCTGGGTGCACTGCTGAGTCATAAAATGTTAAGATTCTTCAGCCCAGTAATTTCACTAGCCACAGTGCCCTCCTACCGAAGCACAGTAATGTCTGCACATCACTGTTCAGGCGGCAGAATAACTGACACTGTTGGGGTACTAGCCGATCTCCTGCAGAGGAAGTCTACCCACGGTAAAGAGATCACCATTAAATGACGCGGAAAAAAGTCAAGAGTAACTGTACGGAATCAAGCTGTTCTTATTCCGTATTTTTATTAGTTTTTCTGATTTAAATGATAATTTGATATATTTTTGTTTACTGTATTTAATCTTGATGTACTATATGTGTAAGTGGTAATTTATTGCCGTTCTAATTTGTACTGTGGTATAGGTATAACGATAGTTCTGGGACTTATCCCAGGACGTCTCTGAAATCTAAGTATTATTCACAAAAAATGTTTCATAATATTATTTACTAGCTTATGCTCGCGGCTTTGCCCGCACGGCAAAATCCTTTCTTAGCAGTGGTCTACGTCATGAAACCTTTCTATGTTCCAAATTTCAACCCAATCCATCTAGCGGTTGAGGCTGTACGTTATACAGATACATCAGTCACTAGCTTATTCTCATGGCTTTGCCCGCATGGACGGGTTACGTTTCATAATACCTACGGTCGTTTCAACTACGGTCGATATAACTACGGTCGATTCGCATAAGTTCATTTCACATATTGGACGACTCGCTTACAGTGCAACTCGCCTGCGGTTGATTAAACTATGGGCATGTGAACTAATGGGCGATTCGGCCAATGTTCATTTGATGTATTGGTTAATTCAACTATGGACGACTCACCTACGGTTTATAAATTCTTTGCTACGCGTGTTTTTAGTACAGTATTCAGGGCAAACCGAAATCTGTTGGTTAGGTTAGGTTTGAACAGTGACCACAATGCGCGAGCCGAGCGAGCGAAGCGAGCGTGCCGCGGCAGCGGCCGGCGAAGCGCCAGATATTTTTCTTATTACTGAATTATTTATCCTGTGTCATGGCATCTTCAGGCATTTTGGCATCTTCTTTCATCTACCTCATCATGGCAAAGTGGCATAATAAAAACAACACGTTTCTGAATTCTGTACTATAAACAAGTATTTTTTAGCTGTCATACCTGACTAGCAGCCGGAAACGTGGTCTAAAAATACGTGAACGGTCCGTTAGTTCGGTCAAAAATAGGCAAATCGTCCAATAGTTTAATCAACCATAGCTCAATCGACCGTAGCTGAGTTAACCGTAGGCGAATCGTCCAATATTGATTTCAACCAATAGTTATTATGAACGTAGGCGAAACGTCCAATAGACATTTTGAATAGTAGGTGATTCGATCGTAGTTACATATTGGCAAGGTTTGCCAGCCTTTACTAATTCTACGCCCATTAAGTCGCAGAAAACCCGTAAATTGAATCCCTCTTTTCCGTGGAATTGGAAATCGAATTAAATGGTCTGTATCAAATTCATTAATATATGAATAATTTACTGTCACGCGCTACGAAGTGCGCGCGGGTCAGCTAGTAAAGTATAAATTTTACAAACCAAAATTAAAAGCTCTTATTATAAGTAATAGATTATAATATGTTTATAGCATATACTCATAATACGTATTATGTTAAAAGTACAAAACTTAAGACAAAAGATTTTTAAGACAAAATGTTATGTTGTGTTTTCTTGTGTATCAGTGTGTGTTATTGAGTAATTTTGTAAAACTGTCCGTGATGTCACTGCTGACGGTTCCAACGGAAGACCAGCGTAGGTCTTACTCGCCTACACATGCTGAGTTGGCACCATTTCGCGGCTACATTATTATTATTTTGTACTTAGTTTAGTTTGCTCCTAGTTAGAAAAACTGTTTCTTTTATTTGAATTTTTCTTGTTCTTTGTGTTTTATAGCCGTGAATAAAGTTCTATTCTATTCTAAAAGTAAAGATGTATTGATTGGCGCTCTTATTGCTCAAAGCTATCTCTTCCAGACAACCGTGCTGGGAAATATACAACACTGGAAGGACAGTAGTTTCACAAAACTACAAAATAAATATATATAATAAATATACAAAAACACTGCTGGTGTTTGCAGAGGGGGATAGGCGACGGTAACTGGTCATAATCAGGAGGGATATTTTTTTTACAAAGAATAGGGCTGCGTTTGACCAAAGTCTCACCCATTGGTACATCTCCCAAAGATTGCCTCTAACATAAAAAAATTGCAAGCTTTAGGTCGCCAAGACTAATATAATATGACCTCACGACTGTCGCCTACGATTCTTATAGGATCTAATCTTGACTCACACTTTAATGGCTTGAGTTACGATAAAGTACAGATAAGAAATGCCCCATTCATTTTTCATGTAGAGAATTTTTTGGCTTGCCGACATTTCGGACACACAATTTTCGGATACTTCGTCCGAAATGTCAATATTTATCAATTTAAATGATATCATATTTTATGTTAATCAGGGTTTTAAGCTACCTTTGAATCAAATTTCAGCGCTATTAGTTAAGCCGTTAACGTTTGAACCAACACACATACAAAAATTTTCGGCTAAATAAATATTTGTGTGAATATACAAATTAATTCCAGGAAACACTCTACCATGAAGATCGCTCCATATTTGGCCATGTTGGACATAACTAAGCAATATAATAATTATTATATAAAAATAAATAAATCAAGAAGTTTTCCTACAATGTGTGACCCTGACATTAGTCTGCGATGATGATGATGATATTCTAGCCTTGCTCTGGTATTCTAGGATCCGGGTTGAAAACACTAATAGGCTCACAGACTTAAAAATAAACATTTTATTATGGATAATTAAAGGAACTAGGTGTTACTTTGCGGAAATCCATCACAACAATTATTATTTAATATTTAGTGTTAATTCCGCTCTAAATTTGTGAGTCTAACTACTCTCTCTCTCTTTTAAAACTTAGTTAGACTCACAAATTTAGAGCGGAATTAACACTAAATATTACATAATAACAAATAATTATTATATGGATAGGTCTAAAGAAGGCTCTTTCTAGATGTGTAGATTTCTAGAGTAAACTGAAGCCAATAATTGCATCTCTTATTAACTGCCTTCAAAAATGAAGATTTTGAATTCATCAAAAACTTTTTTTATCTTTTTGTATGGTTACTCGAATTTTGTATGGTTTTAAAGAAGAAATAAAGTGGATCCATATTTATATATTTTATACAAATCGGTCAAGCGGTTTTCCAGTTATGAATAAGAACTTGTATCTCGCTCAGACTTAGTGAATTCGAGCTTCTGTGTGTAAAATTTGAACCAAATCCGTTTAGCAATTTGTGCAAGTGCGTTGATAGATCAGTCATTCAATCAATCAAACTTGTCTTTTATATATTTAAAATATAATAATTAATGTGTAATTCATACGCGGAAAATTAAAAGATTCTCTAAAAGGCGCGATTCTTTGGATTCGACCGGATGAGCAAGTTTCGGTGAGTCAATGTATTTTTAGTTTACCTCTATTACCATATTTGTCTCGTGTTCCACGTTTTTAAACAATAACAATGCGTAAAGATTTATAATGTGTAGAGTTGATGTCAAATAGAAAAGCGAATTTAGACAAAAAATACGTAAAAACCAGAGGATACCAGAGGATAGGTTGTGTCGTGACAACCCTGGGAACATTTTTGACCAAGTGAGGGTAGATGTAAATCTACCGTCTCGCCGACGCAGGAACGACGCCCCTTCAGTTTTCTCGTGACCACGGATCTTGCAACAGATCCGAAACGACGAGATTGGTTTTATAATAATGTTTTTGTAAAACTAACATTAAATTATAATTATGCGATAAGCCCCGATCAATAATTTCACTAGCTAATAACTAGTAAGAACTGGACTGGAAGTAATATGAATAAAAATTGATTTAGAGACAGTATTTTATGGTTGAATTAATTAAAAACACGTGTGAATTAATAGTGTATTGCAGATATATTAATAGAGGGTGTTGTAATATTTAAATTTGATGCGTTAAATGTGAAATAAACGTTTTAATCGATTTGACATAATTACAATTTAATTACTTGATTAAATTGAGCCGGGACTAAGGTCACGGGTATACGTGGAAAGGTTTGAAAGAAATCATTTCGTCTGTAGGGCTCCAACTAGCTATAGCTCTAACACTGGCAGTTAAAATAAATAACATTTGTAAAAATAAACTTAACTAAAATTAATTGATTAATAATTACTTGTGCATAATATATTATATTCTTTAGACAACAGAACCTCCTAGTAAAAAACTCTAAATAAATACCCCTCCTCCTAATTAAATACCCTTTTAATAAAAAAAATCAAATCGCAGCGCTGCAAGATTTTTTAAAAAACATTATGCTAACTGATTTCAAAAAATCTCAATCCCAATTTTGAGTAAACGATGAAATATTACGAATTGTAAATCTTCAAAAAATTCAATGCTGTAAATAATTAAACTATACCATACGTATAAATTAAGTATAATACAATAAAAACCAGGCTGATACGCAATAGGAAGAGTTTAAAATGCTAAATTCAGTTGAGCGTTATTCTTATTCTAACATCAAGGCATATCTTATGATACCGCATCAGCAATCAAATGCAATTTGAATACGGCATTGATGTGTTTTGCTAACAAAGAGTTAGGCCATTTTAGGCATAGTTATTTATTAGAGTATATTGAATAATTTCGGAGATTTTTGTTGTTGATTATTTAAATTATATACTGATCTGAGTGGGTAGATTAAGCCTATAGATTTTTTATCATATTTGATATACAGTTTTATTGGTATTTCAGAACATTGGAAGGTCATTAAGCTAAACACATTTCTAGAAAAAAATCTGACGTGACAAATTAAAAAAATAATATTAAATTATAGTCTAGTAATACAATAATATCATTTTGTAACTTAGACGTTAAGTTAAATCTAATTCTTCTAAAAAAAAATTGAGACGGAATAGTAACACACTTTGGCAACGTTATAAATAAACGTTCAGGGGAGCGTAGGTAAATTGTTATAGAATAGTTTTTAATTATTTTTTCAAAGATCTAAAAATTAAATTAAATATTATTATGCCTCTAACGTAAATAATCTAATAACATTGATTGCACAAAAACACTCATCCCGTCAAATATCCCATTATTTTATAAAATCAAATTACATTTATGCGTCCTTAAGCAACACTTTAACCATCAAACGTTTTGAATAGGCATGTCATCTCTATACCCATATACTGCATGTAATTACCTGTAAGCATTAATAGACTCTATAGTTATGTAAAATAAGGTTCATTTTGTGTTTAATGTGCGGCGCCCACATGCGATAGAGATGTCAATGTCGGTGCTAGTACAATGTCGTTTATGATTTAATTTGCTACAATGATAGGTGTACATATGTATATACTACTAGGCCAGTCGTGGGAATTCGAAGTTAATATGTAATGATTGGTTTAAATATAATTAAGATAACATTAATTAGTGAAACTTTAATCTATAAGTGGTTCAGTTCTGTGGAAATCGTTAATATCGTTTAATATTTGTGTTAAAGATGGTAAAAAATAGATAAAGTAAAATCATAAGTAGCTCAGCACGTCTGGCCAGCTCCACTGACATACAAATATTAAACAATGTACAAATAAAATAACTACATAATTAAAAGTATTTACACAAACAATATACATATATTATCTAATATTACCTACAATCATTAAAATTGAATTAAATGTCATGAAATATAAATGTTACGTAAAATTATATTATATGAAATCAGAGATCCACATTAAGCCGTGTTAAAGACATATTACAAAAGAAAGCCTATTATAAAATTAGCCAATACATTGAAGACAAACATGACAAAGAAAACCTCTGCAACAATCTGTAAATAAATTATGTAACCAAGATTATAAACATTGTAAACACATAATATTTTAAAAAAGTAATCCCTATGAGTTTCTTGCTCGTTCTTTTCATATAGGTGCCTTGCGAATGAGCGGTAGAATATTACAATAAAATGTTAATTGGACTTGAAAAAAAGCTTCATTGTAGCCTATTTGAATAAATCAATTTTGAGTGTGAGGCGAAGAAACGTCCATTTTTTTCTTTAAATAAACCAATGTAATTGGTTTATTAAATTATTTTTATATTATTTATTTATATTAATTGTAGAGCACTTTAGCAAGTCTCCATAATATTTTCGAAAAGTAGCTCTATGAGAATAACGGACAAGAAGCTCAAAGGCCTACTCTTATAATATGTTTTAAATACTTCCGTAACAATCATATTAAATACAATACCTACCTATAACCGGTTACTTACCGGTTTCTAATTTTTGATGATAATCAGGTAATTTAGCTAATATCCTTATTCATAAAAAAATCCTTAAAATTTTGAGAAGTATATGTTATTCTAGGGTCGAAGTTACCTAAAATATACCAAAAGTGGGTTAAAATAATACAAATTTAATTGAAAAATGGAAAAGAGAGAAAAAATAAATAACAACACTAATGATATAATAAGTGTATTATTAATATTTGACACATAAGTAGGTATATAAAAATAGCAAAATGCGAGTTTTTCAGCAGCGCGCGTTGAAATCTTTTACTCTATGAAAAAAAATATATAAAGGCCAGTTCAAACCTGCGCGAAATTCACTAAAGCCTATACCGATAGCGGATATTGCTCAGGTGTGAACAGGTCTTAAGTCAGGAAATCTAACTACGAACTAATGCCCCAGAAAAAGCGAGTCTACGTGCCAGAACGAAATACCTAAACAATGTGTTTAAAAAAAGAAATCCTTTGCTTTTATTATATTAATATAATTATAATCATTAGACCATAAACATATCATTCCAATCAATTAATTTAATGCTATCATTAAGTAGGTGCAGTTTTACCACTTTAAATTTGTGGGTCTTTTTCATACATGTTGCAACATTTTGTTTGGATAATAGATGCAATTTATAAATGGTTGAACTCTACGCACTTATCACGCGTTCAAAATTGACGAAGGCGCTTGTGCAGACAACCGGTTTGTTTATATTTTATATATAAATACGTCGGATATTGTAATAAATGCAGAAACCAAGCTCTAAAAACAACTGAAACCAATTTAAGGTAATATTTATAATCTTCTCGCCTTATCTTATGTCTATGGATAATATAAAACAAAAAGGAGATTTATTAAATAATCAAAAGTAAACTTACAGCTCACAGTAACTGAAGCCAAAATGTGTAGAATTTTATAAATAATATTTAATTCTTATAAAAAATCCCAACAAAGATGACTTGCGTGTTAGAATTTCGGGCTTGTATTTATTTCCTCTCTGAATAGAAATTATGCACTTTTAGGGAAAAACGTATTCCTTAGAACAAATTGCAAGCATCACGGGCGTATTTTATGTGGTGTCTAACTAAATTATAACAGTCTGAGATTATTATTCTTAAAGAGAATGAAGCAACTGCATTGGTTTATGAAATCTAGGCATCGGTGGTTAGTTTACACAATACTAAAAACCATGAAAATAAACACTTATCATTTATATTAATTTTTGTATGTTTTAAAACGTTAATTGATCATGTCCCTCGGTATTCATTGTCACATTAAAACATATTTAGCGTTATTTATATTCTTTTATTAATTTCTGCACAATGATAATAATATATTTTATTGATATTAATATATTTTATTGAAAAAAAAAAATACAGTGCTGCGTTCCCAAGCTAATACCACTGACTCTGACGTTGGTGAAAAAGCTGCCAGCCTAAAGTGGAATTGGGCCGGACACAATCTGCCGTATGTCTGACGAACGATGGGCCCAAACCACCACCCTATGGATACCACAAAGAGTTAGACGTCGCGGCCCAAACGGAGATGGCAGGACGAACTGGATTCCTACTGCAATAGCTGGACAACAATAACCCTTGACCAAAAAGAATTGAGGGAGGGAAGGGAGGCCTTTGCCCAACAGTGGGACAAACCAGGCTGAAAATAAATATATAAATAAATTCTAGGTTGTACCTACTATACTAATAATTATGGGCAGCGTTATCCGCGTCAGCGTTCTTTTACCATCAGGAGAGCGTCTTGCTCGTTTTCTTACTTCGTTGTATAAAAAAAAGGTTTCCTGCTTTATGTTTATGTACGTGCCAAGAAGGTTTAAGTGTTAAATTCTTAGTATGTGCCATGTTATGTATAGAGTACAGTTTTGCTACCGTTTTTGGTTGAAAAATCGATAAAAATTGCCTGAAAAGTCGTCACTAGTGTCTCAGAATTTAGATTTTTGACAAATGAAAATTGTATACGCGCTTTTGGAATGTCAGTTCTACGTATATTATATGCTATATCATCATCATCTCAGCCGTAGGACGTCCACTGCTGTACATAGGCCTCCCCTTTGGACTTCCATATGTACCGGTTGGTAGCGACCTGCATCCAGCGTCTTCCGGCGACCTTTATAAGGTCGTCTGTCCACCTTGTGGGTGGACGTCCTACGCTGCGTTTGCTAGTCCGTGGTCTCCACTCGTGCAGATGCATATGCGATATGTATGTCCCAAACTTTAACACAACCATTCAATGTTTTGAGATATGCATGATATTGGAGTTTGCGTTTTGGTTCTATTATTTTATCATCAGATTTTCCACAATGCATATAATTTTAATTAAGAATGACATTAATTAAAAATGTCTGTCATCTCAGGCCATAAACATGTAAATACTGCAGACACCGGATGTATCTTCAAAATAAGGTTAAACGTTATTAAAATATATAAAACGTAAATTATGTTAAGTTAAACCATTTTAAAATTGCGTTTGTTATTCTAAAATAATGTTTCAGACTTCTAAGGAAACAAACTGCAATTCAATGGTGTACGTCCACTAAATCCGTAGACATGCTTTTGTATTTTGAATTTATTACACATTGTTTTTTATTACATTTTTTTATTTATTACGTTTTATAATCAGTTTTAATTTATATATTATTTAAAAATATTCGGTTACTTAGAATTTGACAGTCATATATCAAATAATATACATAAAATAATAATAATTTATTATTACATACAATAGTGAAGTGTAGAAGTATATAGATCTTAATAGGTGGTCTACCCAATAACTTGCTTAATATTTAATGGATTAATTTAATTAATGAGTCTTCTGAAGGCCGAAAATAGCGTTAAACGGAAATAAATACGATTCATTTGGTGGGGATTTCATCTAATATTTTTTAAAGGGAAACCATATTAAATATAGTAAAAATATTTTAGAAATAAAAGACCCATTGAGGACTGAGGACCTCGGTGTGGATTCAATGACCTATATGAATCCACCCTGATTCTTTTATAACCCTATTTTTTGTCTAATAGATAAAAAATTAAATATTATGCGGTGACAAAGAAATACCTATACAGTCGACTCAATTCCTACCAAATTTTCCAATAAAACATCATAACTGAAAATGAAGAAGCAAAAAGAAAAGGGCGAAGAAGGAGGGATTTATCCCGCGTTCTAGGTTCAGTCTGCTATCACCTACGGCCGCACCGTCGCTAAACGTCACGCGAGATCGTGGGTACAGGCTAGTCTATAACGAATAAAAAAACAAGTTTGGCACTTTTATTTTTTTAGCACGTACCATTGATGCAACTGAGCTGAAGCGTTCCATGATAAGGTCAATTTCGGACAGGTCTGTAAAACGTCGTTTTCCCAGTACATTTAGTAAGCAGATGTTTTTTGCCGATGTAATTAGCCGTGGCATGTCAAGAAGAACGTGTTCATTACATCATAATATTATGCGACGGCCGCGCTTTTGTTTTTGTCGAAACGCATTGTGACCGACTCTTAAGCTTACTACACATAGAGCGCGGGCGCGGGTCAGGAGCGGGTCGTACGGCGGGTGTCATCATATTTTTTTATTCATTATAGGTTAGCTTTTGACCACGATCTCGCCTGTAGCAGACTAAACCGAGAAGGCGGGATAAATTCCCCCCTGGCTTCACTGAACATGATGCCGGAACACGATCACAATCACCAGATAGCCACGGTCGTAGCCTACCACCAGTATGGCGAGTGGAAAAACCGCACATAAAACTAATTAAAGTCATTGGTGCGGGGCCGGGATTATCATCATCATCAGCCCGTACTCGTCCACTGCTGGACATACTCTCCCAATACGCGCCACTGAGCCCGGGCCTCAGCTTTTCTCATCCAGTCTCTGCCAGCCATCTTCCTCAGGTCGTCACTCCACCTGCTCGCAGGGCGTCCTACACTATGTTTAACTAAACGTGGTCTCCACTCCAAAACTCGTCTGTTCCAACGGTTTTATAATATGAGAGACATCACACTGATTCACCCGCGCACGACCCGCCCCGCTCACGCTCTTAGTGTGATATGTCTCTCATATTACACACGGAATTAAACTCGCCGTACTAACAATCCGACCCGCGCCGTGCCCGCTCTCAGTGTGTGTCGCGCTTTAAAGTATTTTTATTATATACGGGTATCATTTTACGTTTTATTGAAGATGCATTAAGATATTATTTCATTGGTTGGTTTTAATAAGATGTATTATAAAATTGAGGTCATCAGACATGCGTTTTTAATTTTTTCTCGGTCATTAATTATTCCTTATCACGTAATTTATTCACAAGAAAATTCCATAATTTAATTAAAATCGTTTTATTGTTTATGCGATGTAGAACTCCTGTTTAATCCAATGAAGGTAATATATTCCCTAATATATTTAAACAACAAAAAAAATGTTCATAATTTGTAGTAAAAAAATAATTTTAAATGTTCGGTGCACAAAGGGCGGCCTTTCTGACGCCTAGGGTACATTTGACCGATATACCGACTGATGTTTTTGTAGCGTCCGTGGCCCAGTGGTATTACGTCCGGCTTATGATCCGGAGGCCCTGGGTTCAAATCTTAGTGTGGCAAAAACTGTTCGCCGGACGCTACCGTGTTTCGGAAGGCACGTAAAACTGTGGGGCCCGGCTGTTTCCTATAAGATATGTAGGAGGCAGTCGTCAGGTCATGTTGCAGGCCTTGTAGGAATCTCAGCGGCCTGAAACTGCAACATTTAGGTTGGCCACACAACCTATAAATTGTGATTTGACTCTGACAGTGTAAGTAGGGTAACCTATTTCTGTTGGAGTATAAACCCCAATTATTACGAGTATAAAAGTAAAGGTGACTAAATCCTTCACAAAGTAGGCTCAAACTAAGTAGGTATATAAAAAAATAAATAAAATAGGAAACCTTTTGTCCAAATATGCAGATACGTCAATGTATTCCGACCGTGGCATCTGTCGGCAGCCGTGTTGACTGACGATTTCAACATGCATATGGTAATGCGGACATATTTCGCATTTTAACGCTCTCAATGCGCTATTAGCGATATAAAACCATAAAGGATAATAAATCATTTAATATAATAGATGTTGATAGTCTACAATGGAGGCGATTTAATAGAAACATTATCATTTGATTTGGATTTGGCCAGGACATTTTCTTGTACGAAATAATACAAAGAATTAAATTCCACTTTCTGCACGATCTATAAGAGACTGATCTGAGTAACAAGACTGTACCAACATTAATTTAATTGATTTGTTCTAATTTTTTCTTTTCTATGTGGTATCAATAAAGATAAATAGCTTATGTAAAAAAGAGTTATTAGGGAATGGGTGCATTTACACCCCAACCTAGTTTCCTAGTTATTTAAAATTATGAAAAGAAGTTCGACTCCAAAAGCTTCAAGCGTCAAGTTTCTCTTTGGATTGTAGTACCTTTATCTTTGTATTGTACATAAGTACCTAAGTTATTCATCTTTGTAAATAAACGGCACTAACTCACTTGTATTTACTTCGGCTTCGTGCCGACCGTTTCGATCCTGTACGAGGATCTTCTTCAGGGAGTAACTGCGGTTACGCCCCGGCGTCCGCGCCCCACTTAGCACGCTAAGCGGTGTACTCCTTGAAGAAGATCCTCGTACAGTATCAAAACGGTCGGCACGAAGCCGAAGTAAATACAAGTGAGTTAATGCCGTTTATTTACAAAGATGAATTTAAATACTCACGAATCGTTTACCTAAGTTATTATAAAAAATATAAAGTCGTAATATTTAGCACGTATTAAATCAAATGTATTTAATGTTAATTGTTTTGTTTGTGATTATTGTGTGCAATGAAGAGTTATCTATCTTTAATAGAGAGTTGAATTAATAACTATTACAGGGATAACCGCCGTCTGTCACTAGTCACTAAACATATCAAATTAAATTGTCAAAGATACCTCTACACACAGCCTCTCTACAGGTTGTCTTTGGCGCCATTCGCACCTACCAAAAGTCCGGGTCACAATATGACCTGGCATTCCTAATGATTAAGAAATTATTATAATTACCAATATCACATATATCTTCTAAATATATTAAAGGAAAGAGTGACTGACTGACTGATCTATCAAAGCACAGCCTAAACCACTCTACTGATTGGCTTGAAATTTGGAACTCATAGGTTTTACGACATAGAACTTCGCTAAGAAAGGATTTTGCCATGCGGGCAATGCCGCGAGCATAAGCTCGTATTAAATATAAACGTATGTGAACTTTGTGACGATTTTTATTTTATGTTGGTGTAAATTAGAGACATTTTTTTAACCCAAATGCGTTACGCATCGTCACCCATCGCACCGGACGCAGGGCGGTATGTGGGACAAGTCTCTGAAAGTAGGCGCGGCGGGGATACCTACTAAAAACCAGGAAAAGGAGTGTTCCTACGAGACGCCATAGTGCGGGGCAGCGGGTACCCTGAAGCATTCGTCTGCGGCTGTAAGTTAGTCTAGAATTACAATTACCCTTTAGCAAGTAGGTTAAAAAATATCACACTGAAGAAGTAATAAAGACAATGGAGTAGAGTAGTTTAAAAGTTATACTAAATATTAATATTATGTTTAATGTCAATAATTGTAATTCTAATTAATAAGACTAAAATTTGACTAAGTAAATATAATATATCTTGCAGAATAAAATTATATTTCATTCAGTTTTTTTTTATAAACATTTATTTTTAAAGTGATATTTTTAGATTAAAGTTTAACAACCTATTGATAAATTAACGTTTTTGTGAATATTTTAAAATTGAATTATTATCATCATTTTTCAAACTGATAACTTACAATATTCTGATTAATATCTAAATGCATATTTGTATATTAAGGCATGCATCATTAGAATCTGCATCAGAATTCATCACACTATGGCGTGGTAGGGTATATGACCACTGTCTATGAAATTAAAGCATATATGTCAAGTCTTGAATCAGAATTCTTTAATATAGCTTCTTGGATGTACGCACTTACAATAAAACACGTATATACGTAAAACATACACGTACACGCAAGTTAACGTAACTTCACAAAAAATAACAACATAATTTCGTAAATTTTATAATATTTTTTTATTTTTAAGTAGGTAGGTAAGGGGTAGGGTAGATAGGTATTTATTGCAAGCAAAAAAAATTCCAGTAATTTTATATTTGCCTACGATGTATACCCATTTACATTTAAATTCTTTACGGATCCTCATTCTAGGAATAGTTTTAAAATACTTCTATAAAAGGGACTTCCCCAATTACGCTATAAAATTAAATCCGTATGGTCGGCCTAGCCAATGATGAAAATAAGTATTATAATAAAATAATTATGAAGTAGTAGGTAAACCACTACTTCTTAATGGCCATGCGTAATTTTAGATTTGCTAATAACTTAATCTTGAAGTTAATAAACATTTGTTTGGTTACCCGAAATGATTGCGCTAATTAGAAATGCTGAGTTCAAATGTCAAGGTCATCGTAACGAATTAATTTCTCGCAAACCAATTAACATTTTTGTTCTAAACTTGACGTAACCAAGTTATTATGCAAACTCGAGTCTTATTACTTGTTCATTAAGTGTATTTTTAAATGTTGAGTAATAACTAAAAACTTCCGCGTAGAACACTTGAGTTACCTTTGACATATTTGTATAGTTAAGATGCTGCGACATTGAAATTCCGGCTCATTATTTGTCAATCATTCAATAACATCGCTTGAGTTACAAAGAATAAGACTCATATTGATAAAAACTGTATCTACGTCATCGTTCAGTGGCGGATCCAGGATTCACGTTTGGGCGCTTGACCTCGCTGACAAGCATTCTAGATTAGGATTTAGAAAAGGTCGCTAAAGATTAAAAGGATGGAAAAAATACTTCTGATAAAATCTGTAGGCATTTTTATTTTGTGTTGTTAACAATTTAAATAGTTGCAGTTGGTTTTTCGAACGAGTGGTAAAGTCTTAATATACAAAAACTAAAAAAAATCTAAAATTGGCTTGCAACAGTGCTCCATTGTAGCCTATTTGAATAAATGAATTTTGAGTTAAATACCTTTGCAAAATCTGAATCAACTCAAGCTTGCCTAATATTAGCGTAGGAAATATTATAATTTTCACACCTAAAAGAGGCATCGTAAAAGAGGTACGTCTGAAAATAATATTTTATTTTCACTAAAAAAAACATACTAAATTTGTGGGGGTCTTGAGGGCTATAGGGGCTAAGCTTGTGAGCTAAGTCTATAGCCCCTCTTTCTGGATACATCTCTGTCAACATTCATCATAATATCGATTGTGTTTCAGTTTAAATCTGTAATAAGTTTACGGATGTCCTGGTTGGCTCAGTCATCGGTATTAATGAACAAATGTCAAATGGAAGATGGTTCGCGGTTGGGGGCAAACCCAAGGTCCGTTTGGTAATAGTTTGGACAGCAGTATGCTAAGACAAATCGTTTCACCAAGTTTGTCTTGCTGTATGTATAAAGAGATGCTTCAAATTCCTGCCTACGAGAATAATATACCTACACACAAAATAAAATTAGGTTTATGTATGTATTTTTGTTTGATAGTATTTTTTTTTGTTTAAATAGAGTGTTACATCTACCTATATATACCTGCCTATTTAATTTACGTCAGCTTTAATAATAATATTATTACAAAGGGTTTTTAACAAGCGTACACGAGTCGATACAGGTTCGCCACACAACCTATAAAAATTGTGCTTTGACTCTGACAGTGTAAGTAGGGTAACCTTTTCTGTTGGAGTATAAACCCCAATAAAAAAAAAATAAAAAAAATCATAAAAGTCTAACGTGCTAAAGCTCTTTGCGCTTTTAATTTAAAGATAATGTATGAAACTTATAATTATTATTATTAGCAGTAGTATTTTAGCACCTCTTAATATAACTACATCTTGTATATTAAGGGACATCATACAAAAATTCCTTAAACTATTAATAACATTAGCATATACGCAAAACATTTTTTTAAGTACCAGATTACAAAACAGTAGGTAAAATAAATCATAAAATGAAAAAAATATTCCTTGATTCGGTAAGTCCAATAAAAATAATCAACATAACAGCAGCAATAAATACCTTCTCGGATGTGCGATATCGAAACAGAATGAAATGATCATAAATAATAAATTATTTAACCTGTGACATGAATTCTTAAGACTCTTGAGCTTTTGAGATATTCAAGGTCTGAAATTCTTTGGTTAAGGGCTTACATTGCCATGTAACGATATGACGAATTTAACAAATAAATTCATGGAATAATTCTATCATTCTTTCAAGTTGTTTTGTCGAAATGTGTTAGCTGTTTTCTAATTTTATGATACTTGTAATCCTCATTATCGCAATTCAATGAAAATCAAACTGTGAAGGTAATAGAAACGAATGTACCAAATGTACCTTCCACATTTTATGCAAATAATTTTCTTATTCTTGGCGAAAAATGATAAGAACATAATATGACAAATGATAGATAAGGTTTTATTTCTTATTTTTAATAAAATAATACCTTCTACTTTAAAAAAATACAAAGGATTATTATTAATAACTTATTAAAGATAAGTGAGTTTAAGATAAACACTGAGAATACCTACTATTAAAATATTTCAAAAATAGTCTAAAGATTGATCATGACAAAGTTTCATAAAATTCATTCTCTGAATTTATTAATCAAAATATTCATGCTATATAAGAGAGTTGACGAATTGTACACGAAGCCCTTAACCTGTGACATGACGGATACTTAAGGCTCTTGAGGCATCCAAGGTCTGAAATTCTTTGTTAAAATAAACCACCGGGTCACAATATTCAATAATAAGTGTTGCGAAATGATGAATCACATAATATACATTTTATGAAGGTAGGCTTTCTAGGTGACACATGATCAATGTGTGGCGCCAACTTTATTGGACAATGTGGTGTAACATAACTCTCCCACTGTATTGAAATTACAGTGGGTTTCTGAATCCAAGACCCCGTCTGTGTTAGTCACCAACTAAAACTGGGACTCCTGTTCCAAAGATGGGCGCAATGAGGTTACCCACAAAATTGCACGAAGAAGACTCAAAATAACATGAGTTAAAAGTAAAAGAGAGTAAAAAGGTCAAATACGCGCCAGTGTTTCATATTGTAGACATCTATAGGTGGCGGTGACCACTTAGGTACAATCAGAGGGGTAGTTAGCTTATTTACCATAAAAAATAATTATTTCAGAGGAATCTACTTGACATAAAGATTAAGGAATAAGCAACTCAACTGGTGCTTGGTTTTTTTTTTATTATTCTTTGACCACGATCTCGCCTGATCTCAAGCGACGATGCGGCCGTAGATGGCAGCAGACTATACCTAGAAGATCATGCCGGAACACGGTTATAATGACCGCTTGGCGCCATGGTTTTGTCCGGTGGGATATAACCATCCACGACCGAAGCCTACCACCAGGAGAACTAAACAAACAATCAATGTAAACAGGAAAATATAAACCTTTTAAATTGCCCTAAAGTTTCTTGGCACCTTCACATAGAGATACTTTAAACAAAATACGGAAATAGCAAAAGCAAATGATATTGTCTTATGTTGACTGGTGAATCTCTTATCTGTTTCTAACGCGCAATAATTGGTGATAACATAAAAAGTTATGTGAATATTATAAAGGACACCGACTTTAATATTCAACTGTCTATAAAATTAACATTTATTCAAACTATGACCCTTCTTTTTTATGGTTCCGTAGCCATAGAGACAATTAGAGACCCTATAATACTAACACTCTACTGTCCCGTTGTTTATATATCTGTCGCTGTATCTCATAATATATCGTGATAATTCGTTGAAATTTTTACAGATGTATTCTGCTGCCACTTTAATAACAAATATGTATGTACTAATAAAAACACAATAAAATAAATTATAATAAAAGGGAACCCCCATATAACAATCCAGAATTTTTGCAGATTTAGTCACATACAGACACCGGAACAGGTAAAACTAAACAAAAGGATTTATATAGGGTCTAATAGGGTTATATAGGGTCTAACTTTGTGTAAAGAATGACACGGAACCCTTCGTGCACGAGCCCAACTTGCACATGGCGAGTTTTATTTATTTATACAAGTTTTTCTTAAAGATTAATTATATGTGTTCATTTTTGGGCCGCTTAGTTGAGAGTTGAGAATTAAGACACGGTATGAAAAGGTCAAGTGTCTGGTTTTTTATCAAAATTACGGCGTTGCTTAATTAATGATAATCTTTACGTCTACTAGTTAGTCGATAGGTCATTGTACTTTTTTAAACTTTGCCGTTGATTACATATTTTATTATCTTCTTTGTAAAACAAGTTAAATTTTAAAAAATACTTTTTTAAAAACAAGCTTTTAATATTATTACCATCTAGTATCAAAGTACTCGCCAAGAGGAATCAAATGAGCCCAAACTTGATGGGGTTGCGTCGTTTAATTACGGTGTTGATAGGTCCACCTTCCAGCTCCATCATCAAATCAGCTCGATGTCATAATAATATTGCATTGTCATTCGATTTATACATGCAAAATTTCAGCTCAATCGGAAACCGGGAAGTGGGTCATATTAAACTCGCAAGATTTAATTACAGACAGACAGGCCGACAGACAACGGACGGAATTAAATAAAAGCTTGTAATTGGTAAATATCTTTGCTCAGCGGTTTTACGTGCTGAAAAGTATTTTATGCGTAATTTAGCCAGCCCGGTCATTTACATTGCCACCTATTTTCCAACCGGTCTAGATAAAGATAATAAAGTAAAAGAAAATAAAAAAATAATTTATTGACATTCAACAATTAAAAATTCATAATATATGAAGTTACACAAGACAAAAGAAAAAGCATGCATAGGTATCTAAACTAAATTAGGTACTATACTATGTACACGTCACTTTGATGTCAATTGGGATAGGCTCAGCTATGCATTTTTGTGTAATAATTGGGGCTCATACTCCAACTGAACATGTTACCCTGCTTACACTGCCAGAGTCAAATCATAGGTTGTGTGGCCAATTACTTTGCAGTTTCAGATCGTCAAGACAACGTCGGACGACAACAAGGCGAACGTGACCTAACTACCGCCTCCTACGAGTACACCTCTTAAAGATGACAGAAGGGACTCGCAGTTTTCAAAAATAAAGTTATTTCAATACCGCACTAACTCGCTTGTATTTTTAATTGTATCCTCGCCCTCGACTCAACCATTTGCGAAAAATAAAAAAATATAAATTAATATTCTTAAAATTTCCAATTTGTTTTTTTTTCTTTCTTCTAATGAATATCCTTATTTTTAACACAATGCTCGGGAAGATGCAATTTTTTCGACTTAGTTGTTGAGTAGAGGACGAGGACGATGAAATTCCTTAATAAATTTATAAAAATTGATATTTAATTATTAATCCAAAGTTCAATATTCTCAAATATTGCTCCGAGTAAATACGAGCTGAAAATCGCAAGGTTATAGAAATGTCATGTGTATCTACTTACTGACAAATAGCTGTCAATCAGTTGCAAAGGTTACCGCTACTTGCGAAATTAATATTGTTTTAATGTATTTTAAAATTGGTTGTATTATGTGCATATTAGTTACGGTTATTGTTAGTTTAAGGTTAAGCGTACACTCATCAAACCTAAATGCATTTATTCAAATAGGCTACAATGGAGCATTTTGCAAGTCAATTTTATAATTATGCACTACGACTAAAATTGTTGCGAATATTGAATTAACAAAAACAGCGCACTGAAAATAATTACTTTATCAATTTTTAATAACAAAATATGTAACACTAAGATATTTTTTTATTTTATACGAGTACAGCGAAGTAAGAAGACGAGCAAGACGTTCTCCTGATGGTAAGAGATAACGCTGCCCATAATTAGAATAGTACCCAGGATTTTACATAGGTAAGATTCTGGGTGCACTGCGCCAACGCACTTACTTGAGACTCATAACTTGAGAGTTATAAGATGTTAAAACTCTGCAGTCCAGTAATTTCACTAGCTACAGAGCCCTCCTACCGAATGAATGAATCGTTTATTTGTATAAATTCAGGTATTAATAAGATCTTAAAAATATAGTATACATAGTTCATTCCGTATTTGACATGATGTAATGTCGTGCAAATATTTAATAATAACATTGTTTTTGGCATGCATTAGAATAATTTTTCATTACATTAAAATTCACAAATAATATTAAAACAAAAAGTCTATTCAAATTTACATTTAAAATATTCGTCTAATGAGTAAAAACATCTGTCACATAGCCATTGAAATATTTTATTATAAAATTCATTTTTGTTTAATTGTTTATATTCCATAGGAAGTTTATTATAAACTTTTGTCGCCATTTTCTAACAATTTCAGTTGCAGATTCCTAACCTGTACCTAGGCTCTATCAACGTTTTCTGAACTACTTTTCTTTTGGTACTTGCGAAGCACAGTAATGCATTGTGCAGCATTGTGTTGCAGTTATTACATTGTGTTTTGTTGTTATGTTTGTGATTTTCTAGTTTTAAATTTCTTTTTGTTTTAAATAAAGTGCTCTCTATATAATTTAAACTGGACTTTTAAAAATTCTCAGCGAATAAATTCAGCAGTGCGTGCTACTAAGACATAAATACAAAAGTGATTTGCAGCCAGATAGTTTTGTTTGTGTTTTAGGCGACGGCTGACAATCGTAGATAACCAGTTTCACACTTGCTAATATCCTATTCTCTTGTGACAATAAAATAAACAAAAACAGTACCTATGCTTATATTGCGACAGAGGTAGAAGAAATTAAAATGGATGGAAAATGTTTTTTTCTTTTATTTTTCGTAAATTTACCTTTTTTTACAACGAAATACGAAGACGAGCAAAGCGCTCTCCTGATGGTTAGAGATAACGCTGTCCATAATTCATACAGTGCTACCCAGGCTTTTGCAAAGGAAAAATTCTGGGTGCGCCAACGCTTCTTACTTGAGAGTCATAAGATGTTAGACTCTTCAGCCCAGTAATAATTTCACTATGTACAGTGCCCTCCTGCCGAAGGACAGTAATGTTTGCACATCACTGCTCAGGCGGTAGAATAAATGGCAATGTTGGGGTAGGTACCCACCTAGTCAACTTCCTGCAAGGGAATTTTACCCTCAGTTAACCTATGTTTTAAATAATATTATTCTGCTGTAAAAAATACAACAAATCAAAAATCATAAAAATTGGGCAATCCTACGGTTCTAGAGTTATAAGTCTAAGAACAAATCCAACTTTGTTTTATAAACTAAGATAAATACACAAAGTAATAATATAAAAATATTAAGCATAATCAAGTCTTAAATTCCAATAAATTAAAAATCACGCCAAAACTTCTCAGCTATTAACTATTAGTTCAAAACAGTAATTAGAAAAAAATCATGAAAAAGGTTAAAGCTACTAAATTCTGAATCAATTAAGCTTAACGTCATTTAAATATCAATCATCATCAAGGATTGCGTAAACGTAAAGTCAATCATCAAATAGTTAAGATGTCTGCATATTAATATGTTCAGCTCATATTATAGGAATTTCCTCGTAGGTGACATTGAAAAAAAAAACAAATTGCGAAAGAAATGACGTCACAAATGTTGAGATAAATGTTATATTAATAAAGAAATTGTGCTTTTGAAAACATCGATTTACTATAATTTTGTAATGTTAGTGCGTACCTTGGACGCGCACCAGATCGGGTGGGCCGAGGTGGCGAAGGAAGGATAAGTGGAAGGATTTGGGGGAGGTCTTTGCCCAGCAGTAGGACAGTACAGACAAAACATAAAAAGTGCGTACCTACATACTATATTATATTATGCAAAACATGCGGATGTTTTTTGGAAAACAAATCACCAACACTTCTCGTTAATATCTTCTCGATGTCTGTTAAATTTTATAGTTTAGAAATGTCGTATTTTGGTAATTTTGGAAAAATTACAGCGACGCTAAAATAATGTGGATACCAAATCTCATAAAATCCAATAAATACTGATTTGACGTTTTGAAGTAAGTTTGGAATTAATATTATATGGATCCGCACAGCTCGGTATGTGCCAATCGTGCGCACATTATGTGGGTCAAAAATAAATATAACAATTTTTAAGGAAACGTGTCTTAAAGATAAAGCGAAGACGATCCTATTCTCTATAAAAGTATAAATTAAAACAAATGATACGATTAATGCAAAACAGAACCAATGTTAAATAGTATTTCAATGCGTAGAACGCAGGTGGTCAGACTGTCAACGCATAATCGTGTGACCTTTAACCAACCATATTGCATAACTACGTCCTTCGACCGACGCATCGGCACTTGATTCTACTTTAAAAGCTTCAAAAATTACTTAATGAGCGCTATATGGTCATAATGTATGTTAAAAAATTCCAACAAGATTCTTGACAAGGTTTGTATTTATAATATATTTGGAATTCTCAATATATGAACGTGTTTTTATCCGGTGTCGGTTTCTATATTAAATATGACAAATAATACAAAAACAATGTGGATTTATTTTAGAAATAGTCAATGAAAACTAGTTGCTTGTCTAGTCTTTGTTTTGTACCTAGATTGGAAGGAAAATATTTAAATTATTCAGTTTGAGATGATCCTACTAATACAAGTGAAATTTATAAAACACTTTTTAAAAACAAGCTTCTATTATATTATTGCCATCTAGCATCAAAGTACTCGTCAAGATGAATCAAACGAGCCCAAACTCGATGGGGTTGCGTCGTTTAATTACGGAGTTCCTATGGCTACCTTAAAGATCCATCATCAGATCAGCTCGATGTCATAATAATATTGCATTGTTATACCGGTCATTGTTGTACCGGGAAGTGGATCAAATTAAACTTGCAAGATTTGATAACAGACAGACAGACAGACATACCGACAGACAGACAACAGACAGGTGAAAGTAAATGAAAGCTTGTGTAATAAAAAAAGCATCTATGTCCCATACAATCTATGCAAGTGTTGAAGTGTGTATGTTTGTTCATACACAAAAAGCACTGAACTTGGCTATGAAATCCGGTATGTAGATAGCTGGAAACATGAACGGCCAAGATGCTCTATGTCCTGATGTTCAAAGGAGCTCGAGATTTACGTGGATGAAAGCGCTGAACATATTTCAAATAAAATAAAAGCAAAGTAAAAGTTCAAATAAAGTAAAAGTACCTATTTAGAAAAGTAAATATAAAACTAACAGCTTTGAAAGTACGCCTATGTTATTATAGATTAACCAAACAACACGCTTAGCAAAAATAACACAAGCGTAATATTTAAATAAAATTTATAAATTTTAATTATTATTTAAAAAAATAATTCATGGTATTACTCATTTAACATTATATGGTTCTTAATTGTACATAATTTTTACAGTTTTGTTTACATTTTCATGCAGCATTATTCTTTTATAATTTTGGGAATATTTTTCGAAAAATTAGTTCCGTTTCAAGTCTTTTGAAAAGCTGTATACCAATTTATTTGTTTAGGTGTGAAATGATGGCATTCAAACTTTCGTATACATATTATAATATAATAGGATGGTATTATTACAAAAATAATGTTGTAAAGCAGATAATAGATTTCCTAAGCGGCAATCATAACCTTAATGTCAACCGTTCGAATGAAATATAGCATTCCTTTTTAGAAATATAATAGATATGCGTAATAGAAATATCCGAATTTGTAAATAGCAGTAGATGCGTTCTTTGGCAGTATTTTTTGTCAGTATTTCTAATGATTAACGGGGCCGCATTTGACCACAATCTCACCTTAGCAAGGTGAGATGGAGTAATGATGTGGTAGAAGAAGTTACACACAACCCTTTTAAAAATTAACCTATGTTCTCTCTACGTTAATATGGCTATAGTCCCAAGTTAGAGTTTAAGTTTTTGTTAATCTACTATAAATAATTAAAATAAATAAATAAATATTTCAGGACATTTCACACAGCGCCACCTAACCCCAAGCTAAGCAACTTAATGCTTGTGTTATGGTGGTTAGGATAACGGATATAATACTTATATATACTTTTCTTTTGTAAATACATACTTATAATAGATACAGAAAGCCACCCAGACCAGAAACAAATATCTATGGATCACACAAACATTTGTCCCATGCGGGAATCGAACCCGCAACCTACTGCGTTGCAGGCGGGTATTAGCCCACCGCGCCACAGAGGCCGTCAAAAAAAACTATAACTATAACTTCAAAGTCTTTAACCACGATTCCGCTTGATCTACAACCGAAGATTTTTTGCATAAGTATATGTTATGGAAAAAAAGTTGAGATGACAAAATTCAATGACCGCCGTTCGGCCTTCAGAGTTGCATAACACGGCCTTCGGGATGACGTCACGTGTTAATTCTTGGCATTGGCAAATGCATGAATGGGCATCTCTTGCTTTAGCGAGGTTAAAGAAATTAATCAATTAGTCTGTATAATATAGTAGGGTTGTTATTATAACAACAAAAAAATTACTAACGCCACTTTAAAGACGCCTATATTCTTTATGCTGATAGAATAATTGAGAAAACATTTGAAATTAAATTAGGGCTTATACTCCAACAAATGCATATAAATAATAAATAGCTACCATCCTCAGCGTTTCCCGAATGCTATAACGTGGGTTTATTCAAATCAAGTGTGAATAGGTTCTAACTCAACAAGCGTGCTACAACTTCGACTGCATCGTCAGTTACCAACAGGTGAGATTGCCGTCAAACGCTTGTTTAGTCTGCTATAAAAAATGGGTTACCCTACTTACACCGTCACAATCAAATCACAATTATAGGTTGTATGGCCTACATGTTGCAGTTTCAGGTCGCCGAGATTACTACAGGGCCCTGCAATATGACCTAACGACTGTCACCTACATATCTTATAGGAAACAGCCGTGACTCGCAGTTTTACGTGCCTTCTGAAACACTGTAGCCAGGTGAAAATCTTTGCCACATTAAGAACAAAACTAAGTACCTACTTATAATATTACTAGCTTATGCTCGCGGCTTTGCCCACATGTTGAAATCCTTTCTTAGCGGAGGTCTACGTCATAAAACCGGGTGCGTATTCGCACGCATAATTTTTTTTGGCCTAATTTTGTTTGGCCGAAAATGTTCCGCATAACTTTTTTTAGCCTAATCATAATTTTCCATAATTATATTGAGACATAATTATGTTTTGTCATAACTGTCAGTTGCCCTAACGTTTTTTAGCATATATTTGTAAAGCATAAATTTGTGTGTCATAATATAAGTACGCATAATTTTCTTAGTCCTAATTTATTTTGGCCGAAAATGTTTCGCATAACTTTTTTGGGCATAATTATTATGTATATTATAGAGATATTTAGGAATGCAATTTAAAGCACCCAGAGAGATTGACTGTCACAAAGTCGACTCGGATAAGTTAGGTTAGGTTAGGTTTGAACAGTGTCCAGAGTGCCACAGCAGCGGTCAGCAAAGTGCCAAAAATGAACCCACACCTTCTAATTTAGAGAGAGGATTATAGAGGAGACAAAATCAATCAACTGCTAGAAGAATAGGTTAGATTTTAGGTTAAAACATTGAAATCAATATATAATTCGTTTCTTTTAGCATTAATAATATTTTGCCGATTTTGTTGGTAATATATTATTATTGTGGTAAGATATCACTTTGCTAAAAAAAGCCAGATATTAAAATCTTACTTTGCATGATTTTTGTTTACTGTCCATAATATGTTTGTAATATTCTGTTGCGTCTATATGTGGAAACTTGCAAATATCCATTAATACTATATAGGAGTACCCTAGTTATTAACAAGTAAATTTCCTAAAATTCTAAAATAAAATAATATATTATCATTATGCCAAAAATTATTAGGGCTAGATATTATTATGTCGAAAAATATTAGGGCTGAATATAATTATGCCGAAAAATATTATGGTAAGATATTTTATGCGCTAAAACAATATGCGTAACAATTTTAGGCGTACATATTTCAACCCAATCCGTTCAGCTGTTTGAGATGTAGGTTGATAGATCACTCAGTCAGTCAATCAGTCACTCTTTCCTTTTATATATTTAGATAAGAACAATTCAATAGTTTAATGAAAGAATAATTCCTAATTATAATAACTATTGTCCTCAAGTTAAAGTCGTAAACACAGATGTTCAAACCAGCTTTGTATGAATGTGTGTAGATAAGCAGAACTTCAATAGTTCATCAGGCCAAACCTCGAACCCGCGACCCTAAGTTGTAAAACAATTGTAAAGAACCTACATAGTAAATGATTCTAAAGACTTCTTACATGTTGAATTGAATTGAACTTAGTAAAATTTTGAGTTAACGAGAGAATACCTTGAAATAATTAACCCTACTATGAAGGTATATAATGAATGAGTACCTATGTACTCTGGTTAAAATAAAGGTTTTTTTACAGAAAATAGGTGTACCTACCTATTTTCTGCTGCGATGTTTAGGTAAAAAAATAGAATTAAAAATTGTGGCAAAATAGCATACATATGTACCTATAGTAAAGCTGACGACACACATACGCGGGATCGCGCGGAAAAGCGGGAGCACTCTTCATTTTGTTCGTGCCCACGTCCACTTTATATTATGTTTATGTCACGGCTAATGTCCGAAGTGCGGTTACACCTAGGTTTAGTCGGTTAAACCTAGGTGTAACCGACTGCAGTCGGTTAAAGTTAGGTGTGAACAAAATGTTTGTAAAAAAAACTAGTTTTTAATAACGAATTCAGTCCAAACCGACATCCGACCGACATCCGTGCGAGCCGAGCGAGCGAAGCGAGCACGCGCTTGGAGAAATCCTTTCTTAGCGGAGGTCTACGTCATAAAACCTGCCTGTGTTCCAAATTTCAACCCAATCCGTTCAGTGGTTTGGACTGTGCGTATCAACGCAATCTGATCTGACTGACTGATCTATCAAGATCAGTCAGTCACTCTCTCTTTCCTTTTATATATTTAGATAAGAAGACTCAATATAAGTACCTAAAATACATATCTCTATAGGTACTTTCAAATATTATCCTCAATGGTGTGAAGTAACACATTTCATAATAAAATATATGATATAGAAAATACAATAAAATGTATGTATTACGTGCCCATCTTCGATCGTATGACAGAGTATTTGTAGGTGTAAACTTACGTAGGTTAAACAAATTAGTTGTAAACCAATCATTGTTTAGTATTTGCATAAAATTTTAGGTGTAATGGGGTGTTGTCAAGGAAATTTTATGATTTGTATAAAAATATGGAGGTGGCAGATGTAATATTTTTTTTAATCTTGTGACCTACTTGTATTATATTCAAGTATAAATATTAATATTTGTAATTTAAGTAGGTCACGTAAATATTGTAACATTTGTATATTCTTAAAAATTAAATTTTGGGTGAAATAATGTTTTTTTTTGTTGTACTGAAAATTAATTTAAGATGATTTAATAAAATTTTAAAAATAAATCTAAAAATTTAACTATGTAATTAAATTACTTTAATTTATTAATATAAAAAAGCATTGTTCAGCAAATTCAAAAACTAATTTTTTTAATAATACATGCCACATCTATTATTATTCAAAATATACATTAATTATTACATTATTATAACCCTGTACAAGCTACCAAATAAATACACCTATGTGTCTCAAAAACGCAGCACCCTGTATACGAAAAAAGTCCATTGCACTTTCACTGAAGCAAAGATCCTTAAAATTATTGAAGCTCACCATTTTCCTGCGGTCGTACTATTTAACACATAACACTTCACGACACAGGCGCGCGGTCGGTGCGCGCGCGCAGCAATAATAAGCTTGTGATGACACTCTCGCATACAATATATAGGCTTCGCTGTGCTATATGGATCCTGAAATGACTTTGGTTCATGGCGCTTTGTTTTTTTTTTTTACTGAAATTTTTGTAGGTTAAAGGTTAGAAGGATTTTTGACCTCCGTGGGTAAAACGGTTAAAGGCTTCGGCTGTGCTATATGGATCCTGAAATGACTTTGGTTCTAGATGTTCTGTTTTTTTTTAAACTGAAATTTTTGGTGTTTAAAGGATATTTTGACCTTTTTGTCGCCTGTGACCTTTTTTGTCGACTGTGCTTTATATGTATTCTGAAATGACTTTGACTCATTTTTGTTTGAACTGAACTTAATGTGGGGCATAGGTTAGAAGGATTTTTGACCGACGCTATGTGGGTAATACGAGTGATATATAGAGATATAAATCAAGTTATATAATACAAAATGTAGGCTTATATATAATACAAAATACAGATCCAGAAATGACTGTGGTTCTTGGCGTTGTGTTTTTTAACTTAAAATTTTGTAGGTAAAAGGTTAGAGGGGTTTTTGACCTTTTTAATTGTCTAGACTTTGGATGTGCTGCTTGGATTATTATGGATCCTGAAATAACTTTGGTTCTAGGGGTTCGGTTTAGCTTGAACTGAAATTTATGTAGGTCAGAGGTTATATGGATTTATGACCATCTTTTATTGTCAAATTTTCGGCTGTGCAATATGGATAGTGGATTGGCTTTAGTTCTAAGGGTTCTGTTATTTTAAACCGAAATGTATGTATGTATGTAAGTCAAAGATCGAAAATCCTCAGAGGATCTTTTGTTGTTAAGGCTTCAGCAGTGCTTTATGTGTGTCTTAAAATGACTTTTCCTTTTTTTAATTTGAACTGAAATTTGTGTAGCTTAATAAGATTTTTTGGCTTATTTTGACAAGGCTTTGGCTGTTCTAATATATATCCCAAAGGACTCCTAAAGGACTTAGGTTCTGAACGTTGTGTTTTGAGTTTAAATGAAATTTATGTAAGTTAAAGGTTTTAAAGGAAAAACATGAAGAATAGGGCCCAGAACCATTCATTTCAGGATAAATAACATCTTAATTCATTTCTCAGACAGAAAGGGTAATAATAAAATTGTAACCTACATACATAGGTACATAAATTTCAGTTCAAACAAACATGAGTAAAAATAATTTCAAAATCCTTTTACGGTGCTTTCGAAAACAAAGAACGTGAAGAAATCCTGTTCGGTAGGAGGGCACTGTAGCTAGTGAAATTACTGGGCTGAAGAGTCTTAACATCTTATGACTCTCAAGTAAGAAGCGTTGGCGCAGTGCACTGGGTAGCACTGTACTGATTATAGGCAGCGTTATCTCTTACCATCAGGAGAGCGTCTTGCTCGTCTTCTTACTTCGTTGTATAAAAAAAAAATTCTATTTGAATAAAAGTGAATGTAGATGAAGCTACATAATACATATTAGCTACATATTATGGTGATAAATTTTCAACAATTTTAACCAATATCCACCCCTATTTTGATACTTGCAATAACCGTGACTTTAAAATAAACCAATGTCATTCTGAAACAAATAATATTATGTAAATAGTCATCGGGGCATTGAATAATAATGATCACATTCTACTTTAATAACTACATTTCATTTAAACAATAAAGTTTTCTAATAAATATGACAAATAAAATTCAAGTTCGTATTATAATCATGTCATTAATTATGTATAAGCAATTAATTCACGCGAATTTGTAGTCGTTTGCAGAAACTGGGGGAAATGGATTGAAAAATTAAAATTTTGAATGAATGTGAGTCATTTGTGGCAGTGAGTCATCAACGTCATTTTGTACAATATGACCGAGAGAAGTTTGACGTTTGACTGATATGTCAAGCAGAATGCCGCGTGAAATCCTGCGCATCTCTATAATACAGTATAATATAATATGGTTGATATATTTTTGACTACTGAAGTTGTGATTGTATTAAAACGTGCTTTGGTAATCTGCTTTGCTTTCTAGCTTTGATTTGGACCCTTTTTTTGACCCAGTAAAAATAGGCATTGGGCATCGTCACTCTGCACCGGGGGGCGCTTTGCAATATGTGATAGGTACCGAACTGTACCCTAGTTCCTAAATTTCCTGAGTTATATTTTTTTAGCATACGAATTACAAGGTATATCCTAACTGGACCCCACGAAGAAAGGTGCAGCATTGGCAAACCATCTTGTCACCCAACACAGTAATGCCTGCATATTTCTTCTTGGGGTATAAAATATGGCAATGGTGTTATGGGTAAGATGATAGGCCTACCGGTGGTGTTTCCTCAGATGTCCTCTACGGGTCCATATTGGCTCGCATAAAATTTTTAGTCCTAATTTAATGTGGCATAACGTTTTTCAGCCTAAACATCAAAACGCCTAAAGTTTTTAGGCATAACTTCTTTGGCCTAAATTTTTCTCCCATAATATTTTTAAGCATAATAATATTAACGCATAAAATTGTTACGCATATTGTTTTAACACCTAAAATATCTTACCATAAAATTTTTTGGCATAATTATATTCAGCCCTAATATTTTTCGACATAATAATATCCAGCCCTAATAATTTTCAGTATAATGATATATCCAGCCCTAATTTTTTAGCAAAGTGATATCTTGTCATAATACTATCACCAGGATTGTAATCGGCAAAATATTATTAATACTAAAAGAAACGAATTATTAATTTCAATGTTCTAACTTTAAACCTAACCTAGCCTTCTCGCGGTTTTTTTTTATAGAACGAAGTAAGAATTCGGGCAAGACGCTCTCCCGATGGTAAGAGATAACGCTGCTCATAATTAGTACAGTGCTACCCAGTATTTTACAAAGTAAAATTCTAGGTGCACTGCGTCATCGCTTCTTACTTGAGAGTAATAAGATGTTAAGACTCTGCAGCCCAGTAACTTCACTAGCTACTGTGCGGTTGTTTCATTTTAATCTCCTCTATACCCTACCCTCTCTCTGAATTAGAAAGTGGATGGTCATTTTTGGCACTTTGTTGACCGCTGCCGTGGCACTGTGGATATTGTTCAAACCTAACCTAACCTAAATTATCCGAGTCGGTTTTGTGACAGTCAGTCTTACTGGGTGCCATAAAGTACTTTCCTAAATAATTTTATTAACTTATAATATTAGTTGTATGCCTTAATATAGTTATGTAAAATTATGATTATGCCCGAGAAAGTTATGCGAAACATTTTCGGACAAATTAAATTAGGACTAACAAAATTATGCGTACTTATATTATGACATACAAATTTATGCTTTACAAATATATGCTAAAAAACGTTAGGGCAACTGAGAGTTATGGCAAGACATAAGTATGTCTATATATAATTATGCCCAATTATGATTAGGCTAAAAAAAGTTATGCGAAACATTTTCGGCGAAACAAAATTAGGACAAAAAAAATTATGCGTGCGAATACGCTCCCGTCCTCTACAATAGAGGCCTATCACTAACAACATTGACTCTAGGGGTGAAATTTACAAACGAATACTGCCTGTAACTGGGGAATGGGGTAAACTACAGATGTAGATGCCATTGAGGGATTTATCCCGCCTTCTAGGTTCAATCTGCTACCATCCACGGCCGCATCATCGCTTAACATCACGGGAGGTCGAGGTCAAAGGGGTAAGCCTTTATTGAATTAAAGAAATAGGTACATAAATTAAACAACTCGATCGAATTTGCAATATATCATAGTTTTACCAAAAGATTCGTTTAATAAAATTCAATTAAAGTTTAATAAAGCGTATTTTATCAAATCGACACGAAAACCTTGGACTTGGACTAATAACATTAAAATATTAATTATAAAAACATCTCCGTTACAACATCTAACCGTTTTGTCCACAATGTCAAATACCTGTGTTATTTTATTAAATATTTTAATAAATGTTAAATTATACCACGTAAGGTATTGTGTTACGTATTTTATCGATTTTATTAATAACTGAGACAAATTTTAATAATATTTACTGTTTTTCGGTTCTATTGTTATCTTAATTATTAGAAGACTTCATTAATTTAAAGTTTTATATCTATTGTTATAAAAACGTTAAAAATTAAATTTGAATGGGCTAGATTCCTCGATTGTCGATATATTCTAGGTCACATATTTTTTGTACAAGGCTAGAAAAATACTACTTTATTGAATAGAAAAGAATACTCTTTATTGTACAAATACAATAATATAAACTTAGAACTAAGATTACACAGAAAGAAGTCTTACTATTGGCGGTGTTATCGCTAATACCGGGGGTAGACTTCCTTTGCAGGAGGTCGTCTAGGCGGGTACCCCAACAGTGCCAGTAATTCTACCGCCTGAGCAGTGATGTGCAAAGATCACTGTACTCCGGTAGGAGGGCACTGTAGCTAGTGAAATTACTGGGCTAAAGAGTCTTAACATCTCATGACTTCTCTTCTTTTCGCGCGCGTTCGACTGCTTAAACCATAAATTACTAGTAACTAAACTGGCCTACTACGGATTCTCAGATGAAGCTTGTAAGTGGTTTGAATCATACTTAAGTAACAGGGAGCAATATGTGGAAATAGAGGGTCAGGACGGAAGTAGAGTAATTTCGGAGGTACGAGGTGTACCCAGAGGTTCCCCCCAAGGATCAATTTTAAGCCCAATCCTGTTTTCAATTTACACTGCCGACATGCCAGAACAGTTGAAGGTGTGCAATCATCACTTGTATGCAGATGATACCCAGTTTTATTATAGCTTTGAGCCAAAAGACACGGTACGGGCTTTATGGAGCGTCAACCACGACCTAGAAGCTATATTTAATTGGGCAAATAAGAACTCTTTGATTCTTAATCCAGCTAAATCCAAAGTGATAATTATGGGTACTAAAGCGCAAATTAGGTCTCAGATCACGACCCCAAGATTGTAATGGGTGGCGTAGAACTTCCCATCGTAAAGGAGGCTCGTAATCTGGGATTAGTCATGGATGAAGAAATAAGGTTTGTTGACCATATAAATCAGAAAATAAAAAACAGTTTTTATAAATTAAAAATGTTATACAACATTAGGAGACACATTTCTGAGGATATAAGGTTGTTATTGTGTGATACTCTCGTTCTATCTCCCTTCAATTATTGTAGCGCGGTGTATGGACCTAGGCTGTGGGTGAAAACAGAAAATGCCATACAAAAAGTGCAGAACGCCTGCGCACGTTTCTGTTACAATATACCGAGAAGGGAGCATGTAACTCCATATCTAGTTAGGAAGGGTATCCTCAACATGAAAACACGCAGGGAACTCCATTTAGCCTGTACAACGCAGAAGGTTCTCTGGAGCGGCCGACCCGAATACCTCTTTGAGAAGCTGCGATGGTCAAAAGACTCGGACAATAGTAACAAACGCACGACGTATAGAAATCTTTTGTATATTCCCAAGAAAAACACTGTAGGCTTTGAGGGCTGTTTTAAATATCGTGCTTCGAAAATTTGGAACAATCTGCCCCCTCCTTTAAGAAAAAAACTTAGTAGTGCTACATTCAAATCTAGGCTTAAACAAATATTGTTACAAAGGCAGAAGCACGATTTTGAGACAGCCTTCAAAATTATCAAAATTACCAAAGTAGTTAGAATTTATTAGGTACTCTGTCATTTACTTTTTGTACTTTTTGTTCTTTATGTTATTTAGTCTATATAATTAATATTAATATTTTTTAATAAATATAGGTACTCTACTATACAGATTCATCAACACACGCACGCGTCCTTTAACATGCACACACACACTCACACACGCATGTACACATTCACACACGCTTACTCACACTTTTGATACCATAGAATATTCGGCAAGCATACTGCCTAATTATTGTAGTTCATGATTTTTTATTTTATGTACTCTACCTGCCAAAACAATGATCGTTCTCGGCAAACACCTTAGACCGAGCAAGGGGTACATTGAAAATCAGCGCTGGGGGAACATCTAAACTGTTGGATTTTCTCCCAGCACACGCTGAATGCACCCCTATTGCCTAAATTATATATTTTTAATTAATTTTCCTATTTTTTTTTGTATGTAACTACTCGGCGACTCGCGCTATGCGAATCTGCCTTTTGGTGTGTTAATAATATCTATGTTAAGCTCTAGTGTATATTTATCTTTAAATTGGGCAATAAATGCTTTTTTATTTATTATTTTTATTTTATGACTCTTGAGTAAGAAGCGTTGGTGCAGTGCTCCTAGAATTTCACATAATTGTGAAATCCTAGGTAGCACTGTACTGATTATGGGCAGCCGTTATCTCTTAACATCAGGAGAGCGTCTTGCTCGTCTTCTACTTCATCACATAAAAAAAAAGCGATTTCTATATTACTAGCTTATGCTCGCGGCTCTGCTCGCGTGCAGAAATCCTCTCTTAGCGGAGGTCTAAGTCATAAAACCTACGTCTGTTCCAAATTTCAACCAAATCCGTTAAGCGGTTTGGGCTGTGCGTTAGTAGTGCCTAGTAACTATAGTAGTTTCTGTAACTAGTCTATGTATTTAGATATTGCACACCGCCGTCTATCATTGTATTTTCAGTGCTGTTCCATTCCCAGGTTGTCTGTAAGATATTGCCTAAAGCGATAAGACCGCCGATTGTTTACCTAGCATTAAGATATCTAGCTCATTAAGCTTCTTTGTAATTTTGACGACCTCTGTGGCGCGGTGGGCTAATACCCGCCTGCAACGCAGAAGGTTGCGGGTTCGATTCCCGCATGTGACAAATGTTTGTGTGATCCACGGGTATTTGTTTCTGGTCTGGGTGGTTTTTCAATATCTATTATAAGTATGTATTTACAAAAGAAAAGTATATAAGTATTATATCCGTTATCTAAACCACCATATTACAAGCATTAAATTGCTTAGTTTGGGGTTAGGTGGTGGTGTCGCTGTGTGAAACGTCCTGAAATATTTATTTATTATTTATTTATTTAATTGTTTGTTATGTGTTCATATTTCAAGTTTTAAATAAAGCGTTGACAGATCATTCAGTCAGTCACTCTTTCCTTTTAAATATTTAGACGATCAATTTACGTGTTACCATAGAAATCAATCAAAAGATCCGTTTAGGCTGAGATATTATTATGCCAATGTTAGCATTTAAGTGATGCACTTTATTTGGCACCTAAAGTTAAATACGTTTCACACAAAAAGATCATTCGACAGGAGACGAGAATGGCAGAACCTTTGTTAAGTTATTGGCGACTTTGGTAATCTATTATAATGTGGTGAAATAGGTAAAAGTCAAGATATTCGTTTAGTGTTATTAAAGAGACGAATAAAAAAAGTTTTCGAGTTCCATAACTTCGCCGTTTTCATAATGAAAGACGAAGCGAATCGCTTCGTCCGAGCTGTTAGTACACTCACCAGATATTGGTGGCGCAGTGCCGTTTGCCTAGACGTTCGGTAGTAAAAGGGTGTTGGTGGAACTAACCCGTGGAGTTCTGTGGAGCACTCTCCATGATGGAGCTTGTAAAAGACGCACAGGCTGGCAACTGAGTGTCGATGTGCGAGATCCTGTATTTTGGTCTCAGTTAGCAAAACAAAATAGAAATACTCGTAATACTAATGTTAATACCAATACTCCTGAAAGTTCTGGAAAAGATCACTTTTAGTGTTAAGACTGCCAATTGGAACACTGGCGTATGTATTTCGAGCGTGCGACTTTCTGTTAATTTTGAATTTCATGTCATGAACCTGAGAATGATTTGTTTTAGTTTTCAGTTTTTCTATATATTTTTGATGTTTCAATAAAGAAAGATCTTTAGATTTTTCAATAGAAACAACAGTGAGTAACTTCTACCTTTTTCCTTGATTGTTAACATGACGTAGATCTGAGAGTAGTCAGTGATAGCCCGAACTTGACCGAGTGATGCGATCGTTAGCTCAGTTTGTAACCCTATCTCCATCTAGAGGTTGGCTGGTAGGTCGCGCATGTTATACCACTTGCATTCTAACGCACGTCGTTGTTAAAAACTTGTATTTATATGGATTTCGTCATTTTCCTGCAGATATTAGTGAATCTTTAAGTCTTTTAGGCAATTGAAGTGGTAGATAGAACTCATCTGCATTATTTATCGAGTATGGTGTGGCCAATTCATTATAAAAAATCATCTGTGAAAAACAACATAGAGTTTCGTACCTCTAAAGGATCTTCACTTGATTGTCCATCTGTCTGCCTGTCAATAAAATTCATTTACTTCGAGTAAATTGATTTTTTTTTATATTACCTACTCTACCAGAGCAGCTAAATCATCGTTTTGGGGATCTGAAACTGTAACACATAGGTTAACCACGACTAATTATAATAAATGAGATTTGACTCTGTGCATAAGTCGGTTAACCTGTTATTGTAATAGCGTATAATCCCCAAATTATTTCTTTTGTGGGCTACGAAACAATATATAGCCTAAAACATTATATAGCCTAACAGACATAATGCCTAAATTCCTAACAGGTATTTTAATACCAATAAATAAAATCTTACACAAATCGCGATATTCAAAGACAATCCTCAACTATATTAAGTCGCTGACAGTTTGCGCAACGTCTATAAAGTTCAACAAATGTACGGCCACTTGGTCTTCCTTTCACTGTAAAGTTAACTAGGTTTTACATACTTCTAGTGGTCAGAGGTAACTCATCAAAATAATGGGTTACAAACTTAGAAGAGACGATACAGACGTTTCGCAAATGAACTGCCCTTATTAGGTTCATGCACATAATTTAAATTCAGTGGGAATAGGCACGACAACTAGCTCAAACTCAAAATTCATTTATTTAAATAGGCTACAATGGAACACTTTTGCAAGTCAATTTTACTTAATTTTATTTTATATTCTACCGCTCATTCGCAAGGCACTTCTATTAGAAGAACGAGCAAGAAACCCATAGGGATTGGTTTTTTAAATATGTGTTTACAAAGTTTATCTTGGTTACATAATTTATTTACAGGTGATTGCAGAAGTCTCTAGGCAATTTTGTCTTCCATTAGGTATTTGCTAATTTTAATAATAGGCTTTTTTGTAATATGTCATTAACGCGGCTTTTGAATTTACCTTCTGTGAGCCCCGTTATTTCCACTTTCCGACCTAGGCCCAAGCTTTTAGAACGATTGCGCGTAACATATCTCCTTTATTTATTTTAATCTAAGGTTAGAGTTTAAATAATGTCATACATTGAGCTTAAATGATTACAAAGTGGTTTCGCAATATACATCATATAATATTATAACCTAGTTTAGTTTTGACCTCATTCCACCTGATGGAAGCTGCTGATGCGGTCGATGATGAGACCCATAAGATGACTGGAAAGGTCATTTATTTACTTGTGCCTTGGAGGTTCCCAAATTGTATCGTTCGAGAAACACATATCACAGCAATGTGTTCCAGATGCGCCCAGGTCTATTTTAAAAGTAGAAGCAAAACGCTTTGGTACGGGCAGTTGGTGGTGTTAGTTAGTAGGTATGGATTTGAAAAATGAAAACACACTCTCTTATCAGGTGAATACGGAAAGTCTTATTTATATGCGAATCTTAAAAATGTTGTAATTAAATGTTAGGGAGAAAATAATCAGAAATGAGGTGATTCGGCAGAGAACCAAAGTTACTGACATAGCCGAAAGGATTAGCAAGCTGAAGTGGCAATGGGCTGGTCACATTTTCCGCAGAACCGATAACCGATGGGGTAGACAGTAGACGTGTTCTAGAGTGGAAACCGCGTCTCGGCAAAAGTAGTGTAGGGCGTCCTTGAGCGAGATGGAGCGCTGATATCCGGAGGGTCGCTGGGAGCGGTTGGAGGAGAAAGACGGAGGACCGAGTTGAGTGGCGTGCCATGGAGGAGGCCTATGTCCAGCAGTGGACGAACATAGGCTGATGATGAGAAAATAATCAAATCTTCTATTAAATCCTTAATATACATTGTAAAAGTTACCATAACTTAAGTTGCCTATGGTGGCTTCCCATAATGGTTCTCACGAAATACGAGGATAGCAATTCGTCTAATAATACAAAATCATCCAGTACTAGAGACACGAAATATCATAGATATGTAGAAATTACGTTGCAATAGTCATTGAGTTTATGCTTTAAACCCATGTACGCATATAATGTTTGTGTATTGCCTCTCCACATTAACAAAAGTCTTAAAATTTTGGATTAAAATTATTGCGATGCTAAATTCGCTTTCATTAACCAAGCTTGAAATACAATTCAATGCATGCGGTCATTGTGACCGTGTTCCGGCATGATATCGTTTAAAACCACACTGGGGTATGTAAAATTCAAATGCTACTGTAGGTACCAATTATGGGAAATGTTAACTCTTACCATCAAGAGAGCGACTTCTTATTGTTTTGTTTAAGAAAAAAATGGATTTAGTAGGCCCTTTTAATCTTAACTATATATTATGTATCACTAATTATCTATAAATTGAATGGACTCAGATCAACTTCACTAACGACTTGCGAATCTTAACAACTTGCCACCCAAGCAGGCAATTACGGAGCAATCAAAGACATCTCTATCATGATTCAGGTATCGACGCGTGACCTTATCACCTAGTGCCGTTTTGATGCCTATTTTGTACTAGGTAGGTTACACTCGAGGATCTTTCGTTCTGACTGTAGGAACGAAGCTACGGAGTGGAGCGAGTTAGTAATGCGGAGCTAACTTGCTTCAGTGGTATTGTCAAAGACTGACTCAGAGCGCTAAAGCATCTATTTCTCGCTGCAATCTGTTAGCTCATCTTTTTATACAGATAGGTAGAGCCTTTTTACGTTATCGCGGTGATGCCAGGTAGTTATTTATCCCGCGTTCTAGGTTTAGTTTGCTACCATATTTAGCCGCATCGTCGCATAACATAACGCGATCGTCGTCAAAGGCTAACATAATATAGTCATTTAAAAAATAACCTTTTTGTTAATTATAAGGTAAATCCGTAAAATTAAGCAATGACTAATATCTTGAATCCGCCCAGTACGCCTTGTGATAATACTTAAGTAAAAAAAACTATAAGTAGGTAGGGGTAAGTTAGTAATTTCAAAATACAATATAATACAAATACTCTTTATTGTGACCATATTAAATACATTTTACAAAAAAATTTGCTTAAAAATAGTAATATAAAAAAATAAAAAGTACAAAGTGCAAAATAGTTACTTTTAAAGGTGTAACAAATCATGAGCATAACCTTAAATCAGCCAAACTACGAGTACTCAAATACCATGTAACCTCTAGCTTAAATTGAGAAAATTATGACACATTAGGACATATATTAGGTATTCTAGAGGCAATTTTCAAATAACTATACATAGCTAGAGATATAACTAGCGGCTAATATACCCTACTATGTATGCCTATGTGTTATTCTAGGTTCTAAGCTATCTCTATATCAAATTTCAGATCAATCGGTCCTCCCGTTTAGACGTGAAAGAGTAACTTACATACATCCAGACGTCCATACATTCTTACAAACTTTCACGTTTATATTAGTAAGAAGTAAGTTAGCTAGGAACCCAAAATGATTTTTGGCCTCCGTTTATGAAAAATCGTGACTGAATTTCAAAATCTCAACGTCTTTGAGCAGGCTACAGACTACTTATTTTTAAAATGCAATAATTGTATATATAAGTATACTAATTAAATGAATGAAATGAAATTATTTATTTCCAGTTAATGTTGTCACAAATTAATTGGTGGTTAAAATAACAAAAAATTAGTCCTGTTTTGATATTATGGTAAAAAATTGTAATGCGTTTTGTGCAGTAAAAAATAATTTATAGAATTCAGAATTTTTATATTTTATTTTTATTTACGATCGTTATGTATGCAAAAATATGTATAAATATGTTAAGTTGTATTCTACTCGCACGTGATAACAGTTCACGAATGCGGCCCCAGTTTTACAATGCGTTGGGAAATATTTGTCATATTAATGAAAATGATTCACAGTTTTCAATAAAATGTTTTACTTCGCACTCAGGCTCTAAATAAAACATTTAGGTTAAAGTGTGAATGAAAAACTATTGGATTGAGTATGCTGAAAACCAATGAAGCAATCATAGTAAGCTTACTCATACACGCACTCATACAAACGCAGAGGTACTGCTCGCACTTAAAAACAAGTGAAATTTTAAAAACAAGCTTTAATATTATTACCATCTAGCACCAAAGTACTCGTCAAAACGAATCAAATGAGCCCAATCTCGATGGGGTTGCGTCATTTAATTACTGAGTTCCTATAGTCCAGCGCCATCATCAGATCAGCTCGATGTCACAATAATATTGCATTGTCATCCGATTTATACATGCATGCAAAATTTCAGCTCAATCGAAAACTGGCAAGTAGATCGAACTAAACTTGCAAGATTTGATTACAAACAGACAGACAACAAACAGTGAAAGAAAATAAAAGCTTGTAATAAAAGTTGGGATTTATACGCATCATGCTAATAAGGTTTTTAAAACTATCGCGAGTGTTCTCCATAACTAAAAACAAAAACGGCACAACTCACGTCTAATATTGTCGACAATATCAGCGCCAGTGAGCGCCGGTTACTGCAGGCGTGATCTCCTGATGAAGGACATCGTAATTGTCCGAAACCGTGGTCGAGATATTCTCTACAATATTAGACGTGAGTTGTGCCGTTTTTGTTTTTAGTTATGCTAATAAGGGTTATTATATAGAGTCAGAGTCAATCTCAATCTGAGGATATGTCGCCAACCTTTGAACAAAGGTTCAGTTTTGAGAATCTTGCAAGTTTATAACATAGCCAACTGCATCCTAGATATTAAAATACTATAAAAATAAAACCGGTCAAGTACGAGTAGGACTCGAGCACCAAGGGTTCCGTATAAACCTACGAGTTTCTACGGAACCCTAAGGAAAAGTGGGTATAATATTATATACTGTAGGTTTTGATTCCCTTGCGAGTACTTGCGAGTTTGAAAATATGCGGCTAAAATTGCTGTTTCTTTTGATTGCGTTGACATAGATGTTTGATTTTTTTACAGCATAAAGTTATTATAAAGCTAAGTATTTGGTATGAATTTCAATTTAATAGCTGTACGCGTTCTTGAGGAAAGGGATAGTAAATACAAAATTATTAAAAATATATTTTTATATGATGTAACTAAAAATTTACAGTTTTCGTAATTTTTCCTGTGCCTGTGATTTAAGACGTTGCTGCGAACCAAATTTCAAGATTCTGAGTTAACGGCAAGTACTCTGTAGGTTTTGATTCCCTTGAGAGTAGTCGCGAGTTAAAAAATACGGCTAAAATTGCTGTTTCTTTTGAATGCGTTGAGATAGAGGTTTGATTTTATAACAGTTTAAAGGTATTATAGACCTTAGTATTTGATATGAATTTCAATTTAATACGTTTACGCGTTCATGAGAAAAGGGGTAATAGGTATAAAATTATTCAAAATATTTTTTCATATGATGAAAATAAAAATGTATAGTTTTCGCAATTTTTCCTTTATCTGTGCTCTAAGGAGTTGCTTCGTGCCAAATTTCAAGATTCTGAGTTCACGGAAAGTGCCCCGTAGGTTTTGATTTATTTGGTAATGTCGAAAATTTGCTGAAATTTGCGACATATTCGACTATATCTTTTGATTGCGTTGGCCTAGAAGTTCGAATTTTTCACAGCTCTAAGAAGCAATGAACCTTAGTATTTCCTATAAATTTCAGCTTGTTACCTCCACGCGTTCCTGAGAAAAAGGGTCTTGACAGACGGACGGACGGACGGACGGACAACAAAGTGATCCTATAAGGGTTCCGTTTTTTCCTTTTGAGGTACGGAACCCTAAAAACAGCTTTAAGTGGCTTCTGAGACACGAAAGTGTAAGTATGTGTGTGCGCATATGTATTTTTATACGAAAAGGATATTGTACAGTCAACTACAAAGAGATGTTGTGTTAGTCTTACAAAATGAAGGAACTTTTAGTATGCAAAAATTATTTACCCTTACTTCGTGACATTTTCAGTATCCACCAAATCTTATACTATATTCGATTCATTTTAAATGCTATTATTATGTATCACCTAAGGAAAAGTAGTGGGATACATCATTGTTGCATATTAAACGAGTCGATGATAATATAAAGTTTGATTGCTACTAGAAATGTCACGAACCAAGGGTAGTTCATTGTGTCAAATGAAAATTTACTTCATTTTGTAAGCCTAACATGGATACATCTCTTTGTAGTTGACTACTATAATGCATCATTTCTTTTTGAAGGAAACTGTATATAGTTACTTCTATTATTATCTTCAGGTTAAAGTTAGAACACTTGATATTGACCTTTTAAAATATAAATATTGTTTTGGTTATAAATGGCATTTACTTAGTACCTACCGGTTGAATACCAAGCAAGTGCATTTTTCAACTTACAGGGTCATGATTTTTCAAAAATATTTGTTAAGACACGTAAGATGGATAAGTCAAATTAAATACTAAATTTAAATAAGTTTGCTACATTTTTTTTTTTTTTTTTTTTTTTTTTTTACAAGTGGAAATGCATTTTTGCATACCCGCACTTCTCGGGGGTGAAGTACGGGTTATGTGGGACTCAGCTTGCCGGCGGGAGTGCAAGGCCAGCAAGTAATACCCACTAAAACCCCTTGGTAGACCGTCGTACCGCTTTAACGGGGCAGGATGGGGTCGCAGTCGCATTCACCATCCCACCCCGGCGGTGGCTCGGTCACTTACCGGGCCCCTGCGCCAATGGAGGGGCAATCTTGTCTACCAAGACCACCCCTCAGACGTGTTGGGTTCGTGCAAGCCGACCGGAAGCCCCCCGGCTACCGGCCAGTGAAACCAACTATAGCGATGGAGAGAGGATGCGAGTGAGTGCTCCTCCATCAACCGCGTCGTCTGCGTCGGAGTGGATTATCGAGAGCATCGGTCTCTCTAATCCACTCCAATGTCCGAACTAACCTAGTCGGACATCTCAATCTCGTTCGCCGACCTTTCCCGGCGAACGACGCTCGGGACGGCAGCGGGGACGACGCTCGAAGAGCGGGGCGCTTGTCCCTTACTCTTAGGTGGAAGACAACTCCGTCCGCCCATTTTGTGACCGCTGGGCCTACCGGAGTCTGCGCAAATTGCGCAGCGGGGTTCGGCTCTGTCACACGTTTCCGCCTTATGGCCTACGCCTCCACACCTAAAGCACAGGTCACCCCTGTCGGTCGTCGCCGTGCACTGGGGGCGGGTATGGCCCAGCCCCATGCATCTGTAACAACGCATGGGGCGATCCCCCATTGCCGTCACCCGAACCGAGCTCCACCCAACTAGAACTTTACCTTTGTCCAGCAGCACTTTGGCTGCCGAAACTGGGCAAGACACGATGGTGGAGCCCGCCCCACCGTTCCCGATGCCACGGCGGATGCGCCCAACCTTGACAAGCCGCAAGTCGCAGCGGCCCGTCTCTGCGACCACCTTGGCTAATCCCTCTTCCGTAGTAGCGTCATCCAAGCCCGTCACACTGAGATCCGTGCTTTTGACGGGCCTGACCACGCTGGCCTCGTTGGACAGGACTGCGCGGAGTTTCTCCGCCAGTCTATCCGCTTTCTCACTGTTTTGGGAGCCAGGAATTTCCAGCATCCTGGCCCCCGTTGCCGTTTGTCGATATCGGAGCTGGTCTATGCCCAGTTCCCTTAGATCAACCGCTGCCTGCGCCTTCATAAGTACGGCGCTGTATGTGACCCCTTTTTGCTCCGCTTCAGGCTGTAGCGATAACACTATAGCCGTGCTACATTTGCTTTAATCGTCTTTAATAATTATGGTCGGGTTACTTTGTCTTTAATTAGGGTTATCTTTGGATAACTCTAATCTAAAAAGATAACTCTAATAAATTTTCAACAACTTTGCATTGATGAAAGTTATAAATTGTCCAATTTATTTATGAAACCTAAGTGAAGTCTTATTATTGTAGTTTTAACTAATTATTATTCCTTTTTAGGGTTCTGAATTTAAAATTAAGTCTAAGCTTCTAGGAGCTTCTAGTCTTTTAAGAGCCAATGTAACCTGACCTTTCGGTACCTGCGTATTTATTCGTTTTAAAATAAGTAACAATAATAAATTATTTTGTTGTTATGTATAAATAACATAAATATGTTAAAAATCCTATAATAATACATAATATATCGGTTTAAGAGTTAAACAATGTTAAACATTTACCATGTTATAGCTACATTCAAAATCTAATAATAATATTAAGTAAAAATTTAACATAAAGAAGCGATATTTTATGCTAAGTCGTAAATAACAATAGAATTTCGTCTCATTTTAGTGCAAATTAGATAATCGGCAGTTTATTATATCTCAGGGTGACGAGTGACAAGCTCATTGTAGGTTGATATTAAACTATAATAAGTTAGACTTAAAAATAATATAAACCTAGATTTACATTTAAGGCTGTGGAATTAGCGAATTTAAAAATATGCTATGCCGACTTGTAAACCAGTGGCCCTGAGTTCATATCTCAGGGCGCAAGATTTTTCGCTTAGACGCTACAGTTTCTTATAATATTATGTACGTCGCTCGATCTGCCGACCTGAAACTACAACCACGGTAAAGAGATATACAGTAATTTGACTCGCTAGAAGCGGTTGAACTCAAGGTCGTGCGAGTTTGCAACGATTTGGGCAGGCTTCGGTAGGCAGCGAGGTGCCAAATAGGCGTTATTATTGTGAAATACTCAAAATATCAAAAAAATAGCACTCCGGGAGTGCCGGCAAAAGTGAAAACTTCAATATTAACGTTGTGTTTAATTATAAGTATAAAAATACTATCATTTATGAGGTAGAATACAATGTTTATTTATTGCGCTATCGTACACAAATATGACAATTTATATGTTGTTATTTATAATATTATATCGTTATTTATATATTACATTAAATTTTATCTCTCAGAAAAATCAACTTCCATCCATAATTTCGACGACTTTTACACCATCGTTATTATCAGAATCATCATCGCAAATTTTTACAACTGATACAATTGGTTTATGATAACTGAAGTAAGAAACAAACAGTTTTGATTCGAACCTATTTAAGTGTCTAATAAATACCGCATCAATAGTAGTTTTGTATTTCGTTGTGCTAAAATTGCGATCATTTGACATAGTTAAACCAAATTCATTATTTAAAAATTCAATTAATGATTGATTTTTATCGTCTGCAAAATTTATATTGAAATCAAAATTAAAAAATAAAACGGGCGCGCGCTTGTCTAAGCCCCCTGTGCCGCCTAAACAGAGCAGCACACTCAGGCACGGTAGAAAGAGTGGGAGATACTAGTTCCTCTCCCTTCCCCTCGATCTTACGCTTTTTCGATCAGCATCACGTGACCCTGACGCGATTTTTAAAGTTTTTACTCATACAAAAAAAAGTGCTCAGCGCCGCTAAAGAAGTTTTCACTTCAAAAAAAAATACTTTGTGATATTTTTACTAATTCACAACCATAATTCGGAAGCTTACTGCATAAAAACATCTATTCGGCACCTCGCAACTTGCCGATCCCTGTCGACCGCGTTGCAAACTCGCGCGACCTTAAGTTCAACCGCTTCTAGGGAGTCAAATTACTGTATATATCTTTACCGTACTACAAAATAAAGGTCACAACCTATAAATAATTGTGATTTCACTCTGTCAGTATAAGTAACCTTTGTACTGTTGGAAAATAAACACCAAAAATTGACATTTTTAATAGTAAAAACTGCTTGCCCGATTTCGAGAAGTCCGTTTAAAATTTTTATTTGAATTCATTTAGTCTGCCGATAAAAATGTAGATAATATATTTATAACTATTTTTTTTTACTTATAATCCAGGATATATCACTTATACACGTGATCTATGTAAGATAGCTAAATGCCATAAGTGTTGCCTCATCACTTCCTTTAAAAACAAATATCCATTCATTAGATTATGAATAGGTTATAATAGATGCAAGATATATGATGATTATCTTCCGTCGGTAAAAAATGACATTTCTAAATCGAACTCCGATATTAGTCTTCATTTATATGTAATCAAAGTTGTATGTTAGATTTTTTTACTTGTTACGATAATATTTTTATATTCTACAAGCTTACGCTCGCGGCTTTGCCCGCGTGGAGATATCCTTTCCTAGCGGAGGCCTTCTTCATCATACATATCAGTATTCCAAATTTCAACCCAATCTGTTCAGCGGTTTGGGCTGTGCGTTTTTTTTTTATGTGAAGAAGTAGAAGACGAGCAAGACGCTCTCCTGATGTTAAGAGATAACGCTGCCCATATAATCAGTACAGTGCTACCTGGGATTTCACAATGATGTGAAATTCTAGGAGCACTGCACCAACGCTTCTCACTCAAGAGTCATAAGATGTTAAGACTCTTTAGCCCAGTAATTTCGCTTGCTACAGTGCCCTCCTACCGGAGCACAGTAATGTTTGCACATCACTGCTCAGGCGTTGATAGATCAGTCAGTCAGTCACTTTTTCCTTTTATATAATATTTAGATTACGTAATTTTTTTTAAAAGTTTTTTGTAAATGGATTTCTGAAAATGCAAGTTGCATTAAAACTAAATATTAAATGTTATACTATATTAATGGCATACAAGTAATGATGTAAAATGAAAAACACTTTGCAAATTTTCCATAATAACTGCTTTTACCTGAAGAAAACTGTAGCCTGTGTATTTACTTGAAGCCTATATATTTATTCTGTCTGTTTGATATTATTTATATACCTTAATTTCAGCTTAATCTATTCAGCTTATACCTAGTCAGGTCATAAGTATTGTCACACAGTAAAAACTTTTCTTTTAGACAAACTACACACAAAAAAGCCACAAAAAAGTTTATTGAATTCGAATTTCGAATTGTTCATGAAAATAAAAATGTATACTTTTTAGAATTTTACTCATTTTTAAATATGGAGTGTACGCTTAAAGAAGACCGTGTTGCAGTTATTGCGTTGCATCGTTGCGGTTACGCGCCAATTCAAATTTTTGACATACTGAAAAATTTGAATATAACCAAAAGATTCGTTTATCGTACCATCAAACGATACAATGAAGACTCTAGTGTAGATGACAGGTCAAGAAGTGGTCGCCCTCGGTCTGTTAGGACTCCAGCAGTGATAAAAGCTGTGAAGGCGCGAATTCAAAGAAATCCCAAACGTAAGCAGAAACTGTTGGCCCTTCAGATGGGGTTAAGCAGAACCACGGTGAAAAGGGTGTTAAATGAAGACTTAGGGCTTCGGGCATATCGAAGAAAAACAGGACATCGTTTAAATGCTCGTCTAATGGACCTGAGGCTGAAGAGATGCCGCGCTTTGTTGAAGCGGTACGCGAGAAAAAAAATAGCACTCCGGGAGTGCCGGCAGAAGTGAAAACTTCAATATTAACGTTGTGTTTAATTATAAGTATAAAAATACTATCATTTATGAGGTAGAATACAATGTTTATTTATTGCGCTATCGTACACAAATATGACAATTTATATGTTGTTATTTATAATATTATATCGTTATTTATATATAACATTAAATTTTATCTCTCAGAAAAATCACCTTCCATCCATAATTTCGACGACTTTTACACCATCGTTATTATCAGAATCATCATCGCAAATTTTTACAACTGATACAATTGGTTTATGATAACTTAAGTAAGAAACAAACAGTTTTGATTCGAACCTATTTAAGTGTAATAAAAAAAATATAAAATATAAAAAAATAAAACCGGTCAAGTACGAGTAGGACTCGAGCACCGAGGGTTCCGTACAAACCTACGGGTTTCTGCGGAACCCTAAGGAAAAGTGGGTATAGTATTATATACTGTAGGTTTTGATTCCCTTGCGAGTACTTGCGAGTTTGAAAATATGCGGCTAAAATTGCTGTTTCTTTTGATTGCGTTGACATAGATGTTTGATTTTTTTACAGCTTAAAGTTATTATAAAGCTGAGTATTTGGTATGAATTTCAATTTAATATCTGTACGCGTTCTTGAGGAAAGGGGTAGTAAATACAAAATTATTAAAAATATTTTTTTATATGATGTAACTAAAAATTTACAGTTTTCGCAATTTTTCCTGTGCCTGTGATTTAAGACGTTGCTGCGTACTAAATTTTAAGATTCTGAGTTAACGGCAAGTACCCTGTAGGTTTTGATTCCCTTGAGAGTAGTCGCGAGTTAAAAAATTCGGCTAAAATTGCTGTTTCTTTTGAATGCGTTGAGATAGAGGTTTGATTTTATTACAGTTTAAAGGAATTATAGATCTTAGTATTTGATATGAATTTTAGTTTAATACCTGTACGCGTTCATGAGAAATAAGGTAGTAAGTATGAAATTATGAAAAATATTTTTTTTTATGATGTAACTAAAAATGTACAATTTTCGCAATTTTTCCTTTATCTGTGCTCTAAGGAGTTGCTTCGTGCCAAATTTCAAGATTCTAAGATCACGGGAAGTACCCTGTAGGTTTTGATTTTTTGAGAGTAGTTGCGAGTTTAAAATTGCGACTAAAATTGCTGTTTCTTTTGAATGCGTTTAGATAGAGGTTTGATTTTATTACAGTTTAAAGGTATTATAGACTTGAGTATTTGATATGAATTTCAATTTAATACGTCTACGCATTCATGAGAAAAGGGGTAGTAGGTATAAAATTATTCAAAATATTTTTTTCATATGATGCAAATAAAAATGTATGGTTTTCGCAATTTTTCCTTTATTTGTGCTCTAAGGAGTTACTTCGTGCCAAATTTCAAGATTCTGAGTTCATGGGAAGTGCCCCGTAGGTTTTGATTTATTTGGTAATGTCGAAAATTAGCTGAAATATGCGACATATTCGACTATATCTTTTGATTGCGTTGGCCTAGAAGTTTGAAATTTTCACAGCTCTATGAGGCAATGGACCTTAGTATTTCCTATAAATTTCAGCTTGTTACCTCCACGCGTTCCTGAGAAAAAGGGTCTTGACAGACAGACAGACAGACAGACGGACAACAAAGTGATCCTATAAGGGTTCCGTTTTTTCCTTTTGAGGTACGGAACCCTAAAAATATCGAGCGCGCGCTTGTCTAAGCCCCCTGTGCCGCCTAAACAGAGCAGCACACTCAGGCACGGTAGAAAGAGTGGGAGATACTAGTTCCTCTCCCTTCCCCTCGATCTTACGCTTTTTCGATCAGCATCACGTGACCCTGACGCGAGTTTGAAAGTTTTTACCCATACAAAAAAGTGCTCAGCGCCGCTAAAGAAGTTTTCACTTCAAAAATATCGAGAAATTCTTTTTTCGGATGAAAAAATTTTTACCGTAGAAGAGAGCTACAACAAACAAAATGATAAGGTGTACGCACACAGTAGTGAAGAAGCGAGCAACCGTATTCCGCGTGTCCAACGAGGTCATTTTCCATCCTCGCTCATGGTATGGTTGGGAGTTTCTTATTGGGGCTTAACAGAGGTACATTTATGTGAGAAAGGTGTAAAAACGAATGCAGTTGTGTATCAAAATACAGTCCTGACGAACCTTGTGAAACCTGTTTCTCATACCATGTTCAATAACAGGCACTGGGTATTCCAACAAGATTCGGCGCCAGCTCATAGAGCGAAGAGCACACAAGACTGGCTGGCGGCGCGTGAAATCGACTTCATACGGCACGAAGACTGGCCCTCCTCCAGTCCAGATTTGAGTCCGTTAGATTACAAGATATGGCAACACTTGGAGGAAAAGGCGTGCTCAAAGCCTCATCCCAATTTGGAGTCACTCAAGACATCCTTGATTAAGGCAGCAGCCGATATTGACATGGACCTCGTTCGTGCTGCGATAGACGACTGGCCGCGCAGATTGAAGGCCTGTATTCAAAATCACGGAGGTCATTTTGAATAAACTTTATTGTCATAAGAATCTATGTTTTGTTAAGTTCATTTTGGTATATAAATGGTTACATAATAAATAAACTTGTTCCAATAATTTTATATTAAACATGTGACAGAATTTATGACCTGACTAGGTATGCTTGAAGAGGGAACAAACATATATGCTACTTTGATATTTATAATATCAATAGGAGTCTTCTTAGCGGATGATATCGTAACTTTTAATATCTACAAAGAATATAATATTATGTCCAATATCGTAACATATAAAACCTATATTATATTTTGGTTCACATTAGTAGTTCAGATCTGAGAACAAGGCCGACCAGTGCCATAAAGTCGGTATGGTAATTGATGGTACAAAACGCATCTACAACATCCAACACACTTGTAATAACTGCAGATACCACTCAACAATAACAACAGAGAATTCACAATTTTTATAAAATTACCGAAAGTTGCATTTTAATTATTAAAATAACAAAACAAGCCAAAGAAGAAATATGACAATATTATAATAGAATCAGAAATAATGTTATTAAGATATTTACAACTATATTAGACGTGCTGTAGTGCAGTGTAGTGTGTGCTGTTTAAACGTGTGTTTATTCTTTAAGTAAAATATATTTTTGTTTATTAATTTATTCAATCTTTTTCCACTCCTATCCCCGGGCCCGTGACACATGACTTGAATAAGTAATAACGAATTTACAGGTCCCAAGTGAAGAACATACGACAGTATTTGATGTTTAAGTTATGTGCAAACATAATAATAGCTGATGATTATAGCTGGACAAATTCGATTGTCCAATGAATTCTGGGGTTTCCCAACACGGCAAATCCCAGAAAATTGCAATCAAAGTTGCTCTAATTAACAAAGTATTCTTGACTACTAACTTGAACAACATGGTGTCAATTTTGCTATTGGAGCACGATATCTGCCATTACACCAATATCCCGTGATACACTACCAATGCTAGGAAACGGATTCAGGAAATTTTTATAAAATTCTTGCATATATTATGTAGACACACTGTATTGGAATATATATGAACCTTTATATGAATCGTAAAAACTCTATTGTGATATTTAATTTGTATGCTAATTATGATGTTTTCAATAGCATAAGAATTTAATAGCTTTAGAAATAAAGGCGTGCCATTCCGGATGCATTTTCGTCCACCATTGGTGTTAAGCAGATAAATGATGGAAATGGATGGATAAGAGCGGCAAGGGTCAAGGGACAGAGTAAAATGGCATAAATAAATATTTCAGGACATTCTCACCCAGCGCCATCTAACTTCAAGCTAAGCAACTTTGTGCTTATGTTATGGTGGTTAGGATAACGGATATAATTACTTACCTACATACTTTTCTTTTGTAAATACATACTTATAATAGATATTGAAATCCACCCATACCAGAAACAAATAGGCTGTGGATCACACAAATATTTGTCCCACACGGGAATCGAACCCGCAACTTTCTGCGTTGCAAACGGCTATTAGCCCACCGCGCCACAGATGTCGTCGGGATAAAGGGAGGCCTATGCCCAATGCCCAGCAGTGCCTATCTCTAATAGGTACTAGCCACCGTGGACGAGTGCTTTGGCGTACCCGCTGCCCAGGAATTATGGCGTCCCGCAGAAACACCCCCAGGATTTGCGTGGGTATCCCCGAACTTCGACGGGGGAATTCCATATACCGCCCTGCAGTTCATGGCGTAGGTTGAGGAAGCACAATGCATTTTTTCTGGGTTAAAAAAGCCTTCGTATTATTCTAGGTTCTATAAGCTACCTATATACATACCAACTTTTTACATTCAGATTAGTGGTTTACACCTATCCTTACTACAGCATTAATATAATATTAGTTAATTCTTAGCTTAGACTTTACATGACCAAAGATCTTCAAAATCGTCTTTCAATTTGACCTAATAATAAATATTTGATTATTATTAACTGTCAGTTTATATACCTATTAGACCTTTACAAACCTTTAACGTGCTACCATCCGTCCATTAATTACCTACAGATCAATAATTAAATTTTAATTGATTTATCAACTACACGTCTGCCGCTGTATAACTATTAGAATAATTAAATAAACTAAAGAAAAGTTACATACTGAAACAAAATCAGCCTACCAACAATTTATTAAATTTATTTTTCTCAGTTTTTACGCTAAACGGGACATATCCCGCATTTAATTTTTTTTTATCTTTCAAGGAATAAAATATACCTAATAATATTAGGAAAAACTTTTTATGAACGATATAAGTATAATAAAAGCTTAAAAAATACATAAAGAAAAAAGTATTACAGAAGGTCCGAAGAAGAATTTAGACAGCGCTTTGGATTTAGCGATAAGCCTAGTTATCGCTAAATCCAAAGCGCTGTCTAAATCTCGAGCGACCTCCATATTGGACGGAGCTCTAAAACCAAACCAGAATTGACGTTATCCAGAATTTTCATTATTGAAATTTATTCTTCGTTTTGTAAAAAGGGCTTATAGGGCTTCAGATTTTAGTAGGTTGATAAAAATGTGAATCTTAATAATATAAAAAATAATATATTTCATGACCCAAAATTTTAAAATAGATGAGTTTTTGGTTTCTCCTTTCAATACAAGGTAAGCTTATTAATGGCATTAAACGTTACTTTGCAAATCTATGTGATAAATATTAATTAAATATCGATATTTAGTGTTAATTCCGGAATTAACACTAAATATTGATATTCAATTAAAAGTAAGGTGTAATCTAGCATGGTCCAACCACATCCGTATTACAAAAGTTTTTTAATCATATTTATCTTCTCAAAAATAGATACATTAGAGCCTATTAAAAATAAATTGCTGATTAAAATAATAATAGGCCTCAACCCACGTAGTAATTTCGATACAAACCTAATATGGCGTCCAATTAACAATGCACTTCGTTACTAATAATAAAACTTTATTGCGTGTTAGAATAATATAAACATTGCAATAAATGATTTATTATTTAGTTTGGATTGCTGCCAAATATGATTTGGTATTTGTTTTGATTTTTAGTTATTTGAATAGAATAGAGGTATTATTATGCTTTTTCTAAGGAATAGAATAGATTTGCTTATTAACCAAACTACATTATATCACATTGTATTATTTTAATATTATATACAGTTTATAATATCACTAGATTAACCATAAACTGACAGTTCATAAAAAATCCTTTGAAATATAATTAAAAAAAAAAAGATCCTACACTAATATTTATGTGAGAGATCTGAACTGACTGATTTGAAATTTGGTATATAGGTAGGTAGGTTTCTTATATCCTACAATAATTCGCTGTATAATAATTATATATTGACGCTGTTTTACGATAGGTAACAAACATATAAAAATTAAATTTTTTCCTTATTTTTTTAAAACAATTTTTTTCCATCAAATTCATTTCATTTCTCTTCCAATCAGTCATCGTTAAAAACTACCAAATCGTTAAAAAATTCACGTTTTGCCAAACAAAATTTAACTTCTTTCAAAAGTGTTTTAATCGCTATTAAGATGAAATTCTTACTCTATGGTCTAAATTCTTATGTGTAATTACAAGGCCAAATCGTCTGTATTATGTTTGATAGACACCAAAATTACCAAGTTTAATGTACCATAGTAGCAATACTGGTGTTTCATACATCTGCCGAAATTTAACAACTATTTCATCGTTTTACAACACATACGTTGTAATAAGTATATTTACTTACATTACACCATTAAATAACAGATAGTTTAGTACTTTAGATCGGCCGTAATAAGTTTTTGTTGGTTGGTAGGTTGGTTTTAGACCCGCGCCGCTGGTTCAGGCTACCAATGCTACGATATAATAAATAAATAAATATTTCAGAACATTTCACACAGCGCCACCTAACCCCAAGCTAAGCAACTTAATGCTTGTGTTATGGTGGTTTGGATCTTATCTTCTTATCTTATATAGGGGGCTGACAAAGTCAGCAACACATCGACCCATTGGGATCTATTGTGTTCACCCCTTGCCTACCGTTTCTTACTCCTCAAAGAAGTGGTTTATTAAAGTGGTGATCCCACTAAGAGAAAGAAACCTGTACTCCTCCGTGGTTAGGATACTTATATACTTTTCTTTTTTAAATACATATTATTATAAATACGAAGGTGGTGTGTTATATATCTACTCCTAAACGTCACAACTGAAAATTATTATTTTACGTGTGTCCATTAAGACCCTTTACCACAGGAGCATAGGTGGTTAAGATAATGTTATCGAATAACATAATATTTTTATACTCATCTATGGTTTTTTGAAGCTATAAAAAATCAAACTTCTTAGTTTTAACTTTTAAATTTTCTGAACATATCTAGTATTTAAGTAAGTAATATTATATAAGTAAGCGATTAAGATTAAATTTGTTTTATGAGACAGTTTGTTAAAAAAAACCGGTTTGTTTAAACTCTAAAAATAAGGAACCGCTGTCGCTGTGAAACGTGACCATTCTGTACTCTATTTATTCTGTGATGCAAACAATTAATTAACAAATGCTTAATTAAACATAGGTTTGGCGTTAACGTCGGTCGTTTTAAGTACTATGTCGAAGTAAATAGAATTGGAATTGATAAAAAAAATATTATGATGGAGTCCCTAGATGTATTTTTCATTGTTCTCGAACACGAATGGGTATTGGCACAGGACTTTTTATTATGTCAAAAATGCCTTTGCATGCGAATAAATAAATATTTTCTTTGTGTAAACTACAAGATATCTGACTTACTTAATCTTTTTTTAATTCGACTACAAACATGTGATATAAAAAAAAAAACATCCGTAGAAGAGAGCACGTTTTGCGTGCTCGATATCGCGCGGTTAATCTTAATAAAATACACAAGAACAAGTAACACGTTTCAATTCATATCTTAAACACTACTGAACCGATTTTTATAAAGCTTACGCTATGCTCTAGACTTAATATAAGCCAATAAAAGAATTATTCAAAATCTGATTAATGCTTTTGGAGAAATGCGAGTACAAACATAAAATATTATTGTTTCTGAAAATTGGTAAATTGATTTAGAAGCCTTAAAAATTATCCCTTGGTAAATTTCATAGTCCCTTCGATATTACAAATATACACATCAATCACCGTTGTTACATCAGTTTGCGATGTTTACCTTTCATCCAACTTTGCGAAAGTGTAATGTTTGTTACCACTTCACGCCTTAATGGCTGAAGCATTTGAACTAAAAATTTAGTATGAAAGCTTAGATCCTGAAATACATCAGCTATTTTGACAGGTTAAACAGCTAGGTACAGCTAAAATTTTCTTATATTATGGAAGATTTGCACAAGGCCAATATAAAAATTGATGTAGGCCGTAGGCTTTTCGATAAGGTTCGTACAACGGTGTTTCGAATTACTCTATGCTAACAACTTCGCCTTCAATTAATTATTTCGTCTTTGTCCACTTAATTATGTAAATTAATAACCAATATTATAATAACTTAAATATCTACGCTATTATTTTTTAACAAAGTCAAAATCGTATGCATGACATTACAAAGCTTCCACTATTTTTTTTATGATTCAAATGTCTATATTAAACTTAGTAAGTATTTAATTTAATATTCTATAACATTAATTTTGTATGTGGGTCATAGGTGGGCGTTTTTATTGTTATAAATGATAATATATATGTTATAAATGATAAAGTATGAATGTGATTTTTATCTCTTCGCGGTTTAACTGCTAAACAGTTTGAGCTGAAATTGTGGTATGTTGATGATAACGGTGGTATGTAGATGGCAACTTGTAGATAACTCTATAATAACACAAAAAATATAATATTTATTTATTTATTATAAAAGCTTCTTTTCGATAGGTAAAATCAAGAATTCTTCTACCTCTCTACCAGTGGATATTACTTTTATTTACATACTAGCTGTGCCCAGCGGTTTTATCCGCTGTCCTATAGCTTATGTGTCATTCCAGAGTCTAAGCTATCCCTATACAAAATTTCAGCTCAATCGGTCCACCCGTTTAGGCGTGAAATAGTAACAAACACACATCCAGACATCCATTCTTACAAACTTTCACGTTTATAATATTAGTAAGATTATAATCTATCTCACCCACTACTTGGTATATAGAAGGCCTCTTCTTGGTCACATCAAACCGAGGAGGGTTTCACATCATCCTTCTTTTACGAGTCTCATCCAGTTCCCTCCAACATGGACAATAGCGTCTGACCATTGCATTGCCTTGATTCGTAATGAGGTTATCCGACAGAGAACCAATGTTACCGACATAGCCTAAAGAGTGAGCAAGCTGAGTGAGCAAAGTGGCAGTGGGCTGGCCACATCGTGCGTAGAACCGATAACCGCTGGAGCAGACGAGTTTTGGAGTGGAGACCACGCTTAGGTAAACGTAGTGTAGGACGCCCTGCGACCAGGTGGAGGGACGACCTGAAGAAGATGGCTGGCAGAGACTGGATGAGGAGAGCCGAAGACCGGGCTCAGTGGCGCGTATTAGGAGAGGCCTATGTCCAGCAGTGGACGAATACGGGCTGATGATGATTGCCTTGAGATCTTTGTTGTAACTTTGGGTATGGATACACATCCATGTATCTTTGTTACCTTTTCACGCCTAATAATTAGCTGAACCGATTGAGCTGAAATTTGGTACGCAGGTAGATAGGTAGGTTGGACCCTTGAATTATACATACTCTACTTTCAGCAGGTAAAACCGGTAGACACAGCTAGTTTTTTAATAAATTTGATATTTTATAATATTTATCCAAATATAACTTTTTGTGCCATTGACTTTAAAAGATTGCTCAAATCGATTAAGAGGTTAGGTGCAGCTATCAAAATCAATATTAAATAAGTTTAATTATAATAAGTTTTATAATAATTCGATTTTTATTATTACTAATGATAATATTATTATGATTGAAAAGTTCAATTGGTTTTGCTTTGGGATCTTTATTTTTTACGAAAATTATTCAATCTGTCTACAATCCATAGCCATTACAACTTTAATATTATATTATGTGTACCTACTCAAATTGAAGATTTAAGTGTATAGGTATCTATATGTATTAGCAATATTTTCTATAAGTAAATTCTGAGATATTATATTTCTATTGTAAGTGTCAGAATTTAGACATTTAACGATGCGATTATTCGAAGAAAAAAAAACCTAATTCAGGAAATGTTGAATTAATTAAGAAAATCCATTTGAGTGCAAAATTCTTGTTTTATAATACGCATCATAATCTGAAATTGCCACTAAAAAGATATCAACGCGCGCTTGCGCTTAATAAATACTTTTTTATTATTATTTATTATTATTAATACGTCATAAAAGAAATTGCCCCTAAAAAGATTTCAACGCGCACTCGCATGGTTGGAAAGCTCAAATTGCTTTCTGTTTTTTCAAGTGAGTCTGAAATGTGAATATTATAATTCATAATTCATAATTCATTTATTGATTGCGAAAATGGGTACAATAAGATGGAACAATTTAGGATTAGGTATACCTCTAGAGCGCCATAATCTGCCTTTCGGCATGCAATATGTAATTTTTATTGATACACATAATAAATGTCAATTATAAAACAATGTGAAAATTAGGAATTAGTTATGTAGAATATGTCAATCAAGAAATTGGATATAATATGTCAATAAAATATAAAATTAATACTATACATTTTTATCCAATAAAAAATCATGAACACTGTAATAGGCTTTTGACAGCAATAAATCCTTGACTCGTTTTTTAAATATTACAAATGTATTCGCCTCAAGAATCGACCTAGGTAAGTGATTATAGATCCTAGGAGCCAACAATAATATCATTGTTTTTTTCTCTCTATTCTCATAATTAAATTCATTTGATATTTATCAATTTAAACGTTAAACTTTATTGTTTTTCTTATAAAACGACATTAGGTATATTTCTAGTATAAAACAATAATAAAGCTTGAAAAGGAGTGAGATATGGTAAGAATGTAAATATCACGTTAACTACGTAGACGATTAAGTGCTTAGTTTTTCTTCAAAGTAAATTCTTTGCATTTTATCTCTTTATGTCATACACTAACTTATACTCGCGATTTCACCCATTTATCCCTTCATTCTAGTACGTTCTATAGTTTGCAACAGTCAATCGTCTTAGATTTAAACCCCCATTGGCCATGGGTTTAAATCTAAGACGATTGATTGACTGACCTCCAGTCAACCAGTCGGACGACCACTGGACTAAATAACACGACCGATTGAGATGAAATTTGGTAAATAGGTAGTTTAGTTTTAGACCTTACTTAAATCGAGCAAAACCGCTGAGCACTGATAGAACTGCTAGTAAACAGATAATTATACCTACTGTTGATTTATAAAGTTTAAGCTTAAAGATGGATGACATTTATAACGTGTAATATTGCGCAAACGCATTCTACTGTGCGTGTCCATTAACAAGCTGTTATTGCTTGCTATTTAATGTTGCCAGTGATTATTAGACATTTACCTATTAAATATAATAACTATATACCTATTACCTAACTAGCTTATGCTCGCAGCTTTACACGCGTGGAGCCTTTCTTAGAAGAATAGGCCATAAAACCTATCTGTGTCCAAAATTTCAACAAATCCATTCAGCGGCTTTGCGTTAATAGATCAGTCAGCCAGTCATTGCTTCCTTTTGTATCTTTACATAATGATTCAACACTAGTTTCAGTATGACCTATTGTGTATTTGACTCGGTATCTAAAGGTAGGTAACACGTAGGTTTGCACGACTTGCTAAAAAGTATTATTATTCGCCTGATTTCCAGTCGTAGTTACCTAAAAATGTTTTATAGACATAGGTGTTTTTATAATAGGCAATAACAACGCATGTCTGTGAAGTTCAGTTCAAAACAAAATTTTCTCGAGTTCTTCAAAATACTAAACTAGTGACGATTTTGGTAGCTAGTGAAATTACGGAGCTGAAGAGTTTTAACATCTCATACTCTCGAGTAAGAAGCGTTGATGTAGTGCACCTAGATTTTTACATTACTGTGAAATCCTAGGTGGCACAGTACTGATTATGGGCAGCGTTACGACATTAATACAGTCCCTGAAAGCTCGAGATTAGTCAAGGCAATATCTGCAAGCAAGAGCATAACTCTAAATGCTGTTAGGACCAAAGATGGGAAACTAACGGAAACAGGTATAGAAACTCTAAGGATCATGACAGAGACGCATTTCCCAGACTGCAAAATTCATGATACTACGGATACAGATGATCACATGCCTGCATCAGAACAGAATCTGAGAACAGTAAAGGCAGACTGGGACACTGCTAAAAAGGTGGTAGAAGAACGAAAACTTAATTGGGTTGTGCAAAACTTCCAACCGTTCAAAGCACCGGGACCAGATGGCATATACCCAATACTACTACAACGGGGTCTTCCCACATTAGGCCCGCATCTGATGCGGCTCTTTAAGGCCTGCATAGCCTTTGGGTTTATATGGAGAGAAGTAAAGGTAACATACATTCCTAAGCCAGGTAAAGAAAGCTATGAAGAGGCTAAGGCGTTTCGTCCAATAAGTCTCTCATCTTTTCTACTAAAAACCCTGGAGAAACTTGTAGATGAATACATAAGGGATGGTCCTCTGGCAAAGAAACCATTTCATAAGCTACAATGTGCGTACCAATCCGGGAAGTCTACTGAAACCGCATTGCACTACGTAGTCACTAGAGCAGAACAAGCTATTGACGGTCAAGAGATTTGCGCGGCGGCATTCCTAGATATTGAGGGAGCATTTGACCGCACAACTTTTGAATCGATTATGAAGGCCGCCAATGAACACGGCATTAACCGTACCCTATGCAAATGGATTGATTTCATGCTGAGGGGAAGGAGAATAGGATCCTCTTTACTAGGGGATGAAATTCATGCCACAACTACTAAAGGCTGTCCTCAGGGAGGGGTATTGTCACCAACACTTTGGTGTCTGGTGGTAAACTCCCTTCTTACGAAATTAAACAGAGGAGCCTGCTATGCTGTAGGATACGCAGATGATATAGTAGTAATGATCAATGGCAAATTTCTCGAAATTGTATCGGAACTTTTGCAAAAGGCTTTAAAGATAGTGGAAGAATGGTGTCATATTAACCATCTTTCCATAAATCCGAGCAAAACTACGGTTCTTCCTTTTACAAGGAAGAGGAAGCTAGGTAATTTGAAAAAGTTACGTTTATTTGGCACAGAGCTAGAATGGGCTACCGAAGTAAAATATCTCGGTATGACCTTAGACAAGGAGCTCACGTGGAATCTGCACGCCAAAAAGGTGACAGAAAAAGCTATGAGAGTTTTCAATATGTGTAGATCAGCATATGGCAAGATCTGGGGACTTAAGCCCAAGGTACTTAACTTCATCTACACTTCAATGGTGCGCCCAATACTAACATACGGCAGCGTGGTATGGTGGCCTAGAACCGAACTTACGGTTTGTAAAAGGGAACTAGGCAAAATTCAAAGGATGGCCACTGTGGCTATCACAGGAGCGTTTAAGACTACGCCCAGTAAGGCGCTAGATAGAATCCTAAACCTTAAACCTCTTCATCTAGTCATTCAACAGGAGGCGATCAAAGCCTTATACAGACTCCAAGCTACAGGAGTTCATGACTTCAATAGGCCAACAACAAGGCACACAAAAATGAAGCTCAATAAAGAGCTACAGAGGAAGATGAACATGATCAGCGACGTAATGCCGCACATTAAAATCTTCAAAAGAAATTTCAAAATACATGTTCCCTCAAGGGAAGACTGGAAGCAGCAACTACGCACACAAGACGCAGAATGCTGCATATGGTACACGGATGGTTCAAAAACCGGATCCGGTACAGGGGCAGGTATATACTCGGAAAATATCCAACTCTGGAACAGTCTGGGTCAATACACTACCGTCTTTCAGACAGAGATGTATGCTATTATAGCATGCGCTGAAGAAAACATAAGGAGGAATGTAAAAGATAAAATCATCTACATTCTCAGTGACAGTCAAGCGTCACTAAAGGCCCTAAATTCCTGCAAAGTCAGCTCGAAACTGGTCCTGGATGCTGTGAAGGCCCTTAATAAATTAGGCCGCAGCAACACAGTACGACTAGTTTGGGTACCTGGCCATGTAGGTATAGAAGGGAATGAGAAGGCTGATGAGCTTGCTAGAAGGGGATCAGCAAATGCTATGCATGGACCTGAACCTAGTATGGGCTTGCCTGCATGCACCATCAACATGGCCATAAAGGAATATGCTGATTTAAAACACACGCAAGAGTGGGAAAACAGTCAAGGGCTGAGACATTCGAAGAAATTCCTAGGTAACAGCTATAAAGATGCTTCTAAATTCATTCTGAATAATGGAAGAAACAAAGGAAGAGCAATCATTGGTGCCTTAACTGGTCACTATGAAACCAACGACATGCTGTTCAAAATGAAGCTCACTACAACAAACGATTGTAGAGCCTGTGGCGAGGGTACAGAAACCATGGAGCATATTTTATGCGAATGCGACGTACTGGCTACGAAACGCATGAGCCTCCTTGGGACAGCGTACCCCAAACCGGAGGAGTACAGGTTTCTTTCTCTTAGTGGGATCACCACTTTAATAAACCACTTCTTTGAGGAGTAAGAAACGGTAGGCAAGGGGTGAACACAATAGATCCCAATGGGTTGATGTGTTGCTGACTTTGTCAGCCCCCTATATAAGATAAGATAAGATGGGCAGCGTTATCTCTTACCATCAGCGATTTGCTCGTCTTACTTCGATGCATAAAAATCAGCATCAGCAAGTGTCAATCTCAAAGCCTATATTTTAAAATGAATGCCATCGTGCTCCGTATCGTCTCAGTATAGTTACATCAAAGGTAACCGTGCAAGGCCGACAAGAATCGTCTGACTCTACTATGAGTTTCATGGAGGATTTTAGGAATTATGCGGTGAGTTCGATTCGAGTTTGAGTTGCTTTGCAAATATAAGAGTCGGAAGATTTTTTAACGTGAGGGTGTAGGGTACTGCAGGCGTAAACTTCTGATAAAGGACATCGATATTGTAGAAACAGTGGGCGAGATCTTCTCAACAAAATTTTGCGTGAGTTTTACAGTTTTCTTATTTCACTATTTATTTATTTTATTTTACTTATATAAAGTAATAAAGCCTGCTCTACAGTTACTACCTATCTAAGCCTAAGTTAACTTGAATTTCGTGTTTACTGATGAGACATGGAGGAGAGCTAGCTAGAATCGACCAATCATACCGCTTCAATTTTTTGACATCTCCATTTCAGAATTGACATTGATCAATTATTCTGAAGCACTTTGCACCGCTGCACGTGAAAAATGCACCCTTATAATATTGTTGTGATGCTTAGGGTTCAATTTCATATTTTATACACCATCGCCTTAACACGCCTCTCGTTTCTGTAAACATTTTTTTTAAAAGGTAATGCGGTGTTATAAAGTTACTTAAGAATAGAATACACTTTATTGAGACCAATAGAAAAATTACATCCAACTTATCACTAACCACGACCAAGCCGCGATTTACTCCTAAAACTTTCATATTTTACCCACAATACATTAGTAGTAACCAACTTATCTAGAAAATGATTAATGTCCTAGACTCGTAGTAGGGGTCAATTCAAAACCAGTAGCTCTTCAAGAGATCTCAACTACGATACATTGATTTATTTTTATTTAAGACATGCGCTTTATTTATGTTTGTCAATCGTGACGTACTTGGATATTAATTTAATTATTCCATTAACAAATAGATACAATGTCGATGACACTTTTAAACACTTATTATAGGCAATTTGTGTAGGTTCGTGAATATAGCCAATTTGATTGTTTTTGTTTTTAAAGTGTGGTCGACTCGTGAAAAGGTTTCAAAGTTTTGACCTAATAACTTTAAAAATGGATATGTAGACCTAGATCTATTTTTAGATATCTCACAGATTTAGTCATGTGTTTTTTTTATGAAAAGGTACAAGTTGAGCAAGACGATCTCCTGTTGGTTTGATCTCTTGATAGTGTCTGGTCAGATTTTGCATAAAAAGTATACACATATCGTTATACGATTCTAAAAATAATGAAAAGACAAAATTAAATTGTATCTTTTGTTTATTCCGAGATTAATCATAAAACGAATAAAAATGCAAAGTCGTATTGAAGCAACCGCTATAGCTACCTTGAGACAGAATGTAGTCGTTAAGAAAATACAAGAATTATTCAAATCATAATAAGTGGAAATGTTGCGAAATTTACCTACTTGTGCGGCAAATTGACCAGGCGCTTATTCGGAGTCATCACATTTTTTTTCTTGTTCATTATAGGTTCGCCTTTGACCACGATCTCGCCTGAACACGATATGGCCGAAGATGGTAGCAGACTACCTGGAAGACCTAGGTTTAGTACCTTTATATTTTTTTTTATTTTGACTATTTAGAGCGGATGGCAGATGGGGTCGAAAAGTGCTCGAATGGAGACTACGGGCTAGCAAACGGGCTAGGACGTCCACCCGCAAGGCGGACAGACGTCCATATAAAGGCCGCCGGAAGACGCTGAATGCAGGTCGCTTCCAACCGGTAGGTATGTATGGAGGTCCAAAGGGGAGGCCTATGTTCAGGAGTGGACGTTCTATGGGTGAGATGATGATAATTTTGACTACTTTACTTCGAGGAGAAAAGGGTTTGATTTCATATCTGCTACAACCACAACCTCTAAACAAAATTACCAGAACTTAGATAACAAATACTACTATTTTCTTACAAACTTTCAGCACATCCTTGGATGAATTTACTATTCTTTTTTAAAAGTTAAAATAAATATTATTATTTTACTACATACTCGTAGTATTGTAAGCCTGCTATGTAGGTACCTACCTACCTTGGTTCGAGTAGGTAAACTAAGCACTAAAACTAAATAATATGTAAGCGCCTTTGTTTATTTACTATTAGTAGCCACTGTTTTAATGCTTCTGCGCAATGCCAAGTAAATCATCGATTTACTAACCAAGGGGTCTGAAATCGACTTGATTTTGTTCGCAAGTCAGTCAAAATGTTGTAGGGTGAAACAACAGTGGAAAACTACAAGGAAAGCTCTATATTTATGTCATAAGTAAACAAGCAGACGGCCCACACGATGGTGAGTGGATAATACCGCCTATATCTGCAACCCTAGGGGTAGATATAATACTTATAATTATTGCCAGGGGTATTTTGAAGAACCCCATGTTATATAACCAACGGAAAAAAAACCGCAGAATCAGCACTATAACTTTACGGACAACATAAAATAAAAAAGTCAATTTTAGACTAATACAAGCAGCGACTTAGATACCACTAAGTGAGAGAGTCACCAAAATCGAGCTAAGTGGAAATCTAGCTCATTTACTGATATTTATGACCGTTATGTCATCCCCTGGATTTCAGCCTACATGCAACATCAGTCGCCAAGCAATAATATCGGTGACATAATATTGAATGGTTCAAGAATACGCCCACGTTCATACCATAAGCCAAAATGTCATCATTAGGTTGTGGTCAAAGACTACAAAAAATATATAAAGGAATACAAAAAGTGGTTTTATAAAAACATAAAAAAAAGTAATGGTGGTTGGAAAACATGAAGTGAATGTTGCCATGAGCGGTTTTAGAGGGCGGGGGTTAGCTACTCTTCTCTTTATTAATGAAATAGTCGTTATTCCAGATTATTACATCCATAGGGAGTAAGAATAAATACAAAATTATGAATTTAGTCATTTAAGTCACCCCTCCCTCTCTAAAACCTATTCTTATTATCTCCCAAGTAGTTAGCTTTCTACGTCAAATAAAATTCTTGATCCTAAAACTAAAAAACTAGATCCGGTAGGTAGATACTTTATTTTTTATACCAACGCTTTATTGGCGAGTGGGGTTACTAATGAGACCTCATTTCGTTTAACAGCAAGCTCAGTCCAAGATTTATTCCATGATTGCTGTAGTTTAAGATATTACCGATGTGGTTATTTTTTTGAACCACACAGCTTACAAAATTTTCTCCGTCGGCGCCTAATTGAAAGGTCAAACGACATGACCTCTTCGGAAGCAAGGTCACAATACCTACCTACCTACGATATTTAATAGCATCTTTTCAAAGAAGTACTTAAACGTCGTGTGGATAGTGGATAATTCCATCTGACCCTGCTCGATTTGCTTAGAGGCCATGAACTATGAAAAATCGTCTTAGAATCTCTTTGTGATCACACTAACCTATATTATTATAATAGTACTAGCTGTGCCCAGTGGTTTTACTCGCTGTAGTGTAGCCTATGTGTTATTCCAGTCTAAGCTACATACGAGTATATCTATACCAAATTTCAGCTCAATCGGTCGGCGGTTTAGGCGTGAAAGAGTATCAATCATACATTCAGACATCCATACATTCTTACAAACTTTCACGTTTACAGGATTTGGTGTGACTCGATAGGAACATACCAAAAAAACAGTGTTTCTCTACTATATTATACATATTATAAAACTTTCCTTTTGAATCATTCTATCTATTAAAAAAAATCAATGATCCGGCAAGCTGTCCATGAATTAAAAAAAAAAGTCTTCCGATTTATTCAGTATGACTTTATTTCCAAGCTATATTTGAGAATTTACAAATGCAATATTATATAGGTACAATGTTTTTCTATTTCTATGTAACTTTATGTTTGATAGTTTTAATAATTTAACGATGTACATAATACATTACAACTTATTGATATAGGTAGAATTTGTTGCGAGAGTTACGAATATTTTACGTAATTTTAATACATTGTAAGCATGATACGAGGGGTGATCCAAAAGTAATGATAATCAGATATTTCTAGAGCACATAAAAAAATGAAAAAAAATTTTTTTGCTGCCTCATATATCCACTAGTTCATCATAAAAAAATCATATAAATAGGACACGATTACCGGAAGGTACATTCATTTCAACTTGACCCTCCAAAAACGCCTCTACAGCAGTAATCACCTCGCTTTCGTTCTCAATTTTTTTGCCCCAGAGTTGTTCTTTGAGTCGAGGAAAGAGATAGAAGTCACTGGGAGCCAGGTCTGGCGAATAGAGTGGGTATTCGAGCAATTCTAATCCCGTTTCTTGAATGGCAGCCATTGCGACGGCGGCTTTGTGAGCCGGTGCGTTGTCTTGGTGAAACAACACTCCAGCTCGGAGTTTGCCTCGTTTTTTTTCGTTAATGGCTTCCCGCAATCTTCTTATTTGGTCTGCGTAATAAGGGCCCGTAATAGTGGCTCCCTTTTCTAGGTATTCCACCATAATAATTCCTTCAGCATCCCAAAAAACGGACGCCATAACCTTTCCTGCCGAACTTGACATTTGAATTGCTTCGGCGTCGCAGAAGAGGCTCGTTTCCAAGTCATCGATTGCTGTTTGGTTTCCGGATCAAAATGGTGGATCCAAGTCTCCTTCATGGTCACGAAACGAGACAAAAAAAGTTCCCGATCTGTCTGGAACTTTTCGAGATTCGCCCTCGAAATGTCGACTCGTTTTTTCTTTTGCTTGTCGGTTAACATTCTCGGTACCCAACGCGCAGAGACCTTTTTCATATGCAATTTGTTCACAAAGATTCTTTGAACACTACCATATGAAATCCCTGTGACCTCAGCCACATGCCTTATGGCCACTCTTTGATCTGCCAATACGATATCTTCGACTTTTTTGACGTTTTCTGCAGTGAGGGACGTGGATGGGCGGCCCTCAAGATGTTCATCTTCTGTGGCTGTTCTACCCAGCTTGAACTCCTTTGCCCAGCGCGAAACCGTGGAATATGGAGGAGCAGAGTCCCCCAATGTTTCCACTAGGTCGCTGTGTATGTCTTTGGTAGACATTTTTTTCAAACAGAGGTACTTGATGACAGCTCTGATTTCGTTTTTCTACATTTTCATGTTTATTCTCCGACTGTTCGTATTCAAATGAATGTACCTCCCGGTAATCGTGTCCTATTTATATGATTTTTTTATGATGAACTAGTGGGTATATGAGGCAGCAAAAAATTTTTTTTCATATTTTTATGTGCTCTAGAAATATCTGATTATCATTAGGTACTTTTGGATCACCCCTCGTACATTACAATTATTATAATTATTTACAATAAGCTGTGCCCCACAATTTCGCCCGAGTAAATCCCAATACTGTAGTAAAATCAGGATAAATGGTAGCTTACGTGCTTTCTAAGTTTCCTAACAACATACAAAATTTCACCACAATCAGTTCAGTAGTTTTCTGCATGAAAGAGCAACAAACTTACATACTCATATACAAACTTACACCTTATAATTTCCACTAATATTAGTAAGAAGCATACAATAATCTCATATAATTTATCCCGCCATCTAGGTTTAGTAAGCTACCATCTACGGCCGCACCGCCACTTAAGAGCGTATATATCGAGTGCCGCTCTCTCGCTCGCACAATTTGACGAATTTTGAAATATTCATGGAATTAATTCCATGAATTTGAAAATTCCTCTGTACCAGCTCTGCATAATATTATTGCACACATTTTAATTGTTTTCAGTGAGATATATTAAAAAATGTCATAATGAAATTTTTTGAAAATTTTTTTTTTGATAATTTTGCTCCTCCAATTTTAAATATATCAAACTGAAAACACTTTTAAAATGTGTGCAATAATATTATGGAGGGCTGGTATAGAGGAATTTTCAATAAATTAATTCCTTGAATTTATATTTCAAAATTCGTCAAATTGTGCGAGCGAGAGAGCGTCACTCGATATATACGCTCTTAAGCTCACGTGAGATCGTGGTCAAAGGGTAACCTAAAATGTGACGTAGATGCTGCCGTAGATGGTAGCAAACTCAACCTAGAAGGCGGGATAAAACCAGCTATATCTCCTTACAATAACTTCAACTCATTTCTCTTCTTATACCCATCAAAATGTACTCCTTTAATATGATTCTTCAGCAGATAGTTTTGTCCGAAAGCTTTGTCGCACATGTTGCACGGGTGTACTTCTGTCTGTTCGCTGTGCGTTGCTTTCTTGTGTCGGTGGAGATTCGACTGGGCGTTGTATTTCTTGCCGCAGATGTTGCACACCCAGGAAGGAGGCAGGTGACGGCTTTTGTGCAACTGGAAAAATATTTCATACATTTATTAAACCCTTGATCCAGGAAACACTTCCAGTTCAAATCAAAATTGACATCTATTATTTCTAATTTATTTAAAATAAGATTAAAATTCGCATGTGCATTCCGATCGAGCCACTCGGAGACTGAAGGGTTAATTAAAGTTAATCTGTTTAGATGGTACATGAAGCTAGGAAACTAAAGAATGTGGCCTCCTGACCATAGAAATAAGGATCATCCATATCGTCTAGCTACCTGTTATTCTGACACATTTCACCACTGAGTACTGAGTAGCAGGCAGTAGGCAGGTACATTTTCCTAGCATAACAGGTTTTTGAAAACGAAAGGGGCATAATAAGCGTCAAACTATTTTTATGCCTTTTTGATTTCTTGATCACATATTAGCCCCATAGGTATTAGGTACCTATAGTAGTTAATCATTTAATTATTTTCGCATCTGTTTTTAAGTTATGTAGAATCTTTTAGTTGCTGAAAAATGCAATGCAATAGGAATTTTATAGTTTAAATTAATGTTTGCTATTTGCTATAGATTAGGTTCTAAATGAACCAATATATCATTATTGATTAATGTCTATCATAATAGTGATTACCTTAAGTCCTTGTTTACTGAAGAATGTCTTAGAACACATCGTACAAGCATGTGGTCTCACCCCTGTATGTGTATTCAAGTGCGTCTTATATAACGAAATATTCATAAACTTCTTCCCGCACCACTCACAAAGGCGCGTCTTTGTCATATCAGTTTTCAATATCCTCAATGTATTGTAATCCTCTTCTGTATGATCAGATAAATAATGCTCTTTACGAGAAAACGGGCTTATACCAACCCAATCACAGATGTGGCAATTAAACTTTCTCGGCCCACTCTCGGTAACATTATGAGATATCTTCAAATGTTTACGATAAACAACATCAGTTATGAATAAAATGTCACACTCTTCACATTTAGTGTTATTTTCATTGTGTACGAATTCTTCACTAAATCTTATATGTTTTTTTAATTTGTGCTGTTGGAGACCTAAAGGATTGTGGAAAGCACTAGCGCACAGTTCGCATATATTCCGAGCTCCGTGCACTTTATTTATATGTTGATACAACTGTGCGTTAAATGTAAACTTTTCGTTGCAGTATTTGCAAGTGAATCCTATGCTTCCTTCGTGTCTTTCGTAATGTTTTATCATTAGTTCTCTTTTGTTTGTGACGTAATCACACAATTTACATTCGTATAACATTCCGTGAGAGGCTAGAGTGTGTTTGTACAATGACAGCTTGGTCCGAACCCTGACGTGACATAAAGAACATTCGGCCGGCATAGACTCGTCATGCTGATTTCTATTATGATAATCCAACATTTTAGCACATTTGAATGCTTTGAAGCAACTCTCACAACGGTGATTGCTGTACAAATAATCTGGGAAAAGTCTACGTTTCTCAAACTCTGCAATCATTTGCTCCTTGTCATCATGGAGGTACTTTATTCTGAAGACAGATGAATAAGGAAATCTGGCTTGGATTTTTGACATAAAACTGATTTGGGTCTGCTGGAATGGGCCTGGCTTCAAGCAGTACTTGTACAAAGTAGAAAGAGATTTCAAGCTACATGAGTCCAAACTGCTAATTACCACTTCTGCATCTATAGTGGTCCCTTTATTGTCTTTCACTGGGCCGTACTTCTCAAATTTCTTTTTCAGAACATTTATCAGGACATTTCTATCAATTTTTCTTTTTTTAAACTTATTTACTGCGCCTGCCTCGAACATGGATGCATTTGTGATGGGCTGTTTAGATGATTCTAGAATGTTTTTTTCTTGGTTTAGTTTTGCTGCAAACACTTTGAGATCTTCAATCGAGTCATCACTGTCAGATTCATGTCTTTCACTTAAGTTAGCATTGTCATCACTCATGTCATCATCATCTTTGCTATCACTGGTGATTTCAACCTTCACTTTTGTATTAGAATTATCTTTTTGATCATTACATTTAGGTAATGTTTCTAAACCATTATCAAAATATACTGCTAAGGTTTTTTCTTCTTTAATAGGTTCAACCTCAATGAAACCAGTGCTTTCGTGAAGTACAGGTTTAGAATCATACGAAGTATAATCATCATCTTTAGTAATATTCATAGTAATGATATGGGGATATTTAGACCCGCACACTGTGATAGGAGCTAAATTACCTCCATCTGTGTGATAAAAATAAGTTTTAAAGTTATTCTTCTTACACAGACTTAGTTCTGACAACGGTATTTCAGTATACAGCAGATTTATAGGCTTTTTCACTGCTTTTTTCTTCTTGTATGAAGTCAATTTATTATTGGCCAGTTTGCAATTTTTCTTGAAGTCATTGAATTTCTTAAGCTTGTAAATACAATAAGAACAAAATTTGCACTCGATTTCATTCTCGAAATCGCACAGTTCCTCATACAATCGTTTTAATTCCTTCGGCAAAGACCGCAGCTTACACTCGCTGCGTAGACAAATGTGGCAAACGGGAAGCATTTGGAAAGCTTTCCAATTCACACGATGATGAAAATAAATGCAATTTGCACTGGTTCAAATATTGTTTATCATGATTCTGGACCATTTATAACACATAACACAATAAATAAAATTCATTAAAAATTCCATCAAACGAGAAGGCAGTATTGAACGGTTGACGGTTGTCTATAATTACTGAATGTCAATGTCAAAAGTCAAAATGATTTGCTCATTATTGCTTTCTTTTAAATATTAAGATTCACTTTATAGATCATTCACAGTTATTTTACCTCTAGCCCTTACATTGGCTAGCCTGAAAATAATGTTGCCATGTCAGGTGAGTATTGACTTCCCCATTTTTAACCAACTACAAAATGGCGAATTACTTTTTTCTTCCACAACCACCTCAATATGGAAATCAAATGAAAGGGCACTGTATAAACTTTAAAATCCAAGATAGCCGCCATTCAAAATGGTGAATTACGTTTTGCGTTGGGGCGGGGTTTTTTAATTTTTTTATTTAATTCACTTGTAAGTATTATTTTACAGTGATGTGTGTACTTACATGAATTTCCTGTTTCGAACCTACCTAATATTTTATATAATATTGATAGTTCGCAGTAACCACTTGTTCATATTATGTTAACCATCCGATATTGTTATAGATAAATTCTTTTTCTTCAAAGGAAATTGAGTTTATGGGCATTGGTAAAGCTTGGGATTATAATAATAATTATTAAAACAACGAGTACAAGTAACCAAACCTTATCAAGTACAAAAAGTAACGTTTGAACAAGAAAAGTAACGCATTTTTGAAAATTTTACACAATATACACAGTTGAATAGAAATACGCTTACATATTCTAACATTTCGGTGATAATTACTAATTTTTCAGTTTATTTAAATAAGAAATTGCTAATCAACAAAAAAAAAATCCTTTTCTAAACCAGATAAAGTTATACAAAATTGCCTTATTTTTTTGTCTCTGCTAAATCAATAAATTAACTATTATTTTCTATACCATTACAAGGAAAAATATTCATGAATTATAAGGTTCAATTTAAAATAATGACCTTGAAAAGTATCGTAAAAGTCAACTAGACACGAATACAAAAGTAACTCAAAGGGTGAAAAAGTAACGTAAAACGTAACAAAAGTAACGATCTGGCAACATTTTGACAAAAATGCAACATAAAGAAAATAATTTTGACATCTGTCAGAGGTAAAATAACTGTAAATGATCTATAATATATTTGCTGGTATCATTAAAATTATTGTAAACCTTATAATGATAATATAATTTAACAAGATATCGTAAAAAATGGTAGCAAATTAAAATTTCATAAAATGGTTAAGTTGATAAATAAATAAATGTCATCTCCAAGAGCTACATAATCCAAAAAGAACTTAATGGACCCAAAATCACGACACGTATTTTTACTCTATTATTTAGGCGATTTTAAACATTAGCAAAGATACGTACTTGCGCGTTCTTATTAAATTTAGAAAAAAGATATATGGACTGACTTGAAACTGACATTACAAACTGCAGACTTTTTTTTTTTTTTTTTTAATAATATGGCAACATGTGCATTTTGCCAGTGTCGAGTAAAAAAACTGCAGACTGCAGCTTGACGTCTGACGTTGACAGTTTAGACAAAAAATAGCAAAATATTTATAGAGATTTTTCTAATTAAATTATTAAATAATTTATATTTTCTTTGTCCATGAAATGAGTAAATATCAACGAATGTTGTGCATAGGCTTATAATCGTTATAATCTTCATGAAAATTATATTATTGAAGAAGCCCCAAAATGTATCCCATTTGCTACATTTGTCTACGCGGCGACCGATATCTTCGTGCTTCGTCTGAAGAATTGGAACATATTTACGAAGAACTGTGCGAATTTAACAATGAAAACGATTGCAAGTTTTGTTTTGAGTGTATTTACAAACTGAAGAAATTTAATGACTTCAAGAAAAGTTGTCTTTTCGCTGCCAAAAAATTAAAGTCATGGAAGAAGCAAAAATCTGCAGCGAAAAAGCCAATTCATACATTATGTAGTGAAATGCCGCCGTCGCAACTAAACCTCAGTAAAAAGAATAACTTTACGATGTATTTCTACAATGCAGACACAAATATCTCAGCTCCCGTAGCAGTTACTGGTTCAAAACATATTGTAACTATGAATATTGCTGAAGATATTAATGATGAAATTGTGAACAATCATTGTAATTCTAAATCCGAAACTGTAGAGAATATTTTAAATATTGAACTTATTAAACAGGAGACATTTTCAGTAATTGAAGGAAGAGATTTAAGAAAATTATTTAATGGCAAAAAGGTAGCAGATAATTCAAAACCATGTGTGAAGGCTGAATTTAACAGTGATAGTGATGATGATAATATGAGTGATGAAAATAATTTAAACAAGGAAATGAATGTTAATAAAAATATAAGTGATCATGAATCTGACAGTGATGATTCTAACACAGAACTCAGTTCACTAAAGGAATTGTTATCAAAATTGAAGCAAGAAAACAATGTGCCAGAAAAGATAGAAAAACATACTGAGCAAGCTCTAAGTATTGAAACAGACACATTAAATAAGGTTAGAAAAAGAAAGTCTGTAGATAAAGATGTACTAAAAAGCCTGTTGAAAAAGAAATTTGAAAGGTTCGGACCAGTAAAAGATGATAAAGGGAATACCATAGACGTAGATGTAGTGATAAGCAATTTAGACTCATTTACAGTAAAATTTCTACGCACAATTTATAAATTCTGCTTAAGATCTGGTCCACTTCAATCAAATGATATTCGTACATTGTCAAGAATTCAAGCAAGATTTCCATATACGTCTGTATTTAGAATAAAATGTCTCCAAGATGACAAGGCCCAGATGCAGTTAGAGTTTGAAAAAAGGCAGAATTACCCAGAATACATAAACAGTAACCATCGCTGTGAAAGCTGTTTAAAAGCATTCAAATGTGCTAAAATACTGGATTATCATAATAAAATACAGCATGATCAATCGATGCCCGTAGAATGTAAATTATGTCATACCAGGCATAAAAACAAATTAATGTTGTACAAACACACACAGTCCTCTCACGCAATGGTATATGAATGTAAGTTATGTGTATTCACCACAAATTATAAAGAGACAATGTTAAAACATTACGAAAAACACGAAGGAAGTATGGGATTCACCTGCAAGTATTGTGGAGAAAATTTCTCATTTAACGCACAGCTGTACCTACATATAAACAAAGTGCATGGAGCACGGAATATATGTGAGCTGTGTGCTTGTGCCTTTCACAGTGTAAATGGACTGAAGCAACACAAAATTAGGAAACACGAACGAAACGGTGAAGAATTCACACAAAACGAGTTTAACATCAAATGTGAAGAATGCAATGTCTCATTTATATCCAATACAGTCTTCCGTAAACATTTGAAAATATCTCACAAAATAAAAGAGCCTCGGGAATTGAAAACGGATAGAAAACAGAGGAAATACGCTTGTCATCTGTGTGATTGGGAAGGATGCGGGTTGGCTTCCCGTAAGGAACATTATGCTACTGACCATCCGAATGAAGACTATAACAGTATTAAATTAGTACAAAACACTAAGAAGCATCTGTGTGAGACGTGTGGGAAAGAGTTTACGAATGTTACCGTGTATAAAGGACACTTGAATACTCATACAGGGGTGCGGCCGTATGCTTGCAATGTCTGTGGAAAAACATTCTTCAGTACACAATGTCTTCAGGTAATAAATGCTTTATTTACATCTCCTATTTTCTATTTTCTCACAAAACCTTTGCTAATATTGTCTGGTGTGGTAGGTACACATATCTTGGAAACTACTATCTTTTGATACCATCTTTTTATATTATTATCAACCGAGCGAAGCGAGGTCTTAGAGTCGAGAGCCGCGAAAAGCCTGCGTTTTGACCAGTTTAACGGTTGACCTCTGGTGCCTAACTTTGATCGACATTTACTCAAAAACGGTAAATCCAAATTAAATGAAATTTTGCACACCAGTTAAATAGGTTAATAGAATACTTATAGTAAAAAAAAAGCCAAATAGGCTTCAGTATTGCAGAGATATAAGTGACTTAAAGTCTTTAAGATAGGTCTGACGATAATTTCAAAACTGGTACGCCGATAATTTTTTTTCTGAGCTATTAACATTTTTTATAACCTACCTAAATATTTTATCAAAAGTGTATGTTTGTATGTATGTTTGTTACGCGATAACTTGAAAACCGATGGTCTAATCTTGATGAAACTTTGCAAACGCGTAGTACATATCCATAGAATTTTTAAGTTCGAACATGAGCCAAATCGGTCGAAGGGTTCTAGAGTTAAAGAGATTCCTTGATTACCACGTTACCGAAGTTCCAATCTTGACGGAACTTTGCGAACGGGTAGTACAAACGCAAAGAATTCTCATGTTCAGAAATGAGCCAAATCGGCCCAAGAGTTGCAGTTAAATCTTTTATTAATAATGTAACCGGGATATAATTGCGATTTACTGTCTTAGGAGATGGGAACATTTTGATAGGTAGATAAACGCAGTTTGAAATTAGTTCGAATAGTACGGACCGTTATGTAATTGCGATTCACTGTCGTTGAAGATGGGGCATTTCGGTAGGTTGATAAACGCAATTTTAAATTAGTACAGATATTAGAGTTGACCATTATAGATTTGCGATTCATTTTCTTAGAAGATAAAAACATTATGTAAGGTAGATAATCGCAATTTCAAATTGGTACAGAAATTAGGGTTGACCGTTATAGTTTTGCGATTCATTTCTATAAAAACACTTACATTTTGTTAGGTTGATAGACACAATTTCAAAATGGTTCATAATTTAGAGATGATCATTATAGATTTGCGATTCACTCCCATAAAAGACAGTAACATTTTGTTAGGTTGATAGACGCAATTTCAAAATGGTTCATAATTTAGAGATGATCATTATAGATTTGCGATTCACTCCCATAAAAGACAGTAACATTTTGTTAGGTTGAAAGTCGCAATTTTAAAATGGTTCAGTATTTAGAAAAGACCATTATAAGACCATTTAATAAGGCTGCAGCCTTTTTAATTATTAAATACACAATTTCATCTTGGGCATATTAGCTTTTTCGCTGGCAGTAAGATATATTATTATTTGTGTAGCCTATCTGCAAAACTTTTTAAAACTTAGAATAGTTTGTGCCGGCACATTCAACAATAAAGGTGCACGAGCACACCGTAGTGCAGCGCAGACCACTGGTGGCTCTCTCCAAAAAAGTCAGCAAAAAGTTGAGATCACTACGTACGCGCCCATCCAAATACGTACACGCATAACATTGCTTAACTTCGATGATTACGTTCTTTAAATAGCGCTATTTTTAAATGAATTAATTTTATTAAAAACTAGCAAACCCGGCGAACTCCGTTTCGCCACCAGATGGCTTCGTTTTATGTAACATTTCGTTTGGTGATTAAAAAATGAAGAATTTTTTTGTTTTATATTTGAAAAGGAAAAAATTTATTTCATTTCACAACAGTAATAAAGTCATTTCGATTACAAAAATGAAGTGTTATTTAGTTGAACTTCTCTAAGTAAATGAAAGTGAATCCAAAGTAAATACTGAATCGAAGCGTTATACGTGTCCGCAAATTATCCGTTTCATTGAAGTGCTCTTTGGTAAACCACATTTTTTGTTTTTTGGTTTGACGTTAACACAAACAAAGCTGATGGTTTCCCAACTCGTGAACACGCAACGTATAACTGCCCATGTGAAAAACAATGATTTTCTAAATTTATCCCGCAAACACTAAGCGATTGGCCTTTCGACTTGTTAATTGTCATTGCGAACGCAAGGCGAACTGGAAATTGCAATCGTTTAAAGTCAAACGGAAGATCAGTTGGAATCATTGGTATTCGAGGAATACATACATTTTCACCTGCGTACTTTCCGTTAATAATGGTTGCCTCAATCAAATTCGGCATAAGTCTTTTTACCGAAAGTCGAGTACCTACCGTTGCAAAGTCGCGGTGGATTCAAATTACGCAATATCATAATAACTGTACCAACTTTGAGTTGCAAGTTATGTGGTGGAAATCCTGGTAACTCCAGAGAGTTCAAAAACTCCGTTGGATAATTTACTACATCATCGGGATTTGTTAAATACCTGCTGTTGAAATTTAATAAAAATTTGCCCAAGAACACGCTTTTTTTTTGTATTCATCCAACGATAGCCATTGGTTACTACGTTGCCAGCATTAATTCGAAATAAGGTTGCAATAAAACTTATCAATATCCTCCGCGCCGACACGGCCATTACCACCTTAAAGACAAATGCCTGCTGTTGACATTTGCCCAATACGCGCGTGGTTTCCAATTGAATAACTTATTTTTTTTACTTTTTTTTCATTTCTTTTGAAATTTTTCCTGAATTTTCTTTGCTATAAACCTTGCGGAGCCCGAGACCTTTCCAACGAATGCAAAACCGTGGAAATCGGTTCGTGCGTTCTGGAGTTATAGCGTCAGGGAGGAAAACCCGACTTATTTTTATATAGTAGATTAAAAGTTTTCAGATTTTTTCCCTTATTTAAAATATATGTTAAGGTATGCCAAATTTCATAAACATAGGGTAACGGCAAGTTCTCTATGAATATTGATTTATTCAGAGGGTCAAAACATTTTTTGAAGGATAAACGGGTGCATTTTTTCGACTTAAAGTTAAAGTTCTTGTATTAGGATATTTTAAAAAAAGTCTAAGGTCTAAAGTCTAAGGTTTAACGGAAATTGGGCCGCGAGGTCCCAGTTTGAGGCGAACTACTAGTTTTATTAGACAAACACTCAAGCAAACTGATGGTGAGCAGTTACCACCAATTAACATTTTCAACATCAATGCTTTTACAGATTGGTGTTGGTCTTATTTTGCTGTTTAACAGACAACACTTTGCCTATCATATCCCATCATTTCATTCACTATGTGTTTCCATAATTAAAAGGCTGGACTGACTGTTTTGAATTTGGTATTCAGAAAGCTCTAATCATAGTATAACACAAACTTTTGTCGAGGAATAGACCTTGCAGTAATTAATAAATCATTGAAAAACTACTTTTTTTCAGTTACACAAAGAACGTCACCTCCCGCCGTCTCGCGAATGCAACATTTGCGGGAAGAAATACAACAACCTAACCAACCTCCTTCGTCATAAGAAGATACATAACAATCCACAGAAATATTACTCATGCAATATGTGTGAAAAAGTCTTCTCGCAGAACTATTTGTTGAAGCAACATGTTAAAGGTGTACATTTTGACGGGTACAAGAAGAGAAAAGAAATTAATTGATGTTATAGTTATTGTTTTTAGTATTACGTAAGATTAAATGTTATTTATATTTTGGAAATATGTTTTTGATTTTATAAGGCTGAGAAAAGGTTCAAATTCCTTTTTTTTTTTAAATGGGCTACAAAAGAGCATTTTTGTAAAATAAGTTCCGTATAGCGACGGTTTTATACTGTATAAGTTTATTTTTATTTTATATACGTAAATCTTAAAGGTAAACAGCTTTGAACCTGACCTTTTAAATGTTTTTGCTCATATTTCTCATGATTTATTGTCATTCTAATGTAATATGTTTTACTAAAATACAATAAATATGTCATCTTAACAGTTATTACATGATGATTTAGATTTATAACTTCCTTTTTGTTTATAAATATGAAAATTATTAAAATAATTGAATTATAATGTGATTTCTTATTTATATAATAACAGTGCCATCTACATGTTTTGTTATAAACCACGTCAAAACCTCCATAAAAATATTTTTGAACCTATATCTTAGGTAGTACTAGTTTTTGCAACTCCCGACAGATGGCGCTATTTTCAATGCGACGCGAATGCGATGTGTTTTTAAACGGTTTTATTTAGCTTACTCCGTTTGTTTTATTATTCTTTTTTCATTTTTCTTTTTTCTTGGGTCAAATTTAGTAATTGAAATTTGACCCTCTTTCTGTCAACCGATTGATCTGAAATTTAGTATACGCCTTTGGTTCTGGTGACAATACAATTATGTGTATTCAAAATTATTGTAAATCCAAGATGGCCGCCGCTACAAAATGGCGGATAACGTATGTTTTTTTAATCCAAGCAATATGGGTATTAAATGAAAGGGCTTGATAAGTAGAATACAGTGCACTATACAAAATAAAAATCCATGATGGCCGCCGCTACAAAATGGCGGATAACCTATTTTTTAAATATCAATATGGGTATCAAATAAAATGGCTTGACAAGTAGAATACAGTGTACTAAAAAGCTTAAAAATAAAAAAGGTAAAAAAAGTTTTTAAGTTAAACGGTTTTATTGTAAACATGTACTAAAAGCTAAAAAATAAAATCGTGAGGCACGTCAAATATCTAAATCTAATGAACAATTTAACTGAAAATTGTAAATATTTGACGTGCCTCACGATTTTATTTTTTAGCTTTTAGTACATGTTTACAATAAAACCGTTTAACTTAAAAACTTTTTTTACCTTTTTTATTTTTAAGCTTTTTAGTACACTGTATTCTACTTGTCAAGCCATTTTATTTGATACCCATATTGATATTTAAAAAATAGGTTATCCGCCATTTTGTAGCGGCGGCCATCATGGATTTTTTAGCTTTTAGTACATGTTTACAATAAAACCGTTTAACTTAAAAACTTTTTTTACCTTTTTTATTCGACTTTCGAATGATACATTTCTGCCGCACAAAAGACATCAACGGGTGTAACTTGCAAAATAAGTTATTATAATCAAAATTTTGAAATTGTACAGTTAGCCTTTAAAATGTAATTTATTTTAAAAGTAAGGAATAGTCAGCTACTCAAATAAATGTTTTTCAAAATAAAACGTACCTACTCTACAATTATTCCAAATGAAATTATTATAAAGTTAACTAATATCTATTTGAATATTTTAAACTGTATAAAACTGCTGTAATACTTCTATCCTTCTATTCTAAACTTGTATTTTTCCATTCCTGATTAGTTGTCTGGAAGAGATCGCTATTAGCGATAAGACCACCAATTGTAGCACTTTTTAAATCAAATGAATTTTATGTAAATTGTTTTGTTTTTAATTATTGTGTGCAATCAAAAGTTATCTATCTTATACTCATTTGCTTTTGTCTTATTAAAGAATTGAGAAAACATAGGTCATGGACTTTGAAAATTCGAAGAGATGAATAGTAAGTATAAAAAACTCCAATTATAAGTTCTTGACACATTTGTGTCGGTAAGTATGTGGTAAATAATGTACTTAATCAATAGCTTATTGTACCTAAATGTCCAGTCACCATTGTCTAGCGTGGGTAATCAGTTTTTTCTAGTTTTCTGTCCAAAACGTAAACCGTCGTGGTGCAAATTGGAACTAAATGTTCCCAATAGATGTTTGTATTGAAGTTTATACAGCGCCCCCATCCTCAAGTCTGTTTCTTTTTGAACAAGCATAAATTGTATGTACTTACATACAATGTACAATACCAACCTTAGTTCCGATTCTTTGGAGGGACAAAAACCTTATCATTATGTACGTAGTACTTTATCAGAGATTGTTATTATCTTGTGTAGGTACAGTAATTTGAACCCATGTGATAGTTGTAAGAATATAAGTGGTAAGAGTGATATTTTCCCTACTTATTTGAATAAATTATAATACTATTATGCTGGTAGTGAAATTACTGGATTGAATTAAGAAGTCAATACTTCTTGCACCAATGTGCAGCGTAATTAGAATTTTACATCATTGTAAAACCCCGAATCTTGGGTGATCACTGCACTGACTTCTATTCTATTCTATTACTTGTCACACAACCACAGAACAAAGGACAGGACAAGTGACAGAATAACTGCTCTAACAGATATGACACGTACCTTAATCCCCTAAACAGAACGGGCTTAAATTTGGCACAATAGTATATTATATAATACGTTTAACGACTCGACGTTTTAATAGGTACATGAAATAGTTTTACCCTTAGTAAGGCATAATTTTCGAAACATCATTGCATTAAGGCTATATTTTCTTCAAGTCATCATCATGATGATGATCTCAGCCGTAAGACGTCCACTGCTGAACATAGGCCTCCCCTTTGGACTGCCATATGTACCGGTTGGAAGCGACCTGCATCCAGCGTCTTCCGGCGACCTTTATAAGGTCGTCTGTTCACCTTGTGGGTGGACGTCCTACGCTGCGTTTGCTAGTCCGTGGTCTCCACTCGAGCACTTTTCGACCCCATCGGCCATCCGCTCTCCGCGCTATATGGCCTGCCCATTGCCACTTTAGCTTGTTAATCCGCTGGGCTATGTCGGTGACTTTAGTTCCCCTACGGATCTCTTCATTCCTGATTCGATCACGTAGAGAAACCCTGAGCATAGCCCTTTCCATAGCTCGCTGTGCGACTTTGAGCTTCGAGATGAGGCCAATAGTGAAGGACCACGTTTCGGTTTCTTTAGGTCGTAGGCATTTAATTACTGTTTATTTTAATTATTATTTCAGAAAGATGAACAGGATATTGAAAACTCGTTTTTTACTGAATTAAAAGATATATCTAGCTTGAAGTCTATATTTTTGACATATTCAAATGGAATAGGCATTAACATTAAGTAAGTGTTAGTTAACACTACCTTACCCAATATTTTGCCCTTATTTGTTGCAGTTGGAAGGCTAAAGTGGCCAGTTTTTCGAAAGAGAGCCCACTGGTCCCCTCAAATTTGTTACCTTTACCTACTCAACCCCTAAAATTTTTGAGTTTTGAGGTGTCCACTCGTGATTAAGTCACTGATTAAGTTTTTTCTTATCATTTTTTTCCTTCCGCGCATTATCTCAGGGCGCTTAAATTAGAAACGGGTCAAAATTTTCAAGTAAGTACATTGAATTTTGTAGCTATAAAGTAGGATATTTTTAAGGTATTTTTTAATGAATGTCGACTGGAGGCAGTAGAGATTTTAGTAGGTACTGGACCCTTTCTTAGCGTTTGAGAAGGTATTTAATTCTTTGCTAACTGTATTCAATTAGAAACTAGAAAACCTATTAAAAATATACTTAACAGTATATTTTAAGATTTGAAGTGCCCATAAAATCTATGAACTGAAGAAGATAATAAAATTTTAATGTTTAGATTTCTCAGCGTACCTACCTACCTGTTATTCGAAGACATGATATTACTATAAAAATAAATGATAAGTATAATATTTGGTTCAAGTCCTTGATTTCTTTCAGCGAGAGGGAAACGAATATATTTCAATTCATTAGATACTTGAAAACTGTTCGCATAATTGACATAATCTTCGGTTAATCGATGAACATCATTAAGTTCAAACCAACTTTAATCTAAGAAAAAAAAACTGAAAAATTTTATGAGTTATAAGATATATAAAATGTAGAGAAACCATTTAGTTAATTGGATAAAAAGGAACGATAAAAATACGCATTATAATATAAATACAATTTATTTTGTATCTTAAAACTATATTTATACATTTGGTTTAAAATAAAGGCAGTGATGAGAACTTAAAACATAATAATATATAAAACACATAACATGCTGATATAATGATTGAAATAAAATTGAATTGATTTGTAACCTGTATCGATGAAGTACATTGTTCTTTAAATAACTCAAGAGCAGAATAACAATGATTTAACTGTTGATACGTTTTTAAGCATAACTTCGAAAAGGTAATAGAATCTTAATGAGGACATTTCGTCATATTTATATGCCATTTGGATACTGTTACTAGTAGTGGCTTAGCCACACTTGTGTCAATGTTTCGCAGTGTAAAAGTTTTAGTGCCAAAGTTGGTCAAAGCATTGAAAATTTGACACTGCGCCACACTGTGATGTGGTCTGACAGAGGAATAAAGTTAGTCCAACCAAAGTCTACTACTATTCAGTATTCAAAATATTTGTCATGACAAAGCGATATTTTATGACAAAGTAATATACATTCATGACCAAGTTCAGAATATGACGACTGTTATATATTTTTTTTAAATCTATATGAGTTTGTTTACATAATGTATAGTGAAGAGTGCTTATTGATATTACTTAATCTAACATAATATTACATTAAAAAAATATAATTTGGCAAGCTATATATACATAAATCCAATCAAATATGGTGTAAGTGTCTTTATAATTTTAAGGCACTGGGCCGATTTATGTGCTTTTGTGTCAGAAATATCACAAAATGGGATTGATCTATTCTCTCCAAAAATACAAAACAAAATATTTAAGGCAACTTTGAGTAACATAAATTATTATCTATTATGTTCAGTTTAAATAACGATGTCTCAAGTTTGATATCATATCCTCAAGTTCAAGAAACTTGCCTTTTGACTTTTTCTTTGCATTTGTTGTAAGAAAGTTTGAAAAATGTACTTCGCAAATCTCAACTTCATAGTCATCCCATTGAAACAATATTATCAAAAATCATTTTGTCCCTATACCAGCTATCACAATGTCAAAATAACTTTATCACAGGATAATTTGACACTGTGTAACATTGTGTGACAGGGCCTTTATAGAGAACTGTCTGTACCGACCTTAAAGTAAAAATGTATTTTTGGAGTAACCTGAATCAAGCCATGCAAAAACAATACGAAATACAGCACGTAAACAGAAGAAATCACAAAAGGACCATGGTAGAAGGTAGCTGGTCATCACTGGCGCGTCACATGTCCAAGAGTGGGTTACCACCAGTATCCGTGGCCACCGTAGTAACCGCCGTAGGGCCAGTAACCGTAACCACCGCCGTAATGAGGCCAGCCCCAGCTACCGTAGTGTCCTGGGAACAAAAATTATATTAGAAACATGTTTTTTATGGGGCTAGACAATCAAATCAGTTGCCCGATAGTAAACATCATTATTGTTCTTATTAGACACAAAGTTACTCAGTGTTTTGATACTCAAATCAAAATTCATTTATTCAAATTGGCTACAATCACGGATTAGATTTATCTAATCCGTGGCTACAATGGAGCACCTTTGCAAGTCAATTTTACATTTCATTTTAATACTCTAACAATGTTATGAAAATTTGAGGTATTTCTCTCGAGCACTAACCATTTACGATTGCTATGAACTCGATAGGTAGGTCAATTGAAAACCTTGAAAAATACATTACACTACACAGGTACTTTTTATCCTGATCACGATTTTGGATTAAGAAGTACGCAGGAATAGCAAATACATAAACAAGTGATCAGTGAAGCCAGGGAGGGAATCATCCCACCTTCTAGGCTTATAGCCTACCATCTAAGGCTTACCTGAACTACTACTGCGACAAAAAATCAGAAATGGTCGAAGCGGCTTAAAGTCCTTTTGAGGTCCCCCAATAATAACCTGAACTAAATGAAAAAATAATTAAAAATTAGATACTGCTACCTCCAGGATATCCCCCCCAATGGCTTCCATATCCCCCCCAGCCGTAGCCCCCGTAGCCCCCCCAGCCGCCCCAGTGGGAGGCCGCAGTCTTCAGGTCATCCTTCTCCAGGTCATCCTTTTCGAGCTGATCTGGCTGCTTCTCTGCTGGAGCGGCCAGCGCTGCCGCGAGGAGGAGGAAGCTCAGGGCGATGAAAGAAACCTGGTAGGAAAGGAGCTAAGAAGTTTATACACTGTCTTCTGTACCTTTGGTAGATGTTAGTTTAGGTTACTCTTTATTGAACAAAGTGCATGTAATTTTTTCTGCACTATCCCGGTGAGAAATCGATAGTTTATTAATTTTTAAAAACTTCCCATAAATTGATGCTTTTAATTATAAAAAATACGTTTAAGATCCAGTATAGATGGTGAGAGCAAATTTTTTTTACTTTAAATTTTTCAAAGAATTTGTACAAACTCTTAATTTGCTATACAATATGTACAAATATCAAAGTTATTGTGGCAACCCCACAAGCCATTTTATTATAAAAGTTGAAGATATTTTGGCATAGTCAATGAGTTTACTAGATATTATATCAAAGTACAAATACCAATCATTTATTCGTATTATTAAGGTTCACGTGCGAGTATTGAGTACAGTCATCAAAATGTTTTTAATTACATCGTATCAAACATATATTTTCCGAATAAGTAATCAACAATTTTCTTCACGGCTTAGCGTCTTTACCTCCGGAAATTGCTTCATAGTGTAGTAATACTGACCGATATGTCCTCTGCCATACCATATTAAAGGTGGTTATTTGCGAACGCAATACTGGTACAAAACTCCCATGTGGATTGTGCAATGATCTGTACTGCAATTGTTAATGCAGGCTAACTTATAATAGCCACTTACGGGATAGTCAGGGTGATTTGATATAGAAAAGACACTAATGAGCTAAATAGTATAAAAAGGTTCACTAAAAAAACTTTAAAATTCCAATATATTTTTTGGAAACGAATGCAAGTGTTCCTTTTAAATACAAAAAATAATATTTGTGTAATTTCACCAAATTTAAAACATAGCAACCGTGTCATATTTAAAAAAAATAATGGTTTATTTGTTTTTAATTTTCATACTGTATGTAACTGTAATGATGTCTGTGTACTGTATTGATCATTTAATTTTATTATACTGCCAGCAAGATTTTTTCCAATGCCCGCTTTTTTTTAACTGTTTTATCGAAAAATTGAAAAGTTTTTAATGATATGATATTAATATAATTTTTATAAGGCCATATATTTTGACTTTACAAATGCTTTGTTTTTATTGTTTTATATTTTATCTTGATATTATTTAAGTAAAATGTAGATAACGTAAAATTAGAAAATATATACTGCGACAGAGATGCGCAGGAGCATGAGCATATCTATTGCGTATGCTTTAGCTTACGTTTCGATCACGGTTTAAAACATTAATCTCTATTACGTATAATCACACATAATAATTTAATTAATTTAAAAAAATCACTTGGTTAAGCGAAATTTAATTTATCACATCACATCACATTTAATTATTTTTTTATTGTATTTAAATTCGAATATCGTTATATATTTTAATTAGACATTAAATTAATGAACACTTCAATTTAGAATCGTATCAATTGATAATAAATTATTTAAAGTAAATTTTTAATTTATTTAATTTTAATTTCACCACAACCAAAATCTGTCAATTTCTTTTAAAATTAATAATAAATTATTACGAATAGTTTAGAACTTACAGCGCTAGCCATGGTTGATACAAAGGTGAACCCGTACTGCGTTGGTTCCTAGCGAAGTGAACCGTTTTATACGTAAGCTGCGTCCTAGGCTGCCACGGGTCGGTGGCTTCGTTTCCTTCAAACTACGGGGTATAAAGAGCGAAAAATATATCAGGATGTATGCCGCAAACTTCATAGGTTTATAACGAAGTAAAAAGACGAGAAAGACGCTCTCCTGATGGTAAGAGATAACGCTGCCCATAATATTAGTACAATGCTACCCAGAATGTTACAAAGGTAAAATTCAGGGTACACTGCGCCAAGGCTTCTTACTTGAGAGTCATAAGATGTTAAGACTCTTCAGCCCAGTAATTTCACTGGCTACAGTGCCCTCCTACCGAAGCACAGTAATGTTTGCACATCACTGCTCAGGCGGAGTTTCTGAGGAAGTAGAGCAATGCTCCAACGTTTTTAGTACCATCTGTAGCTCGGTTAGTACCGGGGGTACCAGGCATTTTACGCATGTAAGTGGCTTCTTCGAACTACGGGGTATAAACAGTGAGAAATATATCGGGATATGTGCCGAAAATTCGCCACTATTGCAGAGAAGTAGAGCAATGCTGAATTGGTTTCCAGTGAAGTTTATTATTTTAAAGTGTGCCACTAGTGCACCTGTGGCCGCATGCAGCACGCCCGGTGTGTATCCTTTGTTTGCTTTTAGCCACAGGGTTTCTTATTAATTAATTTCACGTAAAAGGTGCAAAATGCTGCCACAGCCACTAATGCCTAATATCGTAAAATACCATTACAAACAGCATATATTTTGATTTCATAAAAGATAAAGAAAATGTGATCTAATTCAAAATCTATTTATTCAAATTACAATCGAGCACTTTTGCAAGTCAATTTTACAAAGTAACTAATTCCATTACGCTTTGATTTTCGCGATTTAAATCATGTTAATTTGAGCCATTGAGAGTTTTAATACATATTTTTGATAAAACTAACATTAAATATCCACGCCATAAGTCAAAACTAATAAAATTAATATTATCTATTTTAAGGCTCACGGTATATAGCCAAATATGTTATCTATTATAGAATAGGGTACTGTAGTATTATGTCAATTTAGGTTTAAGACCTGCTCAAACCTTTCAAGGGACAGATGAATTTTTGGCACAAAGATAGACTAGAAATACTTTAAAAAATAATTCTCAACAGAATCCAAGTATGTTTTAACTGTAATATTTACTTAAGCAAATATTTTCAAAAAATAGATAGATAACTCTTTATTGCAACAAAGAAAACAATTAACACTAAATAAGTACATTTCAGTTAAGCAATGTTACAATTGGCGGTCTTATCGCTAATAGCGATCTCTTCCAGACAACCAAAAATATGTATGTTTGAGTGAATAATGTAGATCTTTACGTTTAACGTGTGAGAAAAAACCTCTACTTATTTAATTGAATCTACAAATACTTAAAAATAAGTGTAATTATTATATTAATTCCGCCTAAACTATACTTAATTTTTATTAGACATTTAAGAAGTTATATAAGTTACAGATTTACTTTTAAATTATTCATAAAGGTTTAGTTTTTTCTAAAAATAAGTATTAATATTTTAATTTAACCCTCGTTAATCTAATTTTAACTAACTGTGATGTAAAAACAAACACAAGGTCTTAGATTTTTTAATCAAATAGCGAAACAGGCATATAATACAAAACATCTCTACTTATGTAAATATGTACAAAAGTTACTAGGAAGATATTTGATAAAGGTTTGTTTGATTCGAAAAAAAAATACATTCGAAAATTTGTTCAATCAAATTAAAAAAAATGCATTTATAAAATAGGCTACAATTGAGCACTTTTGCTATAATTGTTTTTGTTAATTTTGTTATTTATTTTACTTACGTGTTTGCAAAATGATAAAAAAAACAAATCATAAAGTTCGTATAAGCTACGAACCAATCTTATAGCTTAACATCAGGCGAGCGTAGAGCTAGTCTCGTTCATGATATAAAAACGCCACTCTATCAGCTGGATCAGCAACCCGGACGAGCTAAGAGTGCTTATATAAATGAAGCAGATTGTCCTGAAATTCCTAGCAGCTACAAGAGTTAGTAGCAAACTAAGCGTCCACAGGGTATTCTCACCATAGGTGTAGGTATATCAAGTCATGGTCATCTTCTTCCTCTTATCCCCACATCCTTACATTATGTAGGTGTTACACGACTTCCTCTTCCATTCAACTCTATTATCCATCATAATATCTTCATTCACTCCCCTAGCACACATATCCTCTTTCCTACAGTTCATCCAAACCTTTTTATAGGGCGTCCCCTTCCTGAATTACCACCTATCACCATATTCATATGAACTTTTTAGTTACATGATTTTCATCCCTCCGCATAAAATGTCCATGCCAGGCCAATCTTCCACTCTTTAATTTTTCTGTCACTGATGCAACTTTCAGCCCTCATAATACTCATTTCTGATTTTGTCCTTTCTTGTCACTCCACATATAAAAGTGATCATAATAAATCGGCCAACCAAGACCGCAGAGATGCTCTCAGACAATTTACTTTCCTGTACCTATAACTACAGAAAATACATCTCAAATCTATTAAAAGGATAATAATCGGTGATTCCCAGTGGCCAAGGTCAGGGTAAGCACCTTACGTTTGCAATGCAGTACCGGTAAGCTAGTCCGACTTGTTCCAACTACTTTTGTCCCTGTAAAAAAAACATACTGAATGCTGTCGATTATTTTAATCGATCTCTATGGGATATTGACTCTAGAAAGGGATGTTGACAAGATAAAAAAAATGTTAATCTACTCAGACCGTCCTTTTAGTTATAAAAAAATATTAGATAAGTAGTTTTTTAGTTTGTGAATTAATTATGTTGAAGGCACGGGTGAATAGGTTTACTAGGCATCCTATATCTTTCATCCTCGATCGCAACTACACTTCCCATCAGGTGGGATGTGGTCAAACGCAGGCCTATTTAGTATTAAGAGAAAGTTTAATAAATAAAAAATGATATAGCGCTTAATGTTTTTTGGGGAGGAATAGTCTATATAATTTATAGATCTTACTTATATTATAAACGTGAAAGTTTGTAAAAATGTATGTATATCTGGATGTTTGCTTGTTACTCTTTCACGCCTAAACGGTTGGACCGATAGAGCTAAAATTAGCTATAGAGATAGCTTAAATCCTGGTTTAACACAAAGGCTACTGTGCAGAGGGTAAAACCGCAAGGCGCAGCTAGTATAATAATACATATATATACCAACTATGTACATTGATACATATTGTACTTATGATCAGAAGTGGATATAATTTCACTTAATATTTTTATTTTTCAAGTAAATTATGACGGGAAGACGCTATTAACTACGATTTACACCATTTCGTTTTCCAATGTACAAACTTCTATAGAACACTATAATTATATTTTTATTTATCCTATGAACCTACTAAACTGCAGTTAGACTTAAGTGTGTACTTATAAACCTTAATATGATATACATACTTACACTTACATATAGCTTACTTATATACTTATTTTTTGTCTTTCCTTTACCTGCTCGGTTGTCTGGAAGAGATCGCTATTAGCGTTATTACCGGCAATAGTAACACTTCTACATAATGTGGAATCTTATTTCTACGCTTATTTTATTGTTTTTGTGGTGAGGCAGTAAAGAAGTTTTCTATGCTATTCTAATATGAAACCTAAATAATGTGATAAAAAAAAAATAAGTTCTATTTTAAGACGCTCATTGGAAAAGCACCTCTATGAGAAGAACGCGCAAGAAACTCATAGGGATTGTTATAAACATTCCCTATGAGTACTTCACTCACACTCTCAAGTAGACATGTAGGTGCCAGGTGCATAGGTCAATGACTGCTTTACAGTACGTAGTATTGAATTGTACTTCAAGACTTATAATAGCCGTAATTTTTCAGGTACCATAGCTAATATTGTTACAAAAACTATGCAAGTACATTGTAAACAATCAAATAACAATAATTATATCAATTTTCCAGTCAGCTGGACATCGATTCACGATGACATTCAAGATTACTAATTACTACCACATACCTAATTAATTGAAATTATCTTTATTACAAGCTTTATATTACTTTCACCTGTCTGTTGTCTGTCTGTCTGTCTGTCTGTAATCAAATCTTGCAAGTTTAATTTGACCCACTTCCCGGTTTCCAATTGAGCTGAAAATTTGCATGCGTGTGTAAATCGGATGACAATGCAATATTTTTATGACATCGAGCTGATCTGATGATGGAGCTGGAAGGTGGCCATAGGAACTCCGTCATAAAACAACGCAACCCCATCGAGTTTGGGCTCATTTGATTCGTCTTGACGAGTACTTTATGATACAAGACGATAATAATAATTAAAGCTTGTTTTTTAAAAGTATTTTTAAAATTTCACTTGTTTTACGTTAGAAGTTACGGATTTGTTTTTTTTTATTCAGAGTTTAGGGGTTGAATCATGATTGAATTCATGCCAATGCGACTGATTTAAACCCACTTATTTAAACTTACTTAAAGAAAAAAATAATATTATAAAAGATTTAAATAGTAACGACTGAAATATAACGCACTAAAATTGGTTGGAGAGGGGCCCATGACGTAACAGCGTATGTTGTCCGAGTAGGATGTGACGTAGCGCACCCTCACTTAAAATTTGGGTTAGAATTTAATTATTTTCACATATTCAAAAACCAATTTTTCTTTGATAAAGGATTAATGTAGCCTGTACATAAAACCTATCTGCAACCATCTATAATTTTGCAAAATATAGTGATAGTCCACGTAATTCGTATAATTGGAACTTAATAATTATCTTGTGGGGAGTCCTTAGTAATTGGCATTTTGACGGAAGCCTTGGGTAAGGCGGCTATTTGTTGATAGGAGGTAGCGGGTAGCGGATAGTTGGCCTGTACGCACGTATTTTATGCGAAGGACTATAATATTTATAATCCACTAAATTGATAATTACAACATTCAACTTTTTGCACCTCCTACAAGAAAACAAGTTAATATAACTTTGTTCAGCATGTAAGAGCTTCCTTCAGATTTTATTTTTATTTTCAGCGCGATGAAAATCTGGGTCAGAGCTCTGAAAATCTAGGTCAGAGATCTGAGCTCTTATGCTTATAAGTTTGTATTTACTTGATTTGTAAGAATTTGCTCGTGTGCAGTCGACTTCTTTTGCAATTTTATAAAAGAAGTCATATTGCTGTTTTTTATGTTATGAAGTAGAAGACTAGCAAGACGCTCTCCTGATGTTCAGAGATAACGCTGCCCATAATCAGTACAGTGTTCATTCTTTTTCTTTCATTTTTCTTCAATATTTTTTAGCTTTTGATCACGAGATGTTATCAGACTAAACCAAGAAAGTGGCCCACCCTGGCTTACCGAACATCATGGAACACGGGATGATATCGACCACATTTGACCTTATTGATATTGATCTTTTTATTTTAATTTTCATTATTATTTAAATTTCTTATTTTTCATAACATTTTTTAATGCTTCCTTTAATTTGAATTATTTAAAACTGTATAATTTTGAAATATGGGCGGTGTGTACAAATTAAATGATTTTTTTTATTGATTGCAAAAACCTTTAGGTCATAAAGGTTTTTCAGCTACCAAACACCCGCTCTCTTATTTACCCAGCACACGCCCTATACCGGGGGCAGTCTACCGTCCTTCCTTCCTCGCAGCATTGTGATTACATCTGTCATTGACTTCACCGTTACCCGCTGTTTATGTTTGTTGTTGTCTTGACGATTGTCTCCTAACAATGTGAGGCTGATTGATTTAACCATATACCATTGAGTGACTCACTGTTACATAATTAAACTTTGTCTTCTATCGTATTGTAGAGGTATAGCTTGAATTATAAACGTCAAATCAACCAAAAACTTTAACATAACTAAAGGTTGGCCACACAACCTGTTGCATCGATTGCTTCCGAGTATAAATAAGTACATTCAGTTGAAATACTATCTTGTGTGATCATTATATTATAATTAGATGTTATGTAGATAATTTCATAGTTTCATTCTGTATATTTTTCAGCGCTCTCGTATGACGCTAAAACCTGTACAGATAATGTTTGGTTGAAGAAATTAAACTTTTTTTACATCACACCTAAAGACGGATACCATACCATCGATCTTGCATTTAAAACCGACCTACTGTTTACCAAAAACCCATCTATCCACATCCTGGTAGGTTCGAAATTCCCATGTAAACTCCCGCAACAGAGTATAACAGTAAACCAGAATTGGCACCGATTCCTTCACGGCAGAGAGCCGCGCACCTTTCGTAGAATACTTATTGTCCCATACTGTGTAATACAGGTAGATAGCGCTTTCCAAAAACAAAACTACAGCAATGAATATCAGAGAATACGTTTTTCACCAATTACACATGTAGTTTAAAAACTTCAACCTTTTTTTATTTTGCCCCTTATCCCATCCACTGTTTGACAAAGACCATTCTTATTTTGCGCTGCAAGTCAGATCCTCAGCCCTCCACATTCAATTTCTGATTTCTGCCAGCCGTCTTTCGCAGATTATTACTTGGTCCGATACTATGCTTGCTTAAACGTAGTCTCTACTCTAAAACTCTCGCCATAGAAGTGCAAACACTGGTGCGAAGAGTTGTCCTAGAATTGTCATTTTGAGCTTCTGGCGGTGTAGCTGGGTGGTGTATCTTAAATAGTTTTGCATCAATTTCTTCTCAATTTCGCTCTTTATCGACCCAACCTCAAACTGTTTATAAGTTTATTGAAAGAATATTGCGATGGCATCAGTTTTGTTTCGTAAACTCCGGTATCTGCATGTATCAGTAGTGTCCGATTTACTGTAGGTATAATCCGCCTTTGAATCGCATGCGTCAACCATCATGATGTACGGAGAACGCATACGAAGTAGATGGTTTTTTTGCGGAGAAATGGCTTCATTCATGTCTTTATGTGATGATTAGTTTAGATTAGTCCAGTAACTAGATCAATCAAAACTTCTAACAATCTACTCTTATGAAAGAGTACTGGCAACTGCTTGCAAGGCGACTTAGTAAGTGACCTAGAGTCCTTTTCACAAGAGAGGTCCAGTGGAATTTAGCGGAACTAAATTTAATTTGTTAGATAAAATAAATACCTATTTAATTAAGAAATTAAATATGAGATATTATGAGGAGTTAAAATGTTATAGATATTTTAACTTTAAAATGTGCGATAGTGGCGACCCGCAAAAAGAACTCCGCTGTGAAAAGCACTCTAGTAAGTACTCTCTTCGTTCTCAACCGAAAAAGTTCAAGTGTCAAAAAAGTTAGAATGATTACTAAAGAATAAAATATCTGCTAGGTAAATTAGTAGCTCAACGAACTGGGTTTAAAGAGGAGAGACCTTCAACTAATTTAAAGATACAGTGCGACTTTCTGGACTGGTATGACTTGGCTTAATCTGATTGGTATAAGCATAGGCGGATTTAGGGGGGGGGGGGGGCAGGGGGCCAAGGCCCCCCCCAAAATCATTGTAGAGTTACGAATTTTGCACATATTTCATGGTAAAGATTATAATTTTTTTCTCGGCGCTCGCAGCTAGCTGCTCGCGGACATGTTATTAAGGGTGTTTGAACTTTTAAACTGCTCAGAGCGAGCTAAACACACACTTTTCGTAGTCAAAATTATAATATTTTTGCCCGTCTGCACCTTGGCCCCCCCCAGAACAAAATCCTGGATCCGCCTATGGGTATAAGTACTGTCCTATATCAAACACAACCAAAACAAAGTCGTTAAAATGACATTCAACCTGTCCTACGATAGTTTATGAGTCCATTAAAACTAGATTCCATCCAGTCTATAAACACAGACCATTCCTTTAATTGCCTGGTACATTATGTTCGGCGGACAGTTGCAAATTAAAACTGGACTGTAGATGGTATAATTATTATGTACGAGTGTGTTCTTAACATACCTATAGGTATATTCCCACGGGTATAGCTGGCCTACTCTGTAGATGGTTCGAGAATGTATGCAGCTCATACTTGTGTATCGTAATCCTGCGTCATTTTAATATTAATTACTTATACTTAATTGGCATCTTGATTCACTTAGGACTTAGGAAATATCTATTTATTGCTTAATAGTTGATATTACTTCACAAGTAAAATTTAAAAAAAAAACTTTTTAAAAACAAGCTTTTATTATTATTACCATAAAGTACTCGTCAAGACGAATCAAATGACTCCAAACTCGATGGGGTTACGTCATTTAATTACGGAGTTCCTATAGCCACCTTCCCGCTCCATCATCAGATCAGCTCCATGTATAATAATATTGCATTGTCATCTGATTTATGCATGCATGCAAAATTTCAGCTCAATCGGACACCGGGAAGTGGGTCAAATTTAACTTGCAAGATTTGATTACAGATAGACAGACAGACAGACAGACAATAGACAAGTGAAAGTAAATAAAAGCTTGTAAAAAAAAAGAGTGGAAATTTAAGGGTGCAATGATATTAAAATTTATTTATCCTACTCATATTGGGTATTTACATGGATGTGTATGTGCGGAGCCGATTTAACTACCTGCCTACTTTAAATTTGATATTATGTGTAGAAAAGACCTTTGCATAATACATACTACTCTGTTCTTGTTTTTTTACGTCATGTTGCAGGCTTTGTAGGAATCTTGGTGACCTGAAACTGCAACGTGCAGATTGGCCACATAACCAATATCTACTTAATGTTATAGTATAATTATATTGTGATAATAGCAGTTTATTATCAGAGTATTATCCAATCTAATCTAATCTTTATTATTATTGTGATCAAATGAAATAGAATTGACTCTAGCAATGTAAGTAGGGTAGGGTATCAGTTGTACTATAAAAACAAATTAATTATTGCGATTGCGATTTTCGAACGGGATGCTAGTGGGTTATAAAATAAAAACAACATAACAGTATATTTTGTGTTGTTGAGTTCGGAACCCAGTTATTTAGTTACAAGCAATGGATCATAAATGGACAGCAGTAGACGACGTCTGAATCGTAATGATTTTAATGAAACATCTGCAACACCTCGCGGCTGATGACAATATTAGGTCATTGGCATGGCGTCTACAGCAAGTAAATAGTGAGTGAGGAAATCTAAATAAAATGCTCGTTTACAACAAAAATATAATACGATATGAATAATTTAGAACCGTGCTACTTCCCTAATAAAAATCTGAATTTTTCTATCGATACCTTGCCTATGTTATTTTTGTATGCGCTCGTTCAGAAATCATTTCGGATTTCGGATCGGCCCAATTCGGATTACATGGGTATAATATTATTATCTAATGTGGTAATTGGTACCTAATATATAAGGGATAAATTGATTTAGAGAATAACAAACAGGTTTGTTAATATCCATGTAATTTAGACAGATATTATTAAAGTAGAAAATTATATTATTTTTCTTGCAATAAAAAAATCATAATAATTTATATTGTAAAAATCTTATATTAATAAATAATAGTTTGATTTATGTATTCTAAGATCATAAAAATATAAGTATTTTAGTAAAAACTATCCTATCAAAAACATAAATGTGAAATTAGAGCCAAGTTCAATATTACGATATATGTATTATGTAGGTACCTATGCGTTAGTTGTTTGTTGACTTCAAAGACAAAAGAAGGGAGATCTAAATTGGTGCCAAGTTCAATGGTTAGTCCTGAAATATATTTATAACATAAAATATTCTATTACAACTTAAAATATTATTTCTTCTTATAACTTAAGATAAATATGTTATTGCCTGAGATCTAATTTGGCTTGTTCTCATATACGACATATTATTAAGTAGATACCTGCATACAAAAACAGTCACGAAAGAGCCCTATGTTCCATGGCGGCTAGTTTTATAGACAGTTTTAGAAGGCAAGTTAATTATAATATTTCGCATAATACAATATGAGAACAAGCCAAGTCAGATCTCAAGCTATAATATATTTATCTTAAGTTATAAGAAGAAATAATATTTTAAGTTGTAATAGAATATTTTATGTTATAAATATATTTCAGGACTAACCATTGAACTTGGCACCAATTTAGATCTCCCTTCTTTTGTCTTTGAAGTCAACAAACAACTAACGCATAGGTACCTACATAATACATATATCGTAATATTGAACTTGGCTCTAATTTCACATTTATGTTTTTGATAGGATATCATTACTTTTTGTACAGAATTTAATAGTATGTAGGTACTTATCCATAATTTAATGATGTATACCTAATGCGCTGGCGTGGTCCGAAATACCTATCATTTAATTGTATGTAAGTATACTAAAACTGATAAGAGTAAGGTTAAATAAAATAAAGGTGGTATAATACCTACTCCATTCGTTATAATATTATTCTCACGTGAAGCTCTTAAAATCCACATGTAATAAATAACTGAGCCAATACCAGACGCATATCAGAAATGAAATAGTCATAGTAAGCCCTATCATATAGATTAATTATCAAGCCCTTTGGGCTTACTAGAACTTAATTTATATTTATTTGATTTTAATTATTTCCGGTGCACCGGCCATGGGACGGTGGAATAGAATAGGTATTAGGTATTTACTCCTTATCGTGACTCATAAACAATATAACAAAAGTATATACTTAAAATTACCATACCATTATTATCAATCATAGAGGTAGTTTGTACTTATAGTAGGTAACATGAATTTTTTTTTAACAAGCATTTATTATTACTATCTAGCACAAAGGTACTCGTCAAGACGAATCAAACGAGCTCAAACTCGATGGGGTTGCGTCGCTTAATTATGGAGTTCCTATGGCCACCTTCCAGCTCCATCATCAGACCCTGATTACTATATAGTATCAAAGTACTCGTCAAGACAAATCAAATAAGCCCAAACTCGATGGGGTTGCGTCATATAATTACGGAGTCCCTATGGCCACCTTCCAGCTCCATCGTCAGATCACCTCCATGTTACAATAATATTGCATTGTCATCCAATTTATACATGCATGCCAAATTTCAGCTTAATCGGAAACCGGAAGGTGGATCATATTTAATTTGCAAGTTAATTACCATACTTTAAAATTAACAATTTTTATTTAATTTAAAAATATTATTAAATCATTAAAATTTACTAGTTTCTGATTTTTTCCTTTGTTACTATGACTATGCCTATCGGGATGCCAAATTTCAGCTTTCTAGGTCATCTGGAACTGGGATATTACTTTTGATCTATCCCTCAGTATGTATTAACTTCACCGATTACTGGATGTTTATATCTAAATAACCGTTTGAGCTGTGTTATTGGAATTTGGAACAGAGATATAGTTCGTATATTTAAGTATATGTGCCAAATTTGACTTGTCTATGTGTAATAGTTTTTGTATAACGAGGGTGTAAAAAGTCGTCAAAACGCGCTTTGGATGGTTCGTGTAATATAACACACGGCGCGGTCGCCAGTTCCTTTGCTTGAACTTGGCTTGACTCGCTGCCGCGTGTCTAAATTCCTTAACTAATATTTAATTTAACGCCATCTAGCGTAAAACTTCATAACCACTGTTGTATCGGTGAGTAATCGATACCGTTGGACAAGTATCCGGCGGAGTTCAAGCTGCGGCCACTAGGGTACGCTTGGCGTTTAAAGAATTCAGCTACGTTTCCGCTTACACTACCGTATGGGATGCCACCTGGAAGGATACAACATTATTTCAGTATCATTTATATTTTTCTAAATATATTATAATATAAAAAGTTTAAAATTTAAAAGCTCTCCTTGTATTAATTTTGGAGAAAATAAATAATAATATAGTTGTATAAATTAAATTATACCGAAGGAAAAAAAAACTAAACGCGCACTACGAAAATAAATGGTTTTATATAAAGCCAACTTTGGAAATTGCAATGAATACGATTTGCGCTCCTGACGTAAATGACGCCTTATGGTTAACTTAAAAATCGATAAATATTATTACTCAATAATAATCATTTTTGTAACTTTAGTTTTTTTCTAGATCAATGCTTAACTTCTTTCATAGAAGATTAAATAAGCGCAATTATAGTTGTCTGAGAGGATACTGACCATAAGACAATCCCGGTCCAGGCAAGGGTGGGCTGTCGCCACCATCAGGCATGGCTGCTGCTGTCACGCACTGCAGCGCAACAGTAAGCGTTAGCAACGTGCTCAGGATCACTGCTAGCTGAAACCGGGAGAAAAACATGTTTAATTTAGTTAAATTCATCAATGATATTACCATCAAGCTCATGATTCAGCTCGTCTCTATAAAAAGTAGTTACATATACATAACTGGACATTTTATGTGTTTTCATTATCATCTTAACCTTAGAACGTGTTCATTGCTGAGCATAGGATAGGCCTCCCCTTTGGATCTCCCCATGTACCGGTTGGAAGCGACCTGCATCCAGCGTTTTCCGGCGACCGTTATAAGGTCGTCTGTCCACCTGCGAGAGCTTGCAGGGTGGACGTCCTACTCCGCGTTTGCTTGTCCGTGGTCTCAACTCCAGCACTTTTCGACCCCATCGCCCATCCGATCTACGTGCTATGTGGCCTGCCCATAAAGTGCTAAGTGTAAGCTAGTTTAATTGGATATACATTTTAGTGCACAGTGGACGAACTTGGGCTGATGATGATAATTTTTAGACCCCAATTCACATCACTATAGGTATAGGTACTCGTTATAAAAAGTAAAATATATTTTATTTGCGAATAAAGTAATGGTGACCCTAATTGCACGACTACAATAATTACATTATGCAGTAATTGACGCACGGAAATAAAAAAGCTTAATTTTTATATTAATACCTAGTATGTAACGTCTTTGTCAATAATTTGAAGACAACTTTTTTAAGTTCTTAATAAATATTGCGAAATAATAATTATATAATTTATTATTTTGAAATAATTTTAATCATAGGACGTGATAATTTATTTAAAATACTATGAAATAAAATTAAACACATGAAATGGCCTATATTTATATCGATCTAAAGTGATGGCGAAAATGGACATGCTGAAATAATACGTGTTGGACACGCTAACTTTCAATTCTTTTTGCGTGATCAAGCGTGTTAAAGGGTTATTGATGTTTTATCGAAAATGGTATTACCTTGGTTATGTTGAAAAAAATATTATTGCATAATAATGTTTAATATTTTCGTGAGCTTTTTAAAGATTGCATATAGATTATAGAGGTATTATAAGGTTGGGTTTTTTTATCCCATAGATTTAAAAAAAATAGGACGATGCGGTATTGAAGTTTTTGACATGGACCGCTTCAATTAAGCCCATGGACCTAATCTGGGCGGAAAATTGTGCCTGGCACAATTGTTTTACTTTGGAGCGAGTCGGCGCAGAAACCAATACTTTCCGATCCAACAGGCCCAAGTTTGGCATAGCAACGATCGCGCTATTGCGCATCTTCCTATTTTCTTTTAATCTTTTAAAGATTTTTAACCTTTTTCAAGGAAAAGCAAAATAAAGATCAGAAATCCCAAAAATATCATAAGCAATCTGACTAATAAATAAAAAAAAAACTGTCCAATATACGAGTATATATAGTCGGTAGGGTCGGTACTTATTAATATGTCATGGAATTATATGTTTACAGTAGCTAGAGTACGACCAATCGTATATTACAGATCGTCAGAGACATATAGTTTGGCTCATAGGTGCAAGTTAAGAATGGTTACCTACATTTCAAGGCACCACAATAAATGCAAGTCAATAAATGTCAGTTGCAACTTACAAGCAGTTCAATGCTTGAATCACATTGTCTCTGGCATTGACCTTAGCACACCCATATGTTACCTGCCTTCAAGCTATTATATCATTTCTGGTATCCTTTTATGATATACGTGTAGGCTTTACATATACATATTATATTTACAGTAGTACTTATTATTACGTTAAATATTAACTAGTGTTATTACATTGGGACTAATGATGGTACTATATTTTTTATTTTATGTGATGAAGTAGAAGACGAGCAAGACGCTCTCCTGATGTTAAGAGATAACGCTGCCCATAATCAGTACAGTGCTACCTAGGATTTCACAATGATGTGAAATTCAAGGAACACCGCACCAACGCTTCTTACTCAAGAGTCATAAGATGTTAAGACTCTTTAGCCCAGTAATTTCACAAGCTACAGTGCCCTTCTACCGAAGCACAGTAATGTTTGCACATCACTGCTCAGGCGGTAGAATAACTGGCACTGTTGGGGTACACACCTAGACGACCTCCTGCAAAGGAAGTCTACCCCTGGTAAAACTAAGACTAAACCATGTTCCAAAAGAACAGTTAATTGACATGAGTTAATCCTAGGACTAAGTATTACAATATCCTAAGTCGGCGTCATAAATATATTATTAGATAAAAGTTTTGAATTAAATGCAATTTCTAGTGATTGTCTAACGATTGCCTCCTTCTAATAATGTTGGTATCTTATAGGAAACAGGTTGGTTCTATAGCGGGTAACGTTAGACCCACAGTTTATACGTGCCTTCCGAATTCTGAAACACAAGTCCAGGTAACAAAATTTACCACTTATTAAGATTTATAGAACCCAAGGCTTGCAGTTAGGTACTCTATGCCATGGACGCTCAAGACTGGGAAGCGATGATAAGCGAAGGATTTCTTTTCCTTCAATTTGGATCTAGTGAGATACTATTAAAAGGATCAAGGCTAAAGTTTTTTTGCTAAAACTAGCTGTTACATGATAAATTGTATCTAGTTAAGTATTGGTAATGTTACACCGCATTTCAAGGATTGTACCTATTCGTACATTCATTGCGTCATAGTCCTTAATATTTGGTTAGTTCTGTGAGATCATTGTTAACAATTATGTATTCTGCAGAATAAAACTTCGTTTGGCTTAATAACATTTGTTTCTTTAAGAAGCACCAGTTGGTTTATCAAACAGAAGTATCCAGACATCAGTCCTCGCTATAAGAACTTTATGTCAGAGGTTATTAAAGGTTAGTGATCATAATCACAGTAGATTTAAAAGCTTTATTAAAAAGTTTTTGAATCTATTGTAAATATGATTAGTTAATGAGACAATGAAGCAAAACAAATGAGTGATAAAACAAATAAAACTAACCTGTGTCATGTCGATCAGTCACTAGAGCGGCGGGCGGGTGAACCTCGCCGTTTTATACCACCTGCTGTCTGTGTGACCGTCAACAGCATGTGTGCTGACAGATTGTACACTTGTAGGTTTAAAGCCGCGTCTCCAGTGCGTGTTTTGGTTCAAACATTCAACATAAACATCACAACATTTTTCACAAAACATTGTCAAACTACTCTTTTTGTTTGCCCCAACTATTTTTTTGTTTTCCATACTTTTATTGTGAAGTCACCTTTAACGCCTTTACACGAGAGATGAGCTATGCAGCTATGCTACGAAGATGTGAAAGCTACGCTACGAAACTGTGTGACCATTTTCACTAATGCTAAGCTATGCAGCTGTGCGAGGAAGATGTGTAGCTAGGCGTCATCCATAGCATGCACCCGTAGCACGCATCCGTAGCACGCATACATAGCACGCATCCGTAGCTCGCATCCGTAGCACACATCCGTAGCACGCATACATAGCACGCATCCATAGCACGCATCCGTAGCTCGCATCCTTCCATACAAAAACATAGATAACCAGAAACAGTTGCCACCAGCAGAGCTAAGCTAAAACCAATGAATATGATTGTGGATATCAAAGGCATCCATAGCAACGTAACAAAGCACATCTCTGGTCGAAAGGCACCCTTATTAGGCCCTACAACTAAATTTGTCTGTTAAACTGCTTTCTACCAGCAGACCTTGTATAATTATCATTCGGAAATATCGCAGAAGCAAGGTTAAGTCGATCATAAGATATTAGTCAACAAATTCATCTAGACTTTATGCAAATTAGTTCCGAGTTTTTGCTCCAACCCGCGAGCTCACAGGCATGCAAAAACTATTCCTTGGATTTAAGTTTCTAACGCTTTCAATGTTTTGTAAAGAATTGCTTAATGAATCAATCTTAACGTGCTAGTTATTAATGTTTTTATATTAATGTAAGAAAAAACTGACTGATACATTAACGCACAGTTTAAACTGTGCTGATCAGCGGACTGAGTTGAAATTTTACGAAGTAAAAGATAGTATATTGTGTAGGTGGGTACGGAGGTATCCACTAAGAAAGGATTATTTCTAAGAAAGGAATATTCAATGCGGTTGTAGCGCAAATATTAGCTCGACTTTTATATATACACATACCTATATTATGTATCGAAGAAATAAAGGTTTCCTACGTAAATATCTCGTTTTTCCAATGATATTTCATAGGATATCAAAGATATGATGTTTTCTTTTCAAAGTTCCTTCAAAACCTCTCAACCTGTTTTGAGAATTAACAACTATTCAGTAATATTTTAAAAAGTTTGCATAATTTTGTATTTATACCGAGTCCTTCACATTTCACAGGTTACCCTTGAAAACAGACTAATTTTGTCTGACATTATGTACAATGTATATGCACGGCATTTGTAAAAAATTTGCTTGTCTTGTCACTTGCAAGTAGGCAGGTACATAAAATCGAGAGCGAATCTAACTCACGAAACCAAAGCAACTGTTATCGTGTAGCAACTGTGACTTAATCTGTGAGTCGTGACGTTCGTGACGATGCCTTCGAGGACAAAGCTTCTCGTAACTACTCGCAACCTTCTGTGAGAACCTTGGAACAGTTATGGTAACTATTGATCTCTTGGATAACTTGTTACAAGTTACAAGGGATTAGTTAACACTGATTCTAAAAAAGTTTTGAGGCGGTGCGGTGGTGACCACGGAATTGTATACTACTTTTAAAGGTTTTTCAAATTTTATTTCATACTAGCTTACCCGGCACACGTTGTTTTGCCATATAAATAATTTCCTAGTAATTTCTAGTGTAGACAAAAATAGCTTACTTATTGGAAGTATGTATGTATTTTAGAATGTGTATATTGTATGTATGTAAGAATGTGGTATATGCGTGAAATAAGCATTATTTTATGGAAAAAAATTTCAAACAAAAGTAAAAAATTAAATTTTATGAAAACATTGTCTCTTATAATTTTTTCATACACCCAATATTTCCATTGACATTTCAAAATAAAGATTCCTAATGATTGATTTTTTGGAAACTATGAAAATCTTAATTTCTGGGTCAGAAGTGACACCTGTAAACATCTGGCGGGGATAAATTACGATTTTAAATGACGATTGATCAGTTTTCGACCGGAGAGGAAAAATGATTAAATTACTAAAATGGCTATTAAAAATAAGGGTTGATCGTAGAAGGGTGAAAATTGAGGATTGTATGTATTTTTGTATGTTGTATCATAAAAAAATAGAAATAAAAAATTTTGTCTAAAAAAAAAAAAAAAAAATTAGGGGTGGACTACCCCTAACATTTAGGGGGATGAAAAATAGATGTTGGCCGATTCTCATAGATACCGGATAAGCACAAAAAATTTCATCAAAATCGGTCAAGCCGTTTCGGAGGAGTATGGCAACGAAAACTGTGACACGAGAATTTTATATATTAGACTAGCTTACCCGGCAAACGTTGTTTTGCCATATAAATAATTTCCTAGTAATTTCTAGTGTAGACAAAAAATAGCTTACTTATTGGAAGTATGTATGTATTTTTGAATGTGTATATTGTATGTATGTAAGAATGTGGTATATGCGTGAAAAAAGCATTATTTTATGGAATTTTTTTTCAAACAAAAGTAAAAAATTAAATTTTATGAAAACATTGTCTCTTATAATTTTTTCATACAACCAATATTTCCATTGACATTTCAAAATAAAGATTCATAATGATTGATTTTTTGGAAACTATGAAAATCTTAATTGTTCAATTACATTTTTTTAATAAAATTAAATTAAAATTACATTTTTATAAGATCAACAACATTTTCGATATAAATAAAAAAAAGTATACTTACAACACAAAATCCGTTGTTATTGAAAGCTCGTGTCACGTGTTGAGTACTTTGAGGTTATAAAATCACTTGATTTACTAATCGTGCAAAATACACTCAAAATTGATAATTTAATTATTATTGATAAAATAGGAATGATTAAAAGTTAATATGAGAGTTACACTGAGATAGCAAAATAATAATTGTCAACGTTACTACTACACTTGATGCATAAACAATAATAATGGCCGACAACTGTGTAGGGAGTGAGAAAGAAAGGAGACCGGCTTCGTTCTCATCCCTACTCCGTGCTGTTTACTGGGTCAGAAGTGACACCTGTAGACATCTGGCGGGGATAACTAATTAAATGACGATTGATCAGTTTTCGACCGGAGAGGAAAAATGATTAAATTACTAAAATGGCTATTAAAAAATAAGGGTTGATCGTAGAAGGGTGAAAATTGAGGATTGTATGTATTTTTGTATGTTGTATCATATAAAAATAGAAATTAAAAATTTTGTCTAAAAAATAAAAAAATAAATTTAGGGGTGGACTACCCCTAACATTTAGGGGGATGAAAAATAGATGTTGGCCGATTCTCATAGATACCGGATAAGCACAAAAAATTTCATCAAAATCGGTCAAGCCGTTTCGGAGGAGTATGGCAACAAAAACTGTGACACGAGAATTTTATATATTAGACTAGCTGACCCGGCGAACTTCGTTCCGCCTTAGAGTAATAAAATTACCCAATTTTTGTTTTTATTTAAATTAATTTAATTATGGGGGGTAGACTTTCTTACCGGGAGTAGACTTTTTTTGCAGAAGGTCGTCTAGGTGGGTACCCCAACAGTGCTAGTTATTCTACCGCCTGATCAGTGATGTGCAAACATTACTGTGCTTCGGTAGAAGGGCTCTGTAGCTAGTGAAATTACTGGGCTAAAGAATCTTAACATCTTATGACTCTTGAGTAAGAAGCGTTGGTGCAGTGTTCCTGGAATTTCACATCATTGTAAAATTCTTGGTGGCACTGTACTGATTATGGGCAGCGTTATCTCTTAACATCAGGAGACGTCTTGCTCGTCTTCTACTTCATCACATAAAAAAAAAATGTGGGGTAGTGGGTGATACAAACTGCAAGGCGATGCCTTATAATATTTATTGTATCAATACTTTACATCTACAATGCTTAGAGACTATAGTACCTACGCTAGATATAACAATACTAAAGCCAAAGAGTGGGCTGTGTGACTACCTCACTTAATAGCCAATTGCTTTCCGAACTATGATAGTGATATTCTCCATTCAATGGATTTTTCATTTTGATATGGAAATAATATCCATCTTCTCCTTTCCAAAACATAAGCGGGTATTGCAACGTGTCATATTATGAACGATGTGTTTCTGATATTTTTTGCAGTTGCCCATTATCGCGACGTGACAGCACAATATCTCTTCTTTCCAAGTTTTCACCAACAATCAGGATAATCCGTGCGTTTCTCCGGAAAACTTCAATGCGTCACAATACTCGCAAAGAATGTCCATTGGCCCAATTTCACGCTAGTATGCAGGCAGTAATCAGTGATGCAATGTATCGAAACGCTGCTCGATTCAAATCAGGACTTGATACATTTCTTCTTGTGTCTTACATTATCTAACCGTTCAACTCTGAGATTTGCTCGATGATTTCGCATTGCCAAGCGTGCCGTTTCACGGGCTGCCTCTATTAGCTCTTGTGATTGATAAGTACGCAGCCGAGATATACTAATGCGGCTCTCTTCACGTGCAATTTCTTGTTCTTTATCTGTCCTTTCATTCGCAATGTTCCGAATCCTAGTCGCATTTCGGCTTTGTCGGTAAAGATTCTATTGTCTTGGTCGCGGCATTATTAATCCAATTTTTCTGAACTATCTGCAAATTTATTTTAATATTTTCCAACCAAAACAAATCAAACGTTAAACTTCATAATTTATAATTGTCATTTTTTTTTTATGACGTTTTGTTATACTGCCAGCAAGTAGTTTATAATACAAATAAATTTGTCAAACATCTCCTACATGTTTCTGGTGTCCTGGTACTTCGTAAAAGTTTGAATACTCATAACTCAAGAACGCCTGGACCGATTTTGATGATCTATGGTTTCTTAGATTAAAATTTCTACCATTTTTGAACTCTTAAATTTCTACCAGTTAAATTTCCATCAAATTCTACCATTCAAATTTAATTCACATTCAATAAATCAAAAGATTTTATTAAATTTAATCGATAATTCTAGTGAATCAGACCGGGCTCGTCTCCTTGCTTCTAGCACTCATGAGTCGGGTTATTGGCTTAATGCTATCCCATCTGTCAATATTGGGACGTTGCTTGATGACCTCAGCTATAGAATAGCTGTTGGTCTGCGCCTGGGAACCTCTCTGAATGAACCACACCGCTGTCCATGTGGTAGTGACGTAGAAAGGAGAGGTCACCATGGTCTATCCTGCCGCCGTAGCGCAGGTCGCTTTTCCCGCCATGCCGCCCTCAATGACGTCATCCGTCGGGCGCTCGCCACCGTCCACGTGCCGGCTATATTAGAGCCGAACGGTATCGCACGTGACGATGGTAAGCGTCCCGATGGTATGACTTTAATTCCCTGGAGCCGTAGGAGGTCGCTGGTGTGGGACGCTACCTGTGTTGACACATTAGCGTCCTCTCACTTGCCCAAAACTTCAAGGGTAGCTGGGGCGGCGGCTGAGGACGCGGAATGCCTCAAGCGGAGGAAATATGCATCTTTTACTGTAAGGTACATATTTCTTCCGTTTGCGGTAGAGACTATGGGACCTTGGGGAAAGGACGCTGTGGTTTTCTTTAGGGAGCTTTCCAGGCGCCTAATAGTAGCAACCAATGACCAAAAAGCTGGCTCTTACCTCGGCCAACGTATAAGTTTGGCCATCCAGAGAGGTAATGTAGCCAGCTTTTTAGGTACACTTCCTGCAGGTCATGACCTCAATGACGTTTTTTATTTATAAGTAGGTTTTAAAATTGTATGATTGTTTAATATTATTATAATCGTAATTGAATTACTAACTATTAATTCACATTCAAAAAGTTACAAACCAAGTCACCGACCTCCTTATGTCATTTACGTCAAATTTTGAAAATATAATACACGTCAAAATGACAATCAGCTGTCAAATTTCGCCAACAGTCATTTGTTTTTCATTCATAACTATTTTTAGTTAAAATTTTCTTCAAATCATACCAATCGGGATAAAAAGTATCCTATAGCACGCCCCCGGTCCTAAGCTACCTCCCCACCAATTTTCATCCAAATCTGTTCGGCCGTTCTCGAGTTATAAATAGTGTAACTAACACAACTTTCTTTTATAGCTAGTAGGTTTTAAAATTGTATGATTAAATTGAATAACTAACTATTAATTCACATTCAAAAAGTTATAAACCAAGTCGCCGACCTCCTTATGTCAATTACGTCAAATTTTGAAAATAGAATACACGTCAAAATGACAATCAGCATCAGCTGTCAGATTTCGGCAACAGTCATTTGTTTTTCATTCATAACTGTTTTTAGTTATAATTTTCTTCAAATCATACCAAACGGGATAAAAAGTATCCTATGTCCGTCTCCTGGCTCTAAGCTACCTCCCTACCAATTTTCAGCCAAATCTGTTCTGCCGTTCTTGAGTTATAAGTGGTGTAACTAACACGACTTTCTTTTATATATATAGATTTAGTTTTTTGTTTTGCCATTGCAAACGGTTTCCAAATTACAAATGGATTGTTTGCTTTATAGCCCAGTCAATGAGTGCCCAAAAAGGGTATGTGGATCGAAAAGTCGAAAGCAGAAAAACTAACTTAGGGACTTTGTTTGGACTAGTTAGGAGATAAACATACTAAAAGTCCCCACCCCTCCGAGGTGAGCCCGAGGGGGGGGAGGCCGAAGAAGGGCTCATTTTTAGGTTTTTTGCTTATATGTCAAAAACTGTGCATTGTACGATATTTTGTTATATTACATTATTAAACCTCATAAAATTTTCTACAACTTCGGCCTTGACATTTTTCATCTATCTCCAATCATTGGCCAGCTATGAGCTTCAAAACATGGTCTATTTTGAAGACGCTTAAATTAGTTTTCCATACAAAGTCGGTAAAAAAATCTTACAAATAAAATTTGACCAACTTCTGGTTGTCGTATCATAATGAAACTTTGCAAATGTCTAGAAATCTGATGACAGTTTAATAATCTGGTACCACTGAGCTGATCTGATGATGGAGCCAGGAGGTGTCTAATGAAACTCTTCAATGGCTATTAGTAAACCCGTCGAGTTTGGGCACATTACATTCGAATCGATGAGACTTTTTCATAACACTTGCTGTCGAGGGTCTGATAATGGACCAGGAAGTGCCTACGTTTCATCGATTCGAATGTAATGTGCCCAAACTCGCCGGTTTTACTAATAGCCATTGAAGAGTTTCAGTAGACACCTCCTGGGTCCATCATCAGATCAGCTCAGTGGTACCAGATTATTAAACTGTCATCAGATTTCTAGACATTTGCAAAGTTTCATTATGATACGACAACCAGAAGTTGGTCAAATTTTATTTGTAAGATTTTTTTACCGACTTTCTATGGAAAACTAATTTAAGCGTCTTCAAAATAGACCATGTTTGGAAGCTCATAGCTGGCCAACGATTGGAGATAGATGAAAAATGTCGAGGCCGAAGTTGTAGAAAATTTTATGAGGTTTAATAATGTAATATAACAAAATATCGTACAATGCACAGTTTTTGACATATAAGCAAAAAACCTAAAAATGGGACCTTCTTCGGCCTCCCCCCCCTCGGGCTCACCTCGGAGGGGTGGGGACTTTTAGTATATTTATCTCCTAACTAGTCCAAACAAAGTCCCTAAGTTAGTTTTTCTGCTTTCGACTTTTCGATCCACATTTCTTCTTTTACTGGACTATTAAAAATTACTTGTTTTGTTGTTTTTTATGATAGCAAGCTAGAAATCATTTTAAAAATATTTAAAAAAGCTTTACTGATATACGTTTTCAAATTGTAAATACTACGAATATACTACTTATCAAATCTACTTTATCATATCGTTCGAGTGAGAGAGTCATGCGATTCGTCAAGAGCATTTTAAGGCTATAAGCTAGGCTAGACTAGGTTGCCGCGGATGGCCGCGGATGAGTGCTTCGGCGTACCCGCTGCACCAGCATTATGGCATCCCGCAGGAACACCCACAGGTTTTTAGTAGGTATCCCTGCCGCACCCATCTTCGGCGGGGGAGTCCCACCCCGCCCGGCGCCCCCTGGGTGATGATGCGTAACGCATTTTTCCTGTGTCAAAAAAGGCTAGGCTAGTTTTATTTATAAATCAAATTGACGAGAAATTCTAAAAGTACCTATTTCAATAATCACGAGCGACCGGCGCTACATTTCACCGATTGCATTGAGTTACATAAACAAACGTACTTCGGTCCGGTTGCTCAAACACATTGTCTCCGTTGCGACAAGCCTTTACTTACTTACCGCCCGCTCTATTGATGAACATTCCTATTGATTTCTTTATACCAGTCTGGTCTAATTTCTTGTATCAGTTTTACTGACTTAACTAAACAAGATTTTTTTATTCAATTCAATTTTTCAATTTATTTATTTAACCACTAGCTGACCCGCGCGCACTTCGTTGCGCGTGAAAGTCAATTAAAAAGCGAAGATTTGGTGCTACCATTTAGACTAAATATAGTTTTTCCATCCCCGCGACTTTTTGAGCGTAAAATAAGTATATAGCCCTGTTTAAACCATGACTATAAATAAAATTTGCTCTCGCTGTGGGTAGTGAAGAATATCGGGCTGAGGATTTCTATGCAGTTTTGTTTCGCTACCGTAGGAACCAATCCTAAGTCGTTTCCCAAACTATCTCGGTTTAGAGGTTGTTTATTGCCTTAACAAATTTTTACGCCTCTTTTCAGGAATTAAATCTATTTGTGGTCCTTTCCCGGTAACTCTTTAACTTATCTCTACTGTAATGAACCTAAGCTAAATTATTATTGGTTACTAATTCCTCACACTATCCTTCCCGCGACTCAAATCAATTCCGTGGTTCCTGAATTCCCATTAAAAGTCTGACCCTCCTTTAATACTGATTCTCCCTAAAAGTTAATTTCTGATATAAAAAACTATTCATTAACAGAACTTAAACTATTGCTTAACAAAAAATCAGCTTATTTTCTGTTCAGTGGTTACTGATTTCCATGCAAATGTTTTTCGGAAATAATTCCCGTTCCCGTGGAAGTTTCGCAAAATCCCTTCTTATCGGTCGCTTACGTTACATCAAGAATACGTTGTTCAAAGTTTAGCTAAACAAAAAAGCTGATACCGATTTCCTACACAAACTTGCACCCCCCTTTTCCCGCCCTTAAATTCAAAGCCTGGGATAAAAAGTATCCCAAATCATCTATTGGGACTGAGTCTACCCCTGTACCGAAGTTTAGCTCAATAGGGTCAGCGGTTCTAATTTTCCCATATAAACTTTGACCCCCCTTTACCTCCTTAAAAGTTAATTTCTGACATAATAAGTTAAATAATGAACAATGTATAATGTGTTTGGGTCTTCAGTTACCTTAATAAAGAAAATTTTATTTATAAAAACTATTCAATGTGCCTAAACACACTCCAAACACCGATGGGGTAGACGTGTTCTAGAGTGGAGACCGCGTCTCGGCAAACGTAGTATAGGGCGTCCTTGGGCGAGATGGGGTGATGATATCCGGAGGGTCGCTGGGAGTGGTTGGAGGAGAAAGACGGAGGACCGAGTTGAGTGGCGTGCCATGGGGGAGGCCTATGTCCAGCAGTGGACGAACATAGGCTGATGATGATGAAACGCACTCCAAACAATCGTTTTACAAAATTTCAGCTCAATCAGTTCAGTGGTTACGGATTAGCATACAAAAGTTTTTTTTGGGAATAATTCCCGTTCCTGTGAATATTTCGCAAAATCCCTTTTTAACGGTCACCAAAGTTATATAAAGAACACGCTGTCCAAATTTTAACTAAAACTTTGACCCCCCCCCCTCCCCTTTACCCCCTCGAAAGTAAATTTCTGTCTAAAAAAATATTCAGTGTTCCTAAACAAAACTCGATCCATGATTTTACAAAATTTCAGCTTATCGGTTAGGGATTTGCATACTAAAGTTTTTTGGGAATAATTCTCGTTCCTGTGAGAATTTCACAAAATCCCTTTTTATCGGTCGCCTAAGTTACATAAGCAACACCGGGGGTAGACATCCTTTGCAGGAGGTAGTCTAGGTCTAGGTGGGCACCTCAACAGTGCCAGTTATTCTACCGCCTGAGCAGTAATGTGCAAACATTACTGTGCTTCAGTAGGAGGGGACTGTAGCTAGTGAAATTACTGGGCTAAAGAGTCTTTACATCTTATGACTCTTGAGTAAGAAGCGTTGGTGCAGTGCACCTAGAATTGCACATCATTGTGAAATTCTGGGTAGCACTGTACTGATTATGGGCAGTGTTATCTCTTAACATCAGGAGAGCGTCTTGCTCGTCTTCTTACTTCTCCACATAAAAAAAAACACGGTGTCACAGCTAAAACAAAGAAGCGGACAACGATTTCTTACACCAACTTGCACCCCCTCCCTTTTCTCCCTTAAAGGTTGATTTCTGAGATAAAAAGTATCGCATATCATTTTTTAGGATTCAATCTACCTTTGTACAAAATTTTAGCTCAATAGGATAAGCGGTTCTATATTTCCCATACAAACTTTGACGGATTTGCATACAAACGTTTTTTGGGAATAATTCCTGTTCCTGTAAGAATTTCACAAAATCCCTTCTTTCCGGTCGCTTACGTTACCTAAAAAATACACTGTCTAAATTTCAGCTAAAACAAAGAAGCGGTTAACGATTTCTTACACAAACTTACACCCCCAATTAAAGGTTGATTTCTGGGACGAAAAGTATCGCATATCGTTTTTTAGGATTCATTCTACCTCGGTACCAAATTTCAGCTCGTTAGGGTCAGCGATTTTAAACTTCCCATACAAACCCCCCTTCAACCCCCCCTTAAAAGTTAATTTCTGACACAAAAGCTATTCAATGTTCCTAAACACACTCCAGACAATCGTTTAACAAAATTTCAGCTCAATCGGTTCAGCGGTTACCCGGATTTGCATACAAACGTTTTATGGGAATAATTCCCGTTCCCGGGGGAATTTTGCAAAAATCCCTTTTTATAGGTCGCTTAAGTTACTTAAAAAACACGCTGGTCAAATTTCAGCTTAAACAAAGAAGCGGTTACCGATTTCCCATTCAAACTTTGACCTCCTTTATCCCGCCTTAGAGGTTGATTTTTGGGATAAAAAGTATACCATACAATTTTTTAGGACTCAATCTACCTGTGTACCAAATTTCAGCTCAATAGGGTCAGCGGTTCTAAATTATCCATACAAACTTCGACCCCCCTTTACCCCCCCTTAAAAGTAAATTTCTGACATAAAAACTATTTGATGTTTCTAGTTTTAATCCCAAAAATCGTTTTACAAAATTTCAGCTCAATCGGTTCAGCAGTTACAGATTTGCATACATTCGTTTTTCGGGAATAATTCCTGTTCCTGAGGGAATTTTAAAAAATCGCTTCTTATTGCACGATGAAATCTTCCAAGGAATACGCTGTCCAAATTTCAGCTCAATCCGTCCAGCCGTTTGGGCTGTGCGTTGATTGAAGATTGTTTATTATTATTTTATAAGTAAATCTTTAGATTGATATAACTCTTTTATTTAAAAACCGATTTAAATAAAACCAATACTATTTAAAAATTTGAGAAATTTGCAACGTTTTAGCGAAAACTGCATACAATTCGGTTGTGCCGTTTTATCACACATAAGTAATAACCTTTTTACAAATTAAGCCTAATAAAACTACTCTGGTAAATTTTCGTTTATGGCCACATCGATAGATGGCGTATTTTTAGTTTGTCGCACTTTTTGCTTTTTGATTTTTTTGAATTGAATTTACTTTATATTCTATTACTTTTACTTCGAAATTTTGATGTAAATTAGGGGCGATGTGTCCGATATAAATGATTATTATTTATTTTATTATTTTATTTTACGTTTCCCTAGGAAAAATTGACAAAATGTTTTACGAATTAGATCGCGCAAGCGACTTTTTCGCGTCGTTTTGTTCATATGCGTATTTTCACAGTTCACCTTAGTAAAGGATCACAATGAATAGGGAGAAATTTCCATTCTTATTATATGTATGGATATGGATATGGATATGGATGGATATGGATGGATATGGATATGGATAAATATAACATGAGCGTTATAAAAGGCAAGTCATTTGTATTACATACATTTTGTCTTAAGTATTATTAAATTATTAACATAATATATTATTATTTTTAAATAGTTTTTTAGAGATTGAACATTTCATCAGACCAGGTTTTAGACATGTATTCATTAAGAGAGTAGAAAGGATGTATTTCAAAAAAGTATTTTTTTTTTGCATTTGAACTCTAACATAGGCAGTCTAGTAATTTGAATAGGTAATTTGTTGTACATATCTAATTTTATGTTGAAACCCTGTTTATATACTTTATTTAATCTTGTAAAAGGTACTATGAGCCATTCATTATAGGTTAAGGCTTTGACCACGATCTCGTATGATGTTAAGCGATGATGCGGCCGTAGATGGTAGCAGATTAAACCTGAGAAGGTGGGATAAATCCCTCTCTGGTTTCACTGAACATCATGTCGGAATACAATCGTAATTAACGCTTGGTGACACGGTTTTGTCCAATGGGTGGTAACCGGGAATTCCCGGTACTGGCAATGAAAAAGTATCGATCGGAATATAATAATAATATTATTATCTGTAAATGTAACGCATATAATATATTCATATTAAAAATATATATATAAATATTTCAGGACGTTTCACACAGCGCCACCTAACCCCAAACTAAGCAACTTAATGCTTGTTATTATGGTGGTTAGGATAACGGATATAATACTTATATACTTTTCTTTTGTAAATACATACTATTAATAGATATTGAAAACCATCCAGACCAGAAACAAATACCTGTGGATCACACAAACATTTGTCCCATGCGGGAATCGAACCCGCAACCTTCTGCGTTGCAGGCGGGTATTAGCACACCGCACCACAGAGGTCGTCAACACAGGCGTAACATATCAAATTCTAAACCTATTTATTATAAGAAGTTAATAACTTTACTCTATAATTTTTTTATTACTCTACTACTCGTATTTACTGCGGAAACAATAAAAAACGCACCATCAACAAAATATTACTTAAACTAACCTAACAATTACAAAATAAACTATTATAGTAAAGAATCATTAACGCCATAACAGTTGCTTAATTTAAATGACAATCAGCGTGAAATTCCATAATGAGTAATCAAAACAAAGTTAATTAGTTTAATATTGCAAGTTTTGCGCTTGGGTAGCTTGAGGTCGGCCAAAATAAACTTCTAGAACTAACGGAGCGTAAATTTTTCATTTCATTTGATGCAACATTCCAAGTATTTGTTAGAGTCTAGAATGAAATCTAGACTGTCTGGGTACCTATAAATACACATTTTAAGTAAAACATACTTTGTAGTTATTGTTCAGTTTATTTTTTTATATAAAAATAGGAGAATATCAATAATTCAATTTGCATAATATAATTGTAATCGCAAAATACTTTTATTATCCATTTAAACTTTAAACCCTTGGTTGAATAAGGATTCTTTTATTGGCTCACATACAGTTCAATTTAAGAAAAAAGTTCATCCACTCCATTGTGCTGTATAATAAAATAAATAACTGAATAACATAGGAGAGTTAAAGTTATTATTAACACGCAATGGTCCTATTATAATTTTATATATAGTTATATCTTGCAAACTTTTTACTAACATAACAATTTGTGCAATACTCATAAACTGTCCTTGGAGTTAATTCACCTCAATCGATTTCCCATAAAAAATAAGAAACATATTTCATAAGTGTCTCTAGCATTGACGGCTTGTTTGAACTAAATTCATTATTAAAGTTACAAATATCTGATTTCCACGGTTTAAATTATTTACGATTGAATGAAATTAAATAAATAATTCAAATAACATTTAAAATGACTGTATCGATGCAATAGAAATGTTATGAAGTACTAGCGGCCCGTCCTCGCTTCGCTTCGGGTGCCATTATGAATAAAAAAATAAAATGAAATAATAAGACTTACGCAATACCTAAATATTTCAATGACAAATCTACAGATTTAGTATAATACCATTGCTAAAAAACAGAAAATGATCACGAACATTAAATTCGCATCTTAACATGAATTTAGTCTTTTACAACTTGTGATCCTATTTATGATATTTCTATCTTAAAATATTCTAGTAGCTTCTGGTGCTTCGCCGGCCACTGCCGCGGCCTTTACAATGTTTGGAGATACTACAAAGATTTCAGGGAAATAAAAACTATCCTATGCTCTGTCCCAGGACTCAAATTGTGTTAAAACTTATTTCCCTAATTCGTTGGTTAAAACCAAATGAAAGCTACGTCAGTTTGACGGATACTGATTCCTTATACAAACTCTTAAATGCCTGGTTTCCTATCTGAAAGGGCGGTTTCAGGGATAAAAGCTATTTTGTGTCCTTCCTGGTACTTAAACTAACCTTTGTAGAAGTAAAAAAAAGCTTAATTGGCCTAACGAATATAGATAACTCATACAAACTTCACCCCTGTTCCCCTTCTAAAAGGGGATTTCTAAAATATAAAAACTATCCTATGTCCTATTTTGGTATACAAACTACCTTTATTATACTTACTAAATTTCAGGCCCAGCGGTATTAGAAATTTCAATACAACATTTGCCCCCACTTTTATAGGAGAAAAATGGCCCTCTTTTCCCCCTATAAGAGGAGAATATCTGAGATAAACACTATTTTACGTCCGCTCCTGGTACTTAAATACCTTTGCATGCCAAATTTCAACTCTATCAGTTCAGCAAAAAGATAATAAAAATATATTATATTATGTTTAGGTATTAAAAAAAACCTATAGGATAGGTATTCCAAATTTTATCATTCTAGGTTTAGGAGTTTCGTCTCTACTGTGATAATGATGAGTCAGTCAGATTACCCTACAGAGTTTAGTGTAGTCCCACATATAATGTTAGTTAGGTTGGAAAGTATCCACAATGCGCAAATCGAGCGTACGAAGCGAGAATGAGGCGATGCGCTTGAGCTTGGGAATCAAACAACTTTTTTATACCAAATTTCAGCTTAATATTCCCGTTCCCATAGGAATATTGGGATGAATAAACAATCCATTTTCGTTTCTTGGTAGTCAAACTACTATTACACCAAATTTCAAACTATTCAGCTCAACGGTTACATTTTCCATATTAGTCCCGTTCCCGTGGGAATTTTGTATTAAAAACTATCTTGTATTCTTTTTTGGTAGCCAAACTACATTTGCATTAAATTGCAGCTTAATTGGCCACGTGGTTACAAATTTCTATATTATTCACGTTCCCGTGGGAATATTGGAATGAGAACTATTTGAACCCTTTCCTGATAGTCAAAATACCTTTATACTACATTTCAGCGTTATAAGCTTAACGGTTACAGATTTCCATTTTGTTCCCGTTCCCATAGGTATTTTGGAATGAAAATGATCTTGAATCCATTCATGGTACTCAAACTATCTTTATACCAAACTATAGCTTAATAGGCCTAGTGTTTACAGATTTCCATTTTGTTCCCGATCCCGTAAGAATTTTGGAATGAAAACTATCTTGAATCCATTCATGGTAGTCAAACTACCTTTACACCAAATTTCAGATTGATAGACTCAAAGGTTACAGATTTTCATTTTATTCCCGTTCCCGTAGGAATTTCACAAAATCCCTTCTTATCGGTCGCCAACGTTACCTAAAAAACACGCTGTACAAATTTCAGGTTAATCTGTCCAGCGATTTTATCCCTGCGATGATAAGTCAGTTAGATTTCCACTTCAAATTTTGGCATAGACAAAGATTGTTCCCGTTTCCGTAAGAATTTTGGGTTGAAAACTATCTTGTACTTTCTTGGTAGCCAAACTACCATTGCATTTAGTTTCAGCTTAATCGGCCAAGCGGTTACAGATTTTCATATTATTCCCGTTCCCGTGAAGAACCGTTGTGAATCCGTTCCTGACAGTCAAACTACCTTCCAAATTTCAGCGCTATAGGCGTTACCGCGATTTTAATTTTGTTCCCGTTCCCGTAAGAATTTTAAAATGAAAACGATCATGAATCCATTCATGGTACCCCAACTACCTTTATACCAAATTTCAGCGTAATAGGCTAGAGGTTACAGATTTCCATTTTGTTCCTGTTCCCGTAAGAATTTTGGAATGAAAACTATCCTGAATCTTTTCATGGTAGTCAAACTACCATTATACCAAATTTCTGCTTGATAGATTCAACGCTGACAGATTTCCATTTTTTCCCGTTCCCGTTAGAATTTCGCAAAATCCGTTCTTATCGGTCGCCTAGGTTACCTAAAAAACACGCTGTTTAAATTTCAGCTCAATCAGTCCAGCGGTTTTATCCCTGCGATGATGAATCAGTAGATTTCCACTTTAAATAGAATAGAATAGAAATAAATTTATTTGCACACAAGATGATAATAATATACAAAGCATAAGAGAAAGAAACATAGTATTAATATATAGCGAAAAATCACATCCTGCCGCAAAAAGGTACCAGCTCAGCATGTGTAGATCTTAGTTGACCTACGCTGGTCTTCCGCTGGTACCTTAATGTGGTGACAAATACATATTGGTATAGAGTATAGACAATAGACATACTCGTAGATTGTTCCCGTTCCCGTGACATTTTGGGTTGAAAACTACCTTGAATCCAGTCATGGTAGTCAAACTACCTTTCAACTAAATTTCAACGTAATAGGCCTAGCGGTTACAGATTTTCAGTTTTGTTCCCGTTCCCGCAGGTATTTTGGAATGAAAACGATCTTGAATCCATTCATGGTAGTCAAACTACCTTTATGCCAAACTTCAGATTTATAGGTTTAGCGGTTACAAATATCCATTTTGTTCCCGTTCCCGCAAGAATTTTGGAATGAAAACTATCTTGAATCCATTCATGGTAGTCAAACTACCTTTATACAAAATTTCAGATTAATAGGCCTAGCGGTTACAAATTTCCATTTTGTTCCCGTTCCCGTAGGAATTTTGAAATAAAAACTATTTTAAATTTTTCCATGGTAGTAAAACTACCTTTACACCAAATTTCAGCTTGATAGACTCAACGGTTACAGATTTCCATTTTGTTCCCGTTCCTGTGGGAATTTCGCTAAATCCCTTCTTATTACCTGCCTATGTTACCTAAAGAACACGCTGTCCAAATTTCAGCTCAATCGGTCCAGCGGTTTTGTCCCTGCGATGATGAGTCAGTCAGTTTTCTATTTTATATAATAGTATAGATTTTAATGAAACTTGGTGCATTAGTTACGCGTAGGCGCAGCTTTTCATGGCATTGTATGGGTTGTCAACATCCGTCTGTCCACTATTGTTTCATGTCCATTCATTTATTTCGCATACGTACTCTTACAGTTGCACACACTTATTTTTCTTAATTTCTCTGACAAGGGCGCGTGGTCCAAGTCATAAGAAAGATAAATTTATCTTTTAACGACTGATACCACGTCTAAAACGATTTCTGCTTGGCGATATGTGAGCCAATAAACTCAACACTGAGAATGCCGAAGATCTGGAAGTCAAGAAACAGTAAAGTTCTGGAGAAATCTGAGACTAATACTAGAAAGAAGAAGAATAAGTAGAAGAAATAGAAGTATTTTTAGATAAATATCATGAATAATGAAAAGAAGGAAGGTTTTTGTGTATCAGTGACAAGAAAAGAGACTAAAAATAATAATTTGGTAGCCATAAACGCAAGGTACAGAAATTAGAAGGGTCAAGATATAAATAAAACTTAAGTTTTTTTTACCTGAAACTAAAATAAAAACTTGAAACAAATTTCTTATTGACCTCTATCTACTATAACATTTTAAGTAAAATAAATAAATACTCACTAACAATAAGACAACTCAGATTGCTCCAATTTTAACCACGTCATAACCCAACTCTTATAAATTGCACCACTCACTTTGACAAAGCGAACGGCCGCAAGCAATCGGGTCACGACGAAAGACCGAGGAGATAAAAACCATCGACGAACCATCGACAGGTTCAGTCAACCGACGCCGGCCGTCCGCTCCGGAATGTGACCAACGATGCTAGTGTTACTACTCCTCACCTGTGAACTGTGCCTCGCTATCCGAGTCCCCAACACCTGGGACGAAAGTGCTAGTGAAGTGAAACAGGATGAATTTTCCGTGGAATCGTTCAAACCGGTAAACGATAACCCCATCCCTACCGAGTACTTCGAGTACACGGCCAAGAAACCGCAATTTGCCGTCGACGTCGCCAAGTTCCACGGAGTGCAGTCACCCGAGAACCATTACAAAGCTTATCCAATCAAGCCTTACACCGGAAAAACTAGACCTGAACTTGGTAAACATCGCATTTTGGACGAAGGCAATACGCTGCATCGACCCCTACAGGAATACACCAATATCAATGAAGATGCTGTGAGCCACGCTGTTCCTGTTTCTTCAAATTATGAAGTGTTCCATCCGTATGACGCAGAAACTCCTGCTTTGCAAGAAATATACAAAGACCCTGTCTTAAACAAAATACGCAGCGATTTGGAAAGCAGTAAAAATAGACTACAGGCCTATGAAAAGGACGCCGGAGAACCTGATATAGATAAAGATGAATATCTAGAAAGCCCACAAAAAACTGACAGTAGACTTGGTCCTCACAGAAATATACCTGCACCATATGAGATTCACAGACCTCAGAGAAGACCCATTTATTATAGACCTCCATCAAAATCACATTACCGGGAACAACATTTGAATCAAAGGTTGAGACATCCATGGAATCAATATTCTGCCAAAATAAGACCTATACAATATAGGCCTGTAAAAAATCATATTCACCAATTAAGACAAAATCATGCCCTAAAATACGATGACGAACGAAACGAATATCCGCAGATAAAAATATTAGAAAATTATTCCGACCCCAAAGATGGCTACGATATATACGAACGAGGCAAAGATAAATTTGTTCAACTTAGAAATAACGTAGACGAGTCAATTAATAAAGCTGTTCAAGAAAATAGACCGGCGACATACGAAAAACTTGAAGTGCAAAACAATGACGATTCTGAAAAAGAAGAAGATGAGTTTGTACCAATTAAAAATTATGCTCAAGTAAGGAAAACTGAGACATATAGACATTTACCTAGATCAGCTGCTTTTGCAGATGCAGATACATTCGACGAAATACGGAACGCACCTAGATTAAGAGAAGCTGTAAAGAGTACAAAAGCTCAAACTGTTTATTCAGAAGAGGGATATGAAGATTCAGCATATGACCACGCCGGTGAACAAAAACACGCTTCAGAGAACGAAGGTCACGGAGGATTCCTGAAACAACATGAACTAAGCGGAGGAAAGTATAAAACTCCTTCAGAAAGTGCTAAATATCAGGATGGTGGAGGATCCGCTTATAGAGATGCAGTGATACATGCTGAAAAGTGGAAAGAAGATAACAAGGATAATAAAGAAGAAACAGACGAAGAAGATTATTCAGAAGATGAAAACGAGAAATCAGTTGAAGCCGATGGATATAACGAATCATCACATGAAGATGGAAATCCAAGAAACAAGCGAGAATTTGATGCCAAAAATGACACAGACTCTGATACCTCAGACACTATTCAATTAGAAAAGACTAAAGAATCAGCAAATTATAGTGATTACAAACGTCGTACAAACTTCAAAATTCCAGAACTGGACTTGAAATCAACATTTTTGACGGAACGAGAAATTCTTGACTTAGCTAAAATTCAAATCAAACCAAAAAAGGATACAACAAAGCAAAAGTATCCATATTATTATGATAAAATAAGAGCTATTAGTGAGCATTCACCGCTTAGATATGCTGAGAATTTAAAGTCCATTCCTAGAAAATCTAACGGTGGTACTGAATTTTATGACTCAAGATCTAAATTTGAATGTCCTGAAGTAGACGATGTTCCAGATCCTGTTCCTGAAAAACTTAAAGGTGACGGACATCCAGATGATGATGATGATGATAATGAAGATAGTTCTAAGAAAGGTGATGAAAATTTTGATACCGCAAAGAAAACACCTCGATTAAAAGGTCTTGGTGATAAAATAGATTGTTTTAAAGCGAAATATTTTGGTGAAAATCCCTTAGACAGTCCGTTTTTCATAGAAGAAATTATACCAAACCCAGAACCTATTACTCCTCCTAATAAATTAGGGTTACATCATTTCAAAAGCTCTGTACATAGCGAACCGAACAAAGCAGAATCTAGACTTGTAATTATTGAGAAAGAAGATACTAAAGAGAATAAACCTGACATATTTGATTTGATAGAAAAACTACGTCAAGAAAATCCAAAAACACAAGATAGTCATACGAAAAACTACACTAGTAAAGAACAATCTCCTGTTTACAGTGATATTTTAGAAAATATTCGTAGTGATTTAAGTAGGCAAGTATTGCTCAAGAATAATATTACTGAAGCTCTTACTAATTCTACAAATAATAATAATGTGACGTATGTTTCATATCAAAATAAAGAAGATGTTACAAAATTACCTCTTCTTTTACGAAGAAAACGGTCGACACCATTTGTGTATGAGCCATACAAAATAATAAGAGACAGTCAACTTCAAGACTCAAAGAAAACTACTACCACTAATAACATAAGCCCTTTGATAAGACAATTACAATCAAGCAGAGTTGTAGATAAAGTAACCAATAGTCAAGATGTAAGTAGATCAGATAAACATGTAAAGCGCAATGTAAACACACGAGCATACAAAGATATTGGCCGAAAAGATAGAGAAGGAAGTAAGAATGATAAAGGTAGCGTTGATCCAGCTTTTGTGGATGTAAGTGTAGACAAGCGAAGAGGTGAACCTAGATATGAAATAAGACATCGTAATCACAAACCAACTTATACACCAGTCGAAAATAAAAAGTCCATGTCAGTTGAGGATTACAAATCACAAACAAATACTGATACTTCTCAATTGAAGGGGGAATCATTAAATACACGAAGGCATTCAAGACAAAGAACTCCAATGACAAGATCAATCCCAGATATTCAAAATATTGCAGAATCTAGTAATACAGTTCGTAAAACTATTTCTACTACTGTTAAACCTACACAACCAACTAAAATTGAAGAAAGTGGAAGTGACGAGGATTATGAAGAGTACGATGACGAAGAAGAAGAGGAGGAAGTTGTAACCACCACCACCACAGTAAAACCAAGTTTCCGTCGAAAGAGACCTACAACTACTACTGAACAAGTCCCTGAAACCACTGAGAGACCAAAGTTGAAATTAGTCACAAGATTTCGAGACTATAAACAGGAAGATAGTACAGAATCACAAGAAGCCTCTACCCAGAAATCTCAATCTATTCGAAAAGTACAACACACAGAAGTAACAGAATTGCCACCAAAATACAGAGAAAAGAAAAAAAAGAGCAGCAAAAGTACATTAGTAACTGACACAAAACGATATGGAGACGATGATGATGATATGCGAAAAGAAGACGTTGACGCACTTATAGGTGTTAAGCAAGATATGGATGATTACATGCCTTTGTATGAAAAAGATGAAGAACAAAAACTAAAAACGAAAAATAGAGATGAAAATTCTGGTTCAGAAGATGAAGATGACGAAGATGAGGACGATGATAACGACGACGATGATAGTGATAGAATCGATGATGATGATGATGACGACGATGACGATGACGAAGACGACGATGATGATGAAGATAATAGCGATGATATAAATGGAGATGATGATGAAGAAAAAAACGAACAGAAGGAGACAGTAGTAACCACACCAGAACCCACAAAACGTACGTTAGCAATAACAACCGAGGCACCGACTCCTACAATTGCTACACGTAACGCTAAAATAGAAGCAAAGCCAATAGTTACAAAAAAGAAAATAGAAATACATAAAGAGCTTCCTGGAAATAAGTCCTCTCCACATACAAGTCAGTACAAACAGGACATTAAAGAAGTAGAAATCATTAAGGAAATACCTGTACCGCCAAAAAGAAGGAAATCTCAAAAGAATCTTGAAGCACTCGAATTATATAAAGACGATAACCTAGCTAAAGACATAAACCAATTAGGCGGAGTGGAAATATTTAAGGAAAATATTGATTTGAAAAATGGACCAAGACATGGAGGGAATTACAAACGGCTCGAACCTGAAAATCCTCCTTTAAAAGAGAAGGCTAAAGAAGATGCTGTAGCTTCGCAGAGTGAATTCACCAAGCATGTAGAGCTAGAAGACGATAACTCAAGAACCAAATTGCACGGAGGTAATTTAAGATCATTGAGTGATGTTCAGAAAACTCGAAGTAGGGGTCGAAGTGAAAAGCTCATTGAGCTAACCGAAAGTCCTCCAAAACTTCATGGTGGGAATCTTAAAAGAGGTAGAAACCGTGGAAAGAGTGAAAAGCTAATAGAATTAGATGAAAGTCATGAAAAACACGAGGATGATGATTCAAGTGAGTCACACGAATCTTTTAACACTAGACATTCTAGACCAATGCATGGAGGGAACTATCGTAGTGCTAGAATTACAGAACAGAAGCAAACTCCAGAAGAAGAGAATAAGAGTAAAGAAAGAGGTGCGAGACGAAATGCAGCTGCCATTTTGAACAGTTTTGTTCAAGCTGTGCCTATTTTGACCACGACACCTGCGTATATTATAGATCCAAGTAAACGAATGTATTATTATGTTGATGCATAAGGACACAATTACTAGGTGTGTGATAAAATTTGTAGCAAAGTCGGAACGAAGCTTAGTTCAATCGTATGTGCTTTGAAGCACTTTAATATTGTGTGTGCTTAAAATATCACATATAACGAAGGTACCTATCACTAAAGTTCTGGCCCAATACTTCATTTTAGTGTTATAATATGTAGATATGAGGAACATAGAACCTTGGAATGTATCTTTTGAATTTCTTCAATTGATTGGGATTGATTGATATAATTTGTTCCTAAAATTTCTTATGTGTAATTTTAACTTTAATTCAATGTTTCTTGTATCTGTTTGTTGATAAAAGTATATTATCATTATCTATTTGAAATTTAATGCTAATTTTAGGGTGTAATGTAGAAAGTGCCAATAATTATAATGTATGGTCAAAATTGCAAAAGTAAATTAGTATCAGATTCCGATTTAAAATTAACATTCATTATGTACTTTTTACTTTCATTAATAGCTATGTAATAACTGTGATATGAATCGTTTTCATTATTTTCAATAATATTATGTTTGTTATTATATTCATAAAACTATCTTTGGAGAGCTATTTATAAAATTGTATTAGTTACGTGTAAATAAAGTTAATTTGTTATTTTATTGAAGTTTTCATTTTCTCCAAGACATAAATCTGGCTGCACATTGAGGCATAAAATATTATCAGGGTAGATGCCAAGAAATGGTGCGACGCAAACACAGCAAACGTTTTTCCTTTAGTATAACACTATTGTTCACTAAAGGTTCATTCAACTTTATGAAGTCAAAGAGTGGTTTATTCTATTAAGAGTTTGGGTTTAAATGGCTACTTTTGTATTATAATTAGGATTTTTTGTAAGGAATTTATTCTGCCACTGTAACCACGTCTGAGATATACCTTACACGTAAAGAGGAGAATTGCTCCACTTTAAACAAGAAAAGTAAGTGAACTTACTGCATATATACTTATATAGTTCTATGCTTTTCTATTGTTGAATGTCACAACTTCAGCCCAGTTTCCTGCACAAGTGTTACGAAGTTTATATCAGTTAAAGCAATTCCATTTGTCCAAACGTTCTCAGTACGTTCAACTCTGTAATTTGAACAAAAACTCATAACGCTTTCACTTTCCAGCACCATTGTCCGTTTGTGATCGAATTGCATTCAAACTTTAATCACTTTTGCAATCTTATCACATCTATATTATATTAACGAGTATTACAGAGGGTGGCGTAAATAATAAATTATAGATTTTTTGAATAAAACAACAATATGAATTAATTAATTTGCCACCTATACAAAAGTTATGATCACTTTTCGTCGTTATCGATAAAATTGGCCGCGCTGATTTAGCTTTTGACATATTTTTGAAAGTCACAGAAGATTGTTGGTACAATGAAAAATTTTCGACAAAGAAAATAATAACCACAATTTTATTTTCCTATACGAACTGTTTTTAACAAACTGTTTTTTTTTTTTAGATTACTGGATTATTGTTAGTTGTTATTGCTAGTTTACAAATAAAATTAAGGGAGTCGTTAACAACATTTATTGTCAAGTCTTTACAGTTTAAAACTATCTTACAATCTATGAAGGCCAGTAAAAGCTACAATAAATTAATTATAATTTAGCAATAAATACATTTACATTGCAACTTCAATTTGGTTTCGCTTTTGTTTGCATTTTATCTTAAGTAATAATTACACAAATCAAGAAATTAATTATTATTGCACTTACTCCGATTTTTAACAGTTAGAATATAATTTAAGAGCTTTCATGTTTCAATGGCTCTCAGAGTTATTAATTATGCATTAACAATCACATTTTTTACTACTAACATTATTTAACTTAGCATTATTATTATTACTTTATTTCTAACTATTGTAGTTTTTTCCTTCCCAATGAATTACTCTGTACATTCCTATCTGACGGATGGTTAATAGGTTTCCATTCAGATTCTATAGGAGCAACGTAACTCTCACTGTCTTCTCTATCTGTGAATTCTTCTCTCTCTTGTTCACCATCTTCAAAGAAATCTATAATCGGATGGTAGTTATAGTTGATTTTCTTACCATTCGATGTGAAATTTTCATTACCTATTAATTTAGTTTCTTGTGGTACTGGAGACACTTTTTCAGTTGTCGCTGCGTGTAATTTAGGACCAATTGTTGGCCTTAATTGAGTTACAATACTAGCTTGTCCTATTCGAGGATCTTCTGCAAACTCGTTGAAGTCTTCAGCCGAGTTGCTGTTAGGAACTGATTCTATTGCTGATGACCCTGATGATATTAAGTCTTCAGGTCCTCCTGAAATCTTTTTCCGTATAGGCCTTCTGCTTGGTCGGAACTGCACTCTTTTTTGTTGACTTTTATACTTTGTAGGAGTCTCTTTTACAAATGGAAAGTTATTGGAAGCCGATGGATTAGGAGGTTCCAAGTAACTTGGTAGTGTCACCGAATCAGCAGCTGTTGTAGGAGTTCTGGCTGAGAGGGGTCTTCTTACATTTCTGATAGAACTTGCTTGATTGAAGGAATCGGGGTAGTACGTGTTGCCATAAGAGTCTATCGGAGAGCCTTGAAGGCTGGGGTCATCATTATCGTTTAACTTTCCTTTGCTGAATGGTGACCCTGATATTATATTCTGGCTGTTGTCTCCAAATGGTGAGAAAGATTCGGGTTTGTTGTGTGAGAAGGGAGTTTTACTGATAGTAGGTCGTTGTATCGTAGATTGCACAGCTTCGAATGGGTTATTATTGCCTTGTTCTGATGACAGATCGTCTCCAGGGAAATGTTCAGATGAGGTTTCGTGGATTCTGTGGCCTAGTGGTGGGAAGGATACACTGTAACCTTCGATGTGACAGGAACAACAAGTTGGGACCTGGAGAAAGAGACGAATGGGTGGATTGAGCAATTTCTAGTAATGTATAAGTAAATTTTATTCCTTTAGGATTAATATGTTTTACAGTGGCTTTACCTAGCAGTATTTTTACCCATTCAATCCGTGCACCCGTTAAGTCGTGAAAAAAACACAAACATTATCTTTATATGATTTGAGTAAATTTCCAAACTGTCTGCTGTGTCATAAATTTAGAAGATTAATTACCTTAAATATGTCCATATGAAGTCCATTCTGTTGATCCCAGGTAAGAAGCCGATGGTAGTTATAAACTTGAACGCATTTAGATTTAAAGTTGTCAGTCAAATAGGTACATGCGTCTTTGGGTTTCCTGAAACAATAGCCATATACATAGATATACCATTAGGAAATACGATTTTGTATAATAGTATTAATCTGTAAATCTATCGTTCGATTTTCCAGCACTACTTTAGTATTTGTTAAATATTAATGTTTAAAGGATCATCCGCACCGTTACGGTTCACATCTCACTGGTCAGCACAGGTCTTTACAAATTTATGAAACATAGCCTTATGACTGTGCTCCGATAGGATGTTACGTAAAGCCAGGCAGGGAAATTTACCACCACTTGTAGTGCAGACGTCAAAATCAGAATATCTTTATTTGTCACAAACATGGTTCATATTATATCAAGTGAAATTAAAAAAAACAAACTTTTTAAAAACTTGGATTTATTATTATTACCATCTAGCACCAAAGTACTCGTCAAGACGAATTAAATAAGCCCAAACTCGATAGGGTTGCGTAGTTAAATTACGGAGTTCCTATGCCCACCTTCCAGTTCAGCTCGATGTCATAATAATATTGCATTGTCATTCGATTTATACATGCATGCAATTCAGCTTAATCGGAAACTGAGAAGTGGATCAAAATAAACTTGCAAGATTTGATTACAGACAGACAGACCACGGACAGATGAAAGTGAATACAAACTTGTAATCAAGATCGATTATACCATCATAGATCGTCTTCATAATGTGTCGGTGTCTAAATCTTGGAGTTCCATCCCGTCACTTAACAAATAACAACTCCACGTACACACACAAACACAAACATCACACACATCATCATCACACACACGTACACACATCATCATCATTCTACTCACAAACATTTCTCGAGTCGCAGCGTCTGTGTGTGTTCTCCAGTGTTGACGATATACTTCCACTGGCCGGAGGTAGCTCGCGCGCGCTGCGGACGGGCGTACTTCACCGTGCTCGGGGACACACACACACATCATCATTCTACTCACAAACATTTCTCTAGTCACAGCGTCTGTGTGTGTTCTCCAGTGTTAACGATATACTTCCACTGGCCGGAGGTGGCTCGCGCGCGCTGCGGACGGGCGTGCTTCACCGTGCTCGGGCACACACACACACATCATCATTCTACTCACAAACATTTCTCGAGTCGCAGCGTCTGTGTGTGTTCTCCAGTGTTGACGATATACTTCCACTGGCCGGAGGTAGCTCGCGCGCGCTGCGGACGGGCGTACTTCACCGTGCTCGGGGACACACACACACATCATCATTCTACTCACAAACATTTCTCTAGTCGCAGCGTCTGTGTGTGTTCTCCAGTGTTAACGATATACTTCCACTGGCCGGAGGTGGCTCGCGCGCGCTGCGGACGGGCGTGCTTCACCGTGCTCGGGCACACACACACACATCATCATTCTACTCACAAACATTTCTCGAGTCGCAGCGTCTGTGTGTGTTCTCCAGTGTTGACGATATACTTCCACTGGCCGGAGGTAGCTCGCGCGCGCTGCGGACGGGCGTACTTCACCGTGCTCGGGGACACACACACACATCATCATTATACTCACAAACATTTCTCGAGTCGCAGCGTCTGTGTGTGTTCTCCAGTGTTGACGATATACTTCCACTGGCCGGAGGTAGCTCGCGCGCGCTGCGGACGGGCGTACTTCACCGTGCTCGGGGACACACACACACATCATCATTCTACTCACAAACATTTCTCTAGTCGCAGCGTCTGTGTGTGTTCTCCAGTGTTAACGATATACTTCCACTGGCCGGAGGTGGCTCGCGCGCGCTGCGGACGGGCGTGCTTCACCGTGCTCGGGCACACACACACACATCATCATTCTACTCACAAACATTTCTCGAGTCGCAGCGTCTGTGTGTGTTCTCCAGTGTTGACGATATACTTCCACTGGCCGGAGGTAGCTCGCGCGCGCTGCGGACGGGCGTACTTCACCGTGCTCGGGGACACACACACACATCATCATTCTACTCACAAACATTTCTCGAGTCGCAGCGTCTGCGTGTGTTCTCCAGTGTTGACGATATACTTCCACTGGCCGGAGGTGGCACGTGCGCGCTGCGGTCGGGCGTACTTCACCGTGCTCGGGCACACACACACACATCATCATTCTACTCACAAACATTTCTCGAGTCGCAGCGTCTGTGTGTGTTCTCCAGTGTTGACGATATACTTCCACTGGCTGGAGGTGGCTCGTGCGCGCTGCGGTCGGGCGTACTTCACCGTGCTCGGGCACACACACACACATCATCATTCTACTCACAAACATTTCTCGAGTCGCAGCGTCTGTGTGTGTTCTCCAGTGTTGACGATATACTTCCACTGGCCGGAGGTGGCTCGTGCGCGCTGCGGTCGGGCGTACTTCACCGTGCTCGGGCACATGAAGCCTGCCTCGCCTGCGCCGGCGAAGTCTCGGTTCGCTGTGTCTCCTCGCCTGGAAAAATAATGATAATATAATCTTGGCAACACAGACAGGGAAAGTCTGCAGGGCTATTCACTTATCGGTTAGGGAACCGAACCGAATACCGAATTGTTAAAAATGTATGAAATGACGTGACATGGCATGTCAAGTTGTATCTACATTATACGTCATTTCATACATTTTTGACAATTCGGTTCGGTTCTTTCACAGATAAGTGAATAACCCTGCAGAACACTTAAACTTGCTTCAACAATTCATAATATTTTTGTCTTTTACAATTATTCGCCAAGACTAGGAATGCTTTAGTTTACAGAACTTCCTCGCTGTAATGAGTGATGAAAATCTATTAGCAATCTATTTTTTTTACCGCTTGCATATAAAACGTAATTAACAACCAAAACAGTTTAGGTCTTGATCGAATACAAAGCTGGATTCGTTCGATCTAATTCTTACTAATCCTATTATTATTATAAACGTGAAAGTTTGTAAGAATGTATCTCTGGATGTCAGGATGTCTGGATGTATATTTGTTACTCTTTCACGCCTAAACGGGTGGACCGATTGAGCTGAAATTTGGTATAGAGATAGCTTAGACCTTGGAATAACATATAGTACAGCGGGTTAAACCACTGAGCGCTAGTTGACTCTAATCTTAGCACCGTGGTTTTACTTGCTGCAAAATAGACTGTATGGGGTCTAAGCTATACTAAATTTCAGCTCAATCGGTTTAACAGCATAAAATGCTTGAATGAAAAAATCTCTTGCTTAAATTAAAAAGCTTTACCTATTAGAAACAAGATAATGGTCAGCGGTATATTTCGACTCCTGCGCAGCCGTGACGCCGTCCAGCGCACCTTCGCCTGGGTCCTTGAAGTCAGCCAATAATGCTCCCGCCGCTGCTTTGTTACGTCGGATCGACTGGACGATGGCGTCGCTGGAATATTGATGGTAACAACATTTACAAGATGATGGTAACATGTAAGTTTGGGTAAATTGTTTCTAGTAAGTGTAAAGCTAAACAGCTCAGCGTTCGCTCTAATTTCGATGAAGTTTTGTTTAACACTTTAAAAATCTTTTCATCAAACATTTTTAAACCATAATGATCACAAAGTCTAGTTGCTACCATCAAATGCCGAGATAAGGTCTAAAATTATAAAATAGTTCGGAGGTCCTTTGTAGTCCTTTGTTCAGAGGGATATCAAACTTAATGCCTCATATTAATGGCAATAATATGCTTTTATAGGACCTAACCATGTAATGCTTTAGAAGACCAAGTCATGTAATGCAATAGAAGACCAAGTTATGTAATAATTTAGAAGACCAAGTCATGTAATGCTTTAGAAGACCAAGTCATGTAATACTTTAGAAGACCAAGTCATGTAATGCATTAGAAGACCAAGTCATGTAATGCATTAGAAGACCAAGTCATGTAATACTTTAGAAGACCAAGTCATGTAATTCTTTAGAAGACCAAGTCATGTAATGCTTTAGAAGACCAGTCATGTAATGCTTTAGAAGACCAAGTCATGTAATGTATTAGAAGACCTGGACGGTCTTGGGACGGACTCCCATGGCTTTGTGGAGAAACTATGAGTCCTAGAAAGTTGTAATTTTGCACAGAGGTAACGAAACGGTTAACGGACACGATTGATTTCTGATTTAGATTTACAGCTACTAATAAGGTAAGAATGAAACCTGAACACAGAAGCGGCTTGAAATATCAATAGAAAACATAAATCGCGAAGACAGTCAACATAAAACGCTTTTACCATTCATTGTTTACCTCATTGAAACTAATTCGAAAGTGTCCGTTTGTTTACGTTAAGAGAGTTATCTCATTTCCACTGTATCATTACAAAATGTCCGAAACTATGCCTCGTCACGTAACGGTATCTTACAAGTTGCGAGTAAGTCGGTATATGTCTCACTTTCGCTAGTTTTATGTCAAGCCACTGATAACTTTACTTTTGCTTTCAATGGAGTTCCGGTGTTAATGACTGGTGTATGACAGGGTAGGTGAAGTGTGCAACAGAGCCTAGATAGAGAACAAGAAATCTATATGATCCATGTTTTTTTTTTCATTATAAGTTGTCTTTGACCGCGATCTCGCGTGATGTTAAGCGACGTGACGATGCGGCCGTAGAAGGAAGCAGACTCAACCTAGAAAGCGGGATGCTTCACTGAACATCATACCGGAACAATGACCGCTTGGCGACACGGTTTTGTCCAGTGGGCGATAACTAAGCCGAAGCCGCCTAAGAGTTAACGTCATAATTGCCTACATTAAACACATAATAACCACCCATTCAGTCGTCCTGCACAGGGAGTCCCACATAATCCCCGTACCCACGCGTAATGCGATTTTACTCGGCTTTAACCGAAAAAAAAACCACTAAATTTTGAAATTAAAAATTGTGAGCTGCACTGCGTTTGTAACTCTGAAATATTAGTTCTTGAATCTCGCCATGCACAATAATTTTGTGTCACCACTCACCATACCACATCGTGGACTAGTCTAATATATTATTTTATTATTTGATATCATTTTAAATGCTTAATTTAATTTGATTAATTTGAAACTGTATAATTATTGAATTTAAGAGTATATTTAATTTTTGGTGTGAAATATGGGCGGTGCGTCCGAATTAAATGATTTTTATTTTTTAATATAATTCGCAATAGACTTACGTGGGATAATCCTCGGAGTGCAAGCACAGCGTGTTGGTGAAGAGTTCACAGTTGGCGTCAGAGTTGGGCAGCTTCCTGGCTGGCGCTGGTCTTCTCTTGCTGATCATAAAGGGTTCCGTCGTCCGGCGGGTCACTGGAGCGGTGTAGGGCTTCGGAGGGTACGTGCCGCGGCGGATGAAGTTGCCTGGAACTAACATATTCAATTGAATAATAGCTCTTTATTGTGGATTAACATTTATAAATTATTTAAAAAATATAATTTTAAAAATTAATAAATACCTGGGTCTCGGCAACCAATACATTTTTGTCCCTTTTGGTGTCGAGACCCTGGGTCCGTGGGGTCCAAGCGCTCAGAAGTTATTTAAAGATTTATCTGAGCGTTTGGTTGAAGCGACCGGTGACCAAAGGGCTGGCAGCTACCTCGGACAGCGTATCAGTATTGCTATCCAGAGAGGTAATGCTGCCAGCATTTTGGGCACGATGCCGCGGGGGCCCTTTTTAGATTTAGTTTAGATTTAGTTTAGTTTTTATAATTTAGATTTAGATAATATGTTTTCTGAGTATTTTTAAGTTTTAGACGATAGGTTAGTTTTTAAGGTATTTTAATTTATGTTTTTCCCCAATAATAAACTTTATATTCTATTTTAAGTTACACTGGGTGGCCTTATCGCTTTAAACCGTCTCCAAGTAACCACATTGAGAACGGATTCAGTATTCATATTAATGGGATTTGATTCGTGTTTTCTTTTTGCACCAAAATAGCCCCTTGGAGTAACCCTATTTTACCCGACAATACTATGTGTTATAATATAATTTGGTATAGTCAATCTCTGCGACACAGTTTCCCAAGGAAAAAGAAAATTTCTAAAGAGGTATTAGAACATATTTTTGATACTCTTACCTTTCCTATCAATATATCGGTTCAAAGCCCTCAGTTTCTCAGCGACCGGCAGATCCTGGGCCAGGGTCTGGTTGGTGGAGTCTGCCATCAGGTCTGAGGTGCCGTTGTCAAAGGACCTAGAGATGTTGCCCTTCGACATCTGACTTGTAGCTTCAGTCGTGGTGGACGTTTGGGTGATGTTTCCCTGAAAATTATATAGAAAACACTTTATTTTAAATCTTTTATTTGTAGCTACCGTGGCCCAACTCATAATTCGCGGAGCGCCTGGATTCAAATCTCAGAGTGTGGAAACTTTTTCGCCTGGACGCTACTGTGTTTCGGAAGGCACGTCCCGGCTATTTCCTATAAAATATGTAGGAGGCAATCGTTAGGTCATGTTGCAGTCCTTGTAAAATCTTGGCGACCTGAAACTGTAACACAAAGGTTTGCTACAAAACCTATAATTATTGTGATTTGATGTTGACAGTGTAAGAAGGGTGTTCTGATGGAGTATAATAATTGGGGTTTATACCCTAATTATTACTTTTTAAATAACTCTTGATTGGTAAATGTTATTATTTATTTATTTATTTATTTTTAGCCATGGTCGTCCCACTGCAGGGCAATGGGTAAATGTTATAAAATAAAATTCCATATTTAAATTATGGTATACCTACGTATGTGTATAGCTATTAACATAGCATAACATGCCTCAATCACACTTGAAGATTGTAAATAGAAAAAAAAAAACTATTGTAGATTAAAATTATTTATAAAGTTTAATTTTCCATTGTTATTTTAGGTCAGGGATATACATATATAAACCGTTTTGTTTTTCAATATATAATTATCTTCACAGAAAATCCGTATAGCCTTTGAATTAGTGTTTTCTTATGAACAAAAGAACAATATAGGAACAATAATATCACTACATCTTTTCAAACGGACCGGACGTCTAATTTGAAACAATAAGTTTTATGTGAATTTCATTTAATTTTAACTAGCTATCTAAGAGCTGTTTTTTGTTCACAGCTTCAAAGCCAATACAAGACCAAAGTACTTATATATTATGGTATTAATGTCTACTCTATTACTCTTCACGACACTAAGAAAATGGATCTTATAAGGGTTTAGATTTATCTTTTAGAGGTACGGCCAGTTATTCTACCGCCTGAGCAGTGATGTGCAAACATTACTGTGCTCCGGTAGGAGGGCACTGTAGCTAGTGAAATTACTGGGCTAAAGAGTCTTAACATCTTATGACTCTTGAGTGAGAAGCGTTGGTGCAGTGCTCCTAGAATTTCACATCATTGTGAAATCCTAAGTAGCACTGTACTAATTATGGGCAGCGTTATCTCTTAACATCAGGAGAGCGTCTTGCTGGTCTTCTACTTCATCACATAAAAAAAAAAAAACGAGTAAACCCTAAAAAAGATTCTTACCTATTGTAAATGTTTCCTAAATTTTGAAAGTCGGTCATAAAGGGTAACGTTTGATTATTAAGAGTGATTATAATCTTAAATTAAAACATTTAATCAAAATCGATATATTAACATAAGTGACAAATTATGCAAAATTTATGCGAAATTCTCACATAACTCAATTATTATGCTAATTAGCGCATTTATTTATAACAACATAGTCTAAATAAGCTATTCTTGTCGCTTCTCATATTCCATATACAATGTTATTTATTGTAATAGCAACGTTAACGGCAAATTTCTCCTACTTTACCCACTTCGTATTAAATTATCTCGTATAATAAAGTTTCTTTACTGTGTGTACGAGTGCCTAGTTTCTTTGTTGGATTTATTTAAAATTATTTATCTAACATATTTAAAAGAGAAAACTATAAGTTTGTGATTGAAACATCCTAAAAATATTTAAGTACATAATCATCCAAGTTAAGCAATGTTAATGCGTGTACTTATTTGGATAGGTAACCAAGTGGCCCTCAACTTTTTGCTATTTTTATTACGAAACCATCTCTACACAAATAACCCAACTGTCACCACCGTCGGCGGGAACGGCCGAGCACTCGGGACCGTTCCCGGGCCCCTCCCTGTTGAGAGGGGCGTGAAGGGCCCGCCTTTGTAAAGGCGGGCGGTCGTCGATGGGGGACTGGATGCTAAGTCTCTGCCGATTCCCAGTCCTCCGTCACAAAGACAATGCGGGAGTGCTGCCGGGTTGTTTTAGTGGGTATACCCGTGCAGTCGCTCTGCATGGGGAGTCCCACATAACCCTCCCATACCCCCGTATGGAGGGTATGCGTAATGCATTTTTTCCCGGTGAGAACAAAAAAAAAAAAAACTGTCACTCATAGTTCGAAAAACCCAGCTATATTTTTTACTATCAAATTCTTACTGAATTTTACAATAATTTGAAATATGAAATTTTATAACTTACAGCATTTTCTTTGTCGTTTGTGTTATTAGTGTGAGGTGTTCTGTTCGGTATTCTGCGCATGCGTGGTTTGGGTATATCTGTATCTGTAGGTACATCGAACATGTCAGAGTCCTCGTCATCAGTGTCTTGGTAGGAGCGTCTGAGGAGTTGTGGGTGTCTCCTGGGGACCCCTGACCCTGGTGTGGAGCGGATGAGGTTCGCCATGTCGAGGAGGATGGGAAGCATCAGCTCCGTTGTGTTTGTGCTGAACATTGATCTCACCTGGAATGAGATGTTTCAATTTAGAGACTGTTTTCAATTCGATATGTATGTATGGTATGAAATAGTGGAAACAGATAAACCAACCTAAGATAAACTTAGTGGGTTAATGCTAATGTAAGGCTATGTCTATGTGTGAGTGTGTGGGTGCGTGTATGTGTGTGAGTGCGTCTGTGGGTGCGCGTTTGTGTACGTTTGTAGGTGCAGGAATGAGGCATACATTCCTAGAAAAAGTTAGGCATTGGCTAATTGTGTATTATGTATTTTGCAAACATTTCTGTTTAATGAATTTACTAACATATAAAATGCAATCAAAATAATTTAACCTCTGCCATCACAATCATCGCGTAATATAAAGGCAATAAATCACATAAAACAATATATTTAATACACATAACATTCAGATTCTGCGGCCATTTCACGGTCGTGGGACAACCTAGTTCTAGTTGCGAGAGATTTATCGTACAGATTATGTTTCTACTTGTGTATGGAGCTTTTACTACACTGACCTTATAAAGGTCAATTTTGTATTGTAAGTCATACTATATCTACCCACGGCTTATTCATTATAATTTATAATAATTATTAATTGAAGTTTAAACACTCAAACTCAAAATTCATTTATTCAAAAAGGGTACAATGGAGCACTTTTGCAAGTCAATTATTTTTTTTTTTATTTTAAGACTCTACCGCTCGTTTGGACCTCTATGAGAAGAACGAGCAAGAAATTCATAGGGATTCTTTTTTTTTATGTGTTCAATGGTTATCTTGATTACATAATTTATTGTTCGTATTGATGGCACCTGGTTTTTCATACAGAAGTTTCTAAGCATCTTTGTCTTCTATATATTGGCAAACTTTATAATAGGCTTTCTTAACCTTTTAACCGCCATCACCGTAATATGTCGGGATATGAAAGATGTGCTCCAAGCGCCACACACGTAATTTCACGTCAAGTTTCATAAATTGATTATTACGCTGGCGTTAGGAGAATAATGAATGTAACAAAATATGGCGGTAAAAGGGTTAAGTAATAAAGTTTTAACCCTTTTAAATATAACCTTCTGTGAGCTCCGTTATATCCTCGAGGATTTTATTATAGAAACGTACACAATTCCATAGAACTCCAACAGAACAAGTTACCCTTCTCACACTGTCAGAGTTAAATCACAATTATAAGTTATATGGCCAACTTATAATATGTTACGGCGACTGATGGCAAATTAGTACATGACCTGCAATATTACTACGTTTTAAATATCTTATAGGAAAAAGCAAGAACCTATAGTTTTAAAGCATTTTACAACTTGGGCGATATTCGCTACTACTCTAGATCTAGGTAAAAAATATCGCGCTAGGTATTCCTATACAGTATTGTTTCATTACCGCAGGCGATAGTGCCTTTAAGTGTGTTTTAGGATACCGCAGAGTCAAAAAAGAAAAGAATAAGAGATCAAGATATGGAATAATGTATTGGAAGAAAAATGAATGAAAATAAGGAAAATACACTTTAAATGCAAACGCGTTGATGTCTTTAATACTCGTATAACATACAAGTATCTCTTGTATCAGATTATAACGTTATTTGAATCTGTCTTATTAATCTAACCAATTATCAAAAATGTTTGTTTTATTTACATGCTATGTTTAATTAAATATAATCTAAAATTAAACAATTAAATGTGGTTTCTCTTAGAATTACGCAATAATCTAAAAATAATACGTTATATTATGTAAGTAAATGAAAATCAACACACACACACACTCTACATTATCACTTTTATCACAAATCTACTAATATCATAATTATAGTAAAAGGATGTGAGTTTTTCTCAATGCCTAAACGGCTCAATCAATGAGCTGAAATTTGGTATTAGATAATTTAGACTCTGGAATAACATAATAACTAAATTGAAATAACATAATAACTAAAGTGGTATAACAAAATAAATAGAGCTCGGGTGCTATGAACCTGATCGGAAGCTGATGTAATGCCATCATCAGTCCATCCGTCTTCAATGTACTTAATGGGAACTGTACAAAATATGACAGTAACTTAACTTAGATTATTATTTTTCTATGGTTATAAATATGGTATTCCCATGGATACGCTGATAAAAATTGCCCATGTTGTGTTTTATATTCCAAATTTCAGTTCAATCGTTTTTTTTATACATTATAAGTTAACCTTAGACCACAAACTCGCGTGATGTCAAGCGACAATTGCCTTTACATGATGATGATCGATGTCCTTCATTAGGAGTTCACGCCTGCAGTACCCGACGTTAACTGACCTGAGGCCCTCAGGGGGCCTAGACAAGCGCCGATCGTTTGTCGCTATCGAAAAAAATATGTACTGAGATGACATTCGTTATCGAAAAACAAACGAAAACGACTGTCATCTCAGTACATTTTTTTATCGATTGCGACAAACGATCGGCGCTTGTCTAGGCCCCCTGATGAAGGACATCGTAATTCTCCAAAACCGTGGTTGAGACATATCTCAACGAATAATTAACGTGAGTACAGCCGTGTCGTATTTATAATATGGATAACGCTCACGGTAGTTTCCAAAATTGTATTAGTTGTTGAATCGTTTTTTACTCAATAGTTAATATCATCGGTATATATAAATAATAATTCGATAAAATGATCTTTTTAATGCAAGTTATCATACTGTCAGTTTGTCACGATGGTCATAAACTATAAACTGTAAAGCGAAAGTGCCACTGACGCAAGTGCGAATAAAAAACGAAAGTACACGATAGACGACACTTTAACTAATAACTTTAAGACATAAACCCACTTTAAACTAACAACTATTTGAACATTATTTTAAATCACCATTTATACTCACGTTTGTTTGTGAAATATCGTAATTTTCTCAAAACCTAAGCATGGTAAGAATAAGTATAAAGTTAGTACAACATTGTAGACTTAAACTAAAATTCTAGACGTTGGCTCTTACTACATTTTTGCATAGTACATTTTGAGAGAATGTCTCGATATGATTTGCCCATAATTTAGTGATTTGTATGATAAGAAATACTAAACTTATGAGTGCATTCAAAACAAATTTGGCACAACATTTAGTATCATCAGATTGAATTTTCAGAAAATTTTCATTCTTATTATTCACAATTAAAATATTAAGGTTAACACAAAGCTTCCGTATAACGTGGCGCATGTGTATAATATACTTTACAATAATTTATCATATATAATTAATTAATTATACATTAATTCAATATATTTTTGTTCTCATGTAAGCGACTAATATAAGGCTTTAGTGAGAATAAAGATCTTAAAACCTAAATATTAAAGTTGTACTGTTTTTTTATCCTTGCCTTGGTGGTAAATGTCTTTATTGTTTTTTTAGCTTTTTTTAGAATCACATAATAAATTATCAATCAATTATTGTAACTACATGAACTCTACACAACAAACAATACAGTGCATGCCAAAAAACATGTTCCACTTTATTTTACGACACAATCGTATCGAGAGAATGCCTCTCACGATTATCGAGTTTTTGTTGACGGTTTCTCTGTCATTGTACTCTGTCACTCTGTCGCAATTAGTTGTGTGAAATAATATTATGTGTAAGTAATAAGTACGTGACTAACGAGCTTTGATCAAGTTATTAGGTATTGTTATGTTTAGTTATTGTTTGGTTTAGGTTTAGAAAAACTGTACAAATTCTACACATAGGCGGGGTTAAAATATTATAAGACCGAGATTAATATTTTTTTGGTTTGTGAATAAAATAAAAAAAACGGCTAAGAAGGAAAGAAATTAAAAAGAAAGAAAGAAAGGTCGAAGAATCTATGAATAAGGAATTCCTTACATAGATTCTATTACAGCCATTATTTATTAAATTTGCAAACAAAAATATAATATAGTCAACGTTATCATTTTATAACTAACTAATTGACTGAAAAACATAATTTTCGGACACATCGCTATTCTGTACCTATTTATTGGTATGATAGTAGGTAAGAAAAAAAAAATTAAAAGTACATCTTTCACAGGGTTTTTTTCTGAGGAAGGGATAATACATTTTATGTATTTTACTTAATTTACTTTGTACTTAATTTATTAACCTCTCTCCACATACACCGTACCGTAGCTATCGTACAAAAAACTAATTAAACAGTTACTTACACACAACGAAACCGTTTATCTACAATGTTCTCACTAAACTATAGCTCATTGAGATCTCGAGCGCGATATAAAACGCGGCCATAGTTTTTGCCGGCAAGTGTACGTTTTCACGCATAACTTGTATTGTAATACAATCGCACAATGATCTGAAATCAGTAGCTATTATGCAATGAAATGATTTATATTTATCTAACCAATTACTCAAGATCAATTCACAGAATTGAAGAGTTCCGTAGACGAACTAAAGTCACCAAATAGTCTAGTGGATTAGCAAGCTGAAGTGGCAATGGGCAGGCCACATAGCTCGTAGAGAGGATTGCCGATGGGGTCGAAAGTGCTCGAGTGGAGACCACGGAATTGCAAACGCAGCGTAGGACGTCCACCCCCAAGGTGGACAGACGGTGGACAGATCTTGTTAAGGTCGCCGGAAGACGCTGGATGCAGGTCGCTTTCAACCGGTACATGTGGAATCCAAAGAAGAGGCCTATGTTCAACAGTGGAAATCCTATAGCTGAGATGATGATAACGAAGCAATTACTTGTAATGGTATATGTTAACAAGTCGTCAGGCTTTGTAGTAATCTCGGCGAGCTGAAACTGCAATAATATGTAGGTGGCCACACAACCTATAAATTGTGATTTGATTTTCTTGAGTAGGATAATATCCTGTTCTTGTGAAGTATAAACCCTAATTATTTACCTATTTATTCGTGTCGATTAAACCGATTTTTTTAAAGGTATTTTTCCAGGTAATCCTAAAAATGTTATCGAAATCGGTCCAACAGTATTCAAAATTCAAGATAATATTATGAATAAATAAAATGTGACCCCACGGCGACTAAAATGATTCACCTACTTAGATAAAAAAGCTTTACCAATACCGACTTTAATATTGTTTTTTTTTTCAATAAGTAACTAAGATTTTCTTTCGTAACTGCGTAAAATCGTCGTGCTGAGCAAATTACTTCAACTTGACCCTACCGCTTGAAAACAGGTGGATTGCTCGATACTAGATCTAATCTAGAACTAATAACTATTTTGTTATAGTTTTGTTGCACAATGTTTTTATCAAAAGGAATATTGTGAAAAGTATGACAAAAGGCACCGTAGTGCGTAATTGACACGCTGTATTAATAGTACGTCCTAAATCGTTTCCTAATCATTTCGTTAATTTAATTTTATGGCAAAAGCAAAAGCTTCCTTTGCAGGAGGTCGTCTAGGTTGGTACCCCATCAGTGCCAGTTATTCTATCGCCTAAGCAGTGATGTGCAAACATTACTGTGCTTCGGTAGGAGGGCACTGTAGCTAGTGAAATTACTGGGCTAAAGAGTCTTAACATCTTATGAGTCTTGAGTAAGAAGCGTTGGTGCAGTGCTCCTAGAATTTCACATCATTATGAAATCCTAGGTAGCACTGTAATGATTATGGGCAGCGATATCTCTTAACATCAGGAGAGCGTCTTGTTCGTCTTCTACTTCATCACATAAAAAAAGCAAGACGAGAAAATGTGTGATGGTATAAGCATCATTATTGTTGATATCAGACACACACAGGTAAAAAAATCTTTTTCATAAATTGTGTTAATAAGTGGCTAATAATTTTTTTTCAGTAATAAATGATGACAACTTTTTCATAGATAAATTTATTATAAAATTTTTCTATAATATAATAAATTATCTTGCATGAACTGGCACTCAAAAAAATACAACCCGATCAAAAATCTCATTTTAGTAGCTCTTTAAACATGCGGTGTTTTTTTCATGAATGGTGATTTGCTGCAGTTATGATTAATATATTAAAATTATTTTATATTATTATCACATTATTTTTTACAAGCTTTTATTTACTTTCACCTGTCTATTGTCTCTCTGTCTGTCTGTCTGTAATCAAATCTTGCAAGTTAAATTTGATCCACCTCCCGGTTTCCGATTGAGCTGACATTTAGCATACATGTGTTATGATATGGAGCCGATCTGATGATGAAGCTGAAAGGTAGCCATAGGAACTCCGTAATTAAACGACGTAACCCCATCGACTTTGGGCTCTTTCGATACGTCTTGACGAGTACTTTATGGTACTAAATATACTTTATGGTATACTAAATAGTAATAATAATAAAAGCTTGTTTTTTAAAAGTTTTTTTTAATTGCCCTTGTTTATATCCATATCCATACATATAATAAGAATGAAAATTTCTCCCCATTCATTGTGATCCTTTACTAAGGTGAACTGTGAAAATACGCATATGAACAAAACGACGCGAAAAAGTCGCTTGCGCGATCTAGATCGTAAAACATTTTGTCAATTTTTCCTAGGGAAACGTAAAATAAAATAATTAAATAAATAATAATCATTTATATCGGACACATCGCCCCTAATTTACATCAAAATTTCGAAGTAAAAGTAATAGAATATAAAGTAAATTCAATTCAAAAAAATCAAAAAGCAAAAAGTGCGACAAACTAAAAATACGCCATCTATCGATGTGGCCATAAACGAAAATTTACCAGAGTAGTTTTATTAGGTTTAATTTGTAAAAAGGTTATTACTTATGTGTGATAAAACGGCACAACCGAATTGTATGCAGTTTTCGCTAAAACGTTGCAAATTTCTCTAATTTGTAAATAGTATTGGTTTTATTTAAATCGGTTTTTAAATAAAAGAGTTATATCTATCTAAAGATTTACTTATCTATTATATAAAATCGTTCGTACACTTTTGTTCTATCAACGCACAGCCCAAACGGCTGGACGGATTGAGCTGAAATTTGGACAGCGTATTCGTAAGAAGATTTCATCGTGCAATAAGAAGCGATTTTTTAAAATTCCCTCAGGAACAGGAATTATTCCCGAAAAACGAATGTATGCAAATCCGTAACCGCTGAACCGATTAAGCCGAAATTTTGTAAAACGATAGTTGGGATTGTGATTAGAAACATCAAATAGTTTTTTTGTCAGAAATTTACTTTTAAGGGGGGTAAAGGGGGGTCGAAGTTTGTATGGAAAATTTAGAACCGCTGACCCTATTGAGCTGAAATTTGGTACAGAGATAGATTGAGTCCTAAAAAATTGAATGGTATACTTTTTATTCCAAAAATCAACCTCTAAGGCGGGATAAAGGAGGTCAAAGTTAGAATAGGAAATCGGTAACCGCTTCTTTGTTTAAGCTGAAATTTAAACCAGCGTGTTCTTTAGGTAACGAAGGCGACGTATAAAAAGGGATTTTTGCAAAATTCTTCCGGGAACGGGAATTATTCCCGAAAAACGTTTGTATGCAAATCCGTAACCGCTGAACCGATTAAGCTGAAATTTTGTAAAACGATTGTTTAGATTGTGTTTAGGAACATTAATTTTTTTTTTTGACGAAAATTAACATTTAATGGGGGGTAAAGGGGGGTCGAAATTTGTATGGAAAATTTAAAACCGCTGACCCTATTGAGCTGAAATTTGGTACAGAGGTAGATTGAGTCCTAAAAAATTGTATGGTATACTTTTTATTCCAAAAATCAACCTCTAAGGCGGGATAAAGGAGGTCAAAGTTAGAATAGGAAATCGGTAACCGCTTCTTTGTTTAAGCTGAAATTTAAACCAGCGTGTTCTTTAGGTAACGAAGGCGACCTATAAAAAGGGATTTTTGCAAAATTCCTCCGGGAACGGGAATTATTCCCGAAAAATGTTTGTATGCAAATCCGTAACCGCTGAACCGATTGAGCTGAAAATTTGTAAAACGTTTGTTTAGATCGTGTTTAGGAACATTAATTTTTTTTTGACGAAAATTAACTTTTAAGGGGGGGTAAAGGGGGGTCGAAATTTGTATGGAAAATTTAAAACCGCTGACCCCATTGAGCTGAAATTTGGTACAGTGGGAGATTGAGTCCTAAAAAATGATATGGGATACTTTTTATCCCAGAAATCAACCTTGAAGGGGGAAGAGGGGGGGGGGGGGGTAGAAGTTTGAGTAGAAAATCAGTAACCGGCCATCTTTTAAAGCTCAAATTTGAACAGCGTATTTTTTATGTAACGTAGATGACCGATAAAAAGGGATTTTGCAAAATTTCCACGGGAACGGGAATTAATTCTAAAAAACGTTTGTATCCAAATCTGTAACCGCTGAACTGATTGAGCTGATATTTTGTAAAACGATTGTCTGAAGTGTGTTTAGGAACATTGAATAGTTTTTATGTCAGAAATTAACTTTTAAGGGGGGTAAAGGGGGGGTCAAAGTTTGTATGGGAAATTTAGAACCGCTGACCCTATTGAGCTTAAATTTGGTACAGCGGTAGATCTAATCCTAAAAAATGATATGCAATACTTTTTTCCCAGAAATACTCTTTTAAGGGAAAAAAGGGGGGTGCAAGTTTGTGTAAAAAATCGTTAGCCGCTTCTTTGTTTTTGCTGAAATTTGGACAGCGTGTTCTTAGTTACATAAACTAAGACGACCGATAAAAAGGGATTTTGTGAAATTCTTACAGGAACGGGAATTATTCCCAAAAAACTTTTGTGTGTAAATCCGTAACCGCTAAACCAATTAAGCTGAAATTTTGTAAAATGATGGTTTGAGTTTTGTTAAGGAAATTTTTAATAGTTTTTATATCAGAAATTAACTTATAAGGGGGGGTCAAAGTTTGTATGGGAAATTTAGAACCGCTGCGCTGACCCTATTCAGCTTAAATTAATTTAGTGCAGAGGTTGATTGAGTCCTAAAAAATGGGATACTTTTTATCCCAGAAATCTACATTAAAGAGGAGGAAAGGGGGGGGGGGGTGCAAGTTTGCGTAAGAAATCGTTAACCGCTTCTTTATTTGAGCTGAAATTTGGATAGCGTGTTTTTAGGTGGTTTTGGCGACTCACGAGAAGGGCTTTTGCTAAATTCCCACTGGAACGGGATTTATTTACAAAAAACAATTGTATGCAAATCCGTAACAACTAAACCGATTGAATCGAAATTTTGTAAAATCATGGTTTGAGTTGTGTTTAGGAACATTAAATATTTATTTTGACAGAAATTAATGGGAAATTTAGAACCGCTGACCCTATTGCGCTTAAATTTGATACAAAGGTAGATTAAGTCTTAAAAAAAGATATGGGATACTTTTTATCCCAGAAATCAACCTTTGAGGGGAGGAAAGAGGGATCCAGTTTGTGTAGGAAAGGTAACCGCTTCTTCGTTTTAGCTAAAATTTGGACAACGTATTCTTTATGTAACGTAGGCGACCGATAAGAAGGGATTTTGTGAAATTCTCACCAGAACAGGAATTTTTTCACAAAAACGTTTGCATGGAAATTAGTAACCGCTGAACCGAAAATGAGCTGATATTTTGTTAAGTTCTGTTAATGAATAGTTTTTTATGTCAGAAATTAACTTTAAGGAGACTAAGTATTAAAGGAGGGGGAAGGAGGATCAGAGATTTAATGGGAATTCAGGAACCATGGAATTGATTTGAGTCGCGGGAAGGATGGTGTGAGAAATTAGTAACGAATAATAATTTAGCTGAGGTACATTACAGTAGAGATAAGTTAAAGAGTTACCGGGAAAGGACCACAAATAGTTTTAATTCCTGAAAAGAGGCGTGAAAATTTATGAAGGCGATAAACTACCGCTCAACTGAGATAATTTGACCTCTGGGAAAGGACATAGGATTGGTTTCTACGGTAGCGAACAAAACTGCATAGAAATACCCAACCCGATATTCTTCGCTACCCACAGCGGGAGCAAATAATATATAGCCATGCCTTATTTTACGCTTACAAAGTCACGGGGATGGAAATACTATCATAGTGAACATAGCAGCACCAAATTCGCTTTATTAATTGACTCTCACGCGCAACGAAGTGCGCGCGGGTCAGCTAGTTTATAGTAAATCACCTTAATTTAGAACACGTGCGTTCTCGTACGTGTATTAATCAGAACAGATGAAAAGTCGGGCGTCACACCGAGTAATTGATACATATTCATAACAGTTATGTGGAACTGCGGGCATAGTTGGTACTTACCCGACTGTGTCTGAAATGCTGACACAAATGCTGTTCAATGGAGGAAATCAGTTATATTAGACTAATTCGGATCAAGTCAAGATAAAATAGTTTTTAATGATACATGGTCAATTAAAAATTAGAACTCTCAAATTTTGTAATCTTCTCTACCTTTAAAAAATATGAAGCTCTAGCGGTAGCGGTTTTAGAAATAATAACCTATGTACTACATGTTATTCCAGGGTTAATGCTACCTACGTATACGTATATTTTAATTTTCCTTTTTGAGCTGTTAAGAAGTAGAGAGGTTACAAAATATTTCACATTTATAATTCACGTGTTAGTAGGAAGTTGAATAAGTGATAATATGATACAATGAATAAAAATTAGTCGAAAAATAGAAGTAAATAACTACTTATAAAATTTACGTGCAAAAGTATGCCATCGTAGCCTATCTGAATAAACGAATTAGATTTTTGTATTTTATAAAATATAAAAATTAATTGGTAATATCCCTAAAAGAGTTCACAAAATCTTCTAATGTGGTTTTGAGATATTTGAAGGCATCCGAAGCTCCTCGCATGACATGGTAATCGACTTCCTCGCGACCGCGTTTTCCATCACGCGATTAGTACACTTCCGCATCATGAGATGCGATTACAAGCCGTTAATGTATAGTTAACATGCGAATTCGGTTATCCAACGTTGTACTCAGTGTCTACTGTAAGTAGGGGAATGGAAATTGACCCAGATTTGTGACAAGATTTAAGATATCTTGGATTAAATACGTTTGGGTCTGATTTCGGAGTCAGTTGGCAAGTTCCGGTATAATCTAAATTAGAGGTATATAGAAATGGAAAGAGTGTCTGATTGACTGACTGTACTACCAACGCACAGATCAAACCTTTGAATGGATTGAGTTGCAATATGGAACATAGATAGGTTTTATGATGTTGACCGCTAAGAAGGATCTATGCGAGTTCATCAATCCATACATATAATAAGAATGGAAATTTCTCCCCATTCATTGTGATCCTTTACTAATGTGAACTGTGAAAATACGGCATATGAACAAAACGACGCGAAAAAGTCGCTTGCGTGATCTAATTCGTAAAACATTTTGTCAATTTTTCCTAGGGAAACGTAAAATAAAATAAATAATAATCATTTATATCGGACACATCGCCCCTAATTTACATCAAAATTTTGAAGTAAAAGTAATAGAATATAAAGTAAATTCAATTCAAAAAAATCAAAAAGCAAAAAGTGCGACAAACTAAAAATACGCCATCTATCGATGTGGCCATAAACGAAAATTTACCAGAGTAGTTTTATTAGGCTTAATTTGTAAAAAGGTTATTACTTATGTGTGATAAAACGGCACAACCGAATTGTATGCAGTTTTCGCTAAAACGTTGCAAATTTCTCTAATTTTTAAATAGTATTGGTTTTATTTAAATCGGTTTTTAAATAAAAGAGTTATATCAATCTAAAGATTTACTTATCTTATTATATAAAATCGTTCGTACACTTTCGTGCTATCAACGCACAGCCCAAACGGCTGGACGGATCGAGCTGAAATTTGGACAGCGTATTCTTTGGAAAACTTCATCGTGCAATAAGAAGCGATTTTTCTAAATTCCCTCGGGAACAGGAATTATTCCCGAAAAACGTTTGTATGCAAATCCGTAACCGCTGAACCGATTGAGCTGAAATTTTGTAAAACTATTGTTAGGATTGTGATTAGAAACGTGAAATAGTTTTTTGTCAGAAATTTACTTTTAAGGGGGGGTAAAGGGGGGTCGAAGTTTGTATGGAAAATTTAGAACCGCTGACCCTATTGAGCTGAAATTTGGTACACAGGTAGATTGAGTCCTAAAAAAAGATATTGGATACTTTTTATCCCAGAAATCAACCTTAAAAGGGGGAAAGGGGGGTTGCAAGTTTGTGAAAGAAATCGTTAACCGCTTCATTGTTTTAGCTGAAATTTGGACAGCGTGTTATTTAGGTAACGTAAGCGACCTATAAAAAGGGATTTTTGTAAAATTCTCCCGGGAACGGGAATTATTCCCGAAAAACGTTTGTATGGAAATCCGTAACCGCTGAACCGATTGAGCTGAAATTTAGTAAAACGATTGTTTGGATTGTATTTAGGAACATTGAATAGTTTTTATGTCAGAAATTTACTTTTAAGGGGGGGTAAAGGGGGGTCAACGTTTGAATGGAAAATTTAGAACCGCTGACCCTATTGAGCTGAAATTTGGTATAGAGGTAGATTGAGTCAAAATAAATGATATGGAATACTTTTTATTCCAGAAATCAACCTTGAAGGGGGAAGAGGGGGGTAGAAGTTTGAGTAGGAAATCAGTAACCGGCCATCTTTTAACGCTGAAATTTGAACAGCGTGTTTTTTATGTAACGTAAATGACCGGTAAAAAGGGATTTTGCAAAATTTCCACGGGAACGGGAATTATTCCTAAAAGACGTTTGTAAGCAAATCCTTAACCGCTGAACCGATTGAGTTGAAACTTTGTAAAACGATTGCTTGGATTGTGTTTAGGAATATTGTTTTTTTTTTGACGAAAATTAACTTTTAAGGGGGGGTAAAGGGAGGTCGAAGTTTGTATGGAAAATTTAGAACCGCTGACCCTATTGAGCTGAAATTTGGTACAGTGGTAGATTGAATCCAAATAAATGATATGGAATACTTTTTATCTCAGAAATCAACCTTGAAGGGGGAAGAGAGGGGTAGTAGTTTGAGTAGGAAATCAGTAATCGGCCATCTTTTAAAGCTGAAATTTGAACAGCGTATTTTTTATGTAACGTAGATGACCGATATAAAGGTATTTTGCAAAATTTCCGCGGGAACAGGAATAATTCCTAAAAAACTTTTGTATGCAAATCCTTAACCGCTGAACCGATTGAGCTGAAATTTTGTAAAACGATTGTTGGGATTGTTTTGAGGAACATTAAATAGTATAAATAGTTTTTATGACAAAATTTAACTTCTAAGAGGGGGTAAGGGGGGTACAAAATTTGTAGGAAATTTAGAACCGCTGGCCCTATTGAGCTGAAATTTGGTAGAGAGGTAGACTGAGTTCTACAAAATGATATGGGATAATTTTTATCCCAGAAATCAACCTCAAAGGCGGGATAAAGGGGGGATGCAAGTTTGGGTAAGAAATCGTTAACCGCTTCTTTGTTTTAGCTGAAATTTGGACAACGTATTCTTTAGGTAACGTAAGCAACCGATATGAAGGTATTTTGCGAAATTCCCCCGGGAACGAGAATTATTCCCGAAAAACTTTTGTATGCAAATCCGTAACCGCTAAACCAATTCAGGTGAAATTTTGTGGAATCATGGTTTGAGTTTTGTTTAGGAACACTGAATATTATTTTAGACAGAAATTTACTTTAAGAGGGAGGGGTGCGGGGGAGTAAGGGGGGTAGAAGTTTGAGTAGGAAATCAGTAACCAGTTATATTTTACGCTAAAATTTAGACAGCGTGTTCTTTATGTGACTTTCACGACCCGTAAGAGGGGAGGGGATTTTGCGAAATTCTTACGGGAACGGGAATTATTATTCCTAAAAAACTTTTGTATACAAATCCACAATAAGATTATTGGGGATGTGTTGAGGAATAATAAAAAGTTTAATGTCAAAAATTGCCTTCGAATTGAAGCGTTAGGGGGTCAAAGTTTGTATAGGAAATAGGACCCTATTGAGTTAAAATTTGATACAAAGGTAGACTGAGACTTAAAAAAAATATGGGATACTTTTTATCCCAGAAATCAACCTTTGAGGGGAGGAAAGAGGGGGTGCAGTTTGTGTAGGATATCGGTAACCACTTCTTCGTTTAAGCTAAAATTTGGACAACGTATTTTTTATGTAACGTAGGCGACCGATAAGAAGAGATTTTGCCAACTCACCAGTACTCAGAATTTTGGTTCTGTTAATGAATAGTTTGTTATGTCAGAAATTAACTTTTAAGGAGACTCAGTATTGATCCTTCCCCCACCTTCAGGGTCAGAGTTTTAATGGAAATTCAGGAACCACGGAATTGATTTGAGTCGCGGGAAGGATGGTGTGAGAAATTAGTAACCTATAATTATAATTTAGTTTAGAAAAAATATAATAGAGATAAGTTAAAGAGTTACCGGGAAAGGACCACAAATAGTATTAATTCCTGAGGAGAGGCGTGAAAATTTGTGATGGAAATCAATAACCGCTAAACTTAAATAGTGTGATCTCTGAGAAAGGACATAGCATTGGTTCCTACGGTAGCGAACAAAACTGCATAGAAATATCCAGCCCGATATTCTTCGCTATCCACAGCGGGAGCAAATATTATAGCCATGCCTTATTTTACGCTTACAAAGTCGCGGGGATGGAAATACAATCATAGTCAAAATAGCAGCACCGAATTCGCTTTATTAATTGACTCTCACGCGCAACGAAGTGCGCGCGGGTCAGCTAGTTGTTTAATAATACTAGTATTGTACCTAATATGGCTATTTTGTATACTGGATTAGCTATTTATAATTATTCTTAAACTGACTGTAAAAAATAGATAACGCTTCATGGAACACAATAACTACATATTATATGAAACACTTAAAATTAAATATATAATGAGAAAATTATACTATTAGGCGCTCAGATCGTTTTAAAAGTGTTTAATATCCTATTAATATTATAAACACGAAAGTATGGACGTATATGTGTGTATTTGCTACCTTATCATGCATTAAAAGCTGAACCGATTGAGCTGAAATTTTGTAAGTGGCCTAGAATAATATAATTATTTGTAGACTACTTTGCAGCGGGTAAAACCGCTGGACACAGCTAGTATTAGATATTGAGCAATTCTTAAGCTTATAGTTTTATACGAGATATTATAATATAAGAGTTGAATGTAAATGATCGTTATATTATACTACACCGCCATGACATTGAGAAATGCGTTATACCTAAGTTTCACAGTTTACATACAAACTTACAACTTTCCTTTTAAATGTGTATCTTATCATATTTGAAAGTGAGGTCATTGCGTAAACATTTTCTATTATATTCACTAAGTACTTCATTATGTACTAAACTAATTATAATACTCATTTAAATACTAAGCCGTTTTCGGTAACCTAAAAATGTACACCTCTATAATAAATCTTTTTTATTATTATAATATTTCTTTATTAATTAAAATTATAACGATTTCGTTCGCTTTCCTCGTGAAACAACTAAAATATGAAACTTTCTGCAGAAATTTATTATGACAAACTAGAATAAAATAGGTATTACTTTGATTTGTCACGCACTGTTTTAGAAAACTGTTTACTAAAAATGTATTATTTATTTTTTTACAACTAATTCTATAAATTATTGTAAAAATGTAGGCAGCTATTTATAAAATATTTTTAACATAAAATAGAGAGATATATGTAAAACTCTGCATGCATATAAGGGCAGGTGGTGCATTCGGTGGTAGAATTAATACTAATTACTGGAGATTTTTTTTTGTATCGTTTGAATTCCTTGCCACCTCAAAAAACTTAGTTAGCCTCACAAATTAGAGTGAAAGAAATTAGAAGGTCTTATAATTAAATATTATAATATACAGTGTTAACTAAATATTATAATATTGAACTATAATATAATGTAGTTTTTAGACCGTTCACACGCAGCACAAGGCTGAGGCAGTTCCATTTGGCGGCTTAGTAGATGTTTATGTGCATTATTATTATTAGTGTGATTGTCTTGCTTTATATGTATTTCCGCACTTTATATATGCCACTGAATAAAGGTGTTTCTTTCTTTCTTTCTCATTCTTTTAGGCTCGTGCCTCTAGCGGTTAGAGGCAAATTCCATGAAGATTTTGTTATCAATGATACCTTAGGTTAATCCAATGTTACTGTGACTTAAAACTGTCTTTCTATAGGTTTGTTATAAACATTAAAAATATTTTATGTTAATAAGATGTAATATAGATAAATTAACGCACTAGTTTTTCTGGAGTATCACAAGTACTTAGTATCCGAAAATCAAAGCTAAATAAAAGTTTTAAATGCAAAGTACATTAATTAGTCAAAATTAGTACCTGTGCCAAATTTAGCGGTGCTCGTCCTGGTGGTGATGTAGCTTGACTGGCCACCAGTGAAGCCAGCGCGAGTCGCTGCGACCCTGACATCGCCCTGATGATGGGCAGGATCTGGGCGAACTTCCCCACCTGGTCTCTCCTCTCCATCGCCCTCAATACAGCATCTTTAACCATCCCTTCCTTACTCCGCAATATGCTAGAAGACTTGTAATTCTTCACCACACTTCTCAAAGATGTCGGTTCGAAATCCTCAACATGCTCCAAAGAGTCCAGGTTATACTGCGGCCGATGAGAATTGGTCACTCCCGTCGGCTTCACTATACGAATTGGTGGCTTCACCACCGTCTGATAGTGGCGCGATTCCTGAGCGATCATCACTTCATCAGGATCTCTATCAAACTCAAAGTCCTGGCCGCTCGCCACCACTATGCAGATAAAAAAAAAGTTTAAAACACTGGCCATTTTTGATGCACGAGAATTCATAAAAAGAACATGTTGCGCGTTTTTGAAGCGCGTTCGATGCGCGGGCGCAGTTGTGTGCGCTCTGTCGTCAAATGGCACGCGAGATTCCGCCGCTCGCACACACAATATGCGCTCTCATCTCGTATTTACTGTGAAATAATTCCGGAACTGGCGACTTTCACCTTAACAAAGGTCAGTTTTGGTAAAGTGCTCAGTCAGCACTTGACACCGACTTACTAACAATGGGATTGTGCAAGGAGTCATTTGGACGATTATCGACCAACTTATCCCAACTAGCTGCACTACCTTTTAGACAAAATAAACCTTAACACCTTCATCTTATAGTTCTATCACTTATGTCTGGGATGTATATAGACTTGTAATGTATCATATCACTACACTTATATTCAAAAGTGATGCTTTCACAGGGCCATTATTACGGGATAAAAGATATCAAAGTCTATCATTTTGATGGACCGTCAATCTCAACGATTTCAAGCTCTATGATCGTTGAAATAGGTTCCCGTTTATTTTTAATTTTAATTACAATACCATAAATGGTAATCAAATAAATGCTTGCAAAGTACAGTCAGCCATGATTGCGTAGCGTTAAATAAAATTATTATCATGGTTACGTATCAATACAGTAAAGCTATTAAAACTGTGCCTCAAGCGAGATAGGTGTGCCACAGAAGAAATGCTTATGGAAATTTCTACCGAAATTCAAATTCGAGAGGCATTTAATATACCTAGTTAATTACCCACCTACCAATACCTACCTGTGTATCGTATCTAGTCAATATTACAATTAATTAATTATATTTTAGGACTTAAACCACACCCATTCAGAAAAAAGCTATGGAAGAACGGGCAAGAAAGTTAGATAAGTTAGTTGAGATTAGGGATTTTTTATAGTTGTGTTGTTATTATATACTAGCTGACCCGCGCGCACTTCGTTGCGCGTGAGAGTCAATTAATAAAGCGAATTTGGTGCTGCTATGTTCACTATGATAGTATTTCCATCCCCGTGACTTTGTAAGCGTAAAATAAGGCATGGCTATATATTATTTGCTCCCGCTGTGGGTAGCGAAGAATATCGGGTTGGGTATTTCTATGCAGTTTTGTTCGCTACCGTAGAAACCAATCCTATGTCCTTTCCCAGAGGTCAAATTATCTCAGTTGAGCGGTAGTTTATCGCCTTCATAAATTTTCACGCCTCTTTTCAGGAATTAAAACTATTTGTGGTCCTTTCCCGGTAACTCTTTAACTTATCTCTACTGTAATGTACCTCAGCTAAATTATTATTCGTTACTAATTTCTCACACCATCCTTCCCGCGACTCAAATCAATTCCATGGTTCCTGAATTCCCATTAAATCTCTGATCCTCCTTCCCCCTCCTTTAATACTTAGTCTCCTTAAAGTTAATTTCTGACATAAAAAAACTATTCATTAACAGAACTTAACAAAATATCAGCTCATTTTCGGTTCAGCGGTTACTAATTTCCATGCAAACGTTTTTGTGAAAAAAATCCTGTTCTGGTGAGAATTTCACAAAATCCCTTCTTATCGGTCGCCTACGTTACATAAAGAATACGTTGTCCAAATTTTAGCTAAAACGAAGAAGCGGTTACCTTTCCTACACAAACTGGATCCCTCTTTCCTCCCCTCAAAGGTTGATTTCTGGGATAAAAAGTATCCCATATCTTTTTTTAAGACTTAATCTACCTTTGTATCAAATTTAAGCGCAATAGGGTCAGCGGTTCTAAATTTCCCATTAATTTCTGTCAAAATAAATATTTAATGTTCCTAAACACAACTCAAACCATGATTTTACAAAATTTCGATTCAATCGGTTTAGTTGTTACGGATTTGCATACAATTGTTTTTTGTAAATAAATCCCGTTCCAGTGGGAATTTAGCAAAAGCCCTTCTCGTGAGTCGCCAAAACCACCTAAAAACACGCTATCCAAATTTCAGCTCAAATAAAGAAGCGGTTAACGATTTCTTACGCAAACTTGCACCCCCCCCCCCCCTTTCCTCCTCTTTAATGTAGATTTCTGGGATAAAAAGTATCCCATTTTTTAGGACTCAATCAACCTCTGCACTAAATTAATTTAAGCTGAATAGGGTCAGCGCAGCGGTTCTAAATTTCCCATACAAACTTTGACCCCCCCTTATAAGTTAATTTCTGATATAAAAACTATTAAAAATTTCCTTAACAAAACTCAAACCATCATTTTACAAAATTTCAGCTTAATTGGTTTAGCGGTTACGGATTTGCACACAAAAGTTTTTTGGGAATAATTCCCGTTCCTGTAAGAATTTCACAAAATCCCTTTTTATCGGTCGTCTTAGTTTATGTAACTAAGAACACGCTGTCCAAATTTCAGCAAAAACAAAGAAGCGGCTAACGATTTTTTACACAAACTTGCACCCCCCTTTTTTCCCTTAAAAGTTGATTTCTGGGAAAAAAGTATTGCATATCATTTTTTAGGATTAGATCTACCGCTGTACCAAATTTAAGCTCAATAGGGTCAGCGGTTCTAAATTTCCCATACAAACTTTGACCCCCCTTTACCCCCCTTAAAAGTTAATTTCTGACATAAAAACTATTCAATGTTCCTAAACACACTTCAGACAATCGTTTTACAAAATATCAGCTCAATCAGTTCAGCGGTTACAGATTTGGATACAAACGTTTTTTAGAATTAATTCCCGTTCCCGTGGAAATTTTGCAAAATCCCTTTTTATCGGTCATCTACGTTACATAAAAAATACGCTGTTCAAATTTGAGCTTTAAAAGATGGCCGGTTACTGATTTTCTACTCAAACTTCTACCCCCCCCCCCCCCCTCTTCCCCCTTCAAGGTTGATTTCTGGGATAAAAAGTATCCCATATCATTTTTTAGGACTCAATCTCCCACTGTACCAAATTTCAGCTCAATGGGGTCAGCGGTTTTAAATTTTCCATACAAATTTCGACCCCCCTTTACTTAAAAGTTAATTTTCGTCAAAAAAAAATTAATGTTCCTAAACACGATCTAAACAAACGTTTTACAAAATTTCAGCTCAATCGGTTCAGCGGTTACGGATTTGCATACAAACATTTTTCGGGAATAATTCCCGTTCCCGGAGGAATTTTGCAAAAATCCCTTTTTATAGGTCGCCTTCGTTACCTAAAGAACACGCTGGATTAAATTTCAGCTTAAACAAAGAAGCGGTTACCGATTTCCTATTCTAACTTTGACCTCCTTTATCCCGCCTTAGAGGTTGATTTTTGGAATAAAAAGTATACCATACAATTTTTTAGGACTTAATCTACCTCTGTACCAAATTTCAGCTCAATAGGGTCAGCGGTTTTAAATTTTCCATACAAATTTCGACCCCCCTTTACCCCCCCTTAAATGTTAATTTTCGTAAAAAAAAAAAAATTTATGTTCCTAAACACAATCTAAACAATCGTTTTACAAAATTTCAGCTTAATCGGTTCAGCGGTTACGGATTTGCATACAAACGTTTTTCGGGAATAATTCCCGTTCCCGGAAGAATTTTGCAAAAATCCCTTTTTATACGTCGCCTTCGTTACCTAAAGAACACGCTGGTTTAAATTTCAGCTTAAACAAAGAAGCGGTTACCGATTTCCTATTCTAACTTTGACCTCCTTTATCCCGCCTTAGAGGTTGATTTTTGGAATAAAAAGTATACCATTCAATTTTTTAGGACTCAATCTATCTCTGTACCAAATTTCAGCTCAATAAGGTCAGCGGTTCTAAATTTTCCATACAAACTTCGACCCCCCTTTACCCCCCTTAAAAGTAAATTTCTGACAAAAAAACTATTTGATGTTTCTAATCACAATCCCAACTATCGTTTTACAAAATTTCGGCTTAATCGGTTCAGCGGTTACGGATTTGCATACATTCGTTTTTCGGGAATAATTCCTGTTCCTGAGGGAATTTTAAAAAATCGCTTCTTATTGCACGATGAAATCTTCTTACGAATACGCTGTCCAAATTTCAGCTCAATCCGTCCAGCCGTTTGGGCTGTGCGTTGATAGAACAAAAGTGTACGAACGATTTTATATAATAGATAAGTAAATCTTTAGATAGATATAACTCTTTTATTTAAAAACCGATTTAAATAAAACCAATACTATTTACAAATTAGAGAAATTTGCAACGTTTTAGCGAAAACTGCATACAATTCGGTTGTGCCGTTTTATCACACATAAGTAATAACCTTTTTACAAATTAAGCCTAATAAAACTACTCTGGTAAATTTTCGTTTATGGCCACATCGATAGATGGCGTATTTTTAGTTTGTCGCACTTTTTGCTTTTTGATTTTTTTGAATTGAATTTACTTTATATTCTATTACTTTTACTTCGAAATTTTGATGTAAATTAGGGGCGATGTGTCCGATATAAATGATTATTATTTATTTTATTATTTTATTTTACGTTTCCCTAGGAAAAATTGACAAAATGTTTTACGATCTAGATCGCGCAAGCGACTTTTTCGCGTCGTTTTGTTCATATGCGTATTTTCACAGTTCACCTTAGTAAAGGATCACAATGAATGGGGAGAAATTTCCATTCTTATTATATGTATATGGATGGATATGGATATGGATGGATATATATATAATGTATGTGTTTTTAGAATATTTATCTAGATTCCAAAATTAATTTTATTTGTTTGAGAGGCACCAGTTAGGCTTATCAGATATTTACAGTTTACAATCATCTTTGTCTATATTATATCGGTTAACGAAATTAAAGATCCGATATTCTTTCCTCACGTATGTTGTCTCCCGGTAGAACGTGTAGTTTTCCGACGCACGCGCAGGTTTCCTATGTTTTTGCGTCGATGGAAGCAGAGCGTGAAACTCCCATGTAATTGCTCTCTCCGCTCTAACGAGATGTTACAATTTATCTTGTATTATCGATGATTAAATATTAACTTTGTATACTGGTGTCTGGTGGTTTTTAGACTGGTGGTAGGCTTCGGATGTGGCAAGTTACCACCCACTGGACAAAACCGTGTCCGTCAAGCAATCATTACGATCATGCTCCAGCATGACGTTCAGTGAAGCCAGGGATATTTATCCCGCCATCTAGGTTTAGTCTGCTATCAACCACATCACCGGTTAACATCACGCGAGATCGAGGCCAGAGGGCCTATTGGCTATCGCCCAACGACATGTAAAACACTAGAATCCATAGATAAAATTGCGTACATTACTTGCTTAAACCTCCTCATTAATATGAGTAAAATAACAAACGCAGCAATGTACATTGAAGTTGTCATCAATCGCAGTGGGTGAGAATTAGCCAATAGGCCCTCAGGGCCAACACATAATATGTACAACCATACTTTTCCATTTTACATATTAGCAAGATGTTGTTCATGTACCTAAATGAACTCTATATCTATAGTACTATTTATTAATTTATTTACTAGTTAGGTATGTCAAAGTACCTATAGAAACAAATCACTTTCGTTGAAGACCGCAGAAAGCTTACAAATAGTAGGTATTGTGTAAACTGCATTTTGCTTGATAGAATACTACAGGGTGTTTGATCATATCCAAACCTAGAATATTATCTTATACCTACATATATTGTAAGACTAACTGCACCCAACGGTCTTAGCTATCTCTATAAAAATTTCAGGTCAATCGGTTCACCCGTTAAGGCGTAAAAGAGTAACGAACATACATCCATACATTCCTACAAACTTTCACGTTTAAAAAATTAGTAAGATTATACATAAATTCCATGCAATGTAAGTATTAAAAATATTATGGAACATACATAGATCAACAACGCCTTTACTACGGTAATAGCAATCAATGTGTAACAATTATTTTTATCTGTAATTTACCGTTGGTGCAGTGCGCCTAGAATTGCCAATCATTTTGAAATCCTGGGTGCCATGGTACTGATTAAGCAGTAATCTCTTACCATCATGAGAGTGTCTTGCTCGTCTTCTTACCTTATCGTATAAAAAAGACCTCGATAGTAGGTACAGGTATACTAAGTAAATAGCTTTTGTATTTTGTTTCTAAAAGTATTTATGTTTCATTTACAACAAAATAGATAAATGTGATGTAGACTGTAACCATCTAAAAATTGAGTCCTCTCATGACCACGATTCATGTAACTGAGCCGAAACTCCGCGGTTGGTTTTATATGTTTTTGCACAACTAACATTAAATGAGCGCATGGGCCGATTCCCGATTAATAAAACTGAGCAGTCAGTTTTATTAATCGGAATAAAAAGAAAGGATTTCTAATGTTTGGAGGACAAAGTGGCCAATAATCAGGTTCAATATTTAAATTCACACCTCGAAGTATCATTTCACCACACGATATACCAAAGACAGCTAACAAAACAATGCCACAATTACAAAGAAAGTAACAAGTCATGTTCAAAACCACACGATTGCAGTTCTCTCCTTATGCCTGTAATGATGAATATTCAATTTATAAAGCTTTTGGAAAGCTACACGCGAAAATAAACCTTATTACTAAAGTCTTTAAGTCTATTTTGTGTATTGAGTGAGGTTACGTAAGCTTAGATAGGCATCCTTTTGAGTTAAGGTATTCGGTACCTAAGGCTAAATGTTGTGGTAATTTCCGTGTTGCTTAATAATGTAACTATGCTGTTAGTTATTTCTGTAATGCTAATCATCTCTTGGTAAACTAGTTGTGCCTAGCGGTATTGCCTACCTGCCAAACTGTTATTTTAATCTGCCATACCTTATATTGTAGGTACAACATAAGGTAACAAACAAACATAAAACTTTTGCATGTCAACTATTAAATTAAATTTCTTTATTTGTCAGATAACAAAGATCCATACAGTATGACACTTTATATTATAATCTACTTAATTATACTAATACACTTGTAGTAAGGTTAGGTACATAAGTATTTATAATCAGAAAATTAGTTTTATTTAATCTGTCCGGTTATAATTTAATACTATTGTGAGTGACCAATATAAAATCTTTATGTAAGTGACGAGTAACCTGGTACATACTTTCGTATGTTTTTAGTATATAAAACACATATGTATTTTAGCCTGCTAAATAAATATCTATGCCTGCTAACTTAAGAACAAAATAAAAACCTTTGTAGTCACTCTTTAGTGACTGAATAAGAGATTTTTTTTAAATAGGTGAATATTCTGACTGACGATATAATATCGTTTTCGCCCACTGACTATACCTATATAGTCACTATAAAAACAACTTTTATTCTACTAAATAAATTGGGCTGCTTCGGGTCAGTAATTTCAATAGCTATTACTGATATCCTGTAATGTAATAAACAGGGCCTCTGATTCCCATGAGAAATTATATTTTTTCTTTTTACTAGAAGGTTACATAAAAATAAAATAAAATAAAATTTTTAATACTTTATATTCGTAAAATAAATCTGTCATTCTTACAAAATACATTTTAATACAAACCAATATAATACAATTTTAAAGACTAGAGAGTAATATTGAACTGATACGAAAAAGTCAAAAGGAAATTAAAATTAAAAGGAAAATTACAGAGGAACAAAAATATTTTAAAATCTGTAAAACTGGCAACTTCAACGTAAATATAATTTAAAATATTTACAAAAACAGATAAATCATTTTCTATTAGTCAAAGCACCATAGTGATCCAACACTTACAATATTACAAAAGTGCGATATATAATTTTCAAAGAAAAAAAAAATTGCTTAGTAAATAATATAAAACACATCACACTCGCATAAAACATTCTGGTACAAATTATTTACAAAATAATCATATTTCTTAATAATAAAACCGATCTATCAAATACTGTTATAAATTATAATAATATTTACATTTCCATACAATTTTTACATCGATTTCAATTTTAATAAATTGAAATGTGAAAGATACAAAAAACTACGAAACTCACAAGTAGTTTATACGTTTAAAATTAATAATACGATATACACAAAACTTAAATCAAAATAAATAACATGCACTACATCAAAATGTGGATGAGAATCACTTCAGTCAAAAAAGTCCAATATAAATTGACCCACGGTTAGATATCGCATTCGAACTCTGACACTCGTTTGTTTCGTCCATCGGGGCTCAATTGAAAGTGGCTGTCTCTTGCGCCTATTCTCGGGAAGCCGTTGAAACTGTTTCTACTAACAAGAGGGTTTTCTCTCTCCCTCTCTCTTTCCCTGTGGAAGCTAGAGGTGGATAGTTTCCCATCTTTTCTCTCAGTAAAGTTGGTATCGTTGAAGTTTTTGTCAGTGAAGGATCTTTCATTGAACTCTCCGTCTGAGAAGTTCCGTTCGTTGAATGGAACGTCTCTGATGCCGAAGCCGCCCATCCTCGGAGTCCCGATGCCGAATTTGTTTCGCATTTCTTCTTCTCGCAGGTTGAACGCTCGGTTGTCAAATTTTGATTGACTCGTCGCGAGCCTGAAATAAAGAAAACTATTAGTAAAGATAAGAAAAACACATTCCATTCATTTCCCTCCTGCACATTCTTGATCACCATTCTCACAGTTCACATTTAGGGAAATTTTATTACCTTCTACACAATAGCATTTTAATGCGTCTAAAACATAGTTTTTACAGTTCTTTTTAATAAAGATATATCGCTGCAGTACTAAAAATACCAGTGATATAAAAAAAAGGTCACCCTTCTGTCGTTCTGTAGGACATTTATTCTGGTAAAAATTTCTTCTTGAAGTTCATTATTCCGAAGTTGGGCTAACCCTACATTGGGCATTGGTCATTTCACGATGTCGCAGCGATCACACGATGGTGTTTTTGGTCACTCTAAGGTCGCGCGCACCCGAAATTGTTAAAAAAAATTTGTTGACACTTAATAAAAAGTCAACTCACTCTCTAAACACCCTCCTCTCCCGATCGTACTCCGCCGAAAGTCCTTCCTCGTCATTAATGATCGCGGACGGATCGCTATACACCGAGGATTCTTGGTAGAACGAGTCTAAATCCACGTAGTTTCCTTCCGAAGGTTCATTGTCTAGCAGCTCGGCGAGTTGTCCCTTGAGCGTGGCGAAGGAGGGTCGCTGGGAAGGGTCGGCGTGCCAGCACGCGTGCATGGCGCGGTACAGCTGCGGCTTGCAGTGCGGCGGCCGCTCCAGCCGGTACCCCTCCGTCACTGCTGTCAGCACCTCGCGACCTGACATCGCTGCGTATGGCGTTGATCCTGGAATAAAATAAGTGAATAAGTAGGCTGCCATTAAAAAGCCGTTTGGTGTACCACACCTTTGCCTGCCAAGCAGTAATATGCAGACATTTGATTATTCACTGTGTTTCGGACTGAAGAGTAATGTTACCAGTGAAATTACTGGGCACTGAGCATGGAGGACGAGGTTCACATACAACACACAACTGATATCTCAGGGTGACCGGTGCAGTGCCGTGCAGTACCGAGCAGAATTTGATCTGGGCAATCTTATGATTGCATATCTTTAAGCGTGACAATGGTGATCACGCACCTAATTTTCCCGTGTGCTTACTCATTGTCATAAAGAAACCACTAAAAATCTAATCATTGATCATTACATTTTCTTCTATCTTATTATTGTAACAATAGATAGCATTATTTCCAGAAGTATTGCACACCACCTCTATAACACATGTTCTCAATATTCCTTCCAACCAGGTTGTCTGTAAGAGATTGCTCTATGCGATAAGACCACCGATTGTATACCCTTAGCTTTATGTGTAAACTACTTATGAAACAATTTCTTGTAACCTGGTTTGCAATAAAATAGTTATTGTATTGTAAAAATGAAGAAGTACATCGAACAACCCTCACCTAAAGTAACAATTTCCCACAGCAGTATCCCGAAGGCCCAGACGTCGCTGTGATGGCTGTACACGTTATACAGCAGAGCCTCGGGCGCCATCCAGCGCACGGGCAGGGCGCCGCGGGGCGCGCGCGCGGCGGCTCCGGCGGCGCGAGACATGCCGAAGTCTGCGATCTTGCACAACTTGTTATGATCCACCAGCACGTTGCGGGCTGCCAGGTCACGGTGGACGATCTGGAAGGTGGACGATGGGGATTAGTCTTGGTAGCCTTTTTTGCATTATTTCAAATCTATTAAACTAGTAGTTCGCCTCGAACTGGGACCTCGCAGCCCAATTTCCGTGGTAAACCTTAGACTTTAGGCCTCGACTAAATATATCCTAATACAAGAACTTTAACATTAATATTAAAACTCAAAATACAAATATTCTGAGAAATTAAAACTCAATAAACCTACGTACCGAGATTTTTAGAATATAATCCTTTTTAGAGTTTCGTTCTTCTGAAGGAAAAAACGAAACCCTAATAGGATCACTTGGTCATCCGTATGTCTGTCAAGACCCATTTATACTCTACATCCCGTAGAATTGTATATTTTTACCATAATACACAGGTCTATGGCCGCTTGGTACCCGTAAAATTAAACTTCTAAGTTAACGTAGAAAAAAATACACCCGTTTATCCTTCAAAAACATACCTACATTTTTTGACCCTCTGAATAAATCAACATTCATAGGGAACTTGCCGTTACCATATATTTATGAAATTTGGCAGAATATAAGTACATATATTTTAAATTCGGGAAAACTTCTGAAAGCATTCATTTGAATTAATTCATTTAAAAATGGCTCTATTTAAAGTACGTAAACATCGAAGTTAAGCAATATTATGTGCGTACGTATTTGGATGGGCGCGTACGTAGTGATCTCAACATTTTGCTGACTTTTTTGGAGAGAGCCACCAGCGGCCCGCGATGCACTATGGTGTGCTCGTGCACCTTTATTGTTGAATGTGCCGGCACAAACAATTACTCTAAGTTTTAAAAAGTTATGCAGACAGACTACTCAAATAACCTTACTGCCAGCGAAAAAGCAGAGGCTCTCAACTCTAAGAGTTCGCTTTGCTCGATCGATGATATTATATGTATGTATGTATTCATATAAATTATGTATTTAAATTATATTTTATAACAAAACGATTCAGTGAGTTTTTTTTATTCTATCACCACTTCCACAGACATTGTTACCTGCTTATTATTGTTTATGGTCTCCACTTTCGTGTTTTGCCAGTGGCCGTAGCATGCCACACAGAATCCCGACCAAACTTCAAGAGTAGAACTGTCATCCCATACATTCACAAAACTACAATGTATGGCATGACAGTTCTACGCTTGACATTTCAGCGGGATCTCGTTTGGCATGCTACGGCCACTGTAAAATATTATTTTACTTGACAGCGAGTTATAGTCTGGTACATTGTGTTCGGGATAATTTATACAAAATTTTAGGCAATATGACGTAGTTATGTCGTCATAATAATATTATATTATAATTATGCCTATACTACTAAATCCAACTTTGGTTGCTTGCCATTAGCGATGGGCATAAAATAACGCTATTAATTAGGTTTTTATTTTAAATAACTATTTTACTTTATTTTTATTTTACTTAAATTAAATAACATTATATTTTATCGATCGAGCGAAATGAGGTTTATCAAAAGATTAAAAAAACGTGTACTTACCTACATGTATGTGACACCTATCTCAATAGCAAACTTTAGGCGGCCGGACTATAATTGACGCAATTATTGGTATTACGCAATGTACTAAAAAATAATGTTATTGAAAATAAGATAAATTGCTTGAAATTCTCGAATTATTGGACTTTATCGCAATTAATTCTTTAGCTTGATCTACTTGCCTGCTCTTTCTTGCCTGTAGGATCTTTCTCAAACATAATGTACCTAACAAATTGTGCAAAACATTACAATTTAGTCATCTTTATAACTCTACAACCCTTGGATCGATTTGGCTCATTTTCGAACATGAGAATTCTTTTAGCTTATACTACTTGATCGCAAAGTTCCATTAAGATTGGAACTTTGGTAACGTTGTAATTAAGCATTTTTAATAACTCTAGAACCCTTCGACCGATTTGGCTGATGTTCGAACTTAAAAATTCTATTGACTTAAACTACGTATTTGCAAAGTTTCATAAAGATTGGACCATCGGTTTTCAAGTTATCGCGTAACAAACATACATACAAACATACACTTTTGATAATATATTTATGTAGGTTATAAAAAATGTGTGTATATTAGAAAAAAAAATATCAGAGCACCAGTTTTAAAATTATCGTCAGACCTATCGTAAAGACTTTAAGTCACCTATATCTCTGCAACCCTAAGGTCTATTTCGCTATTTTTTTCACTAAAATTATTCTATTAACCTATCTAACTTGTGTGTAAAGTTTCATTTAATTTGGATTAACCGTTTTCGAGTAAATGTCGATCAAACCTAAGCGCCAGAGGTCAACCGCTAAACTGGTCGAAACGCAGGCTTTTCGCGGCTCTCGACTCTAAGACCTCGCTTCGCTCGGTCGATTATGATCCTCTTGTCATTTGACCTGAAGAAAATCTGTGTTTTAAGAAACATTTCAGATGGCTGACAACACGACAAACATGACCAGAACCAAACATATCGGTGAGCAAATTCGGGGGACTAAACTTCAAAATTTGGTTAGAAGACAAGATCACTTTTACTGATATTGTTCCTAAGTTAGGAAACCAAACAGTATCTAGCTTCATTATTAAAATCAAGCAGCTTATATTGGAATCCAAAATTAAGTATTTTACATCACTTCATCATAAAAATTCTAGTTATAAAATATATTTTAGATATTATGGCACTTACCCCCTTAGAAGCGATGTAGTCCATCCCCCTCGCAACACAGTAGGCGAAGACAGTGAGGTCCCGTGACGTCAGCGCCCCGCTCCCGCTGAACCGGTCCGGCCTGGAGCGCCGCTCGCGCAGGTATGTTAGCAGCTTGCCGCACATCACGTACTCCATTATCAGGAGGTAAGGTTCTGGAAAATGGAAAGATCATGGGTAAAATACTATTTTAATCTCATTATGAACTGTTACGTGGTTTTTCGAGATTCTCTAGTGGCAGCAGGCCACCTGGACAAGTGTCACATACTCGTATTTGCCAATTATTCATAGCAAGGTGCAGCTACTACTGTATTCTGGACTCTTCAGTCCAGAACCGAATTGCCCTTCGGCAATGCATCCAGCAAATTCCTGGGCATGACGAGATTCGACAGTTAATATCTTGGAATGATAGACAGAGTATCGTGAGAAAATTTCCAAAACCCTAGATGAGCTTCACCCCCGCAATTATGATGGTTAACATCAGGCACCTGATTTGCACGTCTTATAACACATTGTCAAAAAAAATATTGAAGTCAAGCTTCGGCTGATGAGTAACATTTATATGAAAATCTTAGTGTCAGTTTGTAAATCTTACCAAGTTCAGTGCAGCAAGCAAGTAGCGTCACCACGTTAGGATGCGTGCCGATCTTCTGCATGATGTAGATCTCATGCAGAAGCTCTTGCTTCTCCTTCTGCGAGGCAGTCTCCTTTATACTCTTGACTGCCACCAGCCGAGTCAGCCCGTCGTGGCCGTTCAGGTCGTCAGCCTCTGCTTTCCAAACCTAGAACATTTTCAAATAAGCTTTAATACTCATATTATGGAAAAGAAATAAATCTCAAATTATTATTTTTAAATGTTTAGAGATGAAGGAAACGAGCTTGACGGTGGCTTGACGCTAAATTTCATAACTTGAAGCTCTCTCATAGCAGAAATTTCAGACTTTTTATAGAACAATTTTTAAATTCAGGCCCCGTTATGTTTTATATTCACTGCTCAAGACAAGACTTTTGGAATCTGTCTATGAACAATAATATTATAATTATTATGAATCGATATAATTACTACTGTTTAGGAATAATAAGCGTGGACTGTATTTTATGAATTTATTTGACAATATTATAAAGAGAACGTATGCACTGAGGTCCATCGGTCGGTCGAGTGGCTGGCATGCGGCGGCTCCCGGAACGGGTTTCGTCCCTCGTCCCCCGCACCGCCGGCATTGGTCGAAGGCCCGGCTGATGACGCGCTTTGTCTCCGACATACTCCCCGGGTTGCAAAGTGGTGACGTATTCGTTCGAGAATCTTTTCCAAAAGTGTTGTTTGATATATTCTATTCTCTTGTATCTCTCAAGACTTTTGGAAAAGATTCTCGAACGAATACGTCACCACTTTGCAACAAAAGACGAAGTGGCCTACTGCTTCAGGCGAACTTAAATTGGGTTCCTTAGTTCTTATAAAGAACAAGGCACTACCTCCACTACGTTGGGCCCTGGGTCGCTGTGTGGCCGTTTTCCCAGGAGCTCATGATCAAGTTGCTCGAGTTGCCGATATAAGGATCAAGGGAGGAACCATAATTCGGAGGGCATTTACAACATTTGTCCCCTTCCAGAACCTGCTTGTTGAACCAGCTGTCTACCTACTTCAACCCGGGGAGTATGTCGGAGACAAAGCGCGTCATCAGCCGGGCCTTCGACCAATGCCGGCGGTGCGGGGGCTATTTAATTTGGTTGTATTCTTAAGTTAATTATTATAGAAAAAGAGATAACTAACCTGTCCAAAATTCCCTTGTCCTAATAATGTTTGTAGCCTCAATTTGTTTCTCGGGAACTCCCACTTTTGGTCAGGTTTTGAAGGCGTCGGCAATGGAGGTCTCGCCACTGGAGTTATTGGAGACTCCTTCTTTATATCACCACCATCATCGAAGTACCCTTCGTACTCCGTATCTATCTCTTTGGTTTTCTTATTCAATAAACTCCTTAATACGAAAACTATAATAGCTGCCACTGGCAGAAAACCTAACCCTGCCAGCACATACGATGCTGTGTAAGTCTTTTCAGCCTCTATAACTACTTCTTCGTCTTGGGATACATCTTTAACTGTTACGTTTTTCGGATCAGTCGAATTGTTAGGAACAAGTAAAGGTTTAGGACTCGATTGAGTCGAAGATTCCGAAGCCACTGTGAAGGGTTTGAATGTTGTTTCTATGGTTTGAGCGATTGTGATTATATTTTGTGATGTAGAAGGAGGCGTAGTGGAAAAAATAGTTGGAGTGAAAGGCGTCGTAGTCGTTGTCGGTCGTCGTCGCCTAATTTTCGATCTAGTTACATTATTAGCATTTTCACGGATTATGGTCGGTAATCTATCAGACAGTTTCGATACCGTGTCGTTTCTTGGCTGCGGTATATTGCTCGTAAAAGGACTATTAACTGGAACACCAATACTGCTCTCAGTCGTCGTAGTCCTTATTCTTATTCTGTGTCTATATCGCGGTGATGATGATGGAAATGATGTTGTTGAAGATAATAATGGTATTGCGGTAGTCGTTTCCGTTTCATTAAGTAAGACTGCTTTCGGTATAGTTTCGTTTTTCACCTCCGGAAAGACGTTGGCAGTCACATTTTCAAAAGCATCTTTAGTTAATGGATCAGTTTTATTCTTCCCTTTCATAGAAGATGTTATTGAAACAGATGTGACAACTGCTGTGTAAACCGTCGAAGCTTTCTCAGTAGTAGTATTAAGTACCACAGCAGGTATAATAATTTCAGTGGTTGATGATGTTACTCTAGATGTTGGTGATCTTCGTCGTAAATTGAAATAATTTCTGGTGAAGTTTCGTGGTGCAGTGGTTGAGAGAGTTCTGTTAGTAATTTCTTTCGTTGAATTATTTGCTACAATTTTAGTATTTAGATTTATATCTTTGTTTGTGTTCGTACTGTTAGTTCCTTCTTTGCTTTTATCGATTGAACTGGGCGTAACATTTGATACGATTGGCTCTGTGACGTTCAATTGTGCAATACTCAGTGGCTTAGAAGTTGTGCTTGAAGTGGGGCTTGGATATTTCCTGTAAGCGTTGACCAGTCCTACATGTCTAGCAGGCGCTGGTCCTTTCACAGTGTTTCTTATCTTATTTTTCTCTATTATATTTTTAACAACTGACACATCCATATCTTCATTAATTTCTTCTTCATCAGCACTTGTATTCTTATACTTTTCTGTCGCTGAGTATCGTGAATTAAATTTCCTCTTATCTGGTGGTGGTGCAATATAATTAACTGATTTCGTAGAAGCTGAAAGAGATGGCGAATTCGTCAAATTATCATTTATTATTTGTCCACCAAGTTTCTGACCAAAGTATATGAACGGAGCCATATCTTCCACAGGTAATTCAGTTTCTAGAGGTCTGAAGTGATTGTATATTTCTTGAGACATGAATGTTGTTGTATTATCTTTTTCATTTTCAATTTTAACGTTGTCTGTACTGTTAACAATAGCATTAGTTTCTGGTTTATCTTCTTCTTCAGGTTTCGGTGTAGTAGTTTCAATAGAAACATTATTAACCGCACTTGTGGTTTCAACTTGCGTTGTATTTTCTTTGACTTCAGTACTTGCAGTCGTAGTAGTGATAATCTCGGGAGCTTGAGAGACATTTTCTGTGTCAGAATAATTAAGTAGATATAGGCCGTGATTCGACTCGTCTACTTGAAATTCCTCTTCTGGGTCTAATTCTAGTTCTTTATCTAATCCTTCTATTTTATCTGGTGGGAGGTAAACTATAGTAGGTTCAGTGCCAAGTTCAGGTATGGTCACTGCTTTATTTATTTTTCTATTTACAAAACCTGCTCTGTTCTTGATGTCAGTGTATGGTTTGGGGATGAAAATTTGTTTGATTTCTTGTGGTTTGAGTTCCTGTTGGATCTCCGTGGAGCCATCGGTCGTGATGAGTTTGATAGTGGGAGTGGTTTCACTGCTTAAGTTTTCGAATGTAATCCTCTTCACTAGAGAGTTATTCGAATCTCTTATCTCTAAGTTGGCGAATGTTGTGTTGCCCCTGGAAAACGAGAAAACATATTTAAGTAGGGAAAAAAACAAAGATTTAGAAGAAATGTTTCATAAAATATTGATTATAATTCTTAGATTATTGGAAATCTACTTAAATTATGCTACTTCTGGACTAAATTAAATGACATATGATTTCAATTTAATTACATTACGCCATTATGTTGTTAAGCAACGATGCGGCCATAGATGGTAGCTGACTAAGTCCTGAACCCCTAGAATTCGGGGTAAATCCCTCCCTGGATAACTTCATGAGAAATTCCTCAGTTCTATCGAAGAAGTCTGTAATTGCGTTCCTATGAGTGCGTTATGTAACCATATGTTTCGTGTACTTACTTATTAGCCTTTTGTGCTAAAGAGGCGAGTGTATTGATATGCGTGGTCACCCTCCCGTTGAGGAGTTGTCTCCTTCTTGCTGCCAGCAGTGACAGCAGCTGTGAGTCTCGGGTTGCATTGGAACTGCTTTGTGTGGTCGCTTTTCTACCTCCAGCTCCGCCTGGAATCAAAGAACAATATTTATTTAAAAAGATAATAAGAGATAAAATATTTTTTTGGCTCTACACAAGACCATACCTAAATCAACATATTTTAGGATGGAATGGTGAAGACAGTAAAAAAAGAATTTAAAAACAAGACGTGCCATAATTTCCATACTTTTTGACCGATTTCGCTCTATATTATTTTTATACCAAGGCGTAATAAGACGAGCAAGACAACACTCTCCTAATGGTAAAAGATAACGCTTCCCATAATCAGTGCAGTGCCCAGGATTTCCCAATGATGTAAAATTCTAAGTGCACTGACACAACCGTGATCAAACACTTCTTGGATACTCGAGAGTCATAAGATGTTCAGACTCGTTAGCCCAGTATTCTTAATAACTACAGAATGCTGAAATATGATCAGATTCGACCGGCAGTAATTGAGAAGTATGTTGTATAATTTCCGAAGATTGATTGAGAAGTATATAATACTCTTGACCCATGTTAAAAATATGACAAAATGACAACTTTAAACTCATCAATTTCAGTATAAACTTTGAAAGTTTCGTATTTGCAATGTGTCCCCAAACAAAATGTCAGTACATTGCAATAATTGCAAGAAATAATGTAACAACCAATAAAACTATTATTTACTATTAATTAACCATTTATTTACAGATCTAACCGACGCAACCATCACAGTTCATAAAATAATTAATTACATTGTTACAACGTGCATGTACATCAAATACGCATTTAATTACAATGTCCATCATCTGCCAACAATCATAATTAAATTTTTAAGACAACCATTTTTAAATTATACTTGTGTCTATAACAAAATGTTCCTGACATCAATGGCAGCGATACCAAATCTCACAGTGGTTAAAGTTTAGCGATGTTTAGACAGTAGGCAAGGTCGACACGATGGGGTATCAATTGTACTAAGAATAATTGATTAAGATTCAATAGAGAGATATGGTATGTTTGTAAACAAAATACCTTCAGAATCTCACGGTTGTTTAGCACCTGCTATAGTTTTGGCCTTATAATTATTATACTAACTGAACCCAGCAGTTTTTCCCGTTGAAAATCAGCAGAGTGTAATAATACATAATACACATTTTTATATACCTAGGTGCACCACATTATCCGCCTATAGTGAGCGTTTGTTCATATCATACCTACACCTATTAAAACACTAGCTTTACTACCTACTACTTTACTTTTTAGCACTAGTTTTTGTGATCAAAAAAAAATTATAATTATAAAAATAACTTATTCTTTGGAAAAAAAAAGGGCATTTTTGAGTTATACGCGAGTGCGCGACATGTTATGTACGCAAGTCGATTTTAGCTACGCGATGCGTCATGGTAAGGGCCGCCGTCATTTGCGCCTGCCTCTATACACTAAATGCCCTAAATGGACCGTAAGCGACGGATCGCATGTAACGACAATAGGTTTAATTGTTTGTAATCAAGTAGCGATCCGAAGCCTTCACCTACTAATGTGTGTCCACAGTGGATTTGATGACAGTGGGTTCGCTACCCTCTCACATTGTGGAGTATTATATACAGCGGTCACTTATATAATATTATTATACGATTATTTATTTTCAGATTAAGTTGATTTTAATAAAAATAATGGAAAAATCAGAGGAAATTCAAAAAATAATAATAAAGCAGTAGTTTGCGAATTATAAAAGGTCAATATTTAAATTAAGTCGCTAAAAACTAATACAACTTCTTGTGCTCATAACATTTTATAGAGATAAAAAAAATCATTTCAATAAAACTACCAGGTTGCCTGTAAGACATTATTTTATGCGATAAGACGCCAACTATCCACTAATTTTTAAAATTATTTAAATTTAGAACAAATTCTTTTAACTTGGTATGCTATAGAGTTGTTGTATTCTATTCCAGTTTTTACAGTAGATACAATATGCTAAAGTAATTTTACTCTTCAGCGACTACTACTCTACTCTAAACTCTACTCTGACTACTAAACTCTGTATCAATTTCTGTAACAATCCTTCTACCTCCGCCCACACTGTGTCCAAAGTACGTCAAAGACAATAGACACCACGACTCGGCACACGCACGGCCTTGGCACGGAGAAAGCTGACTGTTGATGGCACTCACAGTGACGATTTGTCAATATGAATGATTAATGACTTGGCTCACTGATTTGGTTTATACTGTGACGTCGGGAGACGAAACTTATGATCTAAAATGAGGAAAGGACATCATTCGTTGGACTCTTTTTCTTTATGTATGTTTACGAAGCCGATTTGATAAATACTTATTTAGTTTCAAGGGATGAATATTTAATTTTTTTTTAAACTAGTGTACCTAGTAGTACCTATTAATTAGTTCCTACCCACTACCCATATTTCATATTCAAATTCATTTTGCAAATTATATTTCGTGATTTGATCAATGAACTTTATTTTTATTAAATTAGTTTCTTCATTCTTCTAAATATATTATAAAAGGGAAGAGTGACTGACTGATTGATCTATCAACGCACAGCTCAAACCGCTGAACGGATTTGCTTGAAATTTGGAATGTAGGTAGGTTTTATGATGTAGACCTCCGCCAAGAAAGGATTTCATCACGCGGGCAGAGCTGCGAACACAAGCTAGTTATCTTATAAATTTTGAAAAATATAATATTATTATTACAAAAAAATGTAAATGATATTGTATTTTACACTTATTGTCAAATTTCTATATAAAAATGATAAAATAAGGCAAAAGTAAATAACAAAGGCAAATCCATTGATATCATCGCAGTATGTAATTTGCAAAATAAATTTGAAAGTAATACATGCATTAGGTACTAATGAATATTTATTAAACAAATTAAAACAAAATGTTTCAATTAGTTTCACAGGAAACACAATTAAGATGTTATTACACGAATGAAAAAGATAACATTAGTTCATTTAAGAGGCACATGCCTTTATTGAGAAAAAAATGGTCACATCTTACTAATATTTAAAACGTAAAAGTTTGTAAGAATGTATGGATGTGGATGTATGTTTGTTACTCTTTCACGCCTAAACGGGTAGACTGATTGAGCTGAAATTTGATATAAAGATAGCTTTTAGCTATTAGCTACAGTACAGCAGGAAAAACCGCTGGGCGCAGCTAGTTACTCATATATTAAAGTAGGTACTTCAAAGTAAAGCAAATAACTTCATGCAATATTTAAATTATGCAACTGTATGCATTCCATGTCCTTATTTAAAATGGCCTAAATACCTCAACTCGTATGATAAACTTATAATTGGTTACAAAGAAAGTCGCAATTAAAAGCCGATTTATTTCTGCCAATAACAGTACAAGAACGGTATATTATTTTGGAATTGACACTTTTATGGTATCAATTATGAACTAAGGAGAAAAGAAATTGGGTCGATATATATTACTTTTATTACGGACATGATATTTTTGAATATCAACTCATTTATTTACACCAACACACACACAATGAGAGAACTTTTGCAAGTTATATATAATCATTTATTTTATCACTCTACTAACCATTCGGAAAGTACCTCTGTAAGAAGACATATACATATTAGAAACTCACAGGAATTATTTTTGAAGTAATTTGTGTTTACAATGTTTGGCTGGATTACCCATACATACAACAAACAAAGTGATCCTATAAGGGTTCCTTTTTTCTTGGGAGGTACGGAACCCTAAAAACTATAAAACTAAGCAAACTACTAAACCTAAAAAACCTATATAAATAAAGATGAGAAAGTTTAAATTTTATATGAATTTAATTTCCTCCTTTAAGAGATCAGTCATAACATGAATCCAGTCAATATGCGTCAGTGATGCAACAGTACGCTGTCGCTACCAACGGTTACCGTTAACCGACCGCGAGTGACCGTTTACGTAACGGCGTACTTAGTGCTAACTTAATGCACTAAAGGTACACAAATAACAAGCAACAAGCTTAGAACAGTAATTTGGCTAGTGGTAGAAATTAAGCAAGGCTTTACTACTTTACTGGTGTGGCAGTCGCCCATAAGGGACGGTTTTTTTTTAATTATAGCAGACTTAACAAGCGTTTGACCGGAATATCACCTGTTGGTAAGTGACGATGCAGTCGAAGTTGTAGCACGCTTGTTCAGTAAGAACCTATTCACTCTTAAATTTTTTTTATTTTATTAAGTACATGATGTTACTATAAAGATGATTTATTATAATAACTAATTATAAATTAAATGCTACTTATAAATAAGGAAACAATATCTAACCAAAACTACTAATCGAAAATTTAAAATTATTAATTTAAAAACAAATTATTAATTATTCACTCTTGATTTGAACAAACCCACGTTATAGCATTCGGGAAACACTGAGAGTGGTAGCGGGTTCCAGGTTCGCCGTTCTCATAATGAAAGACGAAGCAAACCGCTTCGTCCGAGCTATTGGTATACTCACCAGATATTGCACCGATTTTTAACCGCTCACTATTAGTTTTGTTTCAAGTCGAGCAAATAAAAGCATTAATTTTTTTTTTAACATTTTATACGTATTAACTTATTCTTATTAATTATTAGTTAGTTGTCCTGGCGGTTTTATTCACTTGATTTAGCAGCGAATTAACAACAAACACACCATCCGTACTTTCACATTTTAAATCATCGTCATCAGCCTTCAATTGCCTACTGCTGGGCATATGTCTTTCTTTGATTGTGTCAATCAAAGAAAGACATATGCCGCTAGGGGTGGGAACCCCTAGCGGCTCACACCCAATAATATTTTTGTAATAATAGTAAATATATGACGGATTGGGTTGAAATTTGGAACACAGATAGGTTTTATGACGTAGACCTATACTAAGAAAGGATTTTGCCACGCGGGCAAAGCCGCAAGCGTAAGCTAGTAGTAGATATATAATACCAAATCTATTTGTTGATTTGTACAACTTTACACAATTAGGTACCAAATTCACATGTGAAGTGGCGCTATAATATTATATTCCGGTGCCTCGTTCCCACAGACACTCACAGTTCCGTAACTGCAAAAACTAAACAGAACATTGCAAATACACGCATTGTACTATAAGTTTGCCAAATAATTGTTGAACTAAGAAATAGGTTTAATTAACCTCATTCTTAAGAATTTGTAACGTTATCAACGCTACAGATCAATATGGAGATTAACATATGCAATTTGGTTGTTTTCTTAACAGCTAAGCTATGGGAAAAAATAGAAATAGCCATCTACAAAATACGAGTAACTTAATGAATAAATAAATAATGGTTCATAATTTGCCTGTTTTTGTGAATTTAACTGATATTTAACTTTTAGTGATGAGATAGGTGTTACTTTTTATATACCTGTTCACTTGTCTCAATATTTTACCTGTAAATACAATTTCTTAAAAACTGATAGAAATAAATGTTAATAGTACATTTACAATTTTACTTCTAAAGTTCGTGTCAACGGTAAACAAATAATTATTAATAATTATTCGACGAATTATAAACTTTTGCTCTTTTTGTTGCATACTTACATATTTTATAATCACGCCTGGTTCCCGTTGGGGTACCCATTTGGTACGATCCTGACACACCTCTTTCGCTTCCTCTTTTTGTTACGTCAGTTAAAAATAAAAGGTCACGAAAAATAAAAAAACAACTCAAATACATAGGATTTGAGATAGTAATGGACCTGTGTCTTATATCTTTACGTCTCGACGGCTGAACCAATTAGGCTAAAAATTGGAATATAGTTAGCACATACCCTAGTTTGACACATTGACTCGTCAGTGGGTAAAGCCACTGGGCGCAGCTAGTAATCAATAAACTCTGAACAAGTCGCACATAGAACCTACAGCGCATTGAGTTACGAAACGCAGAATTTTCCCAGCCTTCGGCCCTTTACTGGTTAACCGCTGAACGTAGGCTAGATGTATCGATTGCCACATCTTTTACTGCACTTTCAAAATACGTTCAAATAGAAATAACACTTTTGCAAGATTCAAGATCATTAATTAATAATTAATTTATTTATGATGATGATATTGCTAATGAGATTATGAAAATGTCACACGGCATGGGTGTTACCAATTTTACTTCTTAGTTAATATATAGTGTTCATGATGTGAAATTATTTGTTTCTCTCAAAATATCATACTGCACTTTTCCAAATAGCTGACGTCACCCAAAAAGAGTGATGCTTGATTAAAGAAGATGCTTTACTATTATAAGTAACACTGTAATTAAAAAATATTTAAAAAAAACCTGCTATTAATGTGAATTCAGTGCACATAACAGATAACGAAAATATATCTGCTCGGGGTTAAATGGCTGGAGCTGAAACTTAGTATCGGTATAAGGTAGATTAGGCATTGGAATAATACATAATATAAAGGCTATTTTACAGCGGATAAAACCGCTAATTAAATTTATTATAATTGTGAACTTCTGTAAAAAAACAAAAAAAATGTTTTTATTTTGAAATCAATTTAATCCTCATAAGAACTTATTCTGCACTATGGCAGTCACTTGCCTTATGTGTTAATGATTAGTTTTTAACTCGCCACTACTCATTAATTTTGACATATAGGTCTGTCTGTCTGTATGTCACTCAAATATCATAATTAGAGCGAACTATTTCTTACCGAGTACTGAAACAAAGAAATTATGAAACCATTCCCTTGGCATAAATCAAAATGACAACTGTGCAATTAAATATTAATTAATAAGTACGTGCGCGGTAATTGGTGTTACAGTGATTATCAAGTAACGCTTAGCTGAGAGAGTGGTTATTAAAATCATAATAGATTTGAATAATATTAATTAAAATTTGAGTTGTAAGAGGCGAATTTCTGTTTTGATCGTCAAGGATTTTTAAGACTAAATTATGTACTTTTGTGTTGTAAATATCAGCACGTGACTGGCGCAAGTAGTCACCCTCTACTCACTCGCTGTCAAATTTCAGCAAAATTCCTTGAAAACCCTTTTTATGCAAATCCAATTTCATAGCAGAACAATAGGGATTTTTTAAATATTTTACATTTTATTAACATGCAATTGGCTTTTTAGAAAATAAAAAAAAATGCGATTTACAAGTTATCGTCTTGTTACGCTCTCTTGTCCTTCTTACAGAATTCACATGCAAAAGTCTGAATCATTTTTAGGGTTCCGTACCTCAAAAGGAAAAAACGGAACCCTTATAGGATCACTTTGTTGTCCGTCCGTCTGTCTGTCTGTCTGTCTGTCAAGACCCTTTTTCTCAGGAACGAGTGGAGGTAACAAGCTGAAATTTATAGGAAATACTAAGGTCTATTGCCTCTTAGAGCTGTGAAAATTTCAAACTACTAGGTCAACGCAATCAAAAGATATAGTCGAATATGTCGCAAATTGCAGCAAATTTTCGACATTACCAAATAAATCAAAACCTACGGGGCACTTCCCGTAAACTCAGAATCTTGAAATTTGGCACGAAGTAACTCCTTAGAGCACAGATAAAGGAAAAATTGCGAAAACCATAAATTTTTATTTGCATCATATGAAAAAAATATTTTGAATAATTTTATACCTACTACCCCTTTTCTCATGAACGCGTGGACGTATTAAATTGAAATTCATATCAAATACTCAAGTCTATAATACCTTTAAACTGTAATAAAATCAAACCTCTATGTCAACGCATTCAAAAGAAACAGCAATTTTCAATTTTAGTCTTAATTTTAAACTCGCAACTACTCTCAAAAAATCAAAACCTACAGGGTACTTCCCGTGAACTTAGAATCTTGAAAATTGGCACAAAGCAACTTCTTAAAGCACAGATAAAGGAAAAATTGCGAAAACTGTACATTTTTAGTTACATCATATAAAAAAATATTTTTAATAATTTCATACTTACTACCTTATTTCTCATGAACGCGTGCAGGTATTAAACTGAAATTCATATCAAATACTAAGGTCTATAATACCTTTAAACTGTAATAAAATCAAATCTCTATCTCAACGCATTCAAAAGAAACAGCAATTATAGCCGTATATTTTAACTCGCGACTACTCTCAAGGGAATCAAAACCTACAGGGTACTTGCCGTTAACTCAGAATCTTGAAATTTGGTACGCAGCAACGTCTTAAATCATAGGCACAGGAAAAATTGCGAAAACTGTAAATTTTTAGTTACATCATATAAAAAAATATTTTTAATAATTTTGTATATTAACTACCCCTTTCCTCAAGAACGCGTACAGGTATTAAATTGAAATTCATACCAAATACTCAGCTTTATAATAACTTTAAGCTGTAAAAAAATCAAACATCTATGTCAACGCAATCAAAAGAAACAGCAATTTTAGCCGCATATTTTCAAACTCGCAAGTACTCGCAAGGGAATCAAAACCTACAGTATATAATATTATACCCACTTTTCCTTAGGGTTCCGTAGAAACCCGTAGGTTTGTACGGAACCCTCGGTGCTCGAGTCCTACTCGTACTTGACCGGTTTTTTTCAAAAGAATAGCGTGAACGTGAACTGTGAAGGCTAACTCATCTAAACTTTCGTTTCACAGCTTCTACGAGCTTTCGCGACTATAGTGTGGAGCAACCCTAATTCCTAATAAAACAATGATGTACCATTGCCACCTGCAGTAAACGTATGTCGTTAAGATACATCATACAACGTGTTTATGAATCATAGAAAGTATCGAATAAACTTCAGTGTAGACGTGCGGTGCATTTCGCTTGCTATTGGCCAGGTGGTCAGAAACTTATAGGGAAGGGAATTAAGAACTTATCGATAAAATATAGCACCTATATATAAAAAAAAAAAAAAAAAAACTCCGCACTACATGAAATTAAAAAGAATACATAATATTATATATACTTTAAAGACAATTTTGTATGTTAAAATAAATATAAAGTCACCCGACAGAAAAAAATATTTCTTTTGAAATGGAAAATTATAATAAGAGTCCTACAACCATTGGACCCGTACAACCTGGTGCCTCCGTACCAGTTTAGACATAAAGTTCATTCTACGAGCTAGATGGTCAGCAGTATTTCAGGATTCTTTGGAGTTAAATCGATGAAATACCATCGATAAGAAGTCCCATCCCTAGTGCAGCGTGCAGTGACCGGCAATGGGGTCATCTGTGCACTATGTCGCAACAGCTCAATGTGATCGCTGCTGGCATGCACTAGGCAGTCCTCGATACCTAGGACTGAGGTTTTATGCTAGCTCTACACTTCTGCCGATGTGTGGGACGACGTATAAGATAGGGGCATTTGCTCATTCGCGGTAGGTACACATTAAAATATGGCTAAAATTCGTAAGTACATACCTACACACATTATTAAATTCACATTATTTAAATTTATTTAAATACACATTATTCCCTATCGGCAAACAGGTTGAGCATTATGAAAAAAAGTTTCAAATAAAATTTGTATCAAATTGGGTCAACAAAAACCAAGATTGAAAGATTTGTTTATAAATGCATGTTCGCACTGTCAACAAGCGCCCTCACAGGGTATGTAGATGTACAATAAGTTACACTAAGACCTAGATAATACCTACATTGTTGTTATGAATAAATAAATAGATATATTTTTAGCTATCTTTGATGATTTCTTTAACGTAGAACCAGCTTGTACTCGCGGCATTATCCGCATGGCAAAATTCTTTCTTAGCGGAGGTCTTCATCATAAAACCAGATAGGTTTTCGAATTAGGATATTCCAAATTTTAAGGGATTCCGTTCAGTGATTTGGCCTGTGCGTTGTTAAATCAGTCAGTCAGTCTCTCTTTCCTTCTATAAATTTAAATAACTTACGATGCAGACAAAGTTAAACTTATAAGATATAACTTAAACACAGATAAAAGAATACTAAACTTATCTTATTCCGAGGCTGATCGCTAATTTGACTGCACTATTTTGCTATTATCGTTGGTTTTTGGGCACGCAACAAAGCAAAGGGTTGCTTGCGCCTGTTCGCGCTCTATCCTAATATTGCCAATCACATATAATACTCGTATAATATGTATATTATTTCATAACATGTGACTTAAGTTAAATTACTATAAGGAAAGTACTTAAACGGACACATTCTTGAGTATTTGCCAGATTAATTCATTTGCCATTTTCAACATCCTAATCTAATAAACATCATAATATTAGCATCATTACAACGTAATATCGCATTCGAATACAATGCACCGCATTGAACGCACGTGATACGCATACCAAACGCAATCGGTACGCATTCAATACGCAGGCTGGAGACAGCTTCTTAGAATGCTGAATTTATTTTCATAATGCATTGAGATTATAATTTAGATTATGTTGGGTTTTCCTTGTCTAGGCAAGTATGTGAAAGTGTTTGGGTTATACACCTGGAGATCGTCCATTTTTAAAGTGCACGTCGCATTTTATACATAAATACTAGTGTCCGACCGAAATTTCGGTTTCGGTTTCGGCCGAGTTTCGGCCAAAAATCGAGTTTCGGCGAAAGTTTCGGTTTCGGCCAAAATTTTTTTTTTTTTTTTTTTTTATATTAAATAGGACTGCGTTTGACCACAGTCTCACCTGTTGGTAAGTGAAGACGTGGTCGAAGCTGTTACACACAGGCCTAGCAAATACCTATTAACCCTCGACTTGAAGACACCCAAGTTGTAATTTTCGGGAAACACTGAGGCGGGTAAGGAGTTCCAAATCTTCGCTGTCCGGATTATGAAGGTCGAAGCAAATCGCTTCGTGCGGACAAACGGAATATTAACCATGTAGCGATGGCGCCGTACCGTTTCTCTAGATGTTCGGTTGGCCGAAAAAAAAAAAAAAAAAAAATTGAAAAAAAAAAAAAAATAGCACTCCGGGAGTGCCGGCAGAAGTGAAAACTTCAATATTAACGTTGTGTTTAATTATAAGTATAAAAATACTATCATTTATGAGGTAGAATACAATGTTTATTTATTGCGCTATCGTACACAAATATGACAATTTATATGTTATTATTTATAATATTATATCGTTATTTATATATAACATTAAATTTTATCTCTCAGAAAAATCAACTTCCATCCATAATTTCGACGACTTTTACACCATCGTTATTATCAGAATCATCATCGCAAATTTTTACAACTGATACAATTGGTTTATGATAACTTAAGTAAGAAACAAACAGTTTTGATTCGAACCTATTTAAGTGTCTAATAAAAAAAATATAAAATATAAATATAAAATATAAAAAAAAATATCGGGCGCGCGCTTGTCTAAGCCCCCTCTGCCGCCTAAACAGAGCAGCACACTCAGGCACGGTAGAAAGAGTGGGAGATACTAGTTCCTCTCCCTTCCCCTCGATCTTACGCTTTTTCGATCAGCATCACGTGACCCTGACGCGAGTTTGAAAGTTTTTACCCATAAAAAAAAGTGCTCAGCGCCGCTAAAGAAGTTTTCACTTCAAAAAAAATTGGCCGAAACTTTAATAGATGTCAATTTTGATTTGAACTGGAAGTTTTTCCTGGATCAAGGGGTTAATGAAACAGTAACAATTAGTGTTTTGATTATAATTGATAACTGATAAACATTTTGCTATAAGAACTTAATTTAAATAAATAGGCCAAGCGCTATTCAGACTACGCGCAATGTAGGCTTCCGTAGAACTGGCAAATCGTATATCTACTGCCTTAATTTTCATCAACGATATCTTTAAAACTTATAAAACTATCTTAACTGCTATGGTTTTCCTGAAAAGTTCATGGTTGAAACTATATTCGTGATTTTTGACAGTGTTTGAAAGCCAGTAGTTTAGATTTTAGAGGGCGGGGGGACGCCCAAAAAAAAATTAAACTTGAAATTATCTTTCAAATGGATCATTAAATCGAAAAATTTCCTTAGATATATTATGTCCTTCATTAAACTACCTATTTAACAATTCCCCAAATGAAGGGATCAGCCAGAAAAAATATCATCGCCATTTTACAAGTTTGGGAGGTACCCTAAATTAATTGATTTAAATTTATTTTTGTAACCGTTCTCTTATCCTAATCATTGCCCTCCTCTGTGCATAATTACAGTTTTCTAGGACTTATAGTTTCTCCGTAGAGCCGCGGACAGACGGACGGAGAGACAAAGCGAAACTATAAGGCATCCTTGTTTACCACGGAAGCCTAAAAAAAATTAAAATGTTATTCTTATATTTTTGAATATTACAACTGATGCAACAAACTTAATTTTATGCTGTGCTTCCATTTTATGTCCTAATTAATGCAGAATAATGGGTAAAATGCACCAAATTTCAGTATTTTAAAGATTTTTTTACTTGACCACGTGAGTTTCGGTTTCGGTTTCGGTTTCGGCCGAAACTAAAGCCTTGGCCGAACATTCGGTTTCGGTTTCGGCCGTAAAACCAGTTTCGGTCGGACTCTAATAAATACCTAAAAATGATAAATATGAGAGAACTTACTTATAATGGCGTCTTATTTTAAGCAAACGTATAATATGATATCAATTTAATCTAGGTTAAAGGGGCACAATTTTTTTTTTTCTTGATTCATTTACGTTAGATTTTTTTCTAAAAAGGCAAAATAAAAAATCCTTTTATAATCATCGGTTAAGCGACAAGACGGTATGTACGTATATCTAAGTTAAAGCTTTGTATAATTTGGAACCATGTCACCTCAGCATGAGTAATCTACTTTTACAAAAATACTCTCACTTCCTCAAATCAAGCAAATATTATTACGATAAAGGATTTACTTGAATATTTTTCTCCGAAACAACAAAGTTATAGTTCCGTGTCACAATGAGTCAGCATAGATATGAAGTTGATAAAACGAAACCTTTACGAAAGTGAATTACGCGCTTCATTTACGTAATTTTAAACCGGATTAAAAATCTAGGCCGTTACTACGGCGATATGATTCATCTTTTATTTAAAAAATATAGTTTTTATACATATAACATTTTTTTAAAATAAAGTTTATAAAAAAATAACAGGTTACCCTTCTTACACTGTCAAAGTCAAATCACAATTTTATAAGTTGTGTGGCGAACCTATATATTGCAATTTCAAGTCGCTGAAATTACTACAGGGCCTGCAACATGACCTAACGACTGCCCCTGGCTGGACTGGATTTACGTGACTTCTGAAACAGCGTCTAGGTGAACTTTTTGCCACACACTGAGATGAACCCAGGGTCTCCGGATTAAAAGCCGGACGTATGACCACTGGGCCACGGACGCTACAAAGATTACTTGTACTTTGGAATAGCACATAAGCAACTTTTCAGCAGGTAAATCCGCTAGTTTATACAAGTAAATTATAAATGATTTCAACGGCAAAATTGCGACACAATTATTATAAAATATTCGCTCACCGACAATAAAACCATCCGCCATGAAATTAAAATTTGCAAAAGGTTAACTGGAACTCCGGCTTTGGACAAACATTTTTAAATTGGTTACACTCTGATTATTGTATAAAAAACTTATTATATTATACGAGAATATTAATATTTTCGTGTCTGAATAAGTGAATGCCGAGACTACGCCTGCGCCGTTTAAGTAGCGATAAGAACGTCAATTGTTATACTTAGTTTAGATTTTATTCACTTTAAGTTTATCTGCATAATTATTGTGGTGTTACAATAAATAGTTATCTTTTAATCAAAAGGCCAGCTTTACTTCTTGCAGATATACGCGCGCAGTGTCAAAAGGGACCAAAAAGATAAAAAAATAACAAAATTTTGATGAAATAAACAAAACAAAAAAAAAACTTTTAATTTATATTTATAATAGGTATTATACCCATGAAGAAAGAAGAACTGCTCGACCTGCTAAGCGCTATGAATTAAAAAAATCTATATCGATTCAGTCATCTTTAGTGAACATGCATAAAAAAAGATACTTACGAATTGTGAACATTTTTTCCTTTTTAAAAAAGAACTGGCACAAATACTAGAATTCACAATAGAAAATTCGCAATAAAATATCACATTAAACCTTATCATCACCTATTTAGTCGGTGACCTAAACCAATAACTATGGACTCGCAGTTACGGGTAGGTCGTGCTTTATCAGGCACGAAGTGTAGGAACTAACAGATGACGGCAATTCACGATAACATGAATTATTATGAGTGACTTCACAGCTTTGGTTATGGTTGTTAGCTTAACGAGGTAGGAGATTAGTCATTTTACTGACTGTATAGTAAAAAGAAAACTGCTATTTACATGTCTCTACCTCACCAAAGTCACATTATACTCGTATATCTGTCAAAAAGAACCTATAGGTACTCTACGAGTATATTTATTATTTTTGCCTAACGAAAAAACGGCGGAGGTTTACAGGCGTAATTATTAACTAAAAAAAAATCCAAAAAAAATGTGTTAACGGATCCCGGTATATGTGGATACAATAACGTGATAAAGGATTCTAATTAATCTGATCCTAAGATCCGTGGATACAAACTACAAACCCAACTTTGCTCTCAACGTTTTCTTAATTAATATAATTATTAAAGCTACTATTTATGCAAAATCTTGATAGCAATCATCTAAACACTAGATCTAAGCCCTAAGCGTCTATAGTGTACCCTTCGCCCTTTGCTTCGTCACGCCCCACACCGAGCCACATCCTTTACCATGACTTATGTGGTGCATTCTTGTAATGTTTCGTAATTACTCACTACTTTGCCATAAACCTGTTACTTATTATTAAAGATCTTTTGATAGCCATTTATTATGGAACTATATATATATATATATATATATATATATATATATATATATATATATATATATATATATATATATATATATATATATATATATATATATATATATATATATATATATATATATATATATATATATAAACTAGTATGAGTATGAGTATTAATGTATGTAATACCTTTTTAAAGGATCAAACAAAATATAAAAAAACAAGCGTATTTCGGGAATAATTCCCGTTTCAGTGGGAATTTCGCAAAATCGCTTCTTATCGGTCGTCTACGCCATCTAAAGAACACGCGGTCGAAATTTCAATTCAATCGGTCCAGCGGTTTCGTCTCTACGATGATGAGTCAGTTAGATTACCTCTTTATATAATAGTATAGATATATTATCCACAGCTTTACCGAGAGACATTTGAAAAAGTAAGTTTTCCTCTATTTTTCAAAATTTCTCATATTGTGTGAGCGGGAGAGTTGCACGCAAGTATTACTCGCATTAAAGTCACGATAATTTTAAAACTAATTAGATTTTAAACTTTTCTAATAATAACAACAATTAATCACACAAAGATAACAATTTATTTGTTGAGTGAATCACCGCAATAATTACAGTAATCACGACTAACACCAATACTGAAGGATAATGGTGACCTTTGGCTTATCTCGCAAGAACCTAAGCCTTTAGCCCCACCCAACTAGAACAAGTGTTTTGAAATACAAATTATACCTGAGATGGGCGCGGAAATCATTCGAACACTTGAAACTAGGGAATAACGCTTACAAAATCGAATCAAGTCTGTGAAATCGTAGTTTTGATTAAATTTGAGCGCTAGATCTGAAAATATAGGTAATGCATCTTAGATTAGATTCGTATAGCTGAATGACGTCTGATAAACCAAACAGGCATATATTTTTCACAAGTAAATAATTTAAGCAGATTGTACATTAAATTTGTCATCAGATATTAGCCTTAAATTTAAAATAGGACCCCGCGGTTATATTTTTAATTTTCAACATCTCAAAAGAAGAGGTTTTCTTGGCACAGCAAATTGCTGTATTTTTATTTATTTTAATTATTTGAATTTTACTTTAATTTTGAATGCTTTCCGTTGCTTACTTGATTTTATTGTTTTTATGTATAAATACGTAGTGCGAATTAAAATTTCGGCTTTCGGCACATCAAACGCTAAATATGAGTCATCAACAATAAAATTAATGATTATTGCCTATTTTAACATACTAATATTATGTTAATAAAGGATCGTGTGTCTATGTATGTTTTTTACTTCTTCACGTTAAACCAAAGCAGAAATTTGGTTTTGTGCTTAGACCCTAGAATTCTACTAATTTTACTAATATTATAAACGTGAAAGTTTGTAAGAATGGATGTCTGGATGTATGTTTGTTACTCTTTCACGCCTAAACGGGAGGACTGATTGAGCTGAAATTTGGTATAGAGATAGCTTAGACCCTGGAATAACACATATACTATAGAACATTGGGTTAAACCGCTGGGCACAGCTAGTGTTATATAATACGACATGCGAAAGTACCTTATATGTTTGTTCATTCCTAAACGGTTGAACCGATTAAGCTAAAAATAGGTAAATATATTTATTAAATTAATTATCAGTTGAATAATTTAGAAATATAGATTTGAAAGGATATGAGGGTAGGGGGCTATTCCGCCTTCTAGGTTTACCATGTGTTTGCTACCTTCGGCCGTATCGTCGCTTAACATCATGCAAGATCGTGGTTAAAGGTTGCTAACCTACGAGTGAATTAAATTAAAAATTTAAAAAAACCGTAAGCAACGCTTTAAAAATACGTGTTTCTGGTGGCGGCCATCTTGGATTTTAAATTTATCATAGTGAGCCACTAAACATGCACACACACACGTCAAACTTATAACACCCCGACGTTTTTGCGTCGGGGCTTAAAAATGATTTTTTTTTTAAACTTTTTAGCGCGTAAAACCTCTGGGCACAGCTAGTCACAGTCATGTACCCCCCATCTGTCATTACAATGTGCGATATTATCTCAAGCATTTATGTACATAACGTTTCCTACCTCTATTGCTACGTGAGCCATTAAGCGATAAACATCTATGTACGAGGAACTAGCTGAGAACTCAGTGACCATCGGTCGAATCCACGGAGTAATTAAGGAAGGAACGGCCTTGATAAGATTCTAAATACACCAGAAGTGTAGCAAGTCATAGCCTAAAACATCCCAAAAAAATGAGTGAACTGTGTGAAAAAGGATGTTTTTTTTTATGTGGAGAAGTAAGAAGACGAGCAAGACGCTCTCCTGATGTTAAGAGATAACGCTGCCCATAATCAGTACAGTGCTACCCAGAATTTCACAATTATGGACAATTCTAGGTGCACTGCACCAACGCTTCTTACTCAAGAGTCATAAGATGTTAAGACTCTTTAGCTCAGTAATTTCACCAGCTACAGTGCCCTCCTACCGGAGCACAGTAATGTTTGCACATCACTGCTCAGGCGGTAGAATAACTGGCAATGTTGGGGTAACCACCTAGACGACCTCCTGCAAAGGAAGTCTACCCCCGGTAAAGATACGATATGTGTACGATAGTCTTTAAACAGGAGCTGTGTACCTGTATAGGCGTTTACACATATTATGTGACTACGTATAGTATACAATTATTGTCCCTTCCCTCACACATATCCTTTAGAAAATGTTCCCGTTTAACAAATTTAATACCGCACATAACTAATTTTAGTCATCTCGGTGATCCGAATGAAATCTGCACCACATAACCCCTTGGCCACCACAGCTTAAAACTAGTAGCTCAGAAGATAAGGTCAAAGACTAATTTATTTGCATACTAAGCACTGTCCCCCGATTACCCAAAATTGGTTTTATAATCTCCGTTTGCAACCCTGGTAAACAAGGACCCGACGGTCGATCTAATTTCACAAGTAATCTGTTGTTTTATCAACATAATCTTAAAATACATTACTGCTCTCGGCCCATCGAATCAAATCATGTCCTTCGTATTAATGGCTAAATATTAAATATTATAAGCAATTGTAGTACGGCCATTTTTAATATGCACCTGGACACCATACAAAATCTTCCTAACGATTAGCTGTTTTACAAGCAAATGTATACTGGGCGACCTCTACCTAATATAATATTTTATATTAGTAAATAATGTAAACAGTGGCGCTAGCATCTACGTGCCAAATACTTTTGATAGTAAATTTCAAAATCATTAAAATCATATTATGCGTTTCTTACTTCTTATGGAGCTACTTTTGGAATGGGCTGTAATGTCTCAAATAAATATATAAACTCTGCAAAAATTGATTTGCAAAAGAGCTCCATTATAGTAGCTTATTGGAATAAAAACATTTTAAGTTTGAGTTTGAAATTGAAAAAATATTAGTTCCAGATTTGGCCGAAGTCATGTAGATCGTAACCACAATGTACTTCCGCTTTGTTAACAGCTTTGTAAGTCTCATTATCTGATCCTTATACTTAATTGAACTTCAATTCAGTCAACCTGACATGATTGATTGTGATGTGTATATTTGGGTTTTTAATCACTGATATGTATCTAAAAGTAATTTGAATGTCGCTCTTTATTGTTATTTTTAAGGAGAGATAGATTACTCCATATTTGATATCTATTATAATAATTGTGTTACGTAAAAGTTTTTACGTAATCTAACGTGATGAGTTTTATGTTTCAAGTACCTAATTATAATATTATAATTATACTAGATTTTGCATTTTAGCGGACGTTTAATTTTTTATAACACTCAGTCAGACTAAATGTACTCTAAAATGACACTAAATGTCACCCCAATCTCACTTCGTGACAATTTTTTAACACACCCACATAGGTAGGTACATTCTGGTACATGTCGCCCAAAATTTTAGGCTTTATTTTCATTGTGAGGACTCGAGGACCTTACCCTTGCAACTGTCATTTTCCATTCACCGTCCATCCGGATTCGCAAAATGTCCATGATTACAATGCTAACAACATTGCTATCCTTCTAAAAATCACTAACTGACAAATTAATTTCAGTATCAACATAATCTATGTTCCTAAACATAATAATATCCGGCGCAGTCGTCAAATTAGTCATACTTCCCGATATTAACATTAATCGCAGGAAACTTATAATTTGTGACATCCACTTGCTGCTGGGTATAATTTGATATGTGGCTATTAATCTATAGTTAGTATGTTGGTTAAATGTTTTCCATTACAGTATGGGTAGTTTAGAGCGCGGCGCTGGTTAAACTAAAGCTGCACTGCGGTGTGAGACGGAAATTTTGTAATTTATTTATTTATTATATTCAATTATCCATTACACTCACAGTATGACACCAAAACCCAGATCAGTTACATTAAAGTGGTGTCGTTTTAAGTGGATCAGTTTACATTAAAAAGGTAATGTTCGAAATTCGAATTAGTACGCACCATGTCACCCATAAGGCGGACGTGGGCAGGAACAAAAAGAAGATCGCACGGCCGTTCCGCGTCTGTCTTCAGTCTTCAGCTTAAACAGTAGAAGCGGGAATAAGACGAAAGACTGAGTTGAACGGCGTGCCATTGAAGAGGCCTATGGCTAGCAGTGGTTGAAAGTAGGCTGATGATGATGAAGAGTAAACAGAAATCTTCTAGTCAAGCGTACATCATAGACCGCACGTACTTTCACATGGGATGTAAATAAGGACCACATTCTCTTTTATTATACTCATCAACTATTTAAACTGTAACGTCAATCGTCTCCAACGGACAATGGACACTAAAAATTATTTTCGTCTCCGTTCGTTTGAAGATAACACTGAGAATATTAATATTATAATTAGTCGATTTGCCAACTGATATACTCGTAATATTGTGTTTTCTGTCTTAGTTAACTTAGTAAGAAGGGTGTTTTAGAGTACAAACTACTATCGTATATAAACACTAGCTTATGCTCGCGGCTTTACCCACGTGACTAAATCCTTTCTTAACGAAGGTGTACGTAATTATACCTATCTACATTCCAAATTTCAACTCAATCCGTTCAGCGGGTTGAGTTGTGCGTTGATAGATCAGTCAGTCAGTCTGTCAATCAGTCACTCTATCCTTTTACATATTTAGATATTAAATCGCCGAACTATAAGCAACTTGACTTTGAAACTCAAAACCACTTATGATTGACGTTATGGTATCGGCGAGGTCGTTGTTATTTTGTCAAGTATAATACAGATTAATGGCTTAGTATCAATTATGATGTGTCTGTAAGATGCGTAGGTAAGCTATATAAACAATGGAATTGAGAGACACCCTATATGGATAATCTACCAGAAGTTAGAAGCGTTATTATGATGATTTTGTGATTCAAGTTAGATATTAAGATACAGCTGAATATGAAGGTAATAATATAGGTATATGCTGGTTTATATGAAACTACTAGGATAATACTTTTTTACACCAGATAAAGTACTATATTTTAACAGTAAGAACATTATTATTTAATGTAGCAATAATTTCAAGAATTAATTAAGAAAAAGAATAATTTTAATACTGAAGACTTTATAATCTTGTTTTAAACAAGAATTGTATGCTGTAAATTAATTTGACCAAATTCTTAAAACACGAGAACAAATTATTCAAATATTATTATTGTAAACAAAATAATTACAAGAAGGCTAAATAACAAATAATAACATTAACACACACAGTACAGCTATAATTAAAAATATTTATTCGTAGCAATTTTCTGTATAAAACTTAATTCAGTCTTATTTATTCATTGCAGTAACACCTTCATCTTAAATTACAGCTATCACTGCTAAGGTCGCAGTTTCAAAAACCGTATAATTTATACTAATTTAATATTAAAATAATGACCACTCGAATCCGGTAATTGGTACGAACAATCTAATCCGCATTATAAATTATCTCACACCTAATTTTATATGTTATACTATAATTTTAATACTTAATGCATTTGCCAACTTTGGAATAGATTAGAATGAAGCAATAATTTACACGTACATAATATAATACACATGAGTAACTGAGGTTGGAATATATTACGAGCTAAGGCCACCGATAACAGTTAAGCTTTAGACTTCAAATTTAGTTCAATTAGTATGACAATCACTAGTAAATTATTCGGGAAGTTATTTGAGAAGTGCCTTATTATAATAGAACCTATGATTTAATCTCTCCATATTTTGCATAAGAGGATTAAGTGTCACGGGGATATTTTTAGATTACCACAAGGAAGTACACTCGGCCTCCAATTCTTCAACCGTATCATTTCTACGAACCGCCCACGTTTCCAAAAAAATCCAAGAAAAACCTGTTAACATTGTAATCTTCAGCCTAATAATAATTCATAAACAAAGAGATAACCTTGTGCGTACATTACAGCGCCGAACAAAGGCGTGTGCGTATAAATAAACATGCAACCGAGTGTACAATTAACATACATTGCAGGCCATATGAAAGGAATGACTTGTTCTCTATACCTAAAGAATAGGTTACAAAGGAGATAGCCCAATCATATAGCCAGTCACTTGCTACTTTTTATTTGAAATGTAGTGACTGTTTCTCCCACCTAGGGCATTTCATAATCACAACTTTGTCTTATCGATGTCTTACCCTCCGCAATTTTGTCATGACGAAGTTTTGGTGACCCAAATTAATTTAGTGTCATATATTATGTTTATTTTGATAAATTATGATCTATCAACCTAACTAAAAACCACATCTGATTAAAAAAACATAGTAAAAGTAAATACATTTTAAATTTTATTTTCAATTGGGCTTCAACTTTCACAAAAATTTACTCATCATCGTGAAAATAAGTTTGGTAGTAATTGCATCAAAATATTGAATCAGTATTCAGTTTATTTTGCAAAGCTGCCAATCAATCATTCAAATTGCATGACTGTCAAAAACGGTTATCTCAAACATGCAAAAATAAATGTTTACGAAATTGCAGTTTCATGCAATGCACATAATATGCATAATCAATGATGCAATACGACAAACCGGTAATTGTAATAATCTTAATTTTTTTACATTGATTTGATTTTACAATTTAGCTTGGTTTCAATGCATTTTGAATTTGGAAAGGATCCGAAAAATTTATTGCGCAACTCAGTCTCTTTATTCACTAACTCTATAATAATTATACTATTCACGAAATCTTTATTAAGCACCATAAAGACAATATAATAAGCTTAAAATTACATATTTGACAAAAAAATACAATTTGCGGTCTTATGGCTAAAAGCGATCATATTATCCAATCAAAGACTGAAAAGAAAGATAGATATTACAGCGACCGTGGTTACAAAGATTTATAAGGAGACTGAAATACATATTAATCATAGCTAATGATTTATGTAGCGTCCGTGGCCCAGTGGTCATACCTCCGACTTTTAAGCCGGAGGTCCTGGGTTCAAATCTCAGTGTGGCAAAGATTTTCGCCTGGACGCTACCGTTTTTTGGAAGGCACGTAAAACTCGGTCCCGGCTGTTTCCTATAAGATATGTAGGAGGCAGTCGTTAGGTCATGTTGCAGGCCTTGTAGGAATCTTGGCGACCTGAAACTGCAACATATAGGTTGGCCATACAACCTATAAATTGTGATTTGAGTCTAACAGTGTAAGTAGGGTAACCTATTCTGTTGGAGTATAAACCCCAATTATTTATTTCAATGACTAGCTGCACCCAGCGGTTTTACCTGCTATAACATAACGTAAACTATGTTATTCCAGAGTCTATAAGCTACCTATGTACCAAAAGTCTGCTCGATCGGTCTACGTTACATACAAACTTTTATAATATTAGTAGTTGTATAACAGTATACGACCAGCCTTATTTGAAAGAACCGTATAATGCATGATGTGGTCTGTCACAAGTCAACTCTAGATTGATATGTTGATATCAGAACGTACAGATGGCATTGGGTGAGAAAATAACAACTGTATTTAAATCTTAAGGACCGTGTGTCGTTCGCCTGTGTGTTCCTAGTATAGGATGCCACAGCATGCAAAAAACTATAAACATTACTTAATAATGTCGCTCTTAAACACGGGCTAAGCCCGGGCCTTTTTATAGGCGTGCACGAACACAAAAAAGTCAAACGCGCAGAAGCCCTTTTGAGCTTTTAATATGAATGTAATGGGTGACACTTATTGCAGTCTATCTGTGAGTCCATCTATACAAAATGGGCTCAAAGACAGTCTCCGCCAAGTGACAGGACTATTGCTAATGAATGGAAACTACTTGAACTAGTCTATGGATGTGTATTTTAAATGGCTATTGCTAGAGACTACGGCACCTGACACTTCCGTCCCATTGGGAAAAATATATAGGCAGGTGATGACTCGCCACTCACTAAACGGCCCCAAATCAAATCAAACAAATTTGATAAAAAAGGTTTTTTTTTCTTTTGATTAACATAAATAACCTTGTTGATGTATTATCGGATTACAATCTAGGAATTTTACTCTCATCATCATCATCTCAGCCATAAGACGTCCACTGCTGAACATAGGCCTCCCCTTTGGACCGCCAGACATCCCGGTTGGAAGCGACCTGCATCCAGCATCTTCCGGCGACCTTGACGAATCATTGCTAAGTCTTGCTAAGATTCTCCGGAAGATTTTACTCTAACATAATATTATATTTTCGACTATTGAAAAGGAATAAGCAATAAAATACTTATATTTTTTATCTATTACAGTTAAAATTCCAATCCAAAATAGAGATTAGCAAGCTGACATTGTTACGACACTATAAGACCTAGTAAGATCTAGATAGAGCATAGAGCCATTATTTGTGATGCCAAATATCATCAAGTATGGTAATTATTGAAATATACTCGCCTACGTTTGTAGAAAGTGCATAGATAATAATTTTAAGGAGCTGTTGGATTTCTTTACAAAGGTGTTTCACAAAAAAATGCCTCTTTAGCTTCTTTACCTTCCTGGCCACCTCAGCCTTCCAACTTTGAAAAATATATAGGTATAACATCTAGGCTCTAACAGTGCCACTTATTCTACTGCCCGAGCAGTGATGTGCAAACATTACTGTGCTTCGAAGGGAGGGCACTGTAGCTAGTGAAACTGGGCTGAAGAGTCTTAACATCTTATTATGACTTTTGAGTAAGAGACGTTGGGGCATAATTTTACATCATAGTGAAATACTGGGTGGCACTGTACTTATTATGGGCAGCGTTATCTCTTACCATCAGGAGAGCGTCTTGCTAGTCTTAGTTCCTTTGTATAAAAAAGTCCATTCAAAATACACCGTCTAGCTCTTAAACTACAGTAATTCGGCCTTCGCATAATGAGATTCTCAGTGTCCGCGCTGCCGACGTCTGGTGACCGGTTCCGAATCTAAATGACCTACATTTTGACCATATAGGATTTATGTGCTTGTAAACCCGTACTGCTGCCTTCTTTATTTTATGATCTTTTTTGATTTCCTGGTTGAAGGATAGCTTTATTATGAAACTAGCTGCGCCCAGCGGTTTTACCCGCTGCACTACTGTAGCCTATGCGTTATTGCAGGGTCTAAGCTATCTCTATACCAAATTTCAGCTCAATCGGTCCACTCGTTTAGGCGTGAAAGAGTAACAATTATCCAGACATACAGACATCCAGACATCCATTCATACAAACTTTCACGTTTTTAATATTAGTAAAAAGTAAGATAGTTGCGTTGAACATTTTTACTCGCTGAAGTAATGTATGTATTGGTAAAGTTTTAAAAAACTTCTTTTAAGCCGTTTTTGCATACTTTTATTCACTGGTTAGCCTTTGCTCTCTTTTCGATGGCACTTGATGTTAAGCGACGATGCGGCCGTAGATGGTAGCAGAGTAAATCTAGAAGGCGGGATAAATCCCTTCCTGGGTTGACTGAACATCACACCGAATGGTAGCAGATAGTAGCCAGACGTGTGCGGTGGTAGGTAGCTTAGAAGAAGAAATTAACTTAATCGTTTTATTTTATGTGTTAAAATTACATAGGTTTTAGGAAAGATTGACTTCAAAAAGAAGAAAGTTTTCAATAAAACAATTTTAATGCTTGTAATTTCTCTAACCTCTCCATGATTTTTATTTGTCTCAGAACTTCTTATAGTTTAAATTTGTTCAGGAATACATTAAATTATAATCCATTGTTTATCCCGGTTCTAATCAATCTTTTTTTCAAAAGCACTAAACTGCGCTGAAATTATTATCAATACTTTTTTTTGTGGTCTGATCAACTACAAAGAACTCCAGTTAAAATAGGTACCTAAGTAGGTATTTACCTTAGCTCTAGTGTTGCGCCATCATTCGTGATCGATGTAACGATAATCGATATCCCCTTGAACCGACTCGATAATCGGCTACATCCTTTGTGCTTCTAGTGTTTATGTTTTTTTAATCGCTCGTCGATTGTTCTGTTAATGGCCAGTTATAAAATATAATACTTTGTTTATCTTTTATATTACGTTAGAATTATTACATAAATTTAAAATATTACAAGTTAAGTTTGTAATTAAAAATGGAAAAGGCAGATTTTTTTCATTCTCGGTGGTAGCAGACTAAAGTCCAGGCAAAAAACTTGTCAAACACTGAGATTTGAACCCAGGGTCCCCGGATTATATAAACCAAACTTACGACCGTTAGACCACGAACGCTGCAAAAGGGATGCTACGAAATCATTTTCGTGAAGTCGTCTCATTATCATCTATAATAATAATTATTAATATACTAGACTTATAGTAGATACCTATATTGCATCTAGATTTTACTTTAAGCCTAAAATTTAGTAGCTACAAGATTATTTGACATTTCCAAAACTATAATAAATTTTATGGGCAAATCTGAAAATTGTATCAATATTGCTATAATTATGCTAAATATCATCTTAAAATATATTTTATAAGCGCCTACTTAATATGCTATTGTCTAGACTCCTTCAGACTTCCATATAAGTAAATACTAAATGGTAGCCATTAATTTAGTTACAAAATAACGGGACAAATTATCGCTATTGAATATTTTAATAATTTAAAAACAGTGGTGAATTTCAAAATTATATGTAAGTAATATCGAATATATAATATTAATATAAAAACCTCATGTCACAATGTTTGTTATTGAATTCCTCCAAAGTGGCGTAACCAATTTTTGTGACATTTTTGGAATATCTTGCTTATTGAGCATGTAGAATGTAGATTTTAAAAATTAATGACTACCTAATAACTGACTATTAATGACTGATCTCAAGATGACAGGCAAAGTGCGGTGCGGAATTTGTACGAGTATTTCAAAGTGCTGTATGGCATTATTTCTAATAGAGGCACCATCAGGCACCTAATTCGCTCGTCTTGGGTTTTTAGTATCTATTAGCTTCGCATTTTGATTCTCATCGGACTGAGGTTCTTGTCACTCATTGTCATAAAAAAAACATATTATTAAGTCTTCTTTTCCTTGGATTTTAGTTATAATTTAGACTTCCTGACTTATTATTTATTCTTAGGTTGTATAACTTTGAACTTTGAAGATTGCGATCTAATAAATTATTGTTTAAATGTGACATAAACGGCAGTAATATAATAACAATAAAATTAATACTAATAATATTGTATTCTATAATAATGACAAATTTAATGTGTGTATGTTTGTTACACTTAATCACTAAACAGATCAGAATAACAATTTTAATATACTTAGGTGTAACATATTCACAAAATAACAAGACTTTTTTAAATTTATACTTCAATAGAACGGTTTATCAACACGGGCAAACCCGCGAGTATAAGCTAGTACATAATAAAAGGATATTGATCACTATGTTTACATAACATTAAATAAATTGAATTTTAAATTATTATAATTAAAGAAAGTTCTGTTTCGGTTCTCATGCCATTTGCACTCTATTAAAATCATATTTATTTTAGGATATAAGCATAATTTCGAGATCTTTTCAAGTGCTAGTCCTCTGATTCTCTGATCATAGACCATAAAACAGGTTTTTTTTTCTTTTACATAGATAGGGCTTTGTTTTTATGCAAGTTCGTTGTTATCTATTGATGAAAAAATGTAAAATTTACTTGCAAAAGTGTTCGAATGTATTTGAATTAATGAATGATGAGTTGAGTTTGATGCGGAGTGAGGTAAAAATCCACCAAAAACATTTCCAAACCGAAGTTTTCACAAAATTCTATTGACGGATATTCACCTCATACTTCCAGCTCAATCTAGATCTATAGAGATATTATTGCAAAAAAATTGAATATGAGAAGAAGTGTAGATGTTTGGTGCTACTTTATTTCAGATTGATTTAGTGTTCGTAAAGTTAGCCTTGCCTCGGCGCCGGCCTATGAAGAAACCTACCAATAAATAAGCTATCGAACGATAATGTCACAGAAAGTAGTGAAGTCGCTTAGTAGTCGCATCATGGTTACATTTCCCACACCAGCTTAGAGTCAATAAAAAAAGGATTTTGTGCTCTCGACCGTGTTTGTCGCTACTTACAGTAAGTGAGTAAGCACATCATACTAATGTCATAAATGCGAAAGTTTGTGAGTGTGTTTGTTACTCCTTTACGTCTAAACGGGTGGACCGATTGAGCTGAAATTTGTATAGAGATAGCTTAGTCCCTGGAATAACACGTAGTCGGATAAAACCGCTGGACGCAGCTAGTTTTACACAAATAGTTGCACAGTGTTCAGTTCACCGTTTAGGCGTGAAGACTTGACAAACACACATTCATACTTTCGCTTTATGTAGTATTTATGAATTAAACTTGGGAAACTGTGTTATCAATCGATGGATAATACTCGTAATAATCCGTATTACGTACCCAGAGAACCGGGTACCCAGAGAAAAGCGACGCCGCCGAGGCCGGCCTAGGAAACGATGGCGAGACGATTTGGACGCGCACCAGATCGGGTGGGCCGAGGTGGCGCAGGAAAGAGATAAGTGGAAGGATTTGGGGGAGGTCTTTGCCCAGCAGTGGACAGTACAGACTAAACAAAAAAAAATACATGTATGCAGAATTTCAGTTCAATCGGAAACTGGGAAGTGGATCAATTTAAACTTGCAAGATTTGATTACAGACAGACAACGGACAGGTGAAAATAAAAAAAAGCTTGTTAAAATAACAATTCAATAGTTTAACACCACATGTGGCTAATTTCCAAGAATTCTGAAGGATCCATAGGTGACATAGTTTGAGGAAACCGATAGCATCTATTTTAAGAACTGCTTGTTTAATGCGTGTTCAGTTAGCAGATTGATTAGACTGTGGCACTTGAGGCGTTTGACGGAGGTTGGCGGCTTTCCAAGAAAAAACTAGTTGAGCTATGGAAGGAGGAAAACCATTTGAAAGGCTGCAAAAAGTATTGCTCGATAGAAAAGTAAAGTTTTTTATTTCTGAGAAGTCTTTCACGAACTCAAGTTTTAGATTAAAATGATCACATAATATTATAATTCGTGCAGTGCTAATTATTTCACTTACGTTAGCTAATCCATGATCACAAAAATATCTATTTCGATTTGCTGAAATTTGAGCTATTTACATACGTAGTTTTGACTTTCAGAGTCACTGTTCAAGTAGCCTATATGTTATACTTTTCAATGAGTAAAACCGTTAAACAAAGTATGTATTTTTTTTTTTTTTTTTTTTTTTTTTTGTTAGTCTATGCTGTCCCACTGCTGGGCAAAGACCTCCCCCAAGTCCTTCCATTTTTCTCTATCCGTCGCCACCTCAGGCCAGCCAACCTGGTAAGAGTCGAGGTCATCCCTCCATCTCTTTCTGGGCCGGCCTCGGCGACGCCGCCTTTCTTGCGGGGTCCATTTCGGGGTCCATTCATTCAAAAAGTATGTATACTATATTATTTATTCATGATAATACCTAGGTACTTTAAATGCGAATTTGTCTCTGTCTGTATCCATCTGCTGTCTTTGAGTCTGTCTCTCCACTCTCCGGGATAAAATCTGTTTACCTTGTAACACTGTGTGGCACTGGTAACTTTATTACTTAAATAATTTTCGTTGTAAAACTTTGACCTAATATTTAATATTACATAACAAACAACGCCGTCAGTTCCGATATCTGTCGTGTCGTGAGTGTTTCCCAGCGCGCATTGTTATTGTTATTCATAATTTGTTGTTATGGCCGCCACTTTCACCGGAACTTTATGTAACTGGAGATTTTGACTGTCTCTCACAATTATCATTATTTGCGAACTTGTGGAAGCCATCAGCAAATCGTTTGACAAACGATGCTATAAGTGGTTTATGTAACGCACAGTAGTACAAAGCACAAACATAACTGTTAGAAAATGTGTCATGGGAATAAAATTTGGCTACTTGGCCATATCTCATCGAATCTTTTGCACTTATCGAATACTAGCCACGCCCAACGGTTTTACCCGATGTACCTATGTTATTCGAGGGTCTAAGATATTTCTACACCAAATTTGATCATAATCAGTCCACCCGTTTAAGCGTGAAGAAGTAACAAACACACTCACAAGCTTTCGCCAATTTCAATTGTAGGGTTTGTTTGTGTGTGTTTTACATAAATAAATCCTACTTATTTTTTTTTTTCTAGTCTGTACTGTCCTATTTGTCCCACTGAAGTGCAAATGCTTCCCAAAAACCTTGTAATTATTCTTATTCTACGCCACCTCGGCCCAGGTGATCTATTGTCGTCAGAAATCGACTCGCCAGCGTTTCTTGGGCGGGCTTGGCGGCGTCGCTTTTTTATTTATACCCCATTCTGAAGAGATCTATTCCCAGTGGTGTATTGGGGTCCCTAGATGGTCAAGCATTGCTTGACAAGCATTTACGTGCTTGAAAAGCATGCTTGACGGCAGGCCCGACGTCAAAAAACATGCTTTCAAGCATTCGCATCATTTTGTCTGAAGAAATATAATTTTTCATCAAGCTTCATTAAGCATCGAGTTTGCAAGCGATGCTTGACTGTCTAGGGACCCTATATAAGGCATTGATTAACAAAATGGTGCTCTACTCTTATAACTATTTTTCCCAGGCTCTGAAGAAAGGAACGTACTTACAGTCTAGGTCCTAGAGTTTATCCCTCCATTATATACAGTACATCGATAATTTTCCAATATTATTACCTGAAAGAAAACAGAATTAAAATTAGTTTGTCTTGTCGTTGAACTCTTGAATAACATCACGTTCGTTATATCAACTCATCATATCAGAATATTAAATACATGCAAATACATATATACGTTTAAATCTACGTGACAAAACCTCGCGTAGGTTCGTGCGAATATTCGACTATAGATTTTGAATGATCATCGATTATAATTATAAATAAATTAATATATTACACAGAATTTATACGTTAACACAATCAAGTACATATCAATTTGATTAAGTTGGTATATTAATATTTTATTCACTCTAAGACTTATTACATAATGTTTTTTAAAAATTTGAGCAAAAAATATAAAAACTCAGAATATAACTCTAAACCTATACCATAAACTTTTAAAGTTGGTTAGGTTGGTTTTTTATTAAAATTTTTGTGATGCGAAATAAGATCTAAAGCTAATGACAATAAATAAGCTATTCTTATTTCACAACGTTATTTAACGCTCTAACCACTTAACAAAGAATATGTCTTGCAACACGACAATGCAGATCAATATATTGAATTAAGAAACTCATTGTTATATCTGACATGAGATACTTGTTATAAACACTAATTGACCAATGACAGAGAGCTGTGTCGAAATTGATGGGATTAATTTCAATGTCAAAACTTCCAACGAGGCAATGCTGCCAAATTTCTGGGCACGATGCATGCTGCAATCTGACAATGTTTGGCGCACTTGGATTTTCTGTAGATTGGTATTTGGTCAGTACAAGTGTTCTTTACTGCTGTACCTAGTTCTTTTCTCTTTTATTTTAAACAAAAAAATTTTTTGCACACAATATATTTGACGCCAGTAGGTTTGCTAAACATGGTGTCGGTCAAGTAGGCGATCGAGTAGATTTAGATATTTAAATACAAAAGTAAAAACGCAACAACTACTAGAATAAAATTTCGTAAAAAAAAATGGGGCAAACATGGTTAGCCTATTTGCTTGTACATACACGCACGCACACTGATACATCAAGAGCAAGCGTGTGTTTGTGTGCATTCATGTTAAAAAACGAATAAGCTTAATATAGATGCTTCATTTTTGTTTCAGCGTCGCTAGAATTTTTGTATTCCTTTAAGACTGGTTCGATAACTACAAATGGGAGATAGCAAAAAATGTGATCAGGTTTTCCTTATCTTCATGACATAATTATAAGCTTCATGATATAAAAAAAACTAAGAAATTGATGAAGCAAAAAAATAAAATAGATAGATAATGCGGTCACTTGTCTACTATGACACAAAAAATCTAGAAAAGGAGATAGCAAAAAATCTAGATAAGTGGCATCGCTTATCTAACCCCAATAATTTGAATTCTTAGAAATTTAAATGTCAAGAATCAAATGCTCCTAATTATGGCACAGACACTTCTTATAACCGATATCAATAAAGGAAGCTCTTAATTAATTAATTCTGGTATTTTATGAAAAAATGATTTGTGTTTGAAGAAAAATTCATAACAAAAAAACATTATAAAGTTTAACAAAATTTAAAAAATCAATGAGTAAATTTGACGACTTTATTTTTAAAATTCATATCGTGCCAGCGAGAGTTACACAAAAGACAAGACCTTTATTTCAGGCCAATTAAAATTTCAGGCCTTAATAAAATTTCAGTTCAAAACAAAAGCCTCTCGCAGTTAACTAAACTAAACACTTAGAAAATTAAACCATTATGATCTAAGTTTAAGTAGCTCTATAAAACCAGTACACGCATATAGAAGCAATGCAAGGTGACAGCACAACTATAGACACAATTAACATTAACAATACAGTGTATTGCCACAGAGGGGTAAGTGCGCATGCTAATCATACGCATGACATGCTAGTTGCTAAACTGATCGAATTGCCACACTGTGACACTTACTCGTATGTACGTGCGGCTGTGATTTGATGGACAGCGTGAATGTTAGCCAGAAGAAGGCACAATAAGCTTCCACAAGTTATTGGTACCTTCGTATCCAAATAATACGAGTGACTTAAGTTGTGAGTTATATATATTTTATACAAAAAAGTAAGAAGACGAGCAAGACTCTCTTCTGATGGTAAGAGATAACGCTGCCCACAATTAGTACAGTATTTAACTAAGGTAAAATTCTGGGTGCACTGCGCCAACGCGTCTTACTTGAGAGTCATAAAATGTAAAGACTCTTTAGCCCAGTAATTTCACTAGCACAAAACATATTATAAAATTTTGAAAAATTCATAATTAGAAACTATATTTATATCTTAAATCTGGCTCTATAAAAGGTTAGGACATCCCTTAACATAATGATGCTGAGTTCTAGGTAGCAAACATAATAGCCGAAGGATTAAGTTGAACGGACTATAACTAAGAAAGGACTGGATGTTGAAGCTTTGCTTATATCCTCAATTCTCTATCACAAAGACGTAGACGATGGGAGTGTTTGACCGCTGAAGTGTTTAAGTTCTTAAATCTAAAAATTCGCACGTTCGTTTGCAGGCTGAATACAGTTGACATTATATAATTTTGAGACCTTTTGAGATTTTTTTTAAATTTTTGTGTGTATTCTAGCGATTTAAGTATTGATTTCATTTGGGCATAACCAATAACCATGCAGTTCTACAAGGTGTGTCCCACATAACCCTTACCCCCAACGAGTACGTGTAACACGTTTTTCTCAGTATCAACAAACAATACAAGCTAAAATAATTCTGACATTGATTCTTATTCAATTCACTTATCACATACCAACAATCCACACCGACATAAACAAACACCTTCCTTATCAGCCACGTAACAAAGTGTCAAATATTATGCATCTATTATACAATACATATAAATTTTCACACTAAATCGTAAGGAGCCGAGTGGAGGTCGTCGATCCCAATGTCGAATAGTGATAATTAAAATTACATGAAACAATAGAGTTATTAGCGCTTGTATTTTGTGTTATGTTATTAATGAAGCGTTGTAATGTTACATCGATTCATTGAATGGTGGGATTAAAGTTTAAAGCATAGATTTAAGTCAGGGTTTCAGATTTCATTAAAAATGTATTCCTATATAACCTACACTTGTGATTCGAGCATATTTTAGAATTAAGAATGCCAAGTAATATTTTTTTGTTATTTTAACATTATTTGCTATCAAAGTACCTAGGTACCAATATAATACACGTTAATGTTTGTGTGTGAGTTTCTGTTGCTCTTTCAATCAAAAAATACCTTACCTTTTGCGATAAAACTCAGAAGATAGATAGATAGCTGGAAGCTTGAGAGAATTAAAGCTACTTTTACCCCCAATTTTTCTCGCAATCAGAATTTTCTTGACTGAAACCACGGCGTACAGCTAGTTTGACAAAAATAAGGTCATTTAAGTTATTTTTTGGTAATTATACTTTAACTAAATTACTCCGGCAAATTATTATGGACCTATGTATTAATATTGGTGTGCGCGTGGGCAGGCAGTTGACGCAAGCAAATAGTTTGCAGCTACTGTGTGAACTAGATCGGACAGATTAGCTCGACCGATCGCGAGCGGATAAAGCCTAAGTACCGCATAAATAGCTTCGCTTACGACATTATTAATTTTAGACACACCCTTAATTTTATAACTAGATTCAATCATGCGCCTATAAAATTTTTAGAGACAAAACTTGTTAAATACTTACTAGAGCAAAATTTAATTATTATCTTATTAAATGTATATAAATATATAACATGTTAAATGTTTAATACATATGTTTTTTTGGTTAGAAAATAAAATTAAAAATGGCTGAGATGTAATGCTTATAAGTTATTAAGGAATCACTACGTCAATTTGTTCTGATGATATTGTTGTGATGTCATGACCCCCTTTTATACTTTACCACACTCCTAAGCCGAGGACTGGATGCAAGACGATGCGGGAGTGCCGCCGGGTTGTTTTAGTGCAGTCGCTCTACACGGGGAGTCCCACATAACCCTCCTATACCCCGTGTGGGAAGGTATGCGTATTGCATTTTTTCCCGGCGAAAACAAAAAATAACACTCCTAAGCCTAACTTCAGGTGGGCCGTTACCGTCGGCTATAGACGTCTGGTATTATAGACGCGTTGGTGATCAAATATGAAGGGAACATCTCTCCACAGTTTCACTGAACATTATACTGGTAACTGGTATACGACTTCAATGACCGCTTGACAATACGGTTTTGTTCAGGGTTCAGGTATTATTTGGTGGGAAGATCGTTTGTCATCCTAGAGACCTAAATTTAAAAATTATACGCATTATACCGCTCGTAAAAATAAGTAGGTAACCTAGAATTCCAGTGTTTTCGTATCAACTCACTTTATCAGACTAATTCCAATGCGAATGCAATAAATTACTCAGTAAGGTGCATAGCTTGAGATTACTAAATGAATTGAATGCACTACAAACTAGATTTAGCTCTAAAGTAGGTGAGTAGTTTAGGTATTAGGCATGATAGTTCAAAGGTCGAAAAACACTTTAAAGGCCATAATACGAGTATTTAGTTTTTGAGTGTTCTCATTCAAGCCAAAAAAAAAACATTTTTTTACATATCTAACAATCGTGAAAAATGCTATCCCACTAATATTAAAAGTTCCTCTTCATAACCTATACGGCTAAACCGATTGAGCTGAAATTTGATAGAAGAGTTTGGGGTTAGACCCCAGAATAACATAAAGACTGTTTAACGGACAGAACTGCTACACATATGACCAAATTCATCGCATATTTCTCACGAATTCTTAGACTAATCATTGACTTTTAGCCAACGAATTAGGGAAATAATAGAAGTCGAACACAGCTCAAAAAGTGATTCAACGCAAAGTACAACTATATGGGCGGGGCGTAAAAAGTACAACTCACCCGCCGCTCAGTCACACAACGCGCTCAGCGACAGATGCACGCATCGTTTGATTTTTAAAAATATCCAAAATAATATAGTTAACGGACAAAAATGACCTTTTGTGTGGTAAATTGGTGTAAAAATGGAAAGAAGGCAGTAAAAAGCAGGAAAAACTTATCAAAGCTAACTAATATTATTTAAAACCAAATTATATAATTTCGATTTTAGTTGACATAAAATACGTAAAAATATAGGGTAAACTAGGCATGGCTGAAACAATGTTATCTTTGTCGTTCATTACATTCGCATTCGATTAGGTAACGTTATATTTATTTTGTATACTAGCCAAACCCACGGCTTCACCCCCGCTACAAAAATGTTATTTTTGTACAATAAATAAGAGCATTTGTTTTTGAATTAAATCAATAATGACTTTTATAAAAGTCTGAAGAAAGAAAGAAAAAACCTCTAAAGTGAAGAATTCACCTGACCCGGCCCCCCCGGCTTGGCCTGATTCGACCTGATTCTGGTATCGCGCTTTTATCACCGCACGAGCCGACACCGATCGAAAGCCCAGGTTTATACGACTAATGTCCAATTATGAAAAATGACAAACATTTTAGACGTCCAATCATAAAAATGTCCATTCGGAAAATAGTCCACTCATAAAAATGTCAAATCGTAAAAAGGTCCAATTTGAAAATTGTCCATTCATGAAAAACATCCATTCGTAAAAATGTCCAATAAAGTTTTATTTTATCCGTGGTTCTATCAATAGCTAATCCCGTAGTCCAATTAAAAGTGTCACGTACCTAGTGAACAATCTTTATTTCCAATGCAATGACAGCTGTCAAACTTGAAATTTCAATATCTCGGAAAATACTCGTCTTAGGCTGATGCTGTCATAGAAGAAATTAAAGGTCTTGGAAAGATTGTCATTTCAGATGACAGCTGTCAAACTTGAAACGTCAATATCTCGGAAAATACTCGTCTTAGGCTGATGCTGTCATAGAAGAAATTAAAGGTCTTGGAGAGATTGTCATTTCAGATGACAGCTGTCAAACTTGAAATGTCAATATCTCGGAAAATACTCGTCTTAGGCTGATGCTGTCATAGAAGAAATTAAAGGTCTTAGAGAGATTGTCATTTCAGATGACAGCTGTCAAACTTGAAACGTCAATATCTCGGAAAATACTCGTCTTAGGCTGATGCTGTCATAGAAGAAATTAAAGGTCTTGGAGAGATTGTCATTTCAGATGACAGCTGTCAAACTTGAAATGTCAATATCTCGGAAAATACTCGTCTTAGTCTGATGCTGTCATAGAAGAAATTAAAGGTCTTGGAGAGATCTTCATTTCAGATGACAGCTGTCAAACTTGAAACGTTAATATCTCGGAAAATACTCGTCTTAGGCTGATGCTGTCATAGAAGAAATTAAAGGTCTTGGAGAGATTGTCATTTCAGATGACAGCTGTCAAACTTGAAATGTCAATATCTCGGAAAATACTCGTCTTAGTCTGATGCTGTCATAGAAGAAATTAAAGGTCTTGGAGAGATCTTCATTTCAGATGACAGCTGTCAAACTTGAAATGTCAATATCTCGGAAAATACTCGTCTTAGGCTGATGCTGTCATAGAAGAAATTAAAGGTCTTGGAGAGATTGTCATTTCAGATGACAGCTGTCAAACTTGAAATGTCAATATCTCGGAAAATACTCGTCTTAGGCTGATGCTGTCATAGAAAAAATGAAAAAACCTTGAAGATCTTCCAGATTTTGATATTTCAAGTTTGACAACTGACATCTGAAAGGTAGATCTTCCTAAGACCTTTCATTTCTTCTATGACAGCGTCAGAAATAAACCAATTCGTGTTGGACATTATTCTTAATTGGAGATATATTTCATTTTGGACCAAATTCATGTTGGAAATTATTCGTGTTGGACATTTTTCCTAGTTGGACGTAAGCCATGTTGGACCAAATTAGTGTTTGACCAAAGTAGTATTGGACATCAATACCTACTAGTTGAACAATTTGGATTTTGGACATTTGTCGTACAAACCGATAAAACTTATTCCATATCCTTTTTGGGGATTCTAACTACCTCTGTACCAAATTTGGCAAATTTGCCATTACCTTGTCGAACGCATGGTTGATGAGATATTCGTTTTGTTTCAAGCATACCAAGGTTACCCTAGTCTGACATAAAAGAATATATTTGAGTTACCCGTATGGCAATACCGAATTTAACTATAAACAATTTTGATACTTTAATTATTTAAAAAAAAATCGCTACTGTACTTGGTCACTGACCTCTGTTTAATCAGATAAGTAGCTCTGGCGCGAAAAAGTAACACACATGCTTCACATAAAACAGACATGCGTCTAATAAAGATATTTTTATAAAATGATAATAAAAGACGATGTGTTATATGACACAAATATAATATAAAAAATACTTAAAATAAAGTAATAAATCGTTTATATAGGGTAATCCAATTCTTTATTTTTTGCGGTGGGGTGGTCTTTTCGATGTCTCGTAGGCGGGCATTTTCCTTTATTTTTAATACTTTCCAAAACAAATTTTCTGACTGATGATTTCGATTCGCCTAGAACATACAAAATAAATAAGATTAATATCATCTTTTAAAAGGAAAAAAGGCGTACCAGTATGGTAACAGTAAAAAAGGTGCCATGAATATAATGTTAAAAGAAATTCCCAAAATAAAGCAATTGTATTTGTACTTGTACGTAGGGACATCTAATAGACATTAAAACAAAATAAAAATGCCAAGTGCAAGTCGGACTCTTTTGAATTGAACTCTTTCTTGAAACATCTCATATATACAAAAACAAACGGAAAAAAGCACTTAGTTGTTTGGGAGCCCCTTTTTTATTTTATTCTATTTTTAGTATTGCAACAAAAATACATCCGTGAAAATTTCAACCTTTTAACTATCACGGTTCGTGAGATGACAGACAGACAGACGAACGGACAGCGAAGTCTTAGTTATATGGTCTTGTTTTCCCCTATGGGTACGGAACCCTAAAGCGCAATTTTTCATACACATAATATCATCATTAAACTTGGACAATATGAAAAGTATCAAAAATTTTCAGTCATACTATAATGTATTTTATGACTTTAGTTGTAAACAAATATATAACACAAAATAGTTATTTATGGACAAAATAACGATTATTTTACGTTTTCAATGATGAGGTTCAATGAGCTTGATGATGTACTGTTAATCTAACTTAAACGTACCTGAGATATACGCTGTTCTCTTAGAAACACTTAGTAAAAGCAGCAACCACTTTTCTATTTGCAACTGCTGTATACGCCGTATATATACATTTTGTAATTCATTTGGCAAGCATCGCCACGGATTATTTTATTCATTTTCATCAACATTATTGTGAAAAATCTTCGATATAACTTATTAATCACTAAAAATACGAACAACATGTTGTTGTTTACATTATTTTTGTCAAATTTGACAGAAGTAGTTTGAAAGAAATAGGTAGAATGTTGCCATTTTTATTTTAGTTTTTTTCTTATTAAATTTGTACTCCTTCGTTTTGTCCATCCCGTTTGCACATGTTGATTGAATATTTCTGTTTCACTCAACACTATCCGACTAAGTAAAATGACACCCCAAGTGAATGAATGGGGGAGTTCATGTACAGAAAATAAATTTAGCATGGTTATCCCTTATGAATGTCCGTGTGTCGCGTGAGTATTATAATTTAGTGGTGTGAGTTTGGGACCACGTTTTTGCGGATAAAGTAAGGGAGTTACAGGGAGTTGCTTTTAGCCTAATCATAGTCCAAAGAAATAAAGTGTCAAATGCTAATAAATGCCATTCAAATAGGTTTCTTATAGAACTGGTCGCACTTAGAAAGGACAGGCTATCGAGGCCACATATGGAAGCAAGATTGAATTATGATCACATATTTGAAAGGGACTTGTCTAGACCTTGGTTAGGTTGTACATAGGATACTAGAAAATTATAAAGGTAAAGGGTACACATAAATTACCTAAGTTATAATTTTTACTGGTCTCGAACGAAGTATAACATTATGCGGAGACGATTGCTAATTTTTCCAAATCGTATTCATATCCTACTTTGAAATCCAAAATGGGGAGCCTTATCACTCATAGCGATTACTCCCAGGTTTTACATTAAGTGATAGAATTATAGAGTTAGCAATAATTAAGTGAAATTGTCATATTATGATAATGGCTGTAGTATTGTTTGCTATAAAAATCTAAATAATATTATAATATGTAGTATGCAACATTAGCCTTAGTAATAGCTGAAGCTATGAAATGCCGTTGACCCAATGTTACAAAATATTAGAGATGGCCAATGACCAAATATATTTTGCAACTACACCAAATATGGGGACTATAAACGAGAACGCCCAAACTAAATTTTTTTATATGGTTTTTTTTTTCTATAAAACTGGTGCATTATTAGATATCTAGATAGATTTCTTAACAATTTTCCTTACAGTTGGTACCAAAGAATGTGTATTCTGTATGTGACGATCCTAAACTTCAAATTTCGGCCAAATTGTAATTTTATAAAAATAATTATATGTAATAGATTAACATTTTACCAAGATCTGACTAAGTAGCAGACTAAGGGTCGGTGCGGAGTGGATGCCGGGTGGCTCTATGACCTTAAAACTAGGAGACGGAATAAATCTCACCCTAGGTTCACTGAATATATCATGCCGGAACAGAAAATCACCGCTCGCCGACACAGTTTTGTCCAGTGGGTGTTAACTAGCCACAGCAGATGCTTGCTACCATTATAAAAATTACTCATAAATTCAAATATTTTTCCATAGAGGTAGTTTTCTAAATAATTTCAACAGCAGTAATTACTAAAAACCTTCAACCAGGTAAAGTATTAGAACGTTTAGCGTTGCCACGAAAAGGTTACTGTTTCAACATTATAGTACAATCAACTACTTAAAGTACCCCCCCCCCCCCTGCCGCCTGCCTCGTGGCCTTTTAGCGTCTTGTCTAACAATTATGAGATTTTTCAATTCTATGCATGTTATCGTATTGTGGGAATACTACTTACTAGATTGGCACGAGAACCCAAAGTGAGTTTTGGCCTCCGACATTAAGACCCTCCAGCTGGTCCTGTCCTGTGCCACCTCCCGCCAGTCCTCGACCTGCAGGGCGCGCACATCCTTCTCCACCTCATCCTTCCAGCGGTACCTGGGGCGACCAACTAGTCTACGATCATTAGGCCGCCCCACATATTATGCTCTTTTCGCGGCAGGATCCTCTCGCGATCTTTTGTGGTTTCTTTCTTATAGTGTAACTTTATTAATTACTAGCAGTGTCCAGCAGTTTTTCCCGTGGAACCTCCTAAATGTGTCTTATTCTAGGGTCTAATACCGGCAGCTCCGGCATTATGGCGTCCCGCAGGAACAACCCCAGGTTTTTAGTAGGTATCCACGCCGCGCATATTTTCGGCGGAGTCCCACATACATAGCTACTTTGCGCTCTCCGGCGCAGGGTGACGATGTGTATAACACATTTATGTAGATACGATGTCTTAATGCGACCTATGTGATAATTTGTGTGTACGAAGTAAATAATATCGATGAGTAATACGATATTTTTTAAAGACCCGTTATAACCAAAGGCATTGAATTGAGATCAATACATACATAATTTGTTACGTACGGATAAGCATAACTAATGCTATTTTTCAATTGATTTAATGCATAATGAATAAAATTGTGAATTGTAAGTAGTGATCTATTTCGAGGTAATTTCCGGTAATTTACACTTGTTTTTTACATTTAATTAGATTTAATATTATGATCGTACTACAAGTAGGTATGTACCTACTTTCTGAGGTCAGTAGAGTAAATCAAAGAAACAGGAATTAATGCTATTCACCCTTGAATGTATATTTTTTTTACAAAATGTCAGTTGACAATTATTTAGGTTAATTTGCAATTTTAAAAGCTGTGTAAACACTAAATATATTATTATGATATTTTGTTTTTCATCACAAGTTTATATTTAACATGCAATATATTTGTTATGTCCGGTACAAATCTTGCAAATTAATTTTAAAACAGTTTTGTTTACAAAGTTTAATTATAATATTATGCAAAAGTGGTAAAATAAACTACCAATCCCACATTTTTTGTTGTCATTTTTATTAGCTAATTAAAAGGACATAATTATATGAATATTACACTGCATTTCCTGCCACTGAATGAGTCACTACTGACAAACATACATTGTCAATAAATATTATTCTAATATCCTTTTTTCTAAGCCAAAGGTGTCCCATTACAAAAATGTGGTCCACTTTGCAGGCCTTGATATGTGTAATAATATTATTATGACTCATATGCCAAAGTTACTTAACCAGTCTATTCAAATCTAAATGCATTAAAATATAAAATTTAAACAATAATAATTTACATTGTTACAGTAACATTAGATTATGCTAAAATATTTTAAAATAAAAAAATATTGAAATATGAAATGAAGAATTGAATTATTGCTGTGCTAAAAAGATTTTACCCCCTGAAATGTTGCCTATTATTCGAGGTTCTAAGCTATCTAGATACCAAAGTTGCTACCTATTACACTATAGATACATATATTTATTATTTCAATAACTAAGTTAATCATTTATTGCCTTGAAATAAAAGTAAGTAACATATTTTCTGTAGAATTGTTAAAGAAACTGCTCGAAGTAGGACTTGAAAGTCGCCGACCTCAGCGCAGCGCTAGCGATCATGTTTTATTTATATTTTCCGTTATAAAGCGGAAAATGCATATTAACAAGAAATTGTGGAACAATCAACGTAATACATATATTATTATATACCTATTTGTGATAATTTTTGAGTAATTCGTATAAATACATGATATTTTAAGAACATATTAAAAAGTATTTTAATAACGAGCATTAATTAAGTAAACGTTTTACGAATCACAATTATATTATAAGACCAAAAATTAATGGGTGTGCATATTCGTAATTCTTTCATACACAGCTAAACCAATTGGGCTGAATTTTTTAAAATTGATAATGATGTGTAGAGCTTGGACTGCAGAATAATATTTTTCATAATCATAATCGTTTTTTTGCCTATACCTATACAACATGGTATTTCAGATGTTACAGTTTGGTATATAAGTGCTAAGACATGTTGAGCTAATTATTAATAAAAGCATGCAAATGTAAATGTAAACTATTATAACAGTGATCAAATATAAAGATTAAAATTAAATTATATTATGTCAATGAACCATTTAAAAATAATTATTATACTATGTCTAGGATACTTTGTATGTCAAAAATTATGTAAACAAAAATATAAATAAATTGAATGTCAAAAATAATAATAATGATAATCAATTATGGAGAGATGAAAGAATTAATAAATTAAAAAATAATAATAATTAAATAATAAAAATCAAAATTTCCTATCATCGAGTAAACTGGGCACAGCTTAACCTTACGTGAAAATATATGCCATAATCGGTAACTATAATTAAGTACTATTAAGGGACACCCGTTTGAAAAAAAAACCATTCATCATTATAAAAAATTCAATAGCTATTCAAAATGATAAAATCGCAAAACATGTTGTTTTAAAACATAAACCTATAAAACGAAGATTTCTTTTAAAACTTTTAAGGAAAATACAAATTAGGTCCAGGTGTTAAAATACATAAAAATTATATTATTAACTAGGTCTATACAGAAAAACGCCGCCCACAGTATTATGTAAATATTGTTGTTTCCGTTAAACATAAACCCCATCTCGTTTAGTCAAGCAGTTGGGTTTGCCGGCGAGGTGTGGCAGAATCTAGATTCTAGATCTACATTAGATTGCCTTAAATGGAAGCACTGGGGTTTTTGCTCAGAGCACACTAGGATTTATATCAACGACTGGTTATTGCACAGATTTCTTAGTAATGTTAGATCCGTTTTCATAGTTTTTATATCAGAGCCGATGTCGAGACAAAATATAGTATTATTTTTTCTCGACATCGACTCTTATCGGTCGGAGTTCTCGGTTTAAATTAACTGATGACCATAAATCATTGTAATCTTACCGTGGTCGAAATATTCTCGACAATATTCGACGTGAGTTGTGCCGTTTTGTTATTTTAGTTATAGAGAACATTCGCGACAAGATGCGACCGTGGAGTCACTGCAATAAGGCACCAGCGGAAGATCAGCGTAGGTCAAACCTAACCTACACATTATGCTGAGCCTTTTTGTGACAAACTATACAAAGTTACTCATATTAAGAGCTCATATATTTTATAATGTTTTATTTCCGTTTTGTTGTTTGTCGCAAATAAATATATTTTCTTTCTTTCTTTAGATAGTTTTAAAAATCGCATTGTAATCCTACATAATCGTTTTAATATTACTAATGCGAAAGTAAGGATATGTCGTGTGTGTGTTAACTCTTGACGCATAAACTGCTATATAGATAGGTACATAGGTTATTATATTACATAGTTTATAGGTTAAGCTTAGTAGTTTCAAATCAATTATGTTAGCCAGTATATATATTATAACCATTCCTAATTCTTAAATGTTGTGTGAGATAGTGGATAAGGTTTTTCTCTTGACATTAATCAAGGCGAACATAGCTCATAATGATTACAAATAACTTCAGACCGTATGTTTCCGATTTCTGGTCAATTAAAAAATCTTTAAAAGTCACTCAGGAAACGATTTCAGACTTAGTTTATTTTAATTCATTTGAATTTTTATTACAAGCTTTATATTACTTTCACCTGTCTGTTGTCTGTCTGTCTGTCTGTCTGTCTGTCTGTAATCAAATCTTGCGAGTTTAATTTGACCCACTTCCCGGTTTCCAATTGAGCTGAAAATTTGCATGCGTGTGTAAATCGGATGACAATGCAATATTTTTATGACATCGAGCTGATCTGATGATGGAGCTGGAAGGTGGTCATAGGAACTTTGTCATAAAACAACGCAACCCCATCGAGTTTGGGCTCATTTGATTCGTCTTGACTAGTACTTTATGATGCAAGATAATAATAATAAATAAAGCTTGTTTTTAAAAAGTATTTTTAAAATTTCACTTGTTCACTTTTCATATCGCTTATTAGTCCAGTAAAAGAAGAAATGTGGATCGAAAAGTCGAAAGCAGAAAAACTAACTTAGTAACTTTGTTTGGACTAGTTAGGAGATAAACATACTAAAAGTCCCCACCCCTCCGAGGTGAGCCCGAGGGGGGGAGGGAGGCCGAAGAAGGTCCCATTTTTAGGTTTTTTGCTTATATGTCAAAAACTGTGCGTTGTACGATATTTTGTTGTGCAACATTATTAAACCTCATAAAATTTTCTACAACTTCGGCCTTGACACTTTTTATCTGTCTCCAATCGTTGTCCAGCTATGAGCTTCCAAACATGGTCTATTTTGAAAACGCTTAAATTAGTTTTCCATACAAAGTCAGTAAAAAAATCTTACAAATAAAATTTGACCAACTTCTGGTTGTCGTATCATAATGAAACTTTGCAAATGTCTAGAAATCTGATGACAATTTAATAATCTGGTACTACTGAGCTGCGTTATTACTAGTCAGAAGTAACAAATTAGTACTGATTGATTATTTTAATTTGAAAATTTAATAATAATTATTAATAATGTGATTTGTGATGTTTCAATGTTAACATTATTCGGCTTGTTATTTTTAGTTTGGTAGTAGCAAATTGATTGATTAGCAAGGACCATATTATAATTTTGTTAGCTATGCTTAAGTTAGTGGTTAATTAAGCTTTAGCTTAGTTTGCTTAGCTTTTTTATGTTTATGTAAAGAAGTCTAGTGCAGTGCATGTTACTTGGAGAGGTTCGGCTGGCTTAGATCTTGTGATCTGAAGTTATGTTGACCTCGTTAGATGCATGAAGATAAATAGATAAAATGAATAAAAAAAAGAAATAATAATAATAAAAAGAAAAAATGTATATTATAAGAAAATGGAAAAAAAAAGAATATGAAAACATTATAAGGAAAAAAATAAAAAAAAATAAGAATAATTAAAAAATAGAAGTCGGAAAAAAAAATAAAAAATCTTACGTTACAATATAATAGATATCAGGTACATTAGTAATAATTAATTTAAGCATGTACATAGTTAAGTTGAAAATTGAAAGTAATATTATGGAGATTATTTTAATGTGGGGATATAATGGTGCCGCATAAGCCAGAGCGGCAGTGTGATATACCTATAGTTTATTATAAAAAAAAAAAAAAAAAAAAAAAAAACTACTGAGCTGATGTGATGATGGAGCCAGGAGGTGTCTACTGAAACTCATCAATGGCTATTAGTAAAACCGTCGAGTTTAGGCTCATTACATTCGGATTGATGAGACGTAGGCACCTCCTGGTCCATTATCAGACCCTCGACAGCAAGTGTAATGAAAAAGTCTCATCGATTCGAATGTAATGTGCCCAAACTCGACGGGTCATTGAAGAGTTTCATTAGACACGTCCTGGCTCCATCATCAGATCAGCTCAGTGGTACCAGATTATTAAACTGTCATCAGATTTCTAGACATTTGCAAAGTTTCATTATGATACGACAACCAGAAGTAAGTAAGTCAAATTTTATTTTTAAGATTTTTTTACCGACTTTTTATGGAAAACTAATTTAAGCGTTTTCAAAATAGACCATGTTTGGAAGCTCATAGCTGGACAACGATTGGAGATAGATAAAAAGTGTCAAGGCCAAAGTTGTAGAAAATTTTATGAGGTTTAATAATGTAGTACTACAAAATATGGTACAACGCACAGTTTTTGACATATAAGCAAAAAACCTAAAAATGGGATCTTCTTCGGCCTCCCCCCCCTCGGGCTCACCTCGGAGGGGTGGGGACTTTTAGTATGTTTATCTCCTAACTAGTCCAAACAAAGTTACTAAGTATTACTCATTTATTTCGGACAACATAAAAATCTTAAAAGGTAAAAACTTAAAAACTAAATACTTAAAAACTAATACTTAACTACAAAACTTAATCTAATAAACAGGTGGAGGAGGGAAAGGTGGCAAGAATGCTGGCGGCATTGCCCCGCTGAATACATAAACTTATTTTTTGAGCAAAATATAAGCCAGTTACTAAGTTAGTTTTTCTGCTTTCGACTTTTCGATCCACATACCCTTTTTGGGCACTCATTGACTGGGCTATATCTAATTATATAGCAACTTATTAGCAACTTGGAAAAAGTAATTCAAATTATTTTTTGTCATCTCAATTTTTTCTCTACGTTAAGTTGTAGTCTGTTGTAATTATAAAATGTTATTTTCAAGTATTTTTGTCAACGGTATAAATGTCTTAACCGATTGAGTACATAATATTAGGTAGCTTAGCCCCTAAACCTTAACATATAGGCTAACATATAGCTACCATTCCGCGGGTAAAACTGCCGAGTAAAGCTAATTGTAACATAACACCCACGTCTAAATTCCAACGATGACTTAACAAACAGATACACTTTCACATTCAGGAACACTTTTACTGTCAAGGACGACCACTTTCTAAGTAACTTAATAGCTTAAGCCAAATTAAATATAAGCCTTATGCTCATTATAATAAAGGATGTTTTCGATTGTCAGCTTTTGAAGAGGCGCAAAGAAAGGTGATTTATTTTGATTGATTGACTCACATTTGTTTGACTGGATTAGTTCTAATCGGTCAGTTAATTTTAAATTCGAAGAGTTGGACTAGTTACAGTTGAGATAAAACATCATTTATTTATTTAAATCACTCCTACTAGTAAACATTCTTTATTAAATAACTTCTTCTTCTACTTTTTAGCTAACAGTCATTACAAAAAGGAAGAAATATCAAATTCCTTTTTTTAAACTTTCTTATATTTTCACCAATTAGGTATACCAGAACCTATAATAAAATAATTCATAATAGTAGAGACGCACTGATAATATTTTTTCTTAGGCACTACGAAATGCGCACGGGTCCACTTGTATTACATAATATACAAAGGCAAGCTACACAACCTATAACTATTGTGATTTGACTCTGACAGTGTAGGCTAACCAGTTCTGTAATTAAACCCCAATGAATATAATTAATTTATTGTTACTTGTGCTAATCTACAAATTAAGGTAACCAATAAAACTAAATCAGCAGTAACCAGGCGCCATGACGGAGTAGAAAGTGAATCGTGTCAATTTGTCGACGTACCTCTGACGGTGCGATCATGATGGAAAGCCATTGTTTCTAACCACTGCCTTTATGGTAGAAAGTATTGGCTGATTTGCTTTTATTATATTTATCTTTTTTTTTATAATTTTAGAAAATATATAGTTTTCTTTAACCAAGTAAGGAAAGCAAAGAAAAATCAAAAAAAAATTATGAAAAAAAATGTTTTACCAGTTTAATCCCAATTTATTCAATTTGTAGAAGTTCAATAATAAAATCATCTTTTTATAGAAGATTCTTACTGGTTGTAAGGGTATTTAAAATCTTATTACTCTGGATATAGTAGTGTATTTTAAAACTTCGTACTTTCGTACTAGAACAATGCGACTGTCCTATGCAAGCGTTATTGGGTAATATCAGGGAAGCGTAGGGTTGTTTCATCTGATTGCATAAAAGTTGAAGTAAGAATGACCTTTAATTTCTTGCCATATCCCTACATTTGTAAGTACTTTCCCAGATAAGTCATAACATTATACCTAATATTTTAAAGGAATGAATAACATCTAACAACTTTAGCTTTTTTATGTATAAAATTTCAACATTTCGTATAATTTTCTCATATTATACCCATGTTATTTACGGTCTTGGTTCAAAGAACTGCGTGCTGTACTTTTTAAGGCATTTTTCTCCGGCTCTTGACTCTTTCCGCTCCATTGCGTTGCTTGGTGGACGGTAAAATATAAAATAACTCAATTATCAACGTTGCTCTATTTTTAGAAGGTGATGCTGGTTATTTCATGATTATAGAAAGCTGGATAAAGTAGCTACTGAATATATTTAATAAGGTTTATGTATCGCTATACATTTTTACATCGAAGTAAATAAAAAAACAATAAACAACATCTATATAGGAGAAAGGGAGGGATTTATAGCCTTCTTGGTTTAGTTAGCTATCTAAGTCATATCTATCATACTGAATATAATATAATTTAAAAAAATCCCATTCTACTAATATTATAAACGTGAAAATTTGTAAGAAAGTATTGATGTCTGGATATATGTCGTAGTATTCTTCTGATCTGTGGTCGTTACTCTATCACGCCTAAACGGGTGGCCCGATTGAGCTGAAATGTGGTAGGTATAGAGATAACTTAGGGTCTGAAATAACACGGATAAGGCTACAATATAGCAGGTAAAACCGTAGGGCCCAGCTAGTAACATATTAGATAACTTTATAATTATACGAGTACGTTGGGCCAAATATACCCCAGCATTTCGGTCACACGTCGCCTCGACCAAGCGCTCAGATAAATTTTGGAAAATGCGGCGAGCAAGTATTGCCATTCAACGTGGCAATATTGGCAGCATTCTGGGCACTCTGCCATCTGACAGTGGTTTGGAGCACTTGGATTTTCTGTAGATCGGCTTGTGGCCGATCTGTGGTTAATAAAAGTGTGCTTTACTGCTGTAGTAGCTGTAGTATTGTTAGTTTGTTTTGCTTAATAAAGGCATTTGCCACATTATAATATCTTTACAAAGAATATTTATTATTGTACATATTTTAGGATTCCCCTGCCCCTATAAACAAATATTTTATAGCTTTACAACCTACTTTATGCAAATTAGAAAAAATAAACATATTTTATGTAGATCAACGCTTCAAATCTGTTAAAAACCTAGGTTCGTTGACACCACCCACATGTGATGATGTCATAAGATAGGTAATGTTTACGAGCTTGCAAATTATTGCCTAATATTATACAGGAGAGATTTATTACTTCCTTTTTTGTAAGGAATGTAATGATTAATGTATATTACAGTGTTTTGTAAAAAACAATGGAGATTTTTGCGCAGTTTGAATAGAACTTTGACCTAACGTAGATGAAAAATTTTACTCATCTAAGTTTCGCGCAATTTATTATTTTTTAAAATTTAAACAGATCGGTGATCGGTTAGGTATTTGAGGGTTTCTCAATGAGAGATCCTTTCTGGGATAGTTACCAAGATATAACCACCACATATTGTCAGAAGATATTTATTTAAAGCAAATATCCCAACTCGATTCGCTCGCCTTGGTAAGGGTAGCTAATATTACTAAGCTAAGGATTCCTTAAGGATAAACAGCACAACGTGATTCTTATTACTTCGTGCCTCGAGAATATCTTTGTGTATGTAGGTACACCCTTATCACTTAACATCAGGCAATGGTTGGACTCTTCTCGTTCATCTGCACAACTCAAACCGTTGATCGGATAAGGGTGAAATTCGAAATTTTATATGACGAAGATCTCCACTAAGGAAGGATTTTATCACGTGGGCACAACAGCAAGTAAATCAAAAAAATATAAAATAACTCTTACGTTCAACGAAATAACATAAGCTATTTAGTATGTGAATTGTAAGTTAACCTACGTTCTGACGTAGCAAGGGTTAAAGATCAAACAAACGCTGCAGAGGTCCGATTATAAATACTCGCAACAAGACAACTCACGCCAAATAAATCAATATTTAACACATTTAGTCCCCAAGGGCATTAGTCTCCAAGACCCTCATATTCCAAGAATTCTTACCTTATGAGTAGGTATACCTAAGGTTTATTATGTAAATAAGAAACTGGTTTTTGGCTAAACAGCTTACTATAAAATGTGTAGTGATACTTAAAGAGGTGTTTGGTTTTTTCATAAAATGCTCTATATCGTAATACTAATCCTAAGTATTATATATGTGAAAGTAGGGATGCGTGTGTTTTCTCAGCACGCCAAAATGGCTCTGAATCGATTAGGCTAAAATAAGTTAAATTATAAGTATTTTCTTGTATTATATTTAAAATAAAAACAAGTGAAATTTAAAAAAAACTTTTTAAAAACAAGCTTTAATTATTATTATCATCTTGCATCATAAAGTACTCGTCAAGACGAATCAAATGAGCCCAAACTCGATGGGGTTGCGTTGTTTTATGACAGAGTTCCTATGGCCACCTTCCAGCTCCATCATCAGATCAGCTCGATGTCATAAAAATATTGCATTGTCATCCGATTTACACACGCATGCAAATTTTCAGCTCAATTGGAAACCGGGAAGTGGGTCAAATTAAACTTGCAAGATTTGATTACAGACAGACAGACAGACAGACAGACAGACAGACAGACAACAGACAGGTGAAAGTAATATAAAGCTTGTAAAATAGCTACTTTCCTATTTTACTTTAAGTCTTAAACCAGAGGCAATAATATAATCTTACTAATATTATAAACGTGAAAGTTTGTAAGAATGGATGTCTAATGTATGTTTGTTACTCTTTCACGGCTAAATTGGTGGACCGATTGAGCTGACATTTTGTATAGAGATAGCTTAGACCTTGGAATAACACATAGACTACATAAGTACTGCGGGTAAAACCGCTGGGCGCAGCTAGTATAACCATAATAATATTTTCTTAGTTATTACTATATTTTTTAAACATAATGTACCTATATGTATTAGGTATAGGTAGACATTTATTTTGGTGGCGATACGTCAGAGGTTTTAGTCACCGGGTAAACAGCCGCGAGGTCTCTCCTTTTATGGCCACCGGAAAGATGCCACAGAAATTATTTCTACTTTGAATACCTACTGATTATAAGTTTATTCTAAAATCACATTAATTTTAATTCAGCCAATATACATCGATAAAACGGTCGTAAAATTCAAAAGGCGGTGTTATTGTATTAATTTTTTAAGTTTCTATAGTTTTTAATAGGTAATAGGTATAACATAATTAAATTGCCTAAATAAATGCCTAAAATAATATTAAAATGTTAATTTTGTGTGTTGAATGGAAAATATACAAGCTACCTGTAAAAAATACGCATGAAGATTTTTTCTATTAGTGTTTTTATGCTATTTAAATAATTTCAACAGCAGTAATTACTAAAAACCTTCAACCAGGTAAAGTATTAGAACGTTTAGCGTTGCCACGAAAAGGTTACTGTTTCAACATTATAGTACAATCAACTACTTAAAGTACCCCCCCCCCCCTGCCGCCTGCCTCGTGGCCTTTTAGCGTCTTGTCTAACAATTATGAGATTTTTCAATTCTATGCATGTTATCGTATTGTGGGAATACTACTTACTAGATTGGCACGAGAACCCAAAGTGAGTTTTGGCCTCCGACATTAAGACCCTCCAGCTGGTCCTGTCCTGTGCCACCTCCCGCCAGTCCTCGACCTGCAGGGCGCGCACATCCTTCTCCACCTCATCCTTCCAGCGGTACCTGGGGCGACCAACTAGTCTACGATCATTAGGCCGCCCCACATATTATGCTCTTTTCGCGGCAGGATCCTCTCGCGATCTTTTGTGGTTTCTTTCTTATAGTGTAACTTTATTAATTACTAGCAGTGTCCAGCAGTTTTTCCCGTGGAACCTCCTAAATGTGTCTTATTCTAGGGTCTAATACCGGCAGCTCCGGCATTATGGCGTCCCGCAGGAACAACCCCAGGTTTTTAGTAGGTATCCACGCCGCGCATATTTTCGGCGGAGTCCCACATACATAGCTACTTTGCGCTCTCCGGCGCAGGGTGACGATGTGTATAACACATTTATGTAGATACGATGTCTTAATGCGACCTATGTGATAATTTGTGTGTACGAAGTAAATAATATCGATGAGTAATACGATATTTTTTAAAGACCCGTTATAACCAAAGGCATTGAATTGAGATCAATACATACATAATTTGTTACGTACGGATAAGCATAACTAATGCTATTTTTCAATTGATTTAATGCATAATGAATAAAATTGTGAATTGTAAGTAGTGATCTATTTCGAGGTAATTTCCGGTAATTTACACTTGTTTTTTACATTTAATTAGATTTAATATTATGATCGTACTACAAGTAGGTATGTACCTACTTTCTGAGGTCAGTAGAGTAAATCAAAGAAACAGGAATTAATGCTATTCACCCTTGAATGTATATTTTTTTTACAAAATGTCAGTTGACAATTATTTAGGTTAATTTGCAATTTTAAAAGCTGTGTAAACACTAAATATATTATTATGATATTTTGTTTTTCATCACAAGTTTATATTTAACATGCAATATATTTGTTATGTCCGGTACAAATCTTGCAAATTAATTTTAAAACAGTTTTGTTTACAAAGTTTAATTATAATATTATGCAAAAGTGGTAAAATAAACTACCAATCCCACATTTTTTGTTGTCATTTTTATTAGCTAATTAAAAGGACATAATTATATGAATATTACACTGCATTTCCTGCCACTGAATGAGTCACTACTGACAAACATACATTGTCAATAAATATTATTCTAATATCCTTTTTTCTAAGCCAAAGGTGTCCCATTACAAAAATGTGGTCCACTTTGCAGGCCTTGATATGTGTAATAATATTATTATGACTCATATGCCAAAGTTACTTAACCAGTCTATTCAAATCTAAATGCATTAAAATATAAAATTTAAACAATAATAATTTACATTGTTACAGTAACATTAGATTATGCTAAAATATTTTAAAATAAAAAAATATTGAAATATGAAATGAAGAATTGAATTATTGCTGTGCTAAAAAGATTTTACCCCCTGAAATGTTGCCTATTATTCGAGGTTCTAAGCTATCTAGATACCAAAGTTGCTACCTATTACACTATAGATACATATATTTATTATTTCAATAACTAAGTTAATCATTTATTGCCTTGAAATAAAAGTAAGTAACATATTTTCTGTAGAATTGTTAAAGAAACTGCTCGAAGTAGGACTTGAAAGTCGCCGACCTCAGCGCAGCGCTAGCGATCATGTTTTATTTATATTTTCCGTTATAAAGCGGAAAATGCATATTAACAAGAAATTGTGGAACAATCAACGTAATACATATATTATTATATACCTATTTGTGATAATTTTTGAGTAATTCGTATAAATACATGATATTTTAAGAACATATTAAAAAGTATTTTAATAACGAGCATTAATTAAGTAAACGTTTTACGAATCACAATTATATTATAAGACCAAAAATTAATGGGTGTGCATATTCGTAATTCTTTCATACACAGCTAAACCAATTGGGCTGAATTTTTTAAAATTGATAATGATGTGTAGAGCTTGGACTGCAGAATAATATTTTTCATAATCATAATCGTTTTTTTGCCTATACCTATACAACATGGTATTTCAGATGTTACAGTTTGGTATATAAGTGCTAAGACATGTTGAGCTAATTATTAATAAAAGCATGCAAATGTAAATGTAAACTATTATAACAGTGATCAAATATAAAGATTAAAATTAAATTATATTATGTCAATGAACCATTTAAAAATAATTATTATACTATGTCTAGGATACTTTGTATGTCAAAAATTATGTAAACAAAAATATAAATAAATTGAATGTCAAAAATAATAATAATGATAATCAATTATGGAGAGATGAAAGAATTAATAAATTAAAAAATAATAATAATTAAATAATAAAAATCAAAATTTCCTATCATCGAGTAAACTGGGCACAGCTTAACCTTACGTGAAAATATATGCCATAATCGGTAACTATAATTAAGTACTATTAAGGGACACCCGTTTGAAAAAAAAACCATTCATCATTATAAAAAATTCAATAGCTATTCAAAATGATAAAATCGCAAAACATGTTGTTTTAAAACATAAACCTATAAAACGAAGATTTCTTTTAAAACTTTTAAGGAAAATACAAATTAGGTCCAGGTGTTAAAATACATAAAAATTATATTATTAACTAGGTCTATACAGAAAAACGCCGCCCACAGTATTATGTAAATATTGTTGTTTCCGTTAAACATAAACCCCATCTCGTTTAGTCAAGCAGTTGGGTTTGCCGGCGAGGTGTGGCAGAATCTAGATTCTAGATCTACATTAGATTGCCTTAAATGGAAGCACTGGGGTTTTTGCTCAGAGCACACTAGGATTTATATCAACGACTGGTTATTGCACAGATTTCTTAGTAATGTTAGATCCGTTTTCATAGTTTTTATATCAGAGCCGATGTCGAGACAAAATATAGTATTATTTTTTCTCGACATCGACTCTTATCGGTCGGAGTTCTCGGTTTAAATTAACTGATGACCATAAATCATTGTAATCTTACCGTGGTCGAAATATTCTCGACAATATTCGACGTGAGTTGTGCCGTTTTGTTATTTTAGTTATAGAGAACATTCGCGACAAGATGCGACCGTGGAGTCACTGCAATAAGGCACCAGCGGAAGATCAGCGTAGGTCAAACCTAACCTACACATTATGCTGAGCCTTTTTGTGACAAACTATACAAAGTTACTCATATTAAGAGCTCATATATTTTATAATGTTTTATTTCCGTTTTGTTGTTTGTCGCAAATAAATATATTTTCTTTCTTTCTTTAGATAGTTTTAAAAATCGCATTGTAATCCTACATAATCGTTTTAATATTACTAATGCGAAAGTAAGGATATGTCGTGTGTGTGTTAACTCTTGACGCATAAACTGCTATATAGATAGGTACATAGGTTATTATATTACATAGTTTATAGGTTAAGCTTAGTAGTTTCAAATCAATTATGTTAGCCAGTATATATATTATAACCATTCCTAATTCTTAAATGTTGTGTGAGATAGTGGATAAGGTTTTTCTCTTGACATTAATCAAGGCGAACATAGCTCATAATGATTACAAATAACTTCAGACCGTATGTTTCCGATTTCTGGTCAATTAAAAAATCTTTAAAAGTCACTCAGGAAACGATTTCAGACTTAGTTTATTTTAATTCATTTGAATTTTTATTACAAGCTTTATATTACTTTCACCTGTCTGTTGTCTGTCTGTCTGTCTGTCTGTCTGTCTGTAATCAAATCTTGCGAGTTTAATTTGACCCACTTCCCGGTTTCCAATTGAGCTGAAAATTTGCATGCGTGTGTAAATCGGATGACAATGCAATATTTTTATGACATCGAGCTGATCTGATGATGGAGCTGGAAGGTGGTCATAGGAACTTTGTCATAAAACAACGCAACCCCATCGAGTTTGGGCTCATTTGATTCGTCTTGACTAGTACTTTATGATGCAAGATAATAATAATAAATAAAGCTTGTTTTTAAAAAGTATTTTTAAAATTTCACTTGTTCACTTTTCATATCGCTTATTAGTCCAGTAAAAGAAGAAATGTGGATCGAAAAGTCGAAAGCAGAAAAACTAACTTAGTAACTTTGTTTGGACTAGTTAGGAGATAAACATACTAAAAGTCCCCACCCCTCCGAGGTGAGCCCGAGGGGGGGAGGGAGGCCGAAGAAGGTCCCATTTTTAGGTTTTTTGCTTATATGTCAAAAACTGTGCGTTGTACGATATTTTGTTGTGCAACATTATTAAACCTCATAAAATTTTCTACAACTTCGGCCTTGACACTTTTTATCTGTCTCCAATCGTTGTCCAGCTATGAGCTTCCAAACATGGTCTATTTTGAAAACGCTTAAATTAGTTTTCCATACAAAGTCAGTAAAAAAATCTTACAAATAAAATTTGACCAACTTCTGGTTGTCGTATCATAATGAAACTTTGCAAATGTCTAGAAATCTGATGACAATTTAATAATCTGGTACTACTGAGCTGCGTTATTACTAGTCAGAAGTAACAAATTAGTACTGATTGATTATTTTAATTTGAAAATTTAATAATAATTATTAATAATGTGATTTGTGATGTTTCAATGTTAACATTATTCGGCTTGTTATTTTTAGTTTGGTAGTAGCAAATTGATTGATTAGCAAGGACCATATTATAATTTTGTTAGCTATGCTTAAGTTAGTGGTTAATTAAGCTTTAGCTTAGTTTGCTTAGCTTTTTTATGTTTATGTAAAGAAGTCTAGTGCAGTGCATGTTACTTGGAGAGGTTCGGCTGGCTTAGATCTTGTGATCTGAAGTTATGTTGACCTCGTTAGATGCATGAAGATAAATAGATAAAATGAATAAAAAAAAGAAATAATAATAATAAAAAGAAAAAATGTATATTATAAGAAAATGGAAAAAAAAAGAATATGAAAACATTATAAGGAAAAAAATAAAAAAAAATAAGAATAATTAAAAAATAGAAGTCGGAAAAAAAAATAAAAAATCTTACGTTACAATATAATAGATATCAGGTACATTAGTAATAATTAATTTAAGCATGTACATAGTTAAGTTGAAAATTGAAAGTAATATTATGGAGATTATTTTAATGTGGGGATATAATGGTGCCGCATAAGCCAGAGCGGCAGTGTGATATACCTATAGTTTATTATAAAAAAAAAAAAAAAAAAAAAAAAAACTACTGAGCTGATGTGATGATGGAGCCAGGAGGTGTCTACTGAAACTCATCAATGGCTATTAGTAAAACCGTCGAGTTTAGGCTCATTACATTCGGATTGATGAGACGTAGGCACCTCCTGGTCCATTATCAGACCCTCGACAGCAAGTGTAATGAAAAAGTCTCATCGATTCGAATGTAATGTGCCCAAACTCGACGGGTCATTGAAGAGTTTCATTAGACACGTCCTGGCTCCATCATCAGATCAGCTCAGTGGTACCAGATTATTAAACTGTCATCAGATTTCTAGACATTTGCAAAGTTTCATTATGATACGACAACCAGAAGTAAGTAAGTCAAATTTTATTTTTAAGATTTTTTTACCGACTTTTTATGGAAAACTAATTTAAGCGTTTTCAAAATAGACCATGTTTGGAAGCTCATAGCTGGACAACGATTGGAGATAGATAAAAAGTGTCAAGGCCAAAGTTGTAGAAAATTTTATGAGGTTTAATAATGTAGTACTACAAAATATGGTACAACGCACAGTTTTTGACATATAAGCAAAAAACCTAAAAATGGGATCTTCTTCGGCCTCCCCCCCCTCGGGCTCACCTCGGAGGGGTGGGGACTTTTAGTATGTTTATCTCCTAACTAGTCCAAACAAAGTTACTAAGTATTACTCATTTATTTCGGACAACATAAAAATCTTAAAAGGTAAAAACTTAAAAACTAAATACTTAAAAACTAATACTTAACTACAAAACTTAATCTAATAAACAGGTGGAGGAGGGAAAGGTGGCAAGAATGCTGGCGGCATTGCCCCGCTGAATACATAAACTTATTTTTTGAGCAAAATATAAGCCAGTTACTAAGTTAGTTTTTCTGCTTTCGACTTTTCGATCCACATACCCTTTTTGGGCACTCATTGACTGGGCTATATCTAATTATATAGCAACTTATTAGCAACTTGGAAAAAGTAATTCAAATTATTTTTTGTCATCTCAATTTTTTCTCTACGTTAAGTTGTAGTCTGTTGTAATTATAAAATGTTATTTTCAAGTATTTTTGTCAACGGTATAAATGTCTTAACCGATTGAGTACATAATATTAGGTAGCTTAGCCCCTAAACCTTAACATATAGGCTAACATATAGCTACCATTCCGCGGGTAAAACTGCCGAGTAAAGCTAATTGTAACATAACACCCACGTCTAAATTCCAACGATGACTTAACAAACAGATACACTTTCACATTCAGGAACACTTTTACTGTCAAGGACGACCACTTTCTAAGTAACTTAATAGCTTAAGCCAAATTAAATATAAGCCTTATGCTCATTATAATAAAGGATGTTTTCGATTGTCAGCTTTTGAAGAGGCGCAAAGAAAGGTGATTTATTTTGATTGATTGACTCACATTTGTTTGACTGGATTAGTTCTAATCGGTCAGTTAATTTTAAATTCGAAGAGTTGGACTAGTTACAGTTGAGATAAAACATCATTTATTTATTTAAATCACTCCTACTAGTAAACATTCTTTATTAAATAACTTCTTCTTCTACTTTTTAGCTAACAGTCATTACAAAAAGGAAGAAATATCAAATTCCTTTTTTTAAACTTTCTTATATTTTCACCAATTAGGTATACCAGAACCTATAATAAAATAATTCATAATAGTAGAGACGCACTGATAATATTTTTTCTTAGGCACTACGAAATGCGCACGGGTCCACTTGTATTACATAATATACAAAGGCAAGCTACACAACCTATAACTATTGTGATTTGACTCTGACAGTGTAGGCTAACCAGTTCTGTAATTAAACCCCAATGAATATAATTAATTTATTGTTACTTGTGCTAATCTACAAATTAAGGTAACCAATAAAACTAAATCAGCAGTAACCAGGCGCCATGACGGAGTAGAAAGTGAATCGTGTCAATTTGTCGACGTACCTCTGACGGTGCGATCATGATGGAAAGCCATTGTTTCTAACCACTGCCTTTATGGTAGAAAGTATTGGCTGATTTGCTTTTATTATATTTATCTTTTTTTTTATAATTTTAGAAAATATATAGTTTTCTTTAACCAAGTAAGGAAAGCAAAGAAAAATCAAAAAAAAATTATGAAAAAAAATGTTTTACCAGTTTAATCCCAATTTATTCAATTTGTAGAAGTTCAATAATAAAATCATCTTTTTATAGAAGATTCTTACTGGTTGTAAGGGTATTTAAAATCTTATTACTCTGGATATAGTAGTGTATTTTAAAACTTCGTACTTTCGTACTAGAACAATGCGACTGTCCTATGCAAGCGTTATTGGGTAATATCAGGGAAGCGTAGGGTTGTTTCATCTGATTGCATAAAAGTTGAAGTAAGAATGACCTTTAATTTCTTGCCATATCCCTACATTTGTAAGTACTTTCCCAGATAAGTCATAACATTATACCTAATATTTTAAAGGAATGAATAACATCTAACAACTTTAGCTTTTTTATGTATAAAATTTCAACATTTCGTATAATTTTCTCATATTATACCCATGTTATTTACGGTCTTGGTTCAAAGAACTGCGTGCTGTACTTTTTAAGGCATTTTTCTCCGGCTCTTGACTCTTTCCGCTCCATTGCGTTGCTTGGTGGACGGTAAAATATAAAATAACTCAATTATCAACGTTGCTCTATTTTTAGAAGGTGATGCTGGTTATTTCATGATTATAGAAAGCTGGATAAAGTAGCTACTGAATATATTTAATAAGGTTTATGTATCGCTATACATTTTTACATCGAAGTAAATAAAAAAACAATAAACAACATCTATATAGGAGAAAGGGAGGGATTTATAGCCTTCTTGGTTTAGTTAGCTATCTAAGTCATATCTATCATACTGAATATAATATAATTTAAAAAAATCCCATTCTACTAATATTATAAACGTGAAAATTTGTAAGAAAGTATTGATGTCTGGATATATGTCGTAGTATTCTTCTGATCTGTGGTCGTTACTCTATCACGCCTAAACGGGTGGCCCGATTGAGCTGAAATGTGGTAGGTATAGAGATAACTTAGGGTCTGAAATAACACGGATAAGGCTACAATATAGCAGGTAAAACCGTAGGGCCCAGCTAGTAACATATTAGATAACTTTATAATTATACGAGTACGTTGGGCCAAATATACCCCAGCATTTCGGTCACACGTCGCCTCGACCAAGCGCTCAGATAAATTTTGGAAAATGCGGCGAGCAAGTATTGCCATTCAACGTGGCAATATTGGCAGCATTCTGGGCACTCTGCCATCTGACAGTGGTTTGGAGCACTTGGATTTTCTGTAGATCGGCTTGTGGCCGATCTGTGGTTAATAAAAGTGTGCTTTACTGCTGTAGTAGCTGTAGTATTGTTAGTTTGTTTTGCTTAATAAAGGCATTTGCCACATTATAATATCTTTACAAAGAATATTTATTATTGTACATATTTTAGGATTCCCCTGCCCCTATAAACAAATATTTTATAGCTTTACAACCTACTTTATGCAAATTAGAAAAAATAAACATATTTTATGTAGATCAACGCTTCAAATCTGTTAAAAACCTAGGTTCGTTGACACCACCCACATGTGATGATGTCATAAGATAGGTAATGTTTACGAGCTTGCAAATTATTGCCTAATATTATACAGGAGAGATTTATTACTTCCTTTTTTGTAAGGAATGTAATGATTAATGTATATTACAGTGTTTTGTAAAAAACAATGGAGATTTTTGCGCAGTTTGAATAGAACTTTGACCTAACGTAGATGAAAAATTTTACTCATCTAAGTTTCGCGCAATTTATTATTTTTTAAAATTTAAACAGATCGGTGATCGGTTAGGTATTTGAGGGTTTCTCAATGAGAGATCCTTTCTGGGATAGTTACCAAGATATAACCACCACATATTGTCAGAAGATATTTATTTAAAGCAAATATCCCAACTCGATTCGCTCGCCTTGGTAAGGGTAGCTAATATTACTAAGCTAAGGATTCCTTAAGGATAAACAGCACAACGTGATTCTTATTACTTCGTGCCTCGAGAATATCTTTGTGTATGTAGGTACACCCTTATCACTTAACATCAGGCAATGGTTGGACTCTTCTCGTTCATCTGCACAACTCAAACCGTTGATCGGATAAGGGTGAAATTCGAAATTTTATATGACGAAGATCTCCACTAAGGAAGGATTTTATCACGTGGGCACAACAGCAAGTAAATCAAAAAAATATAAAATAACTCTTACGTTCAACGAAATAACATAAGCTATTTAGTATGTGAATTGTAAGTTAACCTACGTTCTGACGTAGCAAGGGTTAAAGATCAAACAAACGCTGCAGAGGTCCGATTATAAATACTCGCAACAAGACAACTCACGCCAAATAAATCAATATTTAACACATTTAGTCCCCAAGGGCATTAGTCTCCAAGACCCTCATATTCCAAGAATTCTTACCTTATGAGTAGGTATACCTAAGGTTTATTATGTAAATAAGAAACTGGTTTTTGGCTAAACAGCTTACTATAAAATGTGTAGTGATACTTAAAGAGGTGTTTGGTTTTTTCATAAAATGCTCTATATCGTAATACTAATCCTAAGTATTATATATGTGAAAGTAGGGATGCGTGTGTTTTCTCAGCACGCCAAAATGGCTCTGAATCGATTAGGCTAAAATAAGTTAAATTATAAGTATTTTCTTGTATTATATTTAAAATAAAAACAAGTGAAATTTAAAAAAAACTTTTTAAAAACAAGCTTTAATTATTATTATCATCTTGCATCATAAAGTACTCGTCAAGACGAATCAAATGAGCCCAAACTCGATGGGGTTGCGTTGTTTTATGACAGAGTTCCTATGGCCACCTTCCAGCTCCATCATCAGATCAGCTCGATGTCATAAAAATATTGCATTGTCATCCGATTTACACACGCATGCAAATTTTCAGCTCAATTGGAAACCGGGAAGTGGGTCAAATTAAACTTGCAAGATTTGATTACAGACAGACAGACAGACAGACAGACAGACAGACAGACAACAGACAGGTGAAAGTAATATAAAGCTTGTAAAATAGCTACTTTCCTATTTTACTTTAAGTCTTAAACCAGAGGCAATAATATAATCTTACTAATATTATAAACGTGAAAGTTTGTAAGAATGGATGTCTAATGTATGTTTGTTACTCTTTCACGGCTAAATTGGTGGACCGATTGAGCTGACATTTTGTATAGAGATAGCTTAGACCTTGGAATAACACATAGACTACATAAGTACTGCGGGTAAAACCGCTGGGCGCAGCTAGTATAACCATAATAATATTTTCTTAGTTATTACTATATTTTTTAAACATAATGTACCTATATGTATTAGGTATAGGTAGACATTTATTTTGGTGGCGATACGTCAGAGGTTTTAGTCACCGGGTAAACAGCCGCGAGGTCTCTCCTTTTATGGCCACCGGAAAGATGCCACAGAAATTATTTCTACTTTGAATACCTACTGATTATAAGTTTATTCTAAAATCACATTAATTTTAATTCAGCCAATATACATCGATAAAACGGTCGTAAAATTCAAAAGGCGGTGTTATTGTATTAATTTTTTAAGTTTCTATAGTTTTTAATAGGTAATAGGTATAACATAATTAAATTGCCTAAATAAATGCCTAAAATAATATTAAAATGTTAATTTTGTGTGTTGAATGGAAAATATACAAGCTACCTGTAAAAAATACGCATGAAGATTTTTTCTATTAGTGTTTTTATGCTATTATTATTATTCAATATTAGCCTTTGACCACGGTTTCGTCTGATCTTTAGCGATACGTTAACCTAAAAGTGTCTATCATTATTTATCTATATTGATAACTAAATCATTAACAACCAACCACCAACCAACCAATGAACCAATTCCTCCAAAATGTCCAGGATGCTGACATACACGCTGACAACATTGCCACTTTGTATAAGCGTCTCTGCCATTATTTAGTACAATGTCTGTGCATTGTAATTGTAATATTTGTGTTTATGTGTATTTGTGTTGTCATACTTAATTTAACTTATGAGTGCTTTAGAGTAATAATATCTGTTAGCTCATAATGTTCCTACTGAATAAATAAATAAATTAAGTTCGTCCCGTTCGTCCCAGAGGACCCCGATCTCTGTACACCTTTCTGGAGGAACTTACGGCGAAACATTTCACTTTCCACTTTCAAATTATGTATTATTAAATAAATTTTATTATTAATTATTTTATTCTGCATCGTTGCTTAACATCATGCGAGATCGTGGTCAAATAATATAATGAATAAAAAAAAAACTATTTTCATAGTAGAGCCCTTGGCACGTAATGACCTATTTCGTCATATTAAAAAGAATAGGTCATCAAAGGGCGGTACTCGCATCTGTGGGATATCGATACCATAATCGATTTTAAGTGATTGAAGTATCGAATCGATTCGAGATGGTCACGTCGATCAAATTACCTTTGAATTGAACAAATGTTTTTATAACTTCTTATACTGATGCCTACTAGTTGTATGCTAGTGAATTTAGTCTTAAACTGAACAACTGAAATTCTTTAAAATTGTTAATTTTATTAGATAGCTATTTATTGTAACAAAGCAATGGAAATTTCATCTGTACTCGACCCCTACAATTTTTAAGGTGCGCAATGGTCTTTTTTTTATCATTTATTTTAAAAATAAGGTAGGGGAAAACACAATAGATCCCAATGGGTCGACGTGTTGCTGGTTCATTTGCCAGCCCCCGTTAAAGATAGATAGATAGATAGATATCCGTTATCCTAACCACCATAACACAAGCATTAAGTTGCTTAACTTGAAGTTAGGTGGCGCTGTGTGAAATGTCCTGAAATTAAATATTTATTTATTCTATTAATTAAAATGTTTCCTTTGGGGTATCTTAAAACCACTGGATGCAGGTACTTTAAACACCAGAAAAACAAACACATAGATTTACATGAAGATTATTATGTTCTCAGTTCTTTTAAAATTTCCCAACGCACCCAAACGTTTGGTCACGTAATATTGCAAGTGAGCAGTTATGATACCCATCCTCATAATAGATTTCACTATGAAGGGAGGTCATCCGTTCGTCACGTACCAACGTTGTGATTATAGTCATGACCAATGACTCCCAAGTTTATGATGTACTCGATATAGATTAGGGTGAAGCAATAGGTCTTTTTTGTCTAATGCGGTTTGTAATATTAGTTTTATATACTTTTTTGTCTAAAATGTATATATTTTATCAAATTTTAGCCTCTATCGGTTTATTAGTTGGACAATGGAGGATGTGAACCAATATTTACATAGATATTCAAAGTTTCATATATTTAACAGGATTTTCTGATAATTAGGCAAGTGTTATTTTATGTTTGATCTCAAATTTAGGTGATTTGGCTGATTTTTAGAGGTGTTATAAATCTTATGTTACATGCTTAGATTTTATATTTTTTTATGTACCTACCTATGTAATAATTAATGTTAAGTCATAAAGTGTTTTTCAAGTAGACGTACCCCCGACGGAATTTAACGCGCCTTTTCTCAACGTCAACAAAATAATCTTGATATCGCACTGAACTAGTAATAAGTAAACATATAGTACTAAAATATGAATGTAATGCAGGTCATACCTGGCACGTTAGTTACGCGAGCATCCGAGCCTGACGCGGTAACATCGCGTGACTCGCGGCTTTCACTAATCATACTCTTTGAACATTCTTATACAATCGTTTGTTTTTAATGCGGCTATACCTGTGCAGAACCGATAGCTGTTGGGGCAGACAACTTGGAACATAAGTCGGATTGATGATCTAAGGTAGACAAGTTCCTGAGTGAGAAACGAGTAAGGCGATCTGTAAGAACGGGCGGAAAAAACTGAATAAGAAACGCCGAGTTCTGAACATTTCTTAACAGACTTTTATGGAAAAAAGACAAGGTCTGCTATTCTTTTTACTGTTTTAGTTAACTTCAGTTAGCATAAGTGATATTAGCCACCAGAGCGCGTAAAGAAGACCTATCCGTAGAACAAAATTACATCTGGAAAACCTCTATTTTACAGGAGAGCAATTTTAAGTTTGACTTGCATGAATGTTGCCCTAACTTTTTTGACCCTGAAGTACATTAATATTATATTATTATGTGTATTCCAATTTAATATCATGAATCAAAAATGCTTTTGTATTTTGGTTTGTTTGAAAAATTGACACCCGTATATTTGCGCCTGGTCACGGTGTTTATCATTATTAGCAAACAATAAACATTTGAATAAAAGGCTAGATCAAATAAACCTTTTCACATACGTAGGCGTTCAATAAAAGTAAAAGTTAAGCAAATAAGCAGTAAACCTCTGAACAAGCGCGATATTATCAACTCTTGCATCACAGACGGCATAAAACTTAAGGCAAAGCTCCGATATCTTATGCAAATGAAGCAAACGTTTCTTTCAAGTTAAAGTTTTTATAACTTTATAAATGTTTTTATCTATCCTATTAGAGCCACTCGGATACAGATCAATGTTTGCGACACATCTTTAGAATGGAATAGTTATGCAAAACTAGGAAAATATATTACCCATAGACATCTTAAGAGGTTCTTCTTTGTTTTTGCTCGCATAGTATGACGTATTTTGTTCGCATAGTTTGACGTATTTTGCTCGCATAGTATGACGTATTTTGCTCGCATAGTATGACGTATTTTGTTCGCATAGTATGACGTATTTTGCTCGCATAGTATGACGTATTTTGCTCGCATAGTATGACGTATTTTGCTCGTATAGTATGACGTATTTTGCTCGCATAGTATGACGTATTTTGCTCGCATAGTATGACGTATTTTGTTACTTAAATTCCTAGAATTAACTTTTGGAAAATGTTTCTCGCTAAATCTTTAAATAATATATTATTATTCTTTAATACTGTAGCCCAACATAAAACACATAATGTATGTATTTTACATATCTATTTACGTGTCAAATATCAGTCCAATCGGTTTAGCAGGGAAACATTTATTGATAAAACATGATGCATTGACAATCAAAATAAAAATAAAATATTGTAATTATTTAGGTATATATAATGGTTACACAACACACCTAATAAATTATTAAAAAAATAATTTAAAAAGTTAATATTATCAAGTATTTTCTCGTATAAAAGCTATGCGTTCGTTTCACACTGTCACGATTATGCCAAAAAGGGGTGTTATAAACTGTGCCATAAACTGATAGCGAGGGAAAGCGGCAATTACGAGTACAAGCCGTGCTGGACTTGAGAAAGCTAGTACACGAGAAATAACCACTTAATATGTTTATTCATAACTTAGACAAGTTATGTAACATCACATAACTTAAGTGAGAAATTATCTTGATTTTGATATTAGTTTATAAGTAGTTTTTAGGCTAAAGTTTTATATGTTGAATCACTGTGTTAATCGAAAATCTACGATATTACTTAAATAAGAAAAAAAATACGTCAGAACTAAACCCTAAATTGAGAGTTATGTGGCAAAATTCCTACCTATAAGCAGTATTCCACTTAGTAGGTACTAGGTAGTAAGTAGTAAGTTTTGCCCTAACAGTTAGGACCATTTTCTTATAAGTCCGTTGCGATCTTTTATTATGCGATGAAATGCAAGTTGATAGATTCCATGCCATTATGCGTAAGCGGAGTGCGTCAATGCTTAGGAGACTTCGCGGTGGAACCAATAGCATCCTGAATGTGCTAGCAGACAGATGGGACTCCCACTTTTTTGCCCACTGGATGCAGTTTCACTGGATACGATCATAGTAGGCTGAAATGTGCTAGATGCCTTATTTCCTTATTTTATTTTTTAATAATAATAATAATAATTCATTTATTTCAGGCAATAGTACACTGCCACAGACGCAGTGTACCAGAGGCCCATATCATATATACCTTACAGACTAACATACATAAAATTTTTTAAACTTAAAAACTAGGTAACACGTAGTGCCGGCGACGTGTTGCGCGCAGAGTCAGCAGGAAGTCGACCTCGGAATTTCCGAAACACGACTCCCTGCGGCCAGAAGTCCTCCTTCATGAAGGTCGGCAGACGGCTGGTCGGCACCCTCACCACGAAGGAATTAAAATTCGTTTTGTGGCGAGATTCCAGCCGTTCGACCCTCAAAGTGAAAGAGGTCCTCTTTCGGACGTAGTCTATGACGTCCACGGCTTTCGTAGACCACATCAGGGGACAGTTGACGAATCCTACGGTGCTGGGGGAAATAGGTTTTAGGGTACCTGACAACTCAGGATATCTCCGAACTCGACAGCGGGGGTTGTTCTCTGTGCCTTATTGTAGGACGGAGCTTAAAGTCTCATCGCCAGTTGTAAGAGCGCTGAGAATACTCAATCTATTAATAATTGTCCAGGATTGGGATGTATTTGAGAGCGAGCTTCATAGTATGACATTAGAATTTGTCTCCGCTGATGTATCTAGATGTAGAGTGTAAATACTTTAAGGTCGTTTTTTATTTATTAGTTAGTTTGGTTTTTTGCTTGTTCTTTTTCTGTATAAATTATTGTGTAATATATATTTTAAATTTAGTTATTGTATAAGATAAGTGTAAATTTTAGACTAAGTTGGCGATTTGGCCTTGCTGTAATGCTAGCTTAGGTTTATTCAATAAATAAATAAATAAATAAAATAATAAATAAATAAATCAATCGGGACACGTAGAGCAGCGTGACAGGTACCTCGGGACGCAGCGAATCATTACATCCCAGCGGCGCCGAGCCACACAAGTTACGACGAGAGGGCTTCTGCTTTTTCCTCTGCACCACGGTGAAACCCTCTTCATCATTACTAGTACACGGCGCGGCGTCAGCTTGCCTACGAGTCTGCTTTCTCCCCTTATTAGACGGGAGAACGGAAGCGGCGACGGAAGTACGGCCAGTGAGTAATGGTGATACAAACCCTAGGCTAAGATTTAATTGTAACTACTAAGACATCTATGGACCCTCTATGGACATCTATGGTCAGAAAGGTAAATCCCATCTACGACGGTTACTTTGCTTCAATATTTGACTGATGTCGGTTCATGCCAGGGTATTGTCAGGCAAAAAAATACCGTCATAATGATCGTTTGACGACTTAGTTTTGTCACGTAAGTGTGTAAGTGGTATCTAAAAACCTACAGCCACAAATAAATCTTACCTATGTTAAATCATCTGAAATGGTAATTTAATTTTAAAAAAACTATTGTTATATAGAAGTATTGCGTAAGATCCTTACGGCTTGAAGCTACTTATAAGATACTTCAATAAGACCTATCTTAAAGACAACCGACAATAAGAGCACTTAAGAGTTCCATTGACAGCTTTTATTTTGAAAAGTTCAACGACAATCATCAGAACATTCTCTTTTCTGCAACATGTAAAGTGGTCACATAACTTTTAATTTAAATATGTGGCTCACAAAGGTATTATTAGTAGGGTAACCTATTCTATAAAATACTCCAACAGTTTTTTTTTAACTGCGCAACTGCTGCTTCTTTTAGATGCAGCACCCTTAAATACTAACAACATTATAATATAATAATCCAAAAGTATCTACACATCCACTATACAATAACCAACATAACATAATTTTTTTTTAATATTTTTAATATACTCCAACAGTGTAAACCCCGATTTTATTGATAACTACCCTTAGTTGTTTTTGTACATTTTTGTGTTTCAATAAAGGATTATCTATCTATCTTACCTATTTAGAAGAAGCTATTATAGGAAAGATACAAAATGAATTTATTTGCATACACCTACAATATAGGTAAACGTAACAATAGATAAAGGTAATGCCGCAAAAAGGCTCCATCGGAAGACTAGAGTCAAATCTAACCTCTGTTTTCTGATCTGAGAAATAATAAATACCTATTTTACCTTTCAGTATCGAGACGTGATGACCTAGTAGGTGGCTACTTACCTCAGATATGAATCTAAAAACAATAAAACATTAAACAAACTGATCAGTAACCTTTCGCGAGCAAGTATGAAAAATGTCGACGTATACTAGCAACAACTGTTAAACAGTTAGGTATAAAGGTCAGAGTCGTGAGCGGCGTGCCGTAGGGCATTCTGATTGCTTGTAATAAACCCTTTTATAATATACTTAAGCAAAGATCCTTCTCAAAGGTGTCTTGCATAAAGGTGATGTAGTGCTGAAAGACTGACATTATTCTTTTTCAAGCGGTACCTACTACCAAATTCGGTGTAATACTTTATTTTTCAATTCAATTCAATCATTATATTTCGGAAATCTTCCATATAGTGTTAGTTACATTAACTTACAAAACCTATGTTAGTATGATCGTTAAAACTATAAAAAACACACACCTACCCATTCATTTAGCAGTGGACCAGCACGCTTTATGCATTCACTACTAGTAAAAAACAGCTACAGTACTCTCATAGTGTTATACTTTATTATAAATCTGAGTACACTTGTCCAGTAACAGCTAGTAAGAGCAGAAATAATTTAAGCGTGTAAGTGAATATATTTTGTAAGAAGTAGATATAAAATTGCATCGAGTTGGATAACTCACGCCTTGTAAATATCAAACCTTCGTAATCTTCAAGCAAACTCATTTTACGCTTGTTAATATAATATGACACCCATCACAACTTTCAGAATTACCCAAATTATTCTGTCACTCCGATAAAAAACATCTCCAAAATGAATCCACTAAATGTTTTCCTCGTCTTTCCTGTATTATTTCAATATCGTCAGAAAATTATCAACATATTTATGGTGTTAATTTTGCCGCCGGCATTTTTCATATTCGAGATGGTAGTTGTGCTGCCGAATCTAACAGAGTATTACAGATTTAATAAATTCCAAGTGACTTTTCACCGGGTTTTGAGTGCATTCTTCTTCATAAACGTAGTTGGGAACATGGTGTTTAGTTTGTCGAAGAAGTCGAAGGTACGGAAGTCTGAAGCTGGTGGGGTGTACTGCCCTGATTGCTGCTTGAACAGACCTGCTGGCAGTTGGCACTGCAAGGTTTGCAAGGCTTGCATCTTACGTCGAGACCACCATTGCATCCTGTTCTCAAACTGCATAGGACTCCACAACAGACGCTATTTCGTGCTATACCTAGGTCACGTGGTATTTTCTCTGTTCTACGCGTTACTATACAATGTTACCTTCGTATCAAAACAATTTGAAGACTTCGAACTGATCACGTCTGCATTCCGCATCGTAAACCCTTTATTCCGGTACATGATTCACGACCCGATGGAAATTAGAGACTTATATGTGTTCTTGTTAATTTTCAACCTAGTATTGTTAATATGGGCATATTTTACTTTCGCATTTCACTTGAAGAATACGTTCTGTGGCCTGACGTCGTATGAGAGCAAGTATTACCCGGCCAGCGTGACCAATTGGAGGGACAACTTTAAAGCAGTGATGGGAGAGAATTGGTACTGGGCTTTGGTGTGCCCTTTCGTTGAGAGCCCTTTGCCTGAAGTGAAAGATAAATAAACGAGTAAAATTATGATTTTTTGTGTTATTTATTATAAGTTGAGCAAATCAAGTGCGTGATAGCATCATGATTGCCCATATGAGACACAGTGCCGTCCAGTGTTTTGAAGTTCTATTTTCTGTGCGGTACTGCACTGCGCCCTGAGATAATATTAGTAGTAGAAAATTGTCATGCCCAGTACTTTCACTGGTAACATTGCCCTACAGTCTACAGTCAACACGATGCCTGCATATCACTGCTTGGCAAACAAATAACTAGCAAAGGACTACTTCGCCAACCAGTCTTATTATACCTATATTAGCCTAAACTATCGCATTGCTGGGCAAAAGCCTCTCCAAATTCCTCCATGCTTTTCGATCTAGCGCTCCTCTTGCCAGCCTTCCAGATACATACGTCCACATACGACCTTTGCCCAGCAGTCATAATATCATCATAGTTTGCCTGTAGGCTGTAGGCCTACTACTCCAAGAAAATTAATCTAAAAATAACAGTAGAAACTCGATTTCCTGCAATATTCCGTGCAACACTGTTAACTAATATCTAAAACCAACATATAACATGCGGAAACGAACTAACTCATTGGCGATGCAACTCTCTATTCCTTTAACTGTTAACTGAATACTATTGGTAAATTCAACCCTATTGTATAAACTATAGGGTTGGAAATTGAATATGAAACCTTCAATCGCCGGATTCGATCCGCGCTAGATCTTATTACAAAGTAAATAATAATACTTATTTTTAAAGCTTAAACAAGCGTTAGGCGCCATGGTTTTACTATATTCTGTCACGATTAGCTCCCATTGGAAAGGTCATCGCATCTTAGGATGACCAAGAAATGCTGTGTTAAATAGAATTTTCAATTGAATATGTTAATTACGAGCATTATTCATCTTGTTTAGTCTCCGCATTTAACGATTTTCATGAGTAAGACGCTGATTTTTTTGTGATAAGTACATAGAAATTCAGTAGATATACTTGAGGGGACGCCGCTAAACTTAAAATTTTTCACAATGTTTCCAAACAAATAATTTTGAAAATTGATTTTAAAAGTTGTTGTTTTTGTTATGGGTAATTAGGATAGATAGATGAAAATCCTTTAAATATTACCACACCTTTTTGTAACAATGTTCCTGGTTTGTTTAAGGCTGTAAGGATAGGTAACGTAACGGTTGCATAAGTAAGGAAGGCGGCCACGGAATACTAAACCAGCAGGAAGTCGGCACGCGACTGCCGTAGACTTTACTATGATGTACAACTAGGCTGTGGTTATAGTCTATACGCATAATGTGGGCGCACTTTACACAATAAAATAAAATCAATATTGCAGGTCATACAACGCTAAGCAATTTTGCCTAATTTCAACACAATACGTATAGAAGTTAAGCTCTCCGTTGATAGTGTTAGATCTCTATTGCACAGGCCTCCTAAGAACCACTACTTTGCCCTATGTGCGGGCATTACTGTGTTCCCGACTGAAGGGCAATGTTATCAGCTAAATTACTGACCATGACGAGTTTTAACAATATCTCAGGGTAACAGGCGCAATGCAGTGCCACACAAAATTATGAATATCAAACACTGAGTGACTGTATCTGATATAAGTTATGAAGATTGACCCATGATATGGGTTACATATTATGGGTTATTATGGTTGACCAAACGACAGGAATTGACCGTTGGGCTCCTGATTTCCGAAAAAGCCGCAGTGATAAATTGAATTGATATTCTCTAAAATATTATAATATCCAACGTCTACTACAGTATCGCACATCATTTAACCGTACGTCCTGTACGCATGGATCACTCAGGCGGCAGGCGGCACGCGCCCAAACTGAGTACCGTTACCGAACAGGACAACGTACTGTCGAACCCGTTACTATTGCATGTTACCACACTATTTCACAATACGCTACACCGAGGGTAGACTTCCTTTGCGGGAGATCGACTTGATCCCTAAAGTGTCAGTTATTCTACCGCCTGAGCCATGTGCAAACATTACTCTTTATTCAACCGATTTCAAGCTAGCTAGTGAAATTACTGGGCTGAAACGTCTTAACATCTTATGACTCTCAAGTAAGAAACGTTGGCGCAGTGCACTGTGCACCCAGAATTTTACGTTTGCAATCCTGGGTATCACTGTACTCTATACTAATTATGGGCAGCGTCATACCATCAGGAGAGTGTCTTGCTCGTCTCCTTACTTCGTTGTATTAGAAAAAAAAAGCTTTCCATGTGCGAGAGATACGTTTTTATTCATAACTTGAAAACCCCTAGACGGATTTTCGTAAAATGATAATGCTAACTTTGTAGTTTACCCTTTAAACCCAAAACAGAATTTTCCAAATCAGTTCAGGCGTATTCGAGTACTTGGTGAATATTAAAAATGCAACGAATGCATAAAATCGAAAATAAAAATGCAACTTATTATTTTCCTTTTATTGGTGTACATAATAAGCTACCGGAGCAACACTCATAACTTTTTATATTATGCTACTCTATATCATTACGCCCCATATATGCACCATAAACAAAATTACTATCCAATAAAGTAGAAAGTTGTGCTTCCGATGTTGGTGTAGGAAATACTTAACTAATAACAACATGTACGCCATTAGTGTGAAGTAATTATAGGTTATTATCGACCACATGCTTGGTTTCACTACAATAACTGGTCTTTAATAAACAAACAATACAATAATGTTGCTAGACAAATATGTTATTATAAGCACTCAAATAAGAAGCGTTGGCGCAGTGCACCTAGAATTTTACCTTTGTAAAATCCTGGGTGGCACTGTACTAATTATGGACATTGTTATCTCTTACCATCAGGAGAGCGTCTTGCTCGTGTTCTTACTTCGTTGTATAAAAAAAAACAAAATCAATAATAGGCAATATCTATAAGATATGTAGAAAGCAGTCGTCAGGTCAGGATTACATATAATATCATTGTGATAATTTGACAGTGTAGATTCCTACAAACTAATGCCTTTTCTTGTCTGCCGCAGAATAAACTTTCCACATACCAAAATTCAGCTCAATCGGTCCAGCCGTTTATGCGTAAAAGTTTAAAAATCCATAGCTACCATAAGGAAGTGGAGCGCTATATAAACTAAGTGTTTATTTTGTTTAAATACCTATTAGTTAAAATAACTACTATGTATATACTTATGTAACTTCTTACCTCATAATATACGTACTTAATATTTATAACCACAATTAACTATATAAATGGTTCAACAGGAAAAAACAACGGAAGTACATAATATATTACAATTTTAATTTATCTGATCAACTTTCCCGAGCACCACTTTCGATTATGTTCAAATAAATTGGGCAATATACTTTTATTGATGTTATCCAGTGGCAATACTTTTTTTATATCGAACTTCATGTTTTCTTCGGCTCAATTTTTTTATTTCCACTTTTTTATATGTTAACAGAAGACGCCTTTTTTTTATGTCATGATGTAGAAGACGAGCAAGACGCTCTCCTGATGTTAAGAGATAACGGCTGCCCATAATCAGTACAGTGTTACCTAGGATTTCACAATTATGTGAAATTCTAGAAGCACTGCACCAACGCTTCTTACTCAAGAGTCATAAGATGTTAAGACTCTTTAGCCCAGTAATTACACTAGCTACAGTGCCCTCCTACCGGAGCACAGTAATGTTTGCACATCACTGTCCAGGGGGTAGAATAACTGGCACTGTTGGGGTACCCACCTAGACGACCTCCTGCAAAGGAAGTCTACCCCTGGTGGCCTGACCCGTTTTGGGATTTTTCTTGTTTGAAATGGTAACTAGTCCAGCTTCAGCTTGCTAATTCATTCAGGTTTGAAGTAGATGAGTAATAAATATTATAGTCTAAAAACAGATGGTACACTAGGAGAGAATTATCTCTTAATAATCTCTTTTTCTCTCGTCTCTCTCTATGGTAAAGCTGCGCAAAGGTCAACCATTTTAATTCAAGTCACTTGTCGCGCTTATCACTACATAGTAACAAAGTCGCTTTCTATGTCTCTCTGTCCCTATGTTTGCTTAAATCTGCTATTTTTAATAGATAGTGTGATTAAAGAGGAAGGTTTATATGTCTAATACATGCATAATATAGTAGAGAAACAATAAATTTCATTTAGGTGCTACGAAGTGCGTGCGGGTCCACTAGTAACCTCTATAACTTGCACGATACGTTAAACTTGCGTCACACAGAAGTCAGCCTTATGTTGTGGGTCATTGGGCCGACTCTGTTATTGGCGGAACGAATGCACTTATGTTATAATTATTTAACTGTTGCTCCATTGATATACACTCGTAGTTGACTACGATTTGATAGAATTTATGCGAAAACACAATATCGGACTTACAAGAATCTTTTTTTATACAACGAAGTAAGAAGACGAGCAAGACGCTCTCCTGATGGTAAGAGATAACGCTGCCCATAATTAGTACAGTGCTACCCATGATTTTACAAAGGAAAAATTCTGGGTGCACTGCGCCACCGCTTCTTATTTGTCAGTCATAAGATGTTAAGACTCTTCAGCCCAGTAATTTCACAAATGACAAATAGATTTTCGGCTAGTATATTATTTAGCAACCTTTTATACTGCATTTACTTCAATCATTTATGTAACCGAATCGATATTGAATTCGACGCACTCGCAAAATTCAGACAATAGAGATGCCTAATTTGTCATTGCTTAACTTTTCAATCAGTTAATCGATATTAAATACACAGATTACTTTGGTATTAGATCGGCCATCTTTTTGACTGGTCAATCACCACATAATATAATGCGTGGAAAAGAATATGACTTTTATTAGGAGTCGCCATTTAGGAGAAATTTATATTAATGTACTAGTAACTGACAAATTTTGTATCAGAATCGGAGTCGTCGGTTAAGAAAAATTTAGAGCGTAATATGTTAAGTGAGCAACTAAAACAAAGCACACAAAATGTGTACCTATAATATTTGTTTTGACCTTATCGGGTGTACGAAAGCTAATGAAAATAAAAAATATGGCTTTGTAAGCATTTAAATAATTCTGGTTTATGTTATTAATATCAGTGCACTGGAACTCCAGTAGAGTATTTGATACTTTTATATATTTTTCAATCAATGTATGTACATAATGCTCAGACAAATAAATACTTTTGTTTTGAGTTGATTTAGTATATCTCTTTCAGTAAGCCTCTATATTTTTAGTTTGCAACAAAGTCTTATTCGATTCCCATCAAGTCCGTTCCAGCTCTTATTAATTCCGCGACCGAGCTCATCTCGTGACGCAATCGAAACCAGAATCGATGACATAACAGCTACAGTTACAGTTGAAATCGATTATTGCACCGTTATCGAATAGATCGAGTTCCAACAATAGGGGCAGAGCAGGTGTCAAATGTCAATAGTTCGGAGCGAATTGTAGGTTTTTGTGTAGCTTTTGGTTGTTTAAGGTGAGGCGAATTGGAATGGTATTACATGAATGTCCAATGTCCGGCTTTGAATAATAATGATTTTCATTCTATTTGGCCCATAATAAAATCAAGAATGACTGATACCGTGTCGGCATCACTAGTGTTGCTAGCGCCTATAATATGAAATATTTACCCTGGTTAAATAAAATGTTCAAATTTTTTATGGCTGGAAAGCCTGAAATTAAGGAAAAATAACTGACGTGTAAAGCCTGAAATTGATATAATATAGGGGTTTTTAATAGGATTTTTTGTATCCTAAAGTTTTAAAATATTTTAAGTCCATATCTGTCCGACCACAATCAGAAGAATTGTCCGACAATATCCATCTCATGTTAGAACATTCTCTTTTTTCCTCATCCGCTTCTCTAAGGCTTGGTACAGCGCTACTTTAATGCGTGACGTATTACAACTAAATAAATGTGTGATTAATAAAATTTAATCATTTCTGGTTTATGACCAATTACAATTATACATTCCTTTAATTATTTTAATTTATTATAGACATTTTATTGAATTAGTCTATACTATTATTATTACACTTTGCATGCTGAAAAGTTGATTGTAGCGGAGTTATAATTTATTCTTTGTGATCTTTTTGTACCTACTTTTGCAATAAACAACTTTGAACCACTATTTTGGTGTTATTAGTATTACCTAAATCAAAATTAGAGAGGCTCTAAGACTAGGTCAGACTTACTTCTTAACAGTTCCATCTATATGTTTACCAAACCAATTTATCTCTTGTAACGAGTGCAACAGTTATCTTACAGCGATTAAACAAATTGCAACCAAACTTGCGTTTTTTTTTCACAATCGAGTTGAATAACGATCGTGAGTTACCATTATCGCAACGGTTACTGTTACCAGTTACCAAATTATACCGTCTTTTAGTGTGGAATTGTAATTAAACACTTGATATTTTACTCGTTTATACTTGCGGTTTTGCTCTCGTTTAAAATTCTTCTTACCGGATGTCTACATCTTAATATCTATCAAATTTTTACTCAATTCGTCCAGCGGTCAATCATGCATGATTTCCTTTTATTTTTGTATAGTTAGATAATATTGGCACGATATATTATGAAGAAAATTAAGTATTCGTATACAAAAATGAGTATAATTAGTCGTAACTAAATATACTAATTAATGATTTTGCATAATAACGAAGTAGTGTTTTCTTCTAGTTCTGATGAAAGAAAAGTTTCCAAATGCATAACAGACAACTTGAATTAAAAGGAGCTCAAAGCTGGTAGTCCTACGTCGTAGCCTCGTCCACTTACCTACTTAAAAAAAGGTGTTGGTGGTGGTGTATTTGTTATGTACATAAGATTGATGATTACCTGCGAAAGAAAAAAGTTAAATTAGAAACATTGTCATTTATTTTAAAATCATACGTGCAGATTTTTTTTTCATTTTTAACCAATGAGTCCAATAGTCCAATTTCAACATAGATGGGAGGAGATAACATACTAGTAAATGCTTACATCCTAACTTTTATATCTATAAAGGCCTTTTTAAACCTGAGCGACGACTGAAAACTATGCTACTATTATAAACGTGAAAATTTGTAAGAATGTGTGGTCTAGATCTTTGTTTGTTACTCTTTCATGCCTAAACGGGTGGATCGATTGAGCTGAAATGTGGTATAGAGATAGCTTAGACCCTGGAATAACAAATAAGCCACTGGACAACGGGTAAAACCGGGCATTTCTATGCAATTTCGTTCGCAGGCGGTAGCAGATACCACTAAGGTATGATTAGGCCTTATTTTTTAAAATCAAAATGTTATAAAATATTTCGTGACTTTAACTAAATAAATAAGGATATCAATATACATCCTAAATACTTGTATGTACTTGTCTTTACACTTTAATACATAATCACTTAAGTAAACTTAGCACCAACGCTTCCTTATTTGCGCTGAACAAAAAAATAACATTTCCGCTTATGAAAATATGTTCTATTCAAAATGCTGTGATTATTCATAAAAGTTTATGTAAGTGAATGCATTGTCCATGCTTTCTAATGCACTTGAGTCAGGAGTCTCATCCATGAGAAGTAGGAAGCGGACCGTTTTGGTAGATTGATCTCGATTGTGTCAGCCATTTGTAAAATGTTGTGCATGAACCTAATTAGAGCGGTCCATTTGCGAGACGCCTGTACTGTATCTTCCTTCTTTATGTCAATCTAAGGTATTAATCTAAAAATACTACACTATAGAAAAAATTACATTTCCACTTGTCTTCTAAATATTTAAAAGGAAACAGTAACTGACTGACAAATAAGATAAGACAAGAAACTCTTGATTGATACCACATACAAAATTTAACAACCACAAAAATGAAAACGAATAGTGTTTACCAATTGATCATATCGCTCAAAGCGATCTCTTCCAGACAACCGTGCAGGAAGAGAAAATATTAACAAATCAATATCTATCAACGCAATTACCTAACCAATAAACAGATTGGGTTGAAATTTTAACAAAGGTTTTTTTTTATGTATAGACTTAACTCCTCTCCTTGACATTTTTTATGTAGGTTTTTTTTTAAAGTAAGGCTTAGAAAGGAAGTACTCGCTGCCCCGGCATTATGGCGTCCCGCAAGAACATCCCCAGGTTTTTTAGTAGGTATCCCCGCCGCGTCCATCTTCAGCGGGGGAGACCCACACGTCCCCTGGCGTGGGGTGATGATGCGTAACGTATTTTTCCTGGGTCAAAAAAAAAGGCTAAGAAAGGATTTGAGTGGGTGGGAAAAGCCGCTAGCATAAGCTAGTTAAAAATATGTTCTATTCAAAATGCTGTGATTGTTCATTAAAGTTTATGTAAGTGAGTGCATTGTCCATGCTTTCTAATGCATAATTTAATGTCGAGTGTCATCCATGAGAAGTAGGAAGCGGACCGTTTCGGTGGATCGACCTCGATTGCGCAAGCCATTGATCAAATTGTTAACGTAACATGCGAAAATGTTCAATTTGGTGATGTGAATGTAGTTTGTTACACTTTAAAAATGCATTTTTTGAGCTACTTTTTTTTTATTATCATTTTTATGTTAGAGGCAGACAGATAAGACGGTTTGTCCGGATGAACAGTTACCGGTCGTCAATAGACGGCAAAACAGGCATTTTTCTTCCCCAAATAGAGATAATACGGTACATATTATATGGTATGCAAATTGAAAATGCATTTACACATACCGATTACCGATACATACCGATTTTATCATCGGTCACACATACCGATATATCAAGATTAGTATAGACATGTAGCTATACTAATCTCGAGGATCAAGCCCGATCCATAATTCGGATAGAAATTGGTTTGTTTAATCCACAATAATAATGTAAAAATATCCTGAGCTCCCGTTGAACTCTTTTGTATCAAGTTTTTGTATTTGTAGATTAAAATAAGTAAATAAGCAATGAGCCTGCTTTTTTTCAAGTTGGTTAAAAAGCCAAGCCTCAGTATTTGTTTTTCAATACTTTTATCGTAGAGTTAAAGTTGTTCTTAGTATTTAGATAACGAGCGAGTCTCGCAACGTGCGGGTCACGACTCGTAGTTAGGACACGTTCTAACTTTTTATTGCTGTTACAAGAATTTGCGCAGGTTTACTTTTGTAACCCGGTTTGCAGATCTAAAAAACATATTCTAAAAAAGTGATAGAACCACAACTAAGTAGGTAAAGGAATAAAAAATATAAATTAGCAACTTTAACCGACTTTTAAGGGAAATTCTTCGAATACCTTTTAACTTTTATGTGTCTCTTTCACTACAATATGTTCACCGATTACACAAAGAAGTTTAAATCTACTACAAAAATAAAAAACCGGAATAATACATAAACTGCGAAAAAAAAATTGCACGCTTATAATGTTAAATAAAAATACATACATAAGATTTTTTTTCAATTTAACAAACTGTTAATTCCAAATTTTATAAATTGTCAATCCACAAAGTACGGAAAACAAATTTTCTCACGCAAATCGCAAAATAAATTAATTGAATTCAATATGCTAATGAATACTAATAAAGTAGGTAAGTACTTGTATTTCACACCACGTGGGAACGATTGAACATTATCGTGAAGGAAGTGAAACTTGAATTAAACTAAGTAATATTACACTAAGTAATATTACACTAAGTAACGTAACACTAAATAACGTTATGTAAAATTAATGAGGGACTAATAATACTGACTAGATGGCGCGGGAGAATATACATATTATCGAGAGAACAGCGCTGCGATTTGTAGTCTATGAAACATATATTTTATTTTGAAAAACCTTACCTAACTTGGAGGTAACTAAAGGATATGAAACATTAAAGTTGTTATTTGATTTCGTAACATGAGGTCAGGGTTTACAACGATTTTATTTTAATTTGCCAGCGAGCGATTCGTTGACATGTAATTTTGAATTTTCGAAGAAGTCAATATCTTATCATCCTCAACATGAAAAATTTTAAGCGCAAATACATTATAAAAGGCATTATATAAAATTTTTAAAAAGCCTGTCTGAAGTTTAAAATTTAAAGTGTAGTTTCCTTCTGCAAGGAGTTGCGCCACATGTTTCAATATTCACTGCTTCAATGTTAGCAAGTCGTAACATATCACTTAAGTGCCTTACTTAAACATTATGTCATAATTAAATCAAAGAAAACTTACATGAATGGAGAGTCTTTCATTTAAAATAATTATAAGATGAATGTATGAATACAGTAATAAGTACCTATGTTATGAAAATGTCATACAAAACGATTATCATAAATTTTGTATGACGATTGTATGACTTTCATAAACATTTATCATAAACTTGTATATTATTATGTGAGGTACAATACCTAAGTGAATGGGTAATGTGAGAAATTAATTTTGTTATGCTTTTATGAGACAAGTTAATGAGTAGAAAGTCAGACAATGTTTGGAGTAGATGTATTCATAGATAACTGACACAGTGCAGCGACCCAAACTGAGATTTTTACTTTTTACCCCTGTATCCACAATCCACAGCCGAGGCACAACCTTTAAAAAAAAAATTGAATTGTAAATTTAATAAAAATAGTCAAGAATACGCCTATTTTTCGACTTCTAGACTAAGACTAAGTAAGACTAAGTAAGAACTTGACTAAAGCAGTCATTAAAATCAAGTGTTTTAAACCGATAGGTACCCATTTTATATTTAGTTAAAATTAAACGTATGCTTAGTATATTTATTTTGCTGTTGTACTGGAATAATATTATTCAAATTAGGTTAAAACGATCAGTAGATTTATGATCTGAAATTTGTTTTGATTGAATTATACACCTGATTAATAAGTACCCAATTTTATTATATTGTCCTTTTTTAAAGACTTTAATATAATTTATATTGCAATATCATTTATTATGTGAGTATTTAAGAAAAATATATAATATGTTCACTTTTAAAACAGGTGCACCACTGCGACAATATGGTAGGTACCTGGTACCTACCCGAGGCAAGTACAAGGATTTATAAGGGATGATAATATAATAATAAAAATAATAATTGGTGTTTATACTCCAACAGAACATGTTAACCTTCTTACACTGTCTCATATGTTGCAGTTTCAGGACGCCGAGATCACTACTGGGCGTGCAACATGCCTTAACGACTGCCTCCTACATAATACGTTATAGGAAACAGCCGGGACCCATCATAGTTGTACGTGCCTTCAGTATAAATGATGGTGAGACGATATTGTCAAATATGTCTGAAGGAGCTGAAGGATATTCGCACAGGATCGGAAGGTATGGCGTGAGCATGAGGAGACCTATACCCAGCAGTGGGTGGATACAGGCTCATTTGACAGATAGAACTTTTAAATGAGTATTTTAACATATAAAACGACAGAGCCAAGTAATTTAAATCAATAACAAACACACGTGTTTCCCCACGTTTTAATATTGCTATTAATATAATAACTATTATTTTAATTATACGAAGTGCAGTGTCATCGTAAACACATTATAATTAAACCGCAAATGTAAGTAATTACTGATATATGCATCTATAAACCTATTTATAGTTTAACTCGTGTTTACTCACGTGAATCTGATAAGAAAATATATATTAAACCTCACACATTTTCATCGATAAATTATCAACTATTTACTACTTAGAAATATATTCAGAACGGAGAAAATTTCGATTTTATTTTCGACATTTTATTATTTTATTTGCAGGGGAAATGCGGAAAGAAGACATCTAGATGAACAAACTACGCAAAAGTACATAATATTGCGTTTGAAAAAGGTTATGAAAAGGTTTGAGCCTTTTCAGGCTGTTTCAAAACGACACAACGCCGCCGAGACCAGCTCTAAAACATAAACATACATCCTAGACTTACATCAGACCTAGAAACGGAGAGGCTATGCTAACTGCTAACATAGCTTAAGAGACAGATATTAGGAGAGATTTGAGGACGCTCTCGAACCTATTATAATTAGTTTTTATTTTAGAGGAGATTTTTTAAAAATTATTTTGTTTATATTTAGTTTTTTTGTTAACCAACAATGTTTAATCTACTAGTTTCTAAATACTACCATTAGATACACTTATCATTTAAAAATGTTTTTATAAACTATATAACTATCTTTTAATATAAGTTTCTTGTTTTTATGTATGGAATAAGTCGTGATAACAATATATCGAGAGGAGGGCGTTGATATCTGCGACACAGTTCTTTAACTCATGCGGATATCATCGATTCTTCTATGTACTCTGTAAACCTGTTTTATTGTTCCTAATAAAGATTATTAGTAATGTGCGGCTTTTTTCACGTATCGCCATCATTATGACCACCGTAATGATCAATCGTCAAGCCAGGGAGGGATTTATCCCGCCTTCTAGATTTAGTCTGCTACCATTTACAACCGCATCGTGATATCATGTGAAAGACTAATAGTTAATTAGAACTTATAATTTCTTAGAAAAGAGCTTTGTCTCTAACATATCTATCTTACAGAACCTACACGTTGCAAGATTAGTGAGTCACAGAGTTCCCTGCCCCAATTCGATACATTTACCGCAAGAGTACGCGGCGCCCAGATTAAACCAACCGTGACTGTTTACTGTTAAACCTAGGTTAAGCTATTGTTGCTGCGACCCTGGTAATGCTTCGATTATTTACGTTAATTACTAAAAAAATATAAGGCTGTTACATCATGTGATAGTAAATAAAACAATTTTTATACTGGCTTGATATGATCAGCAGACCTTATCAAAATATTATTGTCATTTATAACTGCAAAACTAAATCAAAAACGTGAAGGCATAATTTTATTATTGTATGCTTTTATTAGTGCAAAATATTTCGATGACGAGAAATGCTTGGGTTAGAACAAGCCATACGAAGAAGGAACCGTGGGAGGAATGTACCTAGTCAATTTTCACCTAGAAAATTTTGTTATGTCTGAGACCAAAATCGAAAAAGTAGGTAATTATATGAAAAATCTATGTGGTTTTCTAATCAATAACTATTTTTAAATTCACTAAATTACATACCCAGTATATATTACATATAACATACAATTTTTATGATTACAAGACAAAAACAAACAGCAAAAAGCAACATTAAAGAGGCGTATCGCTCAAGTACCCACATAAGTTCACATACGTCGCTTGAGGCGTACATATTTAACTTTGGAACATATTTTGACACTTATCTAGTTATTTGACAGTATGATCGACATCGGACTAGTTACGGTGGTGTAGTCGTAGTCATGACTGGTCACGACTCTTCCGCATTTTTGTTGGTGAAATATTGATTGCTTTGATAATGTGTGCTCAAGTAATTTGTGTTATGCAATGCACTCAAAAAATGCAAACGTAGTGTAGGGCGTCCTTTGGCGAGATGGGCCGATGATATCCGGAAAGTCGCTGGGAGCAGTTGGAGGAGAAAGACGGAGGACCAAGTTGAGTGGCGTGCCATGGGGGAGGCCTATATCCAGCAGTGAACGAACGTAGGCTAATGATGATGATGTATGCACTCAGGAGCTTTTGAGAACTTATCGAAATTGTTAATATTTTCCTACAAAGTGTAAGAATATTTTTTTAAATTGTTTTTTTTTTTGTTATTACAAAAAAAGTATAAGTATTTTTTGAAATTGTTTTTGTTTATAAATTTTCAAACTTTCAGTTTTTAACAAAAATATCTTTAAAGCAGCTTCAATTCCACTTTGGCATTGATCACCGTGTCGGAACACATTATTATAGGTAGATAAAATAATTAGTGTTTAGCCATGAAATCACAATTGCTTAGTTTAATACAAAAAAACCCTACGTACACCTACAAATTATTATTATGTACAATAAATGTTATAGTCTTTTATTACAATATTTTTGCGAAGGCGTAGGTAATGATATCACTAAGGAAAAATTTTACCATCATACCATCTGTTCGTAACAATTATGGTTGTTAATACAAACCTATGATAAATAAGCCATTGATCATAAAACAGTAAAAAATTGAGCTATCAAAGAAACGTGGGCGAACTAATTGTTTCTATTATAAATAATGACATACGTAATAATATGGTTTAAGCATTGATGAAAAAACTGTTGGACTAAGCATGTTTTAAACCATTTTTATTGAAGCATCCATAGTAAGCCCATCTTCTTGTACATACATGTACGAATATACTTCGCACACGCTGTGAGTGTTTGGGAGCAAGTAGTGACTTATTAACGGTGCTTCATTTCTGTTTTGATTAAACTCTTTCCAGTTTATTTCGGGTGTTGGGTTCATGCTATTGAACTATTCAAGGAAATCTGTCCGTGTATTATATTAATCAAACGATTATGTGAATAAAAAATAACTTGATTTGGTTTTGATGGGAACAAAAAATGAACTCTATACCACATTTATTGAATCAATATTTTATTAATCAATCTTCTTGAAATAAAAAATAGACAATAACAAAATTTGCTGAATTTTATGATACATATAAGATACATTTGGGGCAGAGCAACAAAAAGTAATAAATCGATAGCAGTGAAACCCAGGACCTCTGGAGTTTAAAATAAAATGGAAACCAGTTTGCAATTTATCGCAAACGGATGGAAAAGGCGCCAAAAATCGAAAGTGTCAGCTTTATTGAGACATAAAATAACACTAAATTAAAAATAAACCAATCGGTTTCACATGCTTTAAATATATAACCGCATTCTTAAAAAAAGATAATGATTTAATCACCGTTTTAACCTCCGAGTGGTAGAGGTATCAAAGGAATTTGAAGTAAAAATTTCATTCCCTTAAGGGAAAACTAGGGAATTAACTTTTATGACATTATAATCACCGCCTCTATAGAAGTTCTCAATATTCCTTCCAACCAGGTTGTCCGTAAGAGATAAGACCGCCGATTGTATTTATTATATTGTATACCTTTAGCTTTATGTGTATTGTCTACTTATGAAACAATTTCTTGTAACCAGGTTTACAATAAAGTATTATTGTATTGTATAATAGGTAATTAATATGATAGTTTTTTAGGTTTTATACCAACCTATCCTAGTAAGATTATAAAACGGCTAAACGTGACCTTGTGCTGAAAGGTAAATAAGTAGGTTCCCTGTAATAAAAAAAAACAAAAACATAGGCTACTATTCAGCAGTACTATAAAACTGTGGTTAACAGTCTTCTTCTTCTTAGCGTATATCCCGGCTAACAGCCAGGTTCCGCTTTCCTACTGCTTTCTCTCCACTTTGCTCGGTATTCGGCATCTCAGCTCGGTCTTCGGTTCACAGTAATTTATTTATTATTATTGTGACTGATCTTTATCGTTGGTATTTTAACATTCCTTCGAGTAGAAATCGCGTGACATAAGTTAATATATAAAACAAATGTTGCATGATAATATTATATTATACAATATCTCGTAATGCTCCAAAACACGCAAATATTTCTGTTAAATAATTTGCTAATATCAATTTGGACTATGAAAATGGCAAGAATGGGTATAATCAAAGAGCATGCAGTATAAAAGTAGCGCCAATAGCTGAGAAATTAAAAAGGAAAAATAATATTCCTGATGTGAACTTTATGCTAAGAAAGAAAAATCATGAAGCCAAAAATTCCATGAATATGGTAATAATTAAACACTTATTTTTATCTCTCAACGTTGTATAGTTGTTCAAAAATATTTCACGCGAAGTGTCAAAATCTTTGAAAAAAGCTTTTGATATTTTGTTTCGTTTGAGAATTTGACACTTCACGCGAACATTTACGCTAAGTGGGATCGGTCTATTAGACGAGATGACCTATTAATCTAATTCCCTTCGTGTCCAGTTTAATAATGCATTCAGGATGATGATGGGTCTTCCTCGATTTTGTAGTGCATCAGCAATGTTTGCAGAGGCTGGTGTAGAGTGTTTCTATACAATAATGCGAAAGAGAGGCACTTCATTTGTACGAAGAGTACGAGGAAGCTCCAACAGCATGCTGGCTGTGCTGGCGTGTAGGCTTGATTGTCCATACATTAACCATTGTTGTAAGCTGCACGTTGAACATAATAAATAATAATGTAAACATAATAATAATATATTTTTGAAATAAGTGACTTTGTACATGTTAGAATATGAGTTATGTTACTTGAAATAAATGGATATTTAATTTAATTTAATTTAATTCGAAATTATTTAAGGTGTTTAATATATATTTCTTATACATAATTGGTTTTTGCCCCATAAGTAAAACATGTTTTAATAACTTGTACATACTAATCCTGTACCACTTACCTTTTAGACTAGCTATGCTTTTTTTACGTTGAAATTAGGAGGTATGCCTGCACAAAATGGCCGGCCAAAGACCTCTGGGGTACAAAAACATAAAACTTGTATTTTAAGAAAAAACATTATGGTTCTCGCCACAGATTCTTTAATAATATTAGAACGGTCATCACAGTATTTTAGAAACATTAGCTGTTCGATTAATAGCCTATATTATAATGTTGCTGGTCACTTTATATTGCGGTGCCAGTGCATAAACAAACAGATTATACGATTTTGGAAACTACCGTGAGTGTTCTCCATTCGAAACACAACACAAATGTGTACTCGTGTATAAATCGTTATTGAGATATTCTCAATAACGATTTACATCTCAATAACGATTTACCGGGGATAGACTTCCTTTGCAGGAGGTCGTCTAGGTGGGTACCCCAACAGTGCCAGTTATTCTACCGCCTGAGCAGTAATGTACAAACATTACTGTGCTTCAGTAGGAGGGCACTGTAGCTAGTGAAATTACTGGGCTAAAGAGTCTTAACATCTTATGACTAAGTAAGAAGCGTTGGTGCAGTGCACCTAGAATTGTACATAATTGTGAAATTCTGGGTAGCACTGTACTGATTATGGGCAGCGTTATCTCTTAACATCAGGAGAGCGTCTTGCTCGTCTTCTTACTTCTCAACATAAAAAAAAAAATCTCAACTACGGTACAGATAAATATAGAGACCAAACACAATCTCGATTATAGGTTGCATAGCTTACGTTGCAATTTCAGATCACCAAGACTATAAGGCCTTCAACATGAGTTAACGACTACCTACCTCTTACATATCTTATAGGAAACAGCCGGAACCCACAGTTTAATATCGCTAACGAAGTGAGCGCGTTTTGCTATGGTTTTACTTATTGCACATTTGGGACCTCTTCGTGGTCGTTCCTATCCTTTATTTATTTCATGATTCGCTTCTCCCTACATATCTGAAGATGCCATCTTAATACCAGCTTGAGACCTTCAAAATATAAGAGCTCGTAGTGTTTTATTCTGTTCTGGCTAAATTTAGCTTTACAATAAAAGTTTCTCAGAAAGAAGGGGAAAGGTTTCCATTTGCTCTAATGCTTCATAGTAGAATTTTGTTTTAAAAGCTAGGCTAAAAAATTGCCTAGTAATATAATAAATCAGTAATATTGCCTTAGGTTGACCTAACATGGACCAGAGTGGCACAGGACAGGACACAACATGAAGGAGGCCTATCCCCAGCAGTGGGAGGTAGAGGGCTGTGGATGATGATGATGATGACTACCTTAGTAAAGAAAGAGGTTCACAAAATGCATGTTTATTGTATTCATAAGCTTGCTTTGTAAGCTTGCTGTCCCAAATCTCTTGGAGAAAAATTCTACGGTTCCATAAATTATAATTAAACTTCGTGAACTAATAAATATCATTATATGTGTTTCCTCCATATGTTACTCCATATAGAAGATTACATAATAGTGCTAATTAGCATGTGTAATGTACATAAGTGGGTAAATGCTATCGACGGAGCATGCATCTTGGCCGAATTTCGTAAAAGTGTGCCACTTACAGCGAAGATAAATATTACAACCAAGCTTCGTGCTATAAAAAGAACCGTGTAACGTATCGTGGCAAGTTTATTATAAATGCTAAATTATGTGTGTTTGTTACCTCTTCCAACTCTTAAACTTGTTATCACTGGCAAAGTGGAAGGGAAAAGACCCCGTGGCCGAAGCCCAATGCGTTGGTCTGACCAGATCCGCACCACTCTCGACTCTACAGTCTAAGATGCTCTCCGGGTGGCCGGAGATAGGACAAGATAGCGTAACATCGTGAGGAAAAAAGTCATAGATAGAGGAGGTCACGACCCTCAGATATAAGGACCACGACTGATGGAGGGTTTACCTCTTCACGCCTAAAAGGATTGTGCTGAAATCTGGTGTATGGGTTAGCTTAGACTCTGGAGTTTTATATACAAGTTAGAGAATTTCACTCTACTAGAAAAATTCTCTACTTGTGAATATTTGCCACAAGTAGAGCTGACCTTTTAAAGTCAGAAGATCTTGGCATAAAAACACGCTAGTACTTCTCCATGTTTAGCCATTTTTCGAAATTTACAAAGATTATACAGGACTCATGTCATGTGTACAGATTGTGTATAATTTTAAACAGCTCCCGTGATTCTATGAAAATAATTTTAAAAATCTAGATATTTTTACCAAGAACAGGTCAATAACACAATATCTCCAAGACATCCCAATAAATATCTGTCTGAACCAAAAATCCTAACATTTTAAACCTAAACCAACGAACTAAATCGCCGTGTCAAATTAATTAAAATATTTACATAATTTATAGCTTTACGTAAATCTTACACATAATGTCGCCATAATATCGTACCTCATGTTTATCAATATAATTTAAAATATTTTAGTGAAACATCGTAGTCGTATATATACATATACATACATGTATGAATACCTATAGAGACATCGAACTTTGGCACTGGAATTTTAAATAACTGTAAAGATATGTATATAACTATAAAATACGCTGAGATATTATTCTTGTGAAATCATTCACGGCATTGCTATTTTTAATTTAAATATTGCGTAAGAAATATTTACGCTTCTTTTCTTAACTTATAATATGATCTTAAAATGAGCTATGTTTTCCCAATTCTCGGAACCTTAATTTATTTTACAGAAAATGTATATGTAATATTTCTTGTCAACTATTCCATTAATATAATTTTCACACTCTTAAATTGCTATCCATATTTTTTGTACCCTGTATATAAAAGACACAGCTATTGAGCTAAGACATAATATAATATTATTATAAGTTAGTTCAAAAATAAATACAATTTTGAGGATTAAAATAACCATACAATAAAGCGTAACAAAATTCCAAGGTCTCTTGAATAATCATTAGTAGGTAATATTTACCCAAAATACAAAATCTTAATTATTTAACCACTCCGGATATCTAAGTATAAATTGGATGAATACAATAGCAAATACAATTGCCACAAAAAACATATCCGCGTTTCAAATAATGTAATGCGTATGTACATAACATGTAGAGGCATGAAGAGATTCAATTAGCTTTTCAGATTTATTACTTGAACGTTTTACTGTTTACGCTTTGTTTTTAGAACTGTTTTTTTAAGTAACTTATACGACAGAAAAGTGTGCTGTTTTTTTTTTCTTTTTATTTAATAAGTGTTATCAAATATCTGATAAATTAAAAGCTCAAAAGTCCTCTCTCAAAGCTTACACTATAAGTCGTAGTTACAGGTCATCATGATTTTTGCATGGCCTAAGAAAATGTTCTAAGAACAGCCTCCAAAATACACCTGATATAGATGTAATTTTTTTATCATTAATATTTATGGGCTTCACTCTGTACGCATACAATAATTATGTAGGTGAGGCAGTCAAATAATAATATTGTATTGTATATCCACCATTTTAACATTTACACAGTTTTCTTAAAAGTAAAGATACTTATAATAAGAGTGCGAGATCAAGCCTGGTTTTGTAACCACAACACCGATACGACATAGTAATGCATTCCCCAAATATGCGTCCCATATCATTTCGTACATCACAAACTCTGTCTGACTTGACGTGACTGACCCTTCGGAAGCACCAATCAAAGTAAGTTACAGATAATAACTGTACCATACCATTACAGTGATTATATCACTGAGGAAGTGAACTCGGACAATAGACTGACTGACTGCTTTATGTAATTGCTACAATTATGGCTGTATTGTAGACTGAGGTTACTGACAACTTAACTATTTTAGCTAATTATGTTAAGTACCATTGTATTGTGTGGTTATTGATTTTATCTTTTGTGTGGACAGTAATAACTAACTTAGTTTGTTGAGCCTATTTTTAGAAATAAGAATTAAGTTGTATTGAAAATTTCCTGTATAGCAAAAGGACTAATATCTAAGCTAGGACTTAGATCTAAGAATTAGGCAAAAATTATGATCTTCCAAGGCGCGTTGATAAATAATTATTGTCAGATAATATAGCAAATTTAGTTATTTGTGTATATTTATTTCAAAAATGGTTCATCTCAGTACTGGGCAAATGCCTCCTTTCTCTAATAAATATAAAAATTGTTTTTGAAACTGCTGGAATCTGAGTTTAAAACAGAATCGATGATGAAAAATTCTTCTAAACATCACCAAAATAACTACTAAGTATCTAGTTAATTATTCCGTGCCTCTACAAATAGTCGCCACAGTAAGGTCGCATCGTTTTCAATGAAAAACGTGGGAAAGCACCTCCTCACTACAATAATGTAAGTACTAACAGTCCTCTGGAGGCCGTACAACCTAACGTATAAATATGTAGGCAGAATGGCCAGATAAACTCCCCGACCCGACCCGATTTCCCTTTGTGAACAGTACTTTATGTGGCTCATTTCAGTTTCAAATGTTTTTAAGATGATGATTTGAACTATTCTTAATTTTTTTTTTTTAAGTTTTTGAAATACTATAAGATGACTCTTATAGTAGGTATTTCTACATGAAGCGTGAACTCACACTTATAATGTTATTATTCATTAATGCTAAAAATCAGTGATCTTTTACTTTCGTATATAATAAATATTAATAAAATTATTCTATGTTACTACTATGAAAAGTAACCCTCTAAAAGAAGAAATCACGAAAAAAACAGTTAAAACCATTACACCTCGTGACCCTGTTTCGGTCAGTAGCTCATTTATTTATATGTCCTGTCCCTGGTGGCTCTGATCTGATGATTCTCATACTCACATATTAAAAAACCAATCTAACTTTGTTAAATAACCTGTGATAGTAACAAACTCTTAAACAATAGCTTCATTGAAGGCTAGTTACAAACACTGGACAAATCAGAGATTAGGACACAAAACGTATGGGACCCTGACGTTGAATAGCTTAGCTATTTTAAAATGTTTACAAGACACATTGTTAGATTATAATTATTTATATTAAAAATACAACCTACTTTAAGAATTAGGTAGGTACAGCATAAAAATCTTGAACAAGTTATTAATTTCATCCCCTTTTTTTCTCACGCAGAGGTAGATTTTTTTTCAAATTTCATATGGGAACCACACGGGGAACCCTTCAAATCCAAATTCAATTAAATTCGGTAAATAAAAATATCAGCTGCTGTTTAGTGATTTAACTCGCTTAACGTCATTCTAAGTTTCAGTTATATTTGAGCGTAAAGTGACAAACATATTATACGACACACATCCATAAACATTCCGATTCATATTTTTCATAGACAACCTCCGTTTTGTAAATTTCTGATTGAACACCTCTTTTAAAGTCAGTTAACTCAATCGGTCAAGTGACTAGCTCTACCGTGGCCCCAAATAGACAATGACATGATTTCCATGTTTGCTTTACCTACAGACATATTTACCTAAGCAAAGTAGATTTAGACCTGTCGGCTAAGTCCATAAGTTCAACTCGTATAAACACTGGCCTAACGGAAACGTTAATTTACTACCTACTTGTTATTCTGCTACAGTGCCAGTACATGTTAAATGTTTTGCTAAATAATACACATACATAAATAGGTATCTACACAAAACTTTCAAGCTTTCGCAAATTTTGAACAGCCATTTTGCCATGGGTTGAATTTCATATTTCTTCTATACATATTTCCTCCTCATTTACCCCTTTAGGGTTGCTTTAAAAAGCTCATTTAGTGGATGCCTATGTCATAATCTTAAGCTATACTCGTCTTCTATTCTATTTTTAGCCTCAGCTTATGCTTATGCAGCTCTATGCTGAGCAAAGGCCTCAATTTCCATCATTCTTATCGATCCAGTGCTACCTCTATCCCGCCTCATATGTGATTCAAGATTAAAGTCTTCACGCCATCACATTCAACCGGTAGGCGATGCCGTGAACTTTCTGTGGCGACTTTACTTATTATTGTCCTCCTATAAAAATAAAAATAAAATATCCTTTTTTTTTTTTCTTAAGAAGCACCTTTATACAAATTTTCATGACAGTGCTTAATAACATTGATTTCCAATAGATAGTCAATGTTAAATTTTACCTGTATAATATAACGATATTCAAAACAAAAGAATATTCGTAACAAAAAGAATTGGACTTGCAAAAGAGTGAAGCAGTACCTATATATTCATAATATTTTGAAACATCTCATTTTATGGTGCGCAGTTAGGTAAGCATACGATTTGTTAAATGATTTACCTTAACTTTTATTATATACCATCTTTTATTACGCTTTCAGACACTAAAACTTTAAAATATAATTTATAGTCGTTTGAAATCACGTGTTAATTGCTGTGCCATCTTTCTATACAAATACATAATTGCTTGGTTTAAATGTAACCTCTTTCTGAGCTTGCATCATTCTACATGCAACTACATATTGTGACAGAGCCTTAAAAGTTCCATTCTTAAGTTGTTGGGCTTTTAAGACTTCTATACAAAGTTGAATTTCACAATAAAATGAAAGAGAAAAGAATTTTCCACTCAATTGGTAAAACCAATTGTTTTAGGTCTTGACCAGAGGGCCTATTGGCTATCGCAAATCGACATGTAAAACACTAGAATCCATAGACAACATTGCGTACATTACTTGCTTAAACCTCCTCATTAATATGAGTAAAGTAACAAAAGCAGCAATGTACATAGAAGTTGCCATCAATCGTAGTGGGTGAGAATTACCCAATAGCCCCTCTGGCCTATTGTTGCACTGAATATTGGAAAACGTTACTTATAAATGAATTTATTTATCGTTTTCTATCAACAAAAGGGAACCGTGAAATTCAATTTACGACAATAAGATTTTAAAAATTTAACAGGCATTATTTTGAGTTATTTATATACGCAAGATCAAGCCAAGCATATAAATTAAATATAGAGTAGTGTAATTAATGGACTGAAAAGTCATAACACCTTATTATGTCTCTTAAGTAAGAAGCGTTGGCGCACTGCACCTAGAATTATCGACCGAGCGAAGCGAGGTCTTAGAGTCGAGAGCCGCGAAAAGCCTGCGTTACGACCAGTTTAGCGGTTGACCTCTGGCGTTTAGGTTTGATCGACATTTACTCAAAAACGGTTAATCCAAATTAAATGAAACTTTACACACAAGTTAGATAGGTTAATAGAATAATTTTAGTGAAAAAAATAGCGAAATAGATCTTAGGGTTGCAGAGATATAGGTGACTTAAAGTCTTTACGATAGGTCTGACGATAATTTCAAAACTGGTGCTCTGATATTTTTTTTTCTAATATACACACATTTTTATAACCTACATAAATATATTATCAAAAGTGTATGTTTGTATGTATGTTTGTTACGCGATAACTTGAAAACCGATGGTCCAATCTTTATGAAACTTTGCAAATACGTAGTTAAAGTCAATAGAATTTTTAAGTTCGAACATCAGCCAAATCGGTCGAAGGGTTCTAGAGTTATAGAAAATGCTTAATTACAACGTTACCAAAGTTCCAATCTTAATGGAACTTTGCGATCAGGTAGTATAAGCTAAAAGAATTCTCATGTACGAAAATGAGCCAAATCGATCCAAGGGTTGTAGAGTTATAAAGATGACTAATTTATAATGTTTTGCACAATTTGTTAGAAACATTAAGTTTGAGAAAGATCCTACAGGCAAGAAAGAGCAGGCAAGTAGATCAAGCTAAAGAATTAATAGCGATAAAGTTCAATAATTCGAGAATTTCAAGCAATTTATCTTATTTTCAATAACATTATTTTTTAGTAGGTACATTGCGTAATACCAATAATTGCGTCAATTATAGTCCGGCCGCCTAAAGTTTGCTAATGAGATAGGTGTCACATACATGTAGGTAAGTACACGTTTTGTGCTGTTTTTTTAATCTTTTTATAAACCTCATTTCGCTCATTAGACCAGGGTAGATCCCTTTAAAAATAATAAAAAGTAAAAAAAAATAATAGTAGGATGAAACCCGTTAGAAAAGGAGGGGAATATTATAAAAATAAAAGGAAAAATAATTTACGGGCGATCTGAGGTCGGGAAGGGGATGGGGGTGAGTTTTTAAGGGTAAAAAACGGTTTTTCTCGATTTTCGGCAAAACTAAAAATCCTATCGAAAAAAGTTAAATGGCAAAGTTGTAGGTAATAAAAAGATTTAAAACTTTTGTATATACACTTTTTTCACATAACCTCAAAATTGATGTGAAAAATTCAAAAAACAAGTTTTTGGTTTTTTATTTTTATCTTTTACAAAAATTATTTTTTTTTAACGAAATTTGGTGAAAACTTACCTTTTTATGTCCCAAATACGCTGTAATTTATTTGATTAAAAATATTTATTTTTTCACCTTATTTTGAATTATTATCGAAAAAACACCCTAATTTCCAATCGAAAATTCACCCGTCAAAATATCAGTTTTTTTTCAAAAAGTTGGTATGGTTTCTGTTCGTTGAAATCTCTACTTTCCGATGGTGAAAAAAAAATATGTTACTACAGTAAATCTTCTCAGAAAATGCAAAAAAAAACGACCTCAGATCGCCCGTAAATTATTTTTCCTTTTATTTTTATAATATTCCCCTCCTTTTCTAATGGGTTTCATCCTACTATTATTTTTTTTTGTTTTAAAAATTATCGACCCTGGTCTACATCGATAAAATATAATGTAATTTAATCTAAGTAAAATAAAAATAAAGTAAAATAGTTATTTAAAATAAAAACGTTATTAATAGCGTTATTTTATGCCCATCGCTAATGGCAAGCAACCAAAGTTGGATTTAGTAGTATAGGCATAATTATAATATAATATTATTATGACGACATAACTACGTCACATTGCCTAAAATTTTGTATAAATTATCCCGAACACAATGCACCGGACTATAACTCGCTGTCAAGTAAAATAATATTTTACAGTGGCCGTAGCATGCCAAACGAGATCCCGCTGAAATGTCAAGCGTAGAACTGTCATGCCATACATTGTAGTTTTGTGAATGTATGGGATGACAGTTCAACTCTTGAAGTTTGGTCGGGATTCTGTGTGGCATGCTACGGCCACTGGTAAAACATGAAAGTGGAGACCATAAACAATAATAAGCAGGTAACAATGTCTGTGGAAGTGGTGATAGAATAAAAAAAAACTCGCTGAATCGTTTTGTTATAAAATATAATTTAAATACATAATTTATATGAATACATACATATATCATCGACCGAGCAAAGCGAACTCTTAGAGTTGAGAGCCTCTGCTTTTTCGCTGGCAGTAAGGTTATTTGAGTAGTCTGTCTGCATAACTTTTTAAAACTTAGAGTAATTGTTTGTGCCGGCACATTCAACAATAAAGGTGCACGAGCACACCATACACACCATAATGCATCGCGGGCCGCTGGTGGCTCTCTCCAAAAAAGTCAGCAAAATGTTGAGATCACTACGTACGCGCCCATCCAAATACGTACGCACATAATATTGCTTAACTTTGATGTTTACGTACTTTAAATAGAGTCAGAGCCATTTTTAAATGAATTAATTCAAATGTAATATCTTTCAGAAGTTTTCCCGAATTTAAAATATATGCACTTATAGTCTGCCAAATTTCATAAATATATGGTATCGGCAAGTTTCCTATGAATGTTGATTTATTCAGAGGGTCAAAAAAATGTACCTACGTTTTTGAAGGATAAACGGGTGTATTTTTTCTACGTTAACTTAGAAGTTTAATTTTACGGGTACCAAGCGGCCATAGACCTGTGTATTATGGTAAAAATATACAATTCTACGGGATGTAGAGTATAAATGGGTCTTGACAGACATACGGATGACCAAGTGATCCTATTAGGGTTTCGTTTTTTCCTTCAGAGGAACGAAACTCTAAAAAGGATTATATTCTAAAAATCTCGGTACGTAGGTTTATTGAGTTTTAATTTCTCTGAATTTTTGTATTTTGAGTTTTAATATTAATGTTAAAGTTCTTGTATTAGGAATTAGGATATATTTAGTCGAGGCCTAAAGTCTAAGGTTTACCACGGAAATTGGGCTGCGAGGTCCCAGTTCGAGGCGAACTACTAGTACCTCTACATCATTGTAATATCCTGGGTAGAACTGTACTGATATTATATATGGGCAGCGGTATCTCTTACCATCAAGAGAACGTCTTGCTCGTCTTCTTACTTTGATGTATAATAAATAAAGAGAAATATAAACAAACTAGCTTGTGCTCGCTGCTTTGCCCACGTGGTAAAATCCTTTCTTAGTAGAGGTCTACATCATAGAACCTATCTACGCTACGTTCCAAATTTCAAGCGAATCCGTTCAGCGGTTTGAGCTGTGGGTTGATAATCAGTAAGTCAGTCAGTCAATCAGTCACTCTTTCTTTTTATATATTTAGAAGATGTATACATCATACATAAGTACTACATTAATACTTACATTACCTCTATATTATGGTTTATAATAATATACTAAATTTAATAACAACGCAAAGGGTTGAAACTTTTTCTCTCACTTTTATTAAGAAATTCAGTTTTATATGGATGTCGTAGCCTCAAAACTCTGTCAAAACTAAAAACAAGTGGCCTTGAGCTCGCGCTCGCGTGCTTTTTGTTACTAACGCCGAAATGAGTTTTTATAAAGTAATTAAATTCGTGATGCTCTTCAAAGATGCCGTTACTTTTTGTTTGGTAATTGTGGCATTCAGTAATTGTGGTATTCAAGTTACGTGTATTAAGTTAATAAGTTAAGCAAACGTACCTTTAATTAGTATATTTTCAATGTTGATTAAGATTACTTAATAAAATTAATGTTTTTTTTTTTGTATTTACAACAAAAACACGACAATATAACATAATTCAAAATATTTTATTAAAAATGTGCTCAACGAAATTTCATCCCCAATTTTTCCACAATTAGGGATGGGACCTTAGAGAAAGACTCCATTAAATTAGGAACATAAAAATTTTGAAAAGAACATAGAAAATATTAAAATAACATACTCTGAAATGACAACAACATAAACACCAACATAGACATAAATAAAACATAAATTTCAATAATAATATACAGTCCATCTAAAAACCAATTTTTGTTTGTAGTTGCTTAACAACAATATTTTCTCGACTAAATTTATCTCAAACTGTACAAATTAAACAAACCTTAAAAAAAAACAGAATAAAAAACCTAGATTTCACCTCATCAAGCATAAAACTAGTAAATGTTTAATTTCCTAACAGTGGTTGTCCAATAATGGCGAATGGCGCTACAAATTCTAACTAGATTGCTTGGCGGATGATTTTACGGTGCACTTGGGTAATGCTACTTGAGGCAATGTTTGAGTTACTAAATACTTGAATAATTACTTGTTATTCACAGTTTAGGCTCTTTGGAGGCTATATTTTGTGAGAAATGTTAAGTTACCATTGTGCTTTTAACGTAGCCATAATTATTTAGGCTACTTACCAATATGTGGCCTATTTAGACTGATGTAAAAAACAGATGGAACCTAAGTATTTATTACTTTCTCTATTCTATTTTCATTTCTATTAGAGGTATATTCGATCGCTTATTTACTATTGAGTATGGTACTATTATATTATATTTCACTAGCTTATATGCTCGCGGCTTTGCCCGCGTGGCCAAATCCTCTTAGCGGATTCTTAGCGGATGTCTACGCCTTAAAATCTACCTGTATGTCAAATTTGCCAAATTTCAACTCAATTCGTCCAGCGGTTTGGGCTGTGCGTTGATAGATCAATCAGTCAGTCACTCTTTCCTTTTATATATTAAGATTAACTTTTAAAATTAACGCACCAAAGAGCAAAAATTATCTTTAATACATATCGTTTAATTCCTCGTACTTATGTCGTCTTGTCTTTTAGGTTTTTATGGTTCATAAATTTAAGTATCCAATTTGTCTCAGCCAAAATTACTGGTAAGTTGTAAAAAAAGTTATAAATTAAATAAATAAAGAATAAAATAGAGATTTCTTTTAGCGAAGAGACCGCCAATTGTTACACGTATGTCGAAATTGTGTTTTAGTTTTAAGTTTTTTGTTTATTTGTGGTGGTTCTATAAAGAGTTTTCTATTCTATTCTAAATAAATTATCTCGCACTGACACCAATCATAATAATGCATAACTACAAAATAAATTTTAACAGCATTTTTGTAAGGAACCAACCATTATTAACTAGTAGTTCGCCTCGAACTGGGACCTCGCAGACCTAATTTCATTGAAAATGTTAAAACCTTAGATTTTTAGGTACCTATACCTACCTAAAGGTAAAAATATAGGGTTTACAATGTGTATATATTTATGGAAACTTTAACTTTAATAATACCAAAATTCAAATTAATTGAAACTCAAAATACCTACGTAACGGAAATGTTTTAACATGATCTTCTTTATCACTGTTCTATTGTTGTGATCAAAATTTCAATAATAATAGAGCGATATAATATTATTAAAGGATATGCGTATTCACTTGATTAAGAAAATTATAGAATAAAAGAATACATTTACTTTAGGCTTTAGGCGCTAGCATTCAATTATGTAGAGTTAGTACCTACCTAGTGCAGACAGACGAATGAAATGTGGCTGCGGCCCGTAGTTGTAGCTCTTGTATAGAAAAAAAATTACAACCACTGGATTAGCAATTATTATTTTTATTTTGCTTTTGTAATTTAATTTTGGATAGTAAATTTAATTTTTAATTATTTTCTAATTTGATAATATTGTAAATGCTAATTATTGAAAAACTGAAGAATTTATTTTAATTTATACCTATATATATGATTTAAGATGTGTAATATGGGCTGTGTGTCCGAATTCAATGATTTTTATTTTTATTTATTTATTAGAAGAATCGAAATGGCTTCTATCAGATTTTTTAAACGTTTTTAATGAGCTAAATATTATAACCATTAGATTGATATTACTAATAATAACTACTCGTAACATCACATCACCCTGAAAAAAATATCTAGTTTTACTTGTGTTTTACAACAAACCAATACCGCGACTTTACGACTATACTACCTATTATTGATATATTGTAGCAAATTCCAACATTTTTGTCGTAGCTTAGCGTAGTACCTATCTTTGATCTAATCTGTGATCTCTAATGGTATGCCATTCAAACGAACACAATTTAATTTAATTATAATTCATATTTTAAATAAACCCTAACAAGCGCAAGTTGGACTTGCCCCCTTTTTTTTTGTTCAAAAAAGTCAGCAAAATTTGAGGTCACTGGGTTACCTATCTAAATACGTACGCGCATAACATTGCTTCACTTCGATCATTAGGTACTTTTAAATAAAGCCATTTTTTGAGCATATAATATGAATTAATTACATAATATGTAGTCATCAGAAGTCATTTTAATAGTCCTCAGATCATCATCATTTTAATAGTACTATATAGCATACCTAAATTTAAGGATAATAATATTGAACTCTCGAATGCTTGGATATTACTATAGCTATTATGTGAATACTTGAAAATAGGTAAATTAGGTATTACTTCCACTTTATGGGCCTATCCTGCATTCTGCGATCATTTAAATTCATATTATTATATTATGTCAGTTCTCATGTAAACATTGTAATTTAATAATCTCTATAGCTCTACAACCCTTACAGCGATTTGGCTTATATTTGGACTTGAGGATTATCTTAGTTTGTACTACTTGTTTGCAAAGTTCTATCAAGATTGGATTAACGGTAACGTTGTAATCAAGCAATCTCTATAACTCTAAAACTCTTTGACCGATTTGGCTCATGTTCGAACTTAAAAATTCTATTGTTTCATACTACGTGCTTGCAAAGTTTCATAAAGATTGGACTATCCCTTTTCTAGTTATCGCGTAACAAACATACATACAAACATACACTTTTGATAATATATTTATGTCAGTTATAAAAAATGTCTATATATTAAAAAAAAAATTATCAGCGCACCAGTTTTGAAATTATCGTTAGACCTATCGTAAAAACTTTAAGTCACCTATACTCTGCAATTCTGGAGCCCATTTGGCTATATTTTTTTTATTAAAATTATCCAATTACCCTTCTTAACTTGTGTGCAAAGTTTCATTTAATTTGGATTAACCGTTTTTGAGTAAATGTCGATCGAACTCAATCACCAGAGGTCAACCGTTAAACTGGTCAAAACGCAGGCTTTTCGCGGCTCTCGACTCTAAGACCTCGCTTCGCTCGGTCGATTATTTCCTACACACAACTTTCACCAGCTCGTTATGTTATCTAGACTTTCATAAACTGAGCTAGGTTGCAACAGCAATTACATTAATTAATCATCATTTTCGGTCTAGATTTGCGCCACGAGTTGCGCAGTTGGTGATGAAATTGTGCACTTTATCACGGACTGGTGTTGCGATGTTCCGGATCTACTTCCGTTGGGAAATATTTACTTTTTTTAATAACTTGGGAATAACAAATTGATTTGTGAGTGTGACTTCTATCATCATTAACTTTGCATGGATCTCTTTTTATCACTTAGCAGTAAAACACTTCTGAGGAATAAAGGAGGAGTTATTATTTATATCCTTCGCCAAAATTAAATCAAACTACTTACTGTTACTATTCTACTTTTTTGCTTTAATGTGACATTTAAGTGGTTTGTACTACTGTAAATCCGATGTAATGTATGTTTTTTTTTTTTGGACCGCCAAACTGACCACAACACATACATATAATATTATGGGAACAGCTTGACATACACAGCTTAACATTGTGTGCGGTCTTCTTGAGGCGGTATGTAGAGACTTGACGGAATTATACCAATTTTATATGTGACATCGGCTTTAAGGAGTAGGTAGGTAATGGAGGGCGGGCGGGTTGTACGTCCGCTGAACGTAGCGGAAATCTAAAGATACTATCTATACACAATATACAGTACCGTTTATGAAAAATACCGTCTCTCCAAATCATCTTTAAATGGATAAGGCCAAATATAATGAGCGGAATATTCTTTACAAATGTGATATTATATTCCGCAACGCCTAAACCATTTGGGACCTAAGTTTTGTAACCACACAACTTTATAATAGAAACAGATACCGTGCACTTAATTCAAATAGAAGTAATATGCAATTAGTACCAAAAGTAAAAACGTACCTTATAGAGTTCTAAGTATACCAAGCCTGTATCGTTGCAAATTGCGTTAAAATCTTTAATAATAATTTTGTACAGTAATTTACAAGTTTAAGTACCTCACTATCGAATGTGTATTAATTACCTATCAAATGATAAATGACACCGCTAAGGCCGTACAAGAAAATTTTAACCCAGACTATTAAAGGAGTCATTGATAGCTAGGAAAAGATGCGTGAAAGGATTTAAGGAAGCAGTAAGAAAAAACAGGAAGCAGTAGACGAACTAAAAACAAAAGAATGCAATGTTACACTTCTCCTTCACTAAAATTAAAATAATTTAAAATCGTCTTAATAGTTAGTACATACCTATCTCGGAATCATTTTCTTTGACGCGCGGTATCTGTTATTATTACAGTAATTTACTTTAGAAACGTTACGGATATTTAGAGTCGGTTTATCAGATTTAGAAGACGTTGCCTCACTCCAGGAGCTCATTAATCTTCGTGGAAAGCTTGCAAGGTCGCTTGTTACTATTTATCACTTGTACTGCTAATACGAGTATATCGTGGTTTTGGAGCAATTAGAAATTGGCTCTTTATTACTTTTACATTACTTTAGATAGGATTGAATAACTTTTTATAGAACACAATAATAATTAAGCGACGAAAAAATGGACGAGGTTTAAAAGTCGACGCGTATTTTTTTTTATAAATAACATTCAACTTATAATGTGTTTTATTGTTATTTATTTATGTGTTGTTTATATCTTATTAATTTTTCTTTGTTATTGTGTGATGAAAATACGACTTTTTTTTGTTATGATTAAAAATAGACTTAGTAAAATGTATAATGAATTACCTACCATCTCAGTTTTAGAAAAACTTTATTAATGTTAAGGAATTCCCATACCTTATTTTACCGGTTTTAGGTAATAGATTGGTAATAGATAAGTATATTTTCATGGGAAATAAATCCAATGTCTATTGTTTTTGTTCATCTCTTTTTTGGGTTTGTTGTGACGCAAATATTATTTTTAATTAGGTGAGAAACAATTTGTATGAATGATTTCATCAGTGGATTTTCCATTTATTTAGACTAAAACTCTTTAAAAGGAGCATTAAATAGTCTAGAAAATTTGGGAATATTTTTCCCGATCGACGATCGTCACCACGGGAATCCACATGGGGCAAGCAGGAATATAATATTATTATCTCATATAAAATGTTTAAATTATAAAAAAAGTTTTAAAAATGTTATATGGCGTAGATTTTAGATAAGAGTATCATCTTAATATGTATACTCTATCTATCAATAGGTAAACTCGTTGAACATATTACTGTTATGTAAATCCTACTGTTAAATTGTGGGCTCCCTCGGCACAGGCCCAGCCTAGTGAGGGAGTCACAGATTCTTACACATAATATAACTCTAGAAATATAATACATAGTGCTAATGTTTCTGTATTGCATGCTCTTTAGCTAAATAAAATTTTTTTCATTTTTTTTTTTTTTTTTTCATCTTCATCCTTATTAGATAATCTCGTTTTTTTTATTATTATTAAGGTAACACGAATCATTTCAATCAGATATGTATTATTTTGACTTGAATTCCTCATATTATGATCCTTGGGATATTTTGCTATTTTTGTCTGATATAAAATCCTATTCACTAAGTAATAAGAAAAGATAAGCGGCAGTGCCACAAACCCGTTAGTTTCTCCTTTACAATGCTAATGCACTATTCATTGGTAGAAGTGCACTTATTTCTCTACCTCTAGGAGGTCATCTTAGTAATCAGTCATGTTTACGACTTCGTATGTAAGTCAAGTACTTGGACTAAATGATGTACCTTTTTCGTGACAAGGTTATAATTTATTAGGTACCTAATCTAAATGCATAAAAGGTAGGTGTGACTATTTATATTTCTATTTATTATCATTAAAATGTACCTACTTCGAATTTTTATATTTTTTCTTGCTTTGATTGGTTGTCTGGAAGAGATCGCATTAGCAATAAGGCCAATAAATGTATCTGTTCTTTTTTTAATAATTTATGATATTGCAATCACAACGTTCAATAAAATTTTAAGATGCCATGAAGAACCTGGGTTTCTTACGTCCAAATTCGTGTTTCGTATCGCTTACTGAGAAATTCTAACAAAATGTTGAAAAAAAATCTTAAAAACCCTTCCAGTACGCAATTTCATACATTGCAACTTCAAGTTTTTTTTCATCTATTGGTAACTCCGAAATAATAAATACATTATCTTTTACATGTAATTCACACAATGGCTGCGGCGGCGTTTTATAGAACTATACCAGGTGCCTGAAATTAATTTTGTTTGGAAAAATCCTTTGACAAAACTCAACGTTTGTATTTTTTAGCACTCGCGTTCCCACCTCAAAAACACAGCAGTTGTGAGTTGTGTTTTCAGCAGTAAATGTGTTAAAAGAATATCGTTTTGCTACGAACATCTTGTCTTCCTACAAAGTCACGTAGCTTCTGGTGTATTCAAAACAGGTAGTGAACACTTCTGACATTTCAAGCAGGATCTCTAAGCTCATGGAAAATCAATATACCTAATTACACCAAAGAATTAGACAAAAACTCAATCGTACCGAGTATAATAATATGCACGCAGATGGTTTACAATACAAAAAATATAATTCGTGACTTGCCCGTCAACACGAGGTAAATACGGATAAATATAGCTAATTGTTCAACAATTACGATTTAATTAAAATAATGTACGTATCTAAATACAACCTCAGTTGTTATATTACTAAATTGCTAACTCATATTTAACATTTAGTTTTTATTCGCTGGTTTCGTCGGTCCAAGTAAAATTACACATAATCTTAAAATAGATAGTCTATTAATATACTCTGCATTAAAACACTATATAAAATACCTAAGCAGAAAGTATGCATGGTAAGCAACTTTTATAATATGTACTATATAAATATCGATTAATTGTTTCATATTATATCGATCACACGATATAAGTATTTACTTTACCTACTGATACTAGACCCCAATAGGTACCAATCATAAAACTCGTTGGTGTAGCTCATCCAGTTTTAAAATACACATATCTGCAATACAAAACGTTCTTCACGTTAAGTAGGACATCGCGCACTTTAAGATTGGACGGTCTCTTCAAATAGAAGGTCACCAGTAACAAACCATACAATACCATGTACCATCTGAGATTAAAATAAAAATGGAAGATACGGTACAAGCGTCTCGCAAATGGCCCGCTGTAATTAGGTTTATGCACACTACTTTACTTCGGCGCGAGTCGGCGCGGCTGCCACTTTCCGACCCAGCAGGTCCAAGTTTACGATTAAAGATCTTTATTTCTCAAAATAAATTAACAATTCACTTATATACTGTATTATCTGTAAGTAAGATATACAATACTTACAGATAATTATACAGTATTCATCTAAACTAATTAAATAGTGTAAGTGAGTAAACAAAAACTAAATACTACAGTAGAGTAGTAGGTAGGTACTTACCAACTACTTACTATCTTAAAATTATTAGGCATACAAGATAAAAAAAGTTTGTTAAAAATAAAATTAAAAAATATCTATATAGCAATGCTAGCGTGTACTGTATCTTCCCCTTTTCATTTAAATCTAAGTGTACCATGTATATAATAGGTACCTACGCTACGTAAAGAGCTCACGAACTCGGTTAAAGGGTCACATGCATGTTGCAAAGGCTGACTTTTACATGTGTTGTGTGATCTGTAGCCTCTCAGATGCCGCACATTATGAATGATCTACGGTCTATGGTTGTGGTGTTGAAATGTTTTTGATGTTTGCGGAAACGCCGACTGGGTCAAAATTCATTGAGAGATTGATATGAGTTGTTGACTTCTTAATACTTAACAGTACATAGAAAAATCTGTTTAAAATAATTATCAGTTTTACTCACTGAAATGTAGCTTATAGGTATGCCATTTTAGGGTCTGAACTACGAGTCTACAGTCGACGTACTACGTACTCAATCATTCAATATTATATTAAACAAATCAGATTTTTTAATCAGTACGTGTTACTAAGACTTAAGGTAGCGAACATAAAATGAAAAAAATAATTGAAAGCTATCTTTTTTGAACCCGGTTAAAAATAAAAATAAAATCAAGTAGATAAGCCATATCAAAATGCTGATAAAACTGCCAAGCTAAGTTTCCAAACACAAAATAATACTTAGCTGTTTTCTTTTTGCGACAAAACTAAAATGCGAGCCATTAATAACATGTCGTACCTAGTAATTATGATCATCAATACCGGTGATAAGGAAAACGCCCACAGATACCATATATCCTTATAAATCGGATCCTTTTAATCGATGATTTAGAATTATTTTCGGCTCTGAATTCATTATGTTCCGAGAAGTGAGAAAGATCAGAGTTTACAATAAAAAGTAGACCTATAATTAATATTATTTTATATGAAATCATCTTATTTTTTCAAAATAAGACGTGCGTGCGTCAATTTTATATAACTTTTTTCAACGTGTTAAACAAACCGGGGATTCACCTGCAATTTCTTTTTGTAGAAATATTATACTTTATTTTGTTTTAACACTTGCCTATTTAATCTATACCTACTAAAATTAAATATTATTTAATTATACTCACAGTAGGATTGGTTTGAAGAAATCATAAAAACACTAACTGCGCCCAGTGGTTTTACCCACTGCACTGTAGAACATATTATGTTATTCCAGGGTCTAAGCTATCTCCATACCAAATTTCAGCTCAAACGGTCCACCCGTTTAAGCGTGAAAGAGTAACATATAGGCAACTGAAAAACGGGTAAAACCACTGGGCACAGCTAGTAAATAATAATGTTTTAAAGACCGCCCAAGTACTCATTAACCCATGAGCTTTTTGTCTAATTTTGACACCGGAATGCAGACACCATGTCAAGGTTTCAATCACTCATCATAGCACGTAGGTAGGTACATACAGTAGGTAGGTATGTACAGTAGGTAGGTAATTATATTAATTAATATATCACGTATAAATACATAGTTAATAACTTCCTGATTTACTGTGAGGTTCGTTTATTATGATTTTAGCAGACGTTGAGGTTTTAATTGATTTCTATTGAATTGTGTGAATGAATATGTAAATAATAAATAATAAGATGACTCGCGCAACTTCCTCTACATGTCTGTCATTTTTTTTAAATCATAAAGTAGCAGTTAGGCATTCATTGTTTCGACTTAAAGGATATGATCGAATTCAACAACTGATAAATTAGGGTAATGGTCAGACTTTTGAATTTCAAAACACTGTGTGTCGCTGTGTTTATTTGGAGAATCATGATGCTTACCATCTGGCTCTTGATTTGCTTATAATTTCACGCATAGCTATAAAAATACATAATAATCGGACAAGTCGTTTCGGAGGAGTTTAGCAAACAAACACTGGCACAAGAATGTTCAAGAATGTACCTATAGGTATGGGTATTAGATTTTTCTACTCTGCTAGTAGAAAATAAGGCCAATTATGAGCTAAGTGATTGTAACACAGATTTAGTGATTTAAATATTTTATTCATGATGCAATTCAAAGGAATATTAATCAAATATATACAATTTATACACCTAAATCGAGGTCAAAAATACTTGACACTTACGTTACATAGATTAATTACGTTATTTACTTGTGTAACTATAAATTGTCACTTCCGATAGTTTTCCAAATGTCTATTAGAGGTCAGTGAAAATATCAAGGCGATCTCAGGGTGAAATAGATATAGCGGTAGTCTATATAACCTATATAAATAGTTGCTATCAAAACTGAAACCTGTTTATTGTCCATTTAACCTTAGGCACCCATTTTTGTTAGCAGACATGAAATAGGCAAAGCCTCGGAAGGCATGAAACATGCCTTGATCTCAGCAGCTTGCAACTTTATTTCAAAGTCGAAATACATTATAATATTGAGCTGAGCTTTAACATGGGACTCTTCAAAAGGCAAGTGAATAGAGTGTTGAAAGGTAGGCAACGTACCAGCGGTACCCCTGGTATTGGAGGTATCCATAGGCGACGGTAGCCACTCACCATCAGGTGGGTCGTCTGAAAAAATATCTAAATGGTGGAATTTGTCGTGTCGTGTGAATCGGAATGGCGTTGATTGTCTACCAGATTAATGAATGAACAACTAAACCGTTGATTGGATTTCACTTATAAAGGCTCAACTAGAACCCCGCGCTGGAACGGTTCCATCGCCAATACAGTGTACCATGACCTTAATTCCCGTTCGCGTATAAACCAACAGAAAACATACCTGCAACAAACAAATAAGACTGTTCAAATAAAACATTTTTTAATGAAGCTAGAGCTGTTCCGAGAAAGACAAACATTGCGCTTGAAGGTTAGAGTCACATCCTGAGACATATCGGGGCCTAGATCGAGTAAACGTGCTGTACTAAGGGCATCTAGGATCTACAGGGTAAAGGTACACTTTGCTGGTTTAACACGAGTGTCTTGACAAAATGGCGTACATAATTCTTATTTCTTTCTTTTTCATAGCAATATTGCGGATTTGAAAACCATTATGGCACAACATTAATATAATCGTACATAAGTAGTAATTACAGGGCTAAAGAGTCTTAACATCCTATGACTCTTGAGTGAGAAGCGTTGGTGCAGTGCTCCTAAAATTTCACATAATTGTGAAATCCTAGGTAACACTGTACTGATTATGGGCAGCCGTTGTCTTTTGACATCGGGAGAGCGTCTTGCTCGTCTTCTACTTCTACACATAAAAAAAAAAAAGTAGGTAGGCATTTAGGCATAGAGTTTTCCGGCACAATAATTAAATAACAATGAGAATAATAATAAAAAATAACTCTTTATTGATACCACACGGAGAAAAGTAAAGCTTACAACCAATAAAAAAAACCATAAGCCAAGCTAATGGCTAATAGCTAATGTTACCAATTGGCGGTCTTATTGTCCTGCAAACAAAAGGTTTACATTGTGAAAATTGTAGTCTAGTTAAATACAAACCAAACGACCAGACGACCAAGTCATCTTCAGAAGAAATAAATAATTAGTTAAAGGCCAAAAAATATCTTGAAGCGTGCTCGTTTTAACGCAGAACTTACAAGTAAGCTCCACGGCTCACGAATTAATGACAACTGCGCATGAGTACGATAAGTTTACTGCCTTTCTCAAGGCTCGGTCGAAAGTCAAGGTGTGAGGTTATTTCCGAGATGAACCGGAAATTCATGATGACCCTTTAACCCTATATTATTGTGGAAAAATACTCTCTGTCTACAAGGGGTTCTGTCACTTATGTCATTATTAAATCAAAGGAGCATGAGCATACCGCTTTGTACTTCTCACACATACCTACAAAGTACATCAGTGGCGTCCTTTTATTTTCTGCCATTTTGGTTTCAGTTTTGCCCTTTAAATGTAAGATTTCAACATTAATAGCAATAAAATAGGGCTTGTTTTGATCCAGTGGAAGTTAAAACTTGTACGTGTAACAACTCTTAAATGGTATCGAATTATGAGCCAATATTTTTGATTTATGAAGTACAATCTGGTTTATCTACAACATATTAATATAATACTATACTAACATTTGTATAAAATTTCTATGTTCTGCAATAAACGCATTATTATTATTATTTTATTTCTATTTTTACCTAACCATGAAAAGGATATAACAATGCGGAAATACGGAATAGTAATAGCAAACATTAGGCACCTAACCATTTAGTTCCTTATCCCAAAAAGGCTACAATAACAGTTCCTACATGACATTGCACCTATAAGCCACAGTTAAGTTTTACCGGGGGTAGACTTCCTTTGCAGGAGGTCGTCTAGGTGGGTACCCCAACAGTGCCAGTTATTCTACCGCCTGAGCAGTGATGTGCAAACATTACTGTGCTCCGGTAGGAGGGCACTGTAGCTAGTGAAATTACTGGGCTAAAGAGTCTTAACATCTTATGACTCTTGAGTAAGAAGCGTTGGTGCAGTGCTCCTAGAATTTCACATAATTGTGAAATCCTTGGTTACACTGTACTGATTATGGGCAGCCGTTATCTCTTAACATCAGGAGAGCGTCTTGCTCGTCTTCTACTTCATAACATAAAAAAAAAAAAAAAAAAAAAAAAGTGGTCGGCCGCTTTCACCCGTGGAAAGTAAAAGTGACTGGACCGGTCCAAGAGTTCTGTTACGGAGGATGGCGCCCCTTTCGCTTCGAGGATTGCATCGAGATTATCTAAATCGAGATTATCTAAAACTACCTACGTAGGTTGGAGGTCATTCTATCTGCTCCGCCTATTTTTAATCGGGAATATTAGAAATGTCGGCTAAATCTGTTGAAAGTGCGATTCGCGAGCTAACTAAGACAGTGAGTGATCTAAAGAGCAAAGTTGTTGCATTGGAAAGTGTTGTTTTGGATCAAAATAACTTAATTAAAAAACTAATCAATGACAGTGTTCCAAACCAAAATGAGGGTAAAGGAAAAATAAATGCTCCAGCCCAGAGGCCGATACGTGACGCTCGCAATCGGGCTTTATCGGCAATCTCCGCTGGCACGAAGAAAACGGAGAGTGCGAGAAACTTATCGCCGTCTCTCTCTGTCGTCCGCGTTGAAAGAGTAGTAGGGAATGATTCACCGAGCGCGCCTACTACTCCGACTCCCGGCTCGCAGGTAACTCAGCTGGAGCCTGAGTTTGTAAACAATGTCGCGTCATCCCAGGCTTCCCTTGATGTAGGCGAAAATTCCGAGTGGGTGCAAGTGCAACGTCGTCCGCGCCGCCGGTCCCCGCAGAATGTCACCCGCGGCACGGCTACTGCGAGTTCGGCGGGATGCGCGTTATCGGCAGCGGAGCGCAAGTCCTATTTGCACTTGTACTATGTACAATCTGGTACTACTGAGGAACAGGTGTTAGCACATTTACGTAATATCTGTTCAGTAGATAATTGCGCTGTTGAATCCTTGAAGCCGCGAGGTGATTACGCTTCATTTAAGCTGTGTGTTTCTACTAAATATATGGCTAAGTATATGGCACCTGAACACTGGCCGGAAGGCGTTCACGTCAAACCCTGGCGGAGTGGCTTTCGTAAGCCAAATCAATAAAACTAATGTTGTCAGGCGAAAAACGTATTCTTTATTGTACCAGAACGTTCGAGGACTTCGCTCTAAATTAGATATTTGCAAAAAAGCAATACTAGCCGAGTCTCAAGATATGTACGCCTTTACCGAGACGTTTCTTACAAGTGGCGTGAGCGACGGTGAAGTGTTCCCTCCGGGATATAACGTACTGCGCCGGGATCGGCGCGGCGATGCCGGCTGGGGCGGCGTCCTGCTCGCGGTCCGTGAGCCTCATCACTTGCGCCAGATAACGGACGTCGACGGATATACGGACGATTTAGAATTAATATGCGGTTTAGTCAATCTCAAGTTTACGAAATTTATATGTGCAGTAGTATACATACCTCCCAGCTCTAATGACGAAAAATATGTTAAAACATTTGCAGTGTTAGAAAATTTAATGGTCAAATATTCGAAATTTAATGTTATAGTCGTTGGCGATTTTAATTTAAATTCGTGTAGTCAAAATGTTAATGTTCAGTTTAAATCAATGTTGGCTTTCTGCAAATTAAAACAATATAATTCAGTTTTCAATAAGTTCGGTAATATGTTAGATCTGGTCGTGAGCAATCTGAGCAGTGAGTGTATAGATGTGAGCGGTGATCAGGAGCCCGTGGTGCCGGTGGACTCGCACCACCCGCCGCTCGCCGTGAGCGTGCGGTGTGAGCGGCCCCGGCGCCGCGCCCGCCCGCCGCCGCACGCGCCTGGTGCGCACTGTTCGGACGCACCAACTGAGTGGAATTTTCGTAAGGCTGACTTTTATCTTTTATATACCAATATAGCGTCTATAGATTGGGAAGAATTATTTTTAATATCTGACGACGTCAACGTTGCAGTTGAAGTACTTTATAGTAAATTAGAAGCTTGTTTTGAGTGCTGTGTACCTCGTAAACATCCTTACAATTTGAATTCGCGTTATCAGTATCCCGTTTGGTTTTCTTCTGAAATTATAAATTATATAAAAAGTAAATATTTTCATTTGGTTAAATTTAAAGAGTTTCAGAGTGATTTTAATAAAGAAATGTTTAAATTTTATAGGCAAAGAGTGAAACAGCTAATTGATTTGGCGTACACTGACTACATCAAACGCACTGAACTAGATATTAAGGATAATCCGCGGAAGTTTTGGAAGTTCGTGAAAGAGCAGCAGTCTGCTAATCGTTCATGTACTGAGTTCGAATATGAAAGAAAACTTGTAACTGGCGTTGAAGCTGCTAACGCTTTTGTAACTTATTTTGAATCGGTTTTTTTAACTGAAAATTCTATTTTGTCTGCTGTTAACGCGGAGCGTGAATCAGTAACAAATTCCTTGTGCTCTCCACATATCTCAGTCGATAGCATTACAACTAAAGACTTAGCACTAGCTGTTAAGCGCCTAAAACCCCACTCTGCTGTAGGTCCTGATGGTATCCCGCCATTCGTACTGAAAGATTGCTGTAGGTACCTATCAGACGCACTGTTGCATATTTATAATTTGGCACTAAATACATGTACTTACCCGACCAAGTGGAAGATATCGCGAGTGTCCCCTATACCCAAGTCTGGTTCGGTGTCGAAAGTGGACAATTATAGACCTATAGCTGTTCTATCGACATTTGGCAAGGTTTTTGAGTCTATAATAAATCGGCACATCACCCAGCAGGTTAGGTCGCAATTAGCAGATGCTCAGCACGGTTTCAGAGCGGGCAGGTCCACCGTCACTAATCACATTAACTTTATTGATTATGCAGTCGCTTCAATGGATTTAAAAATGCAGGTGGATGCTGCGTATTTTGATTTCAAAAAAGCATTTGATCGCGTACATAATGACGTGTTGCTGGAAAAATTTTCTGCCGCGGGTTTTACACCCAAGTTACTAAAGCTGTTTGCTGGATATTTTCATAACCGCGTTCAGTATGTACAACATCTAGGATGCAAATCTGACCCATATGTAACTCGTTCAGGAGTCAGTCAAGGCAGCACGCTTGGCCCGACTCAATTTTTAATTATGATAAACGACCTGCCAAGTGTCGTTAGATCAGCCGAATGTCTTATGTTCGCCGACGATTTAAAGCTGTACTTGGGTGTAGGAAACTTAGCTGACTGTGAAGCGCTGCAGAGGGACATCGACAGTGTCGTAGAGTGGAGTGATCGTAACCGGCTTGAGTTTAACGTGTCTAAATGTAAGACTATTACGTTCGCACGGTTGCGCACGCCGGTTGTCTACCCATACAGCATGAGCGGTGTTCCTCTGGAACGAGTCACAGAGATTCGAGATCTTGGTCTTAATCTGGACGTCGAGCTTACTTTTAACGATCACATACCAGAGATGTGTCGACAAGCTAGTAAGTCCCTGGGGTTCGTGATGCGGCAAACTTCTAGATTTCAAGATAAGACTGCTATTTTAACTCTGTACTATGCGTTCGTTAGAAGTAGGCTCGAATATAACTCTATTATTTGGTCTCCTCACGAGGCCAAGTACAAACTCATGATAGAGAAGGTGCAAAAAAAATTTTCCCGCTTTCTATATAAGAAACTTTACGGATACTATCCGTACCTATATCCGTCTCTGTTTGTCGGCGGTATGGTCGGCATTGAATCATTGAATCTGCGACGAGACACTGCCGCGATGATTCACTACTATCTACTGCTGAATGGTAAGATAGACAACGCGGAGGCGCTGTCGCGGTGCAAACTGTGCGCGCCCGCGCTTCTACTGCGGCTCAGCACGCGGCGGCTACTCGCGCCACCATTTGTTCGCTCGGACACAGCTAGGTACGCTCCTACTGCCCGAGCAATCGGGCTACTCAATGCTTTGATTGCTCATGATCCAAAATCTGACCTTTTCTTTGATCATTTTTCAAAATTTGTCAAAGATTGTTCTTACTTTCTTAGTTATAATGTTTTGTAGTCTTTAATGTAAATTGATCCATTATGCGTTTTGGTGTCATACTGTGAGTGTATTGGATAATTGAATGTAAAATAAATAAATAAATAAATAAATAATGGTTCTGACACTTGTTGGGTCATGAACTGGAGATAACAACAAACAGGCAACATATAGGTTGGCCACGCAGCCTATAATTGTGATTTGACCGTGACAGTGTAAGTGGGGTAACCTGTTCTGTTGGAGTATAAATCTGTATAAACCCCAATTATAAGTATTACAAAGCATCTCTTATTAGGTAAATTTTAAAAGCATCCAAAAGAAATCGTACCCCACACATCTATCTCGCTCGCGAAATAATAAAATTATGGGACACTGGCAACATTATATTGCGCCTTTTGAATTTTCGACATGGTTATGTTGTCTTCAAAGTTTTTGGCTTCTTTATACGGAACAACATGTAAAATTATATCAGCTTACTATAGCCGTATCGTTTTCATTCCGGATGTTTCGTGTAAGAATTAAGAATAACAAACAAGTTGCGCTGGAAAAACTTCAGTGAAACTTGAATTCGGGCTGGATGCGGGTCAAAACCGCTCTTGATGGGTAATCTGTGATAAATAACTAGTCATAATAACAACTTAGACCACATCCGCCTGCATCTTTTGAATTGAACAACCATTTATATTAATTTCATTCATTAGTTTAAATAATTAATTGATATTTTGTCTCATTCACCCGGATTTATATACTGAATATTAAGTAACGATATTCTTTCATTATATATTTATTGCTTTATTAAAACTCGTAATAATAATATTTCAGGTTGTATAAATGTATGTTAGTGTAAGTATTCAACAACAAAAATGCTGTGAAAATTTTAAAATATTCTTCTGAGTTAGGCCATGTTATGGCGTACGAAGTTTTACCTCTTATAGATTAAAGATATATGAATATAAGGAAAATTCATAATAAATATCGGGTTAAAGATCTCTTTATTTCTCATAAAGAATACACTATTCACTTACATGAGAAAATATTTTTTAAATATGTAAAAATTTGAGGGCTTATAGTGCTAATTATATCTAATAATATGTTATATTATAAACTTATAACAAAAAACTTACAAATTTTACAAGTCATTGTGTTCAAATTTAGAAAATTTAAAGAGGCATTATAGTTACTTTAATGAAACTTAAATGAAGGTAAACAGAGAAAAAGATTGTTGTTGACAATTTTTGAGCGACACGAGCGCGTCCATCGCACCGAGTGCAGCGTACATAGATTGAGTAAGCAACTGAGCTCAGTTGGAAAAATATGCATAATATATCTGTATGCAGTTTGGTTTAATAGCTGTCTGATCGCATAATTAAATGATAATTGATTTAACACATTGTTAACATTTTAAATCAATTAAAATATGATATTTTATAACAGGTCTTCATCAGAAATTTATCTTTAGGTACCTATAACTTTTTGCTCACATCGTTACCCGCGTATTAAATCTTTTCTTTGCGGAAGTCTACGTCATAAAACCATTTTTTTTCAAAATTTTAATTCATTTAAGCTTTCGAAACTTTCGAGTATAAAAACTAGATAAAATGTTAAATCCCTATGACTATTTAGATAATGAATTATAGCTAAGTTTTAGTAAAAAAGTATAAATTTAATTATCTAGACAAGCCACCTTTTGTCCTAATTTACAATTAAAATACATTTTAAATAAACCTATACACTATAGTTTAGGAAGTACTAAAATCAAGGCAAATATTTAAAAACCCATAAATTAAATAAAACAATAAATGTTTTTATTACAGTATTAGCGAATAAAATTGAGATAAGATCCATGAAGTTCCGCGAAAACAGTTATTTAATAACATAACAGGATTCTAGATTATTCTACAATTCGTCACAAACCTAATCTCATTCTGGTATCATAAAATGCGGAGTTATGTAGAATATTAAGTGTAGGCTAGTAGTCAAGGTCGGCAATTAAATAGATGATGCTCAAAGACATTCGTCTCATGTGTCGGAAGGCACATAAAACTGTGAGTCCCAGTTGTTTCCTATAAGATATGTAGGAGGCAGTTAGGTTATGATGCAGGCCTTGTCATCTTGGCAAAATGAAACGGCAAGATATTCGCCACACAACCTATAATAATTGTACTCTAACAGTATCATTTTTTTTCGGTTTGCCAAGATTACTACAAGGCCTGATAACGCAACACTACTTTCTACATTTTTTTTATTGATTATAAGTTAGCCTTTGACCACGATCTCGCGTGATGTTAGGCGATGATGCGGCCGTAGATGACAGCAGACTATACCTAGAAGGCGGGATAATCCATAATACAATTTTATGAGCCTTCCGAAACACGTTAGACGTTAGCACCTAGACAAACAATTTTCACACTGAGATTTGAATCCAGTTAATTTTCAAAGCCCGTTCCTTCCTAGTTGTGCGTATTCAATTACGTATACACATATTTTTTACTTATCTCTCTTTTACTTCCAGCTAACATTTGATTTTTGATGCTTCCTCTATAAATGTTGATCCAGTTATTGTAATAAGTGCCTATATATTTAAATGTCTGCTTCTCAAATCAGTAAAGAGGCGCTTGAGGAATAAAATAAAGACATTAACGAGTATATTTTCATTTAATGTGGCCATTAGCCGACGCGGTGATATGTTGGTTTTTAAATAGGTACTAAATTACAAAATGGAAGAAGTGGTCTCTTCCTTGAAAATGTTGATTTCCTTACATCGCTTGGCATAGCTGCCAAGTAATATAATTAGAATTTGTACAATACCTAGAACATTATTTGGTGTTGTATAAAAGAGGCATATAAACCTTTAATCCAGACTAAATTGCGTTCTGTTTTTGAATTTAATTCACATTACAATAATTTTATTATTATATAATACAAATAAAAGCTAACCCTACAAAAAATTCGGTCATTGATATTGTTTTTGTGAAGATTTAAGAACAAACATCGCGACGAAAACACAAGTGTTTTTAAAATATGACGTAACCAAATAGTGTGAAGTTATTATGCAACATCTTAGAGGAAAAATAAACATAATATTTAACTAATCGATAAGGAAAGCGTCTCGGTTGAAAGTTTTCCTCATAATCACCATCCAAACAAACCGTAAGCGCTGAGCGCAAGGAACAAAGGACAGACTGCCGGAATGCTGTCAATGATAACCAGTCCACTTTTATGTACACTCAGATACAAATAATACTAGATTTCATACTCGTAGGGCATGTAAATATAAAGGTATAAGGAAAATGTGGCTGAATGACTGACTGATCTATCAAAGGCCGAAGACAAGGAAATTTCGATTAGATTTGATTTGATAACACCTTAATGATACAACTTACAAGAACTTAGAACTAAATACAATTTGTAATATAAACAGTGTAACAATTGGCGGTCTGGTCGGAAATTTACCCATATAATGTTATAATCTATTGTTTAAATAGGCTGCAATAATGGAGCACTTTTGCAAGTGAATTTACTAATGTTTTTAATTTTTGTTTAGTTTTTTTCGGCCATTCTCCGAGCAGTAAATTTTATGTGTCCTGGCTCAATAAATCCATAATAATAACAAATGTAATCATGCACATATTTTTATACGGTAGTAAACACCCATATCTATCTGTACACAAAACCTTTGACTTCTGCTGTAATTAGTTAACGTGTAATTAATTAATCTTTGTTCAAAAAGCACCTGTTTTCTAATTTCCGTAACGTGTCCTGACACCAACTTCATGTGAAAATATGCCTATATTTTTTATCATGGACAGTTTTAATATAGTTTTTTATTTTTAAAAAATAGTTCAATGTTAGGTGTATTACCTAGCAAAATATCTACGTGATAGAACCAGTCTGTAAATAATTATAAAAAAGTAAACGTTTGTCCGTGTCAAAGTTATAATTTCCATGATATTTTGTGTTCTTGGGCGTACATCCCTAAATAACAGTATTTCGTACATCAACATCGCATCCCTAGCGAGCCCTGAGTGTGTACCGCGGCCCATCAGCTGTTGCAGGTCATTAACCTTAGTGTACTACCAATAAAGCAAATGAGAATCTAATTTCCGTACCCGTGGTTTCGAAATTTTATAATTTCCATTTTACTGGTTTTAACACCTAATTATTTATGTTAGAAAGTAGGTCGTAGTTTAAATAGATCCAGTTCTTTAGTCTCTCTACGTTATAATAAGCCAGTATTTGCTCTTTGTAAAAGTTTTTAAAATTTTGAAGAAAACCTGTTATATTCTAATTACCGTATACTAATTTCCATATTTTTATAAGTACCGTTGTATGAAAATTTCCTAGTAAAATGAACCAATTTGCTATTGTGAAGGTCCGAGTAGAGAGTTTTCCCATGGTTTATATGGTATCATATACTCACAATACTTTTTTCTTCCTTTCGCTCTACAACCCTTTGCGGGTCTTGGCTTCTTACACAATATTTTCTCAGTTGTAGCGAACCCTGGCGACCTCTTCCAGTGCAGTGGTGAGTTTACCCACTACGCAAACCTTCTTTTGACATCCTTATGTATGCCATCTTATTCTCTGAAACTCATAGGACTTGAAGATGAGCTCTTGTTTGATGCGTGATTTTTCTTCGTTAGCTAGTGCTTATGCACTTATGAACGAGTAAATATGGCTTCCAGACAACTTCCAGTGACCTTCCGGATATCGTCACCCTTCACGTTCGCACGTTCTCTACGTTCTCTCGTCGTCTACGTTTGCCGAGACGCTGACTCCACTCTAGAACACAACTACCCCGTCGGTTATCGGTTCAGCCGCAAATGTGACCAGCCATTGCCACTTTAGCTTCCTAATCTTTTCGGCTATGTGGGTAACTTTGGTTCCCTGCCGAATCAACTTACTCCTGATGCAATCCTTTGACGAGACGCCGACTATATCCTGCTCCATAACTCGCTGAGCAACTTTGAACTTGTGGATCAGTCTTACCTTAAGTATCCACATTCCACATCCTGGCTTTGTGCGTCATAACAGGTAAGATGCACTAGTCTTCACTCAAAGTAACTTTTCAATAAATGTCGGCCATCCCAGCTGAAACCTCCGATTGGCCTCTCTCTCGAAGTTGTTCCTACCTAATTGCACTGTTTGCTCAAGGTATAACATCATCAATACACATATTTCTGAACAATTTCAATAAAGAGTCAATTTTTATCGATTAATATGAGCATTTGTTGCAAGTCCTGCAGTGATTCTGCTATGATGAATATGTTGTCCCCTAATCTCAGGTGTGAAAATGTACTCGCCGCTGATATTGATGCCCTCTCCTCTGTCCATTCCAGCGTCTCAAATACATCCTCTTGAGTCTAGAGCGTTTGAAAACAATTTGGGGGAAATAACGTCCCCTTATTTCACACCTCGTTTTTTTGGGCTGTGTTTTGTTTGCAGGTTTTAGACTTTGTGCCGGTATCCTGTATAATATTAACAAACCTTTTAATACCTATATTACCAATCAACTTGGTATCGCTGCAAAGACTCCAGCACAGACCAGGTTTTCAAAGGCCTTCTCATAGTCTTTGAACACTAAGTACATATGCTGTTATATTTTCCGTCTTCTGCATAAAATACCACACTGTCTGTATGTGGTCTATAGTGTCATAGCCTGCTCGAAATCCAGCCTGTTCCGGTGGCTGGAACTCGTCAAATCTTCTTTTTGCGAGATGATTTGTGATAACCTTTGAGAAAAACATAGACATGGTTCAAAAACGTACGTAACATTTATATCACTTTTTTGAAAAAACATGACTACGACGATTTTGCTCCACGCCTTTGGAGATCTCCCTGAAAAAAAAGGGGAAGAGTTGATGAATATTCGCTGGAGTTGTCGCAATATAGGTGCACCAAGCACATACAGCCTTCAAGAGATCGACACTTCACTAACGCTGACATCCGGGAGGCCTTTGGTAAAGTGGCTTTTGAATTATCATTTTCATCATCATCACGTATATAATATGAAGATTCATTTTATTCTGGTTTTAGGCTGAGTCGTCTGCGAGGCATACAGCTGGCAATAAAAATCTTCCAACTCTGCAAGAATCTCAGACTGAAAGGTGACGAAGTTAACACTCGATGTAGTCAACTTCGTCAGCAGGCTCCTTCCCAATTTATTCACGAAGATCTGGTTCCTAAATGGTGCGTGTGTTGGAACTTGGAACTCCGGAGTACACGAGAGTAAGACGAGTCTTACTCTCGTGGATATTGTTTTATTCGGTGCTTGGTTCGTGTGTGTTTCTTCTCGCTAAATTAAGCGTCTTCTTCCCGTAAGACTTCCATCACTCTATTGAGATCCTGGTCTACGTCAACGACAATAGTGGTCCATTTAGAATCAAAATTAAATATATTATTTGCAGCTGCAAAATTCTCATTTCCGTTGCAGTAATTATTTTTACTTTTCTCATTTCCATAATCATGTAATTTTTAAATCTCAATAACTTTAAAACCACTATGACGGGACAAAAACCAAATAAATTATTAAATTTGTACATTTAATGTCTTTCATATTTTAATGTATTTCAGTCAATCCAATTAAAAATCAAAAAAGGCATGGGAATTAGGCAAAGAATGCTTAATTGGAGAAAGGCCGTTTTAAGACTCTAGCGCTCGTTAGAAGAACACCTCTATGAGAAGGACGATAGGAACAAGATACATTTAGTACATATTTTTAATAAAAGTTTCGAATAATTAAATTATTTCCAATAACCTTCTACAAAGATTAAAGTTAAACCGTCTGCGAAATTGCTTCAAATTTAAATAGAACTAACCTTGACTAAAATAATTATAAGCAATTAAAAAAGAATTATTGAAATCAGAATCAATGATTTCAATATAACATACAAATATTCACCGAACAAAACATACATACAAATATTATATTATATTCAATAAATTATTTCGCTGTTAATATTAGTAGCACGCGTTGAAATCTTTTACATTAATAATTCAATGTATAAAAGTGAGACTATTTTTCATTTATTGATTTGCTTATATATATAATATATCTGATATGAAATGAAATGAAATTTGTTTATTTGTAAGAATATTGTTGAGAAGATGATAAAACAATCATTTGTATCAAATATTCTACCGAGTTACCGGTGCACAAATATTAAGAAAAAATATATAAAAATTAAATTAAATTATGGACAAACTTACATGATTTACAAATACTAATTGTAATTAATAACATAAGACATGCACACACACAAACTCAATTATAAACACCTAATTAATTAATAATAGCAGATTATGAATTGTGATTAAATTATAGTTAAATTAGAATAAAATATAAATAAAAAGAAATGTCAAAAGTAAAAGAAAAAAGCTAATAAAGATAATAAGTGGCACGTGCAAATTTTCGCAGGAAGTGTAAACAAAACATAAACCAAATATAGGTACCGTCATACCGTATATATGGCGGTCCGTGCAGCAATGCACAGCGATTTGATGTGGTGGCAACAGTTCCCATTCGTCACCCAGTGGCCAATGAGAATTTATTCCCATTTGCCACCTGGGGACGAAAAACCAATGGGTATATTAGTACTTCTGATAGGTGAGAAATTTGGGCACTCAATCTGCGTCTTGTCATTGTCACAAAAAAAAGATTTAGGAGAAAACTGCCAGTAGTTTGTGTATCGAAGTGTACATTATCAGAGACCCGGTAGTGTGTGTCAGAGTTGTTGTGAAAACTAGTTGTTTTGCATATTTATTGAATGTGTGACGTGTTATCAAGCTTACAACTGGTTCTGATAACAACTCAATAATGTAGAAACATAGTCTTTGGTTGATACCAATGTTGGTTATGTGAAATGTATGAAAATTTTACAGATAAGTAGTTACATTATTTAAGTTAACGTACAATACCTACTCTTTAAAATGTTATTTAATTATTTTATTAGAATAAAATAACAAGTGCTGCTCTAATTTTAATTTAAGATTTTTTGATAGGTATGTTACAAACCAATAAACATAAATAGTAATAGATAGGTACTATATCCATTAATCATTAAATTTTCAGTGAACTACGAAAAAAATACAAAAAACCAATGACGCCAATGGAAAATAAAAACCAAGAAAAACATATAAAGGAAAAACCTGTCCGCACATCTTTAGTAAGAATTAGGAAGTAACCAAATCTTCACGAAAAAATGACACAAAAATATCATCATTAGGGCTCGACCAGTTTTAAATTGCATCTGACTCCTGTAAGAAATGTTCTTAAAGTTTAGTGGAACAACGTGCAGTATTAGTTAGGACGATCTTTTACTTTGCGCCTACTATTAATTAATTTTTAACAATAAGTCATAGCGAAGTTAAAGTTTTTAGTGATCAATTAGTGAATAACACCATTAATCAAATATGTAAAAACTGTGGACTAAGAACCTATAGAGCGTGATATTTCTAATGAGTTCGTAATGGTCTGAGTCACGACATATGCGGTGTTAGTTAAATAGCTTCTGAGAACTAATTTATAACGTTTTAGTGCGTAGTAAAGAGGTAATATAAGACAATTAAAATCTCAGTGTAACAGGCGCAGTGCAATGTCGCACACAATGTTAAATTGAACCAGTGAAATTTAAAAAAAAACTTTTTTAATACAAGCTTTTATTATTATTACCATCTAGCACCAAAGTAGGTAAGACGAATCAAATGAGCCCTAACTCGGGTTGTGTCGTTTAATTAAGAAGTTGTTCTAACCACCTTCCTGCTCCATCAACAGATCAGCTCCATGTCATAACAATATTGCATTGTCATCAGATTTATACATGCATGCCAAATTTCAGCTCAATCAGAAATCGGGATGTGTATCAAATTAAACTTCCAAGTTTACAGAAAGACAACAAGGAAGTAAAAAAAAAGCTTTAAAAACACTTATTACTGACGCCTTGTCGGTCAAGTAAGCATCCTGGCTTCACAGAACATCGTGCCGGATCACGGCCATGATGACCGCTTGACGACACGATTTTGTCCAGTAAGTAAATAATAGCCACAACCGAAGCCTACCACTAGTAATATCTACTAAAACTTTTACACAAATTTAGAAATGCACACATTAAATTGCCACAAAAACTAAATGACAAAAAATATAATTAATAGGGTCAAGATACAGAATAAATAAGAGTGCAAGGTCAAGCCGAACACTGATTACTTATTTTCATTAAGTCGATAAAAACAAAGGTTCAAAGAGTAAAGAACTACATATGTATATATAAAGAAAAGAGACGGTAGTATGTGTCATGGTTCACCTTCAACGATAGACGAGAAAGCTATAGGAAAAGTGCGTATGCGCACATCACGAGTAGAAATGGCGCTTTCCCGATATCATGTGTGAATATCGATGGTGAATAATAATTTACACCTATGATGTTTCTTACTATAATAAGTTAGCTTTTAGAATAATTATAATCTATGTCGCAATGTACCTAAAATAGTAAAATCAAAAGTGCAGTTTTAATACTACAATTTTATCTTCCTGACAAATGTAACTAAAAATATAACACGTTTCACCAAAAAAAATTGTAGTATTTATCTTAAATTTTTGGAACCAAAGAAGTTACTTATATAGGTACTAAGTACTAACTTCTGAACAAAACAAGATTTTTGCAACTCTGTAGAGTCATGAGGTAACAAACATAAAAACATCGGTTAGATAATTATTAATCCAAAGAGAGTTTTAAAGACTTCAAAAAAATAAATATAAAGAAAGGAGACAGTTCACAAAATCTTTTTTTATTTAATTACACGAAGGCGCCTCAAAAAATCATAATCGGTACTTCCGACTAATTTCAGACACTCATTAAAAGTTTACCGAAATCGGTCGAGCGTTTATCAATTTAATATCTTTTAGAATCCAGTTCTAAAGAACAATCTATTCAAAATTATACATTAACCTTTTTTTAATTACCTATACATTTGCAGGATCAATGAAAATTTGCATTTTCATTGATCCTGCAAATGTATAACTTTGTTCAATACCTAAGAATAAAAGCTAGTGTTACATAATAAGTAGGTACGTATGTAGGTAGAGCTACACGTTTTTGAATAACATTCACATTTTTGCTACAAAGTCACAACAAACGTATGTATTTTTAAACATAATTCGTTGCAATCGCCTCTTAATTTTCCGCAACGCAGCCTCATTGATAAAATCTGCCATTTACATTTTCTATTTCAAACACTCTTATTACTATTAAAATAAGGATCATTTTCCAACAATTGTTGAACTAAACGGCAGAAAATAAACACTAGATTTTACTTCAGTACTCTTACATTAAAATACAAAGGATAGATAAGGTACGCGCTATCATTGCTATAGCCAACCTTGGGCCTGCTGGGTCGGAAAGTGTCGTATGCCGACTCGCGCCGAAGTAAAATTGTGTGCATGAACCTAGTTTGAGCGGACCATTTGAGAAACGCCTGTACTGTACTGTTTCTATTTTTATCAAAGTCTGTACGTGTGTTTTGGAATTTAATGATTGACTGTTGGTTAAACAGTTGCATTGAAAATTAAACCTTATTATATGGAGATAAGCCAGTAAATGGCTTGTTTTAAAATTTGTGAGAGGTTTTGAAGTGGGAAGATCCTTTAGGTTATGACTTTTGAACTTCATGGAGACTTTGGAACTTATGGAATGAAGATAATTGGGTAGATATTTTGTGTACAGTAAGTTCTTGTTAAATGATGAGAGATAAAAAAAGATAATTTAATATTATGATGAAGGTTTAGGGTTCAGATTTTTCTAGATTTTAGTAACAGAATCTTTAAGACGGTAAACTTTCCTTTATTTTTAAACGGTAGTCCAAATCACTGCATCTTTTGTAAACTGATTTGACGTTCTGTTTAGGAACTGGGTAGATTAGGCCTTTTCATGATCGCTGCGATTGGTCCCTTACAATATTTATCTAATAAATAACTAGAATTATTTAATATGTTGATTTAATTGGTAATAAATTTGATTATACCGTTAATATTAATTAATAGTATATAATAAACGGAAATATCGTACGAATTACAGTAAAAACTGTGACCTACTAAGCCAGCTAAGACCAACTTCAGGTTCAAAGAACAGGCAAGGTCAGGCCAAGGCGCCAGCGGTGCCCATTCAACTATTGTCTACCGTTTACCTCACCTCCAATGTTTCTGAACAATGAACCATTCAAGATAAGCTGATGGGATCTGACCAATTAAAAAATACTTATTACAAAATAACTTAAATTTACATTATACTAAAAACTTAGTAAATCGCTTTAACGTCGACAGCAGAACGCGAGGTTCCAATTTTGATAACTTCTTGTGTCCAGCGGTCTTATCCGTTGGAAAGCCTATGTATTATAACAGGGACTAAGCTATCTGCCTCTATATATAGATAATACCAAATTTCAGGTCAATGCGCACAGTGGTTTAGGCGTGAAGAGTGTTATCCCTTAACACACGAAACACAACATAATAAAATGATCATTTTAGATCACTGTTACTTATTTTTTACCAGACGACCTTATAAAGGACGCTGGATGCAGGTCGGTTCCAACCGGTACATATAGATATAGAAATCCAAAGGGAAGGCCTTTGTCAGCAGTGGACGACCTACGGCTGAGATGATGATGATGACTTTTTTTTTACTTCAAGAGTTATATAGGTTATCTTTTGACCACGATCTCGCGTCATGTTAAGCCACTATGCGGCCGTAGATGGTAGCAAACTGAACCTAAACGGCAGGATAAATCCTTCCCTGCCTTCACTGAACATCATGCCATTTTCTAGTCCACATGCAATACACAGAATGGCTCTATACACATCTAAAACGGTTTACGATATAATAGCTATATATACCTATATAGTATAGCCTTGTAACTAGACCAGATTTCGCAAGCGCCAATTAGAGCGTTATATTTACGCATACGTGTATACCTAGCTCACTGCACTTTTCTAATTAACAACATTATGTAAAATCATTGTTATGTAAAGTTACATCGTTTCGAAAACTGTGGAAACGAATAGCTAAGTAAGCTTTCACTCAAAATGATCTTTGTATTTAACCGACACCACAAGATTATTATTTTAATATTATGTACGTATGTATGTACATGTTCTAGAGTGGAGACCGCGTCTCAGCAAACGTAGTGTAGGGCCTCCTTGGGCAAGATGGGGCGATGATATCCGGAGGGTCGCTGGGCGCGGGTGGAGGAAAAAACGGAGAACAGAGTTGAGTGGCGTGTCATGGGGAGGCCTATGTCCAGCAGTGGACGAACGTAGGCTGATGATGATGTACATATGTATGTAAGTATTATTGTAACTGCAAGATCCGTTAACAAGACAGTTCGGTAGGGTTTTCATGGAGATATTATACCTCGTACAAACATTTCAGTTGTTACTACCTAGTAATTATGTAGAAAGTTGTATCCTGTATGATTTTTTTGTGCCATCAAGTTTCTTCAAACAATGACCACTTTATTAGTAGCTTACACCAGCTCGAGTTCTTAAAATAATGCAATTTTATCCAAAATCAATTCAGTAATTTTCACGATATGAATTAAATGTGCGTCTTGCCAAAAAAAGCTGTCACCAAAGTTCTTATCCAGAATTTACCATCACCCATCAAAATAGAGGCGTTAACTCATCATGACGAAAACTTATTAAACCAGCCTACGACCTACACACCTTCGCGTCGTCACCTCAAGCCTTTAACATCAATAACTATTGGCACCAAAACAGGTTTCCGAAATACTCAGAACAATAATATTTTTGTTTGTTTCTACTACTGCGCAACCGAATTTGGAATTGGAGGCATAATAAATTGAGGAAAATAATATGGTTCGGAATAAGTAAACCTGAAATAGAAAACAAAACTATAAATTAGTTTGTATTCATGCCTTGATTTAGAAGTAGAAGTGGGTTTACTATAGGTGCCTCATTTTTCAGCAAGCTCCAGTAGTATTTTTCGCATAGCTTAAATCTTTGTGATGCTTTTTTTTATTCCCCCACCGAATATAAAACTTGCGATGGGGTCTACTTACAAAAACCTTGAGGTGTTCCTGTGGAGCGTCATAATAACGGATACGGGCACGCCAAAGTATTCAACAGCGGAACTTTAACATTCTTGGCCAAATCTGCGATTTTTTCTGGATGTTTCTAGAGGTCAAAGAACGTAGAGAACTAGTCGAACAACCTAATAAACCTAATGTTACACCATTTATGGCATGTTACATAGTCTTAACAAATACTTGTACAAATGATGACCAAAAAAACATAAGTATTTCGTGTTTGAAGTACCTATCAAATCACCGACAGTTTTTGTACAAAGCTTGAGTACACGGAGGCCATGTATGATAATAATATGAGTGGGATGAATTTTAGTTGGTTTATATTACAATACTTGTATTTTGGTGTTACTAATACCAGACAAAATTAAGTTAACGTAAATCGACTTTGTTTTTAAAGCTTTATTAAATTTGGTATTGGTTAACCTTTGACCACGATCTAAAGATAATTCTGTAGAGTTTTGACTAATAGATTAAAATCAAGAATTATTCAATAGATGAACGTCTAAACAATGATGAATTCAACGAATGATTAGACACTACATCATCGCTCATAAGATTAAGATCTTTAGATTTGTGATGGCCAATTTTTAAAGACTACATTTGACACTAATGATAATCTATTTTCAATATACCTATACATTTTATAAACGATTGATTTAATTAAGATTTCTGTTTACGGTCAGGCATACGAATTTCTAGAATGCATTTAAAACAAATAATTATCTTTAGATTAAAAACTAGCTTTAATTAATTAGACGTTGTCACAAGTTTTTATAGTAATCCACGTGACATGATTTCTCTGCATATTACAACAATTTAATTATATCCGTCCAGTTTTAAATTGCATTTCTCATCCATATAAAATGTTCCAAAAGTTAAGAGGCCGGATGCACTTTAAAACGGTCGATCAACAGATAAATAGTTAATTAGAACAGTAATTGCCTCAATGTCGCCAACTTTCTTGTACACGCATGAATTCTTTACTAGTTCAGCTGTCAATAAACTTTGTCTGACTCTCTCCTACTCTTGTTTCTATTATTTCATAGAAAGCACGTGTTTCTACATTTGTTAGTATAATTGGGGTCATTTAGAGAGTAATCTTAATAAGAGTTTTGTGAAATTAATGACCATTTCTTTTATTTTTGTGTGAATGAGCGATGCAAGCGAGACGGTTGACGATTTTAGACAGTTGTGTTTCAGTTGTGTTTTATGTGATATATCAAGCCCTATTGCGGTCTTTATCAGTTACTTTGTCACGTACGAGGTAGTTTAGATATTTTCACCACTTCACTTTATGAGTGTTATCATCAGTGTTAAAAATTTTGGAATTAAAACCCCCGTGAACAGTGCTGTGCTGAAGCGAGGTCGCTGAAATCATTCATCATCTCGCCTCAGGTAAGCTGAGACCCTTTTTTGACCCAGAGAAAATGCATTTCTATTCACCATCCGGTATGTAGGACTCCCCCGTCGAAGATGGGCGCGGCGGGGATACCCACTAAAAAACCTAGAGGTCTTCCTGTGGGACGACTAAATGCCTTGGCAGCGGGTACGCCGAAGCACTCAGCCGCAATATCTGGATTAACACATATCTAGTAGCTAATTAATCAGGTAAAACTATTAGCTCTACTAGCTAAACTAAAGGTGCTTCACGAAAGGAATGTAACCAAGAGTGGACGCTCGAGCGACTTCACTCTCGCCGCTGAAATATCTGACATTACATCAATTAATGCGAACATGAAATGTGCTCCGTCAAGCGATCATAATGGCGGCCAACTGTCGCTTTTTATCTCAAGCCCAAATTAGACTAGTCTATTCATATTTTAATTAATGAAAGTAGAAAATATTAAGTTTGTACTAGGTATGCTAATATAAAATACTAATAATACTCGTATTGGTCGATTTTAATTTCTCTATTTCTCAAATAACAAAAGTATACAATCGACCTATCCGTAGAACAAATTTAAATCAGAAACGTCCCTCCCTGCCTATCATACTTTACAGGAGAGCAATTTGGAGTTAACTTGCATAGAATAGAATAGAAAAATACTCTTTATTGTGTCCAATGTAACAAAAGGTACTTAAAATTATTATGACAATATTATAACACATTGGCCCACAATGGGCGGCCTTATCGCTCAAAGTGATCTCTTCCAGGCAACCAACTTTTAGACGAATACATTATCTAATGAAGAGTAGATAGATAGGGGTAGGGGCATAAATTTAACATAAACTTTTTGAACCTGGAGTAAAACTTATTACTCCAGGCTCAAAAAAGGTAGGGCAACATTTGTGCATCTTAAAATCGCTATAGGTATAAGTACTAAAGTAGGTTTTCAGGTATAAAATTAAAATTTTGTTAGTTACTTATTCACGCCTACGCGGTTTAACTAAGTTAACTTCAATTTGGTATGTAGATAGCTTAGATCCTAGAATAACACAAGCTATTTCTCGGCACATAAAGCCATGGGATACAGACAACTGAAATAGAAATCATAATACCAGAAAGGGCATCAAATGACAAACGCCACAGGCCACACCAACAAAGATGTGAAACTTTCTACAAAGAGAGATTGATTTAGACGTTGATTGTGGAACGATAAGGGTTAAAGCAATATAATAAAAGCTAGTCATTAGTAGAATACAATGATACAATGCATAGTACTCGAATACCGACGCCCACAGTTCATGTAACAGTTTGTATAGACATGGCCAACAGAACGGATGGGCGTATTGGAATGCAACAGTGATTTTGTACAATAATGAATACGTTGGGGACCGTATTGTTAGCTTTAGGTGTGTCAATAATTGTGTAGCAGACGTTAGATTGATAGTTTTTAGAACATATCAATGCTGCGATAAAATGGGTATATTTCCAGTAGTCCTGAAATAGGGAATGGTCTTGAAATGTATCTAAATATAATATATTTGTGAGTGTGTGACGGTGTAAGTGTGTGTATGTTACTTCTTCACGTCTAAACGGGTAGACCGATTGAGCTGAAATTTGATATAGAGATAGCTTAGACCCTGGAATAACACATAGGCGCAGGTAGTGTTATTATAATATTTACTTGCATAAGTGCTCTATAGCTCAATTGAATAATAAATGCATTTTGATTAAATTCCTAGTGGGAAATAACAAAATTTTAATCAATAAAGGCATTTTCCCGATAAAAAATGTTGTAAAATACATATAAAACATCAAATTAACATTCTTCTAACTATTTAGCAATGATACGTGAATAAATATTTTAAACCGATAGTAGATATAGAAGTGGTTTTAAATTCATATTTTTTACCTTTTTAAAACTACATTGTATTTCGATTGTTTGCAAAATATCAATTCTAATCAGAATCAGATAGGTATTAATAATATTTTCTAGAAAGAATTTATAACAATTTTAAACAAATTTATTATGAGCAATATCTCTTTCAGTACTCGACATCCTCATCCTTTCTCCAAGATCATAAACACCGTTCAAGGATGTATCCACAAGCCTAGCGCCGTTCATAGCCACCGTTACCAGTTACCACATACCGTTTAATGTAATTACTACCATTCCGGCGCGTCAGAGGATGTTACCAAATAATACGAGTGTAATCGAAACCGAAGCAGTTGCAACACCCTTCACTTCACACTTTGTTATTAATTACATAGAAAAAAACATGATGACTACATCTTACTAATTTTTTTTTTATACAACTAAGTTAGAAGACGAGCAAGACGCTCTCCTGATGGTAAGAGATAACGCTGCCCATAATTAGCACAGTGCTACCCAGTGCACTGCGCCAACGCTTCTTACTTGAGATACATAAGATGTTAAGACTCTTCAGCCCAGTAATTTCACTAGCTACAGTGCCCACCTACCGAAGCACAGTAATGTTTGTACATCACTGCTCAGGCGGTAGAATAACTGGCACTGTTGGGGTACCCACCTAGTCGACCTCCTGCAAAGGAAGTCTACCTCGGTGAAACTAATAATATAAACGTGAAAGTTTGTAAGAATGGATGTCTGGATGTTTGTTACTCTTTCACGCCTAAACGGGTGGACCTATTGAGCTGAAAATTTGTATAGAGATAGCTTAGACCCTGGAATAACACATAGGCTATAGTAGTACAGCGGGTAAAACCGCTGGGCGCAACTATGATAGATATTTTAAAGGCATTCATTAGTTTCACCTGTCCCTTAAACAGGACTGATGATGGAGCTGAAAGGTGGCCATTAGTTTTATATACATAAATTTTTCATGTATGTACTTTCGATAATAAATATATTTTTCATCCCACTATCTCGGAAAGTGTAGTTTTACTCATCGATATCTGACTGGAAAAGTCTATATTTTCCTCTAGAGAAATTCAAACTTACTTTACCCTCTAGAGACAAAAACATAATTAAACCTATTTACTTCCACCTCTATGGTACCGAAATAAGCGTACAACTTTTTTAAATTTGTTAAAAACTCGGAGTAAGAACCTCTTTAGTAAACTTTTTTTTTTAATTTGCTTTGGGCGCACCATCAGCCTTGCCAGTACTTTTGTAACATATTACGTTTCTTTTGAACTATATTTACGTTAGTTGTTTAGATATAAGTTACATTTCGAGGCAATAATGTTTTTAATGAATTATAATATATTATAGTACTGTAATAGTAAATAATAGTTGAGTTAATTTAGCAGAGTTAATAGAATAAGCCAATTTTTTATAACTTTATCTAGTTAGTAGCAAGATTTTTTCTAAGTATTACTTTTTAGTAACTTTTTTATTAACGATTTCTCACTGTAATAAACTGAAAATGAGAAAATAATCACTAAAACGAATAGGTAGAGTGCTTTTCACGAAAGGAAACCTTTTTGCGGGACGCCACTATTGCACATTTTAAAAGTTTAAATACCTTTACCTTTTTAACGCCTCATAATTTCTCATATTTAATTTCTTAATCAAAAAGGTATTTATTTTATGTAACAAATAAAAATGATTTAAAATATGAAGTCCAATAATAATAGAAAAAACAATTAGTTCCGTTAAATTCCGTGGGACCTATTTCGTGAAAAGGACTCTAAGTAAGCGTACCTACGTAAATTAAAATTGAATACTGGTTATTTTTGAAGATAGTGCACTGGCAACACTGTGCGCATCCATGGTGAGAATAATTAAAAAAAAAAACTTTTAGCATTGAGTTATTTCCTCGCTGAGGGGGGATGAAAAATTATGTGTCACACTCGAGTGCAAAGATTTTTGACCTTGTGCTCTTTTGATTCCCTCGCTAACGCTCAGGATTCTAATTAATAAATCACTCGCTACGCTCGTGATTTAATTTTAGAATCCCTCGCTAGCTCGGTCATACAAACTGAGCACGCGGTAAAAAAGCAACTTTGCACTCTTGTATAACAAATAACTATTTATCTTTAGTTATACCTAGGTACTGAATACCTATGTAATTATAAAAGCATGTAATTTTTTTTTGTTCACTGGTTATGTTGAAGATCGGCACACAAAACGGACCGATATAGAAATATTTTAACTTATTAAAACAAAATCGACAACAAAATGAAACTGACGATGAAGACAATTTACATAATTGATAATAATGTTAAAATAATGAGCTGTAAAGGAATTTGGAAAAGACCAGTTTTCTCTTTACGCGAACATGTGTGACGTCACCACTCACCACGTACGAGTAGGTTCATTGTTCTTCACGAATCTCTCCAATATATTTAACACTCTACTTCACTTCTTCACTAAGAATGACTGTTATAAGGCTGTAGAACTCTCAGCGCGCGACCTTCTCGCCCGCAGAATATGACTTTGAAATATATGTAAACCCGTGGGACTTTTTGAAACTTAATTTTGATAACTTTTTTTATTAATTTTAAGTATTTCCACTTTAATACTTTACAAATGACGAATAAGTATTCATATTTGTTTTTTGTTATTTATTACGTAACTCTATTCTTATTAAGCCAGAGAACCAAAAATACTTTAATAATATAATCTAAAGTTTGATCAAAAAGTTTTCAAAAACATAAAAAAATGTGTGCAAAAGTGCTGTTTATATGGCATATTTGAATAAATTACTTGATTTTTTTTATTTCTTATAGAGCCAGTGAGAGGGTCGCAAACCGAGAGAAAAGTCTTAAGACAATTTTTTTTTTTTTCAGCCTGGTTTATCCCACTGCTGGGCAAAGGCCTCCCTTCCCTCTCTCCATTCATCTCGATCTAAGGCTATGGTTGTCCAGTTATTGCAAAACGTATTGAGTTCGTCCCGCCATCTCCGTTTAGGCCTGCCGCGTCGTCTGACTTTTTGTAGCTCCCATAAGGTGGTGGTTCGGGCCCATTGTTCGTCAGACATGCGGCAGATGTGTCCTGCCCAATATAAGACAATATTCAAACATAACAATATTCAAACATAAATGTTAACTTAACACATAAGGCACATTGATTATAACGCTGAAGTTTGCGTAACGCATAAACTCTACGCATTCAATGGAACGCATAACTTACTTTTGACGTCACTAATGCATTGAAATAAGGTCTACAATCATATATAAAGAAGATTGACAAGAAAATCTATATAGGTTACATAAGAAAGCGTGAATATGATTTATAAGGTAGTTAATTACGACAATTAGACTTACTGTATAATAGATCAATTGCGAAGTGTTCAATTAAACTGTTGAAGTTTGGTAAGCAGTGTTAGGTAAGATGGGCGTGGATGATTGATTGAAAGCAATTTGATGCTAATTGTTAATTTACATTCATTATAGTAAGTGATACGGGTGTGAAAGATGAGGGAAGTGGGTGTGAATGGTGCAGTAAAAGATGGCCTTGTACTAGATAGTTTTTATTTGTAATAGTAAGACAAAGATGGTTAAGAATGCAAAAAAGTATCGTTATTTTTTGTTACAATCAAATCATGTGTAAGCATCATGGTTGCTCATATCAGAGAAAGTTTCAGCCAGTGTTTTGAGATTCAAAATTTTGCGCGGCTTGGCATATGAATTTTTTTTTAATTATAACTACCTACAGCTGGCAAAGCTGTGCTTCCCCAAGTGGCCTCTGCAGTACCTTTTATTCGTTAGTCTATACTATCCCACAACTGGTCAAAGACCTCCCCAAACGTTTCCAAGTTTAAGTATCTTTCATATGCCACCCCAGCCCAATCCGCCTACAATAATAAATATCCACACTACAAAAAAAGTAAGTCAATAGTACATTAAATTATAGACCAAAAAAATATTATGTTGAATGTATGGTGAAGTTGAAAGCTAAATAATAACTTAGTTTTTACAGTGGTGCTCAGCTTAATAACAATAATGACAGTCATTATGTCCCATCCAATTAAGGTTTTGTAGAAACAAAGTTGATGCATGTCAGCACAATCTAGATAAACAATAGGTACAAGAAGCGTTGAACGTAATGCTATTACAGTATTACTATGCGTGTTCGATAGTTCCAGGAAATGAGGGAACAGGAAGCCAGAAATAGATGTGGTTCTGAAGAAGTGTTTCGAAGTAAATAATATGATAAAATGTGATAAAAACCTTTTAAATTAGATTACGAACTCTCTAAATAATCTATATTACAACACAATAGGCAGCACTCTAATGTCGCAAATTTTCAAAGAATAAAATTCTCGAGTATAAATGCTTTAAATTTTTTAGAGAATTTAACAACATTTGCGCTCCCCGTGGCGGAAGGGTAGTGCGAAGGCATTTTCCCTCCATAAAAAAAATAAAAAAAAGGGGTCTAGTATAACAGATGGTGAATGCTATCGCGACCCCATCTCACCCTGTTCGGCGGATGACTGTTCACGGGGGTGTTTAGTCCCCCCGCGGCGGAAGGGTAGTACGTAGGCATTTTCCCTCCATAAAAAAAAAGGGGTCTAGTATAACAAACTAATAACACCCCGTCGTTTTTGCGTCGGGGGTTTAAAAGGTCATTTATCATATTTACAAAACAAAATAGGATGGTCCAAAAGAAAGACTGTCTTAACGCCAGAACTACTAAGATATGGGCAATCATGATGCTTACCATCGAACACCTGATCTACTCATCTCGTCAGTTTTTATTAGTCTCAACTAAGCTAAGGTACGTAGAGAAGTGAAAACGGTCCCATGCGCACGCACGCCGCACCGTTCCGTATTGTTCTACAAAGGAAATTCCGTTCCTATTGTGTTAGCTGTGTAAATTGCATGTCCGTGATGATGCACACCACTTTAGAAAACTTAAAATGTTCAATTTTTAGCTTTGGTAAACTCAACATTATTAGATAAATAGAGGTATTATATAACACTTTATTGAAACACAACAGAAAATGTACAAAAAATACCTTAAAAACTAAAAGTTACAATTGGCGGTCTTATCTCTGGCGATCTCTTCTAGATAAACTTGCAGGAAGAGGAGAAAATAATTGACTATTATTAAAAGCTATATTATGTACTATATTATTTTAAGCCTCTTTTGACTCTACATTTTGTTGTCTTATTCTTCTCACTCTCGCTTTTTAGAGTGTTAAATAAAGTGTTAATTAATTTATCTACAAGGTCTAAATCTTAGATTCTATAGCATCGATTCATTTTTAAAGGTAATTTAAATCAATAACTAGGTAGGTACTAAGTAGTAGAACGTAAAGAACTAAAAATCATGTCAAAATAATATTGAATCAGTCTACTGTAACGAATTTCTTTTTCTGTTTGCGTTCATACATACCCGACACAATTCTAATTGAAAGCGCGGAAGTCAACTCATAACACCTCACACTTGATTAAACAAATATTATTTACGTTGAGAAATTCAATCTTTAAACATAACATTGTTCAATATTATTGCTTGATAACATATTTACTTTTACAGTTATAGCAGTTACGTACATACCATTGATTCATAGAAACAATCGTACAAACAATATAAAATGAAACTCGAATGGGAATCGTAAAGCAAAATAAAACCAACAAAGCTATAAAATTCTCATAAATACTAGATTGTACACAAAACTGAACCTTGAGGTAGACCTCATAGTTTCAAACTAAGCATAAGGTTAGAATTTAAATTAACCGGCAGAAAATAAAACTATTCAGTATGAATTTGATAAAATGAAGAATAAAAGCATAGAATTTGATAGATATGATTGATAGAAACATCATTAAAGCCTATGGAAAACGACAAAGCATTTCGCAAACCCAATGCAACATTTGTGAAAATACAGACACGATTTTCGACGTGATGGGTGGAGGTCGTTTTTCCTATTTGTCGATACATTGCACAGCGGATTGATAGCTGTAGTTACAACATTCTCCATTGTGTTCATGATGGTTTTAACGGACCATTGTGATGGATAAAGAAAATTCTTGACGCTCACAAGGTTGCATCTCTTTGGCAGGCGATTCTAACAGATTACTTCTTGAAAAAGTGAGAAACCACAATACCACAGTTGTGAAAAATGATAATAGAACTTATGTGGTTGAAAACAACAATGGATTTCATATGGACCTCATTTGCGATGTAATTTTGAATGTTGCATTATTTAAATCTGACGAAGCGAGGCAATCCGGCCATGCATTACTAGTAGTTCGCCTCGAACTGGGACCTCGCAGCCCAATTTCCGTGGTAAACCTTAGACTTTAGGCCTCGACTAAATATATCCTAATACAAGAACTTTAACATTAATATTAAAACTCAAAATACAAAAATTCTGAGAAATTAAAACTCAATAAACCTACGTACCGAGATTTTTAGAATATAATCCTTTTTAGAGTTTCGTTCTTCTGAAGGAAAAAACGAAACCCTAATAGGATCACTTGGTCATCCGTATGTCTGTCAAGACCCATTTATACTCTACATCCCGTAGAATTGTATATTTTTACCATAATACACAGGTCTATGGCCGCTTGGTACCCGTAAAATTAAACTTCTAAGTTAACGTAGAAAAAAATACACCCGTTTATCCTTCAAAAACGTACCTACATTTTTTTGACCCTCTGAATAAATCAACATTCATAGGGAACTTGCCGTTACCATATATTTATGAAATTTGGCAGAATATAAGTACATATATTTTAAATTCGGGAAAACTTCTGAAAGCATTCATTTGAATTAATTCATTTAAAAATGGCTCTATTTAAAGTACGTAAACATCGAAGTTAAGCAATATTATGTGCGTACGTATTTGGATGGGCGCGTACGTAGTGATCTCAACATTTTGCTGACTTTTTTGGAGAGAGCCACCAGCGGCCCGCGATGCACTATGGTGTGCTCGTGCACCTTTATTGTTGAATGTGCCGGCACAAACAATTACTCTAAGTTTTAAAAAGTTATGCAGACAGACTACTCAAATAACCTTACTGCCAGCGAAAAAGCAGAGGCTCTCAACTCTAAGAGTTCGCTTTGCTCGGTCGATGATATTATATGTATGTATGTATTCATATAAATTATGTATTTAAATTATATTTTATAACAAAACGATTCAGTGAGTTTTTTTTATTCTATCACCACTTCCACAGACATTGTTACCTGCTTATTATTGTTTATGGTCTCCACTTTCGTGTTTTGCCAGTGGCCGTAGCATGCCACACAGAATCCCGACCAAACTTCAAGAGTAGAACTGTCATCCCATACATTCACAAAACTACAATGTATGGCATGACAGTTCTACGCTTGACATTTCAGCGGGATCTCGTTTGGCATGCTACGGCCACTGTAAAATATTATTTTACTTGACAGCGAGTTATAGTCTGGTACATTGTGTTCGGGATAATTTATACAAAATTTTAGGCAATATGACGTAGTTATGTCGTCATAATAATATTATATTATAATTAAGCCTATACTACTAAATCCAACTTTGGTGGCTTGCCATTAGCGATGGGCATAAAATAACGCTATTAATAAGGTTTTTATTTAAAATAACTATTTTACTTTATTTTTATTTTACTTAAATTAAATAACATTATATTTTATCGATCGAGCGAAATGAGGTTTATCAAAAGATTAAAAAAACGTGTACTTACCTACATGTATGTGACACCTATCTCAATAGCAAACTTTAGGCGGCCGGACTATAATTGACGCAATTATTGGTATAACGCAATGTACTAAAAAATAATGTTATTGAAAATAAGATAAATTGCTTGAAATTCTCGAATTATTGGACTTTATCGCAATTTATTCTTTAGCTTGATCTACTTGCCTGCTCTTTCTTGCCTGTAGGATCTTTCTAAAACATAATGTACCTAACAAATTGTGCAAAACATTACAATTTAGTCATCTTTATAACTCTACAACCCTTGGATCGATTTGGCTCATTTTCGAACATGAGAATTCTTTTAGCTTATACTACTTGATCGCAAAGTTCCATTAAGATTGGAACTTTGGTAACGTTGTAATTAAGCATTTTTAATAACTCTAGAACCCTTCGACCGATTTGGCTGATGTTCGAACTTAAAAATTCTATTGACTTAAACTACGTATTTGCAAAGTTTCATAAAGATTGGACCATCGGTTTTCAAGTTATCGCGTAACAAACATACATACAAACATACACATTTGATAATATATTTATGTAGGTTATAAAAAATGTGTGTATATTAGAAAAAAAAATATCAGAGCACCAGTTTTAAAATTATCGTCAGACCTATCGTAAAGACTTTAAGTCACCTATATCTCTGCAACCCCAAGGTCTATTTCGCTATTTTTGTCACTAAAATTATTCTATTAACCTATCTAACTTGTGTGTAAAGTTTCATTTAATTTGGATTAACCGTTTTCGAGTAAATGTCGATCAAACCTAAGCGCCAGAGGTCAACCGCTAAACTGGTCGAAACGCAGGCTTTTCGCGGCTCTCGACTCTAAGACCTCGCTTCGCTCGGTCGATTATCGTAAATATGGCGTGTATTTAGTCATAACAGTCATGTTTATTACTTTAGGAAGCGTTCTCTGATTAAGCATCTCTCGTGAGCGCAAGGTCAATCTCCTGCGGTGCTTTAATCTCTGCTCCTCGGTAAATCATACCGAATCATCTTTTATACAATTTACTTTGACCACAAACAAGCACAAAGAACCCAAAGAAGAGCACTAAGAAATTGAATAAGCTGAAAATAGCAATGACGAATAAAATTTTTAAACTCAACTTATATTCTACTTATTTCCAAATTTACATTTATTATATCGCTCCTCGGTAAATCACAATAGGCTACAATGATAGAGCACTTTCACAAATCAATTTTACCATTATTCATTTCTATTTTAATACTTTACCGACGAAAAGCACCTCTTTGAGAAAAACGAGCAAGAAACTCAAAGACACTTTATACTTACAAGCAAAGTCCAAACTAATTTAGCTTCATAGGATGTCATTTAATATGTTTTTAAAAACATGTCGTTAATGGTATAGGACAGGTTTTACGGTATCTCGCGCATGTAAACAAAGTCAAGTAGGTATAATGTATTCCAAATCCACAGAAATATGTTTAAAAATAATATCGAAATTTCTAGAGGAAAAGGATCGCGTACGCACATGAATTCCAATAACATTATTGCTAATACGCGTGAAGATTTACATGCAAATCGTTTGGATTATTACACATTTGTTTTAAAAGTTAAGCAAATATTATCTTGGATGCTATTTAGAAATAGTTTCATATTTGCAATTTGCTTGAAGGTGATGTGTTCTTTACTGACTGGAAATGTGGATGATGTGCAACTCTTATATTAAGTACCTAAACAGGGACCTTATACTCCAACTTAAAAATGATCTGCTCCTAGAGTCTAGAGTAGAGCTTTATATACTTCAACAATGCAGATCACTTCCCTTTAGAATATAAGTAAATATTTCAACGAGTACCTTTTTCTTCATACATATTACTTTGGTATCAACATTAAATTAGTGGAAATAGTTATTTTTAAGATATCTAATCGATATAAAAGCAAAGTCAATTACTCCAGTTCGGTAATGCGTCTTTTTTACTTTTTCATTCTTTTGGTAAAACGCCTTCGCTAAATCTGGGTCGTCAGTCGACTCACATTTGCAATATCGCATATCCAATCACAATAACTTACACACGTTCTTCACTTGTTATGTAAGACATTATCACGAATATCGGGCACAAGCTCAATTCACTTTTTATCCCAAACTTCATGGCGCTGATGTAATGGTACGTCACGTTTACTTCTACCCAGTTTCCAAGTTACATGGTGTGGCTAATGAGTGATGGAGTTGCGTGAACGTTCCCATTTGCTACTCGCTTTTTAGTTTGGACACGCTATGTTTGAGAGATGAAATGCTGTTCAAGGGAATGATTGAAGATCTCACGTAACCACACAAATCACATTGGTAACCAGTTTAATAAAAACGTGTATTGAGATTTAACAAAGTTAAATAATGGTATGGCCTATGGTGGAGATAATACCAAAGCCAGTACCTATACATACTGATGAGTAAATTCATACGACGTAACTTACCTCAGTCAGTCCTAAAGCCATAATGAGACTGCAAAATTCGATATTCATCTTTGGGACCTTCATCTTGTGGGACTGTCAAAGTATTTAGACGAACAACCCATGACCCATACAGATAAATATCTGTTCTGACCTCAGTTTTCATTTGGTGGAAATCATTCTAAATCTACAATTATCACTTTCAATTTCTTTACCAGTGTAACGCAACAAGACTAATAGAATCCCAAGCACAAAGCCACCGACAAAAACCAGTATTGCCCACATAGAATTCCAAATTCTCACGTTCCAACTGGCTGGGTAGGTAGCTGGTGGCTGGTAGCTAGTTGCATTACAGTGTGGCGAACGCATTGTGCGTTACCGTTTGTAATGTAAATCTGTTGTGCAACTGTTGCTGCCTCGGCTTGTTGAGTTTAGGACATTTGCTTCTTCAACAAAGGGTTTGTATGTGAAAGTATTTCAGTTTTGAATATTGTTTTGTCAAGGATATGGTTTTCAAGGCTGCGTAAAGAGTAGCAGGGCTACGGAAATAATCATTGACTGTCATAGAATTTGTCCAACTTGTGGACGACATTGCTGTTACAGGATAGGTTTTATAAAATCAAGAGCCATATCAATTAGATTCCATTGTGCTACTTAAATCTGAAATTGACACTGATAATACTTAATATTTACTCTGAGAGATATAGAGGAGGCAGAAGCAATGCTTTAACGCTATTGCTTGATTGCATTGCTAATGTTTCAGGAGCGAAACATCTGTAAAATTTAAGAAAGAGCTTATGATGAGACAGTGATCTAGTCGAGATGGTATGCAAGTATGTATAGAAAGCCACATACCGTGCTGTGATATTGCAGGGACTAATCCAGCCTCAAATACAAAATTGCTTTATAATGATGACATTGTGAAGACTACCTAAAAGCCATGCAAAAATGAAAGATGTAAGAATAAAATGCAAATTTATAAAATATCTAAGACTGGTCATAAATAAATGCACCACGTGTGTGAAACATATTTCATCAAATGGCATTAAAATCAAGTTTATACGACCTTGGGTCCTTAGGTCAAGTGTTAATTGCATTATCTTTTAAGATATTTTTGATTTTATCTCTATAGATAAGCACAAGTTATTAATAAAATTGTTGTTTATTTTTCAAAAAAAATTGCATCGACTTACCTAATTAATTTTGAACCAACGAAAAAAAAACGGAGAAGGTTCACAAGCAGGTGGTTCACTACTGCGTGCCCGCCTATGCGACAGCAATAGTTTCTCCTAATGTTGTTCACTACGGCTTTTACAGCCCAAAACTGCACATCCTACCATTTCACTACCACTATGAGTACACATAAACCATTAATTATTTCCTGAAAGCACTTAAAATCTTAAAAAATAAAAGATAATGATGGTATATTTGTCACAAAGAAATCATTTGAACCATAGTTTGAACTTGTGACAAACAAATAAACCAGCCACGCTGAAAGGGACGGAAGAAAAATAGGTTCTCCTTTTTCTTCACATAGAATTTTCCCTATTGCCGTCACGCTCACACATAATATGGGTACTTCTAGTTGTATTAGTTCTTAGTTCACAAGTCTATTTTTTTTTTGCTATAATGATTCGTTCGTCATTAAATATGAAGTTAGTCATTGAATATGAAGAAAAAAATAATTGTTTCATATTTTATCACAGACACAGAAAATTTTATATGACGGAGAGATGTATTTTAATAATGGACAAAATTATACAGACTTATTTGATTAAGCTACGTCATTAGTTACTACGGAAAGAAATGCTAATTAAGTAATTAATCGTAGTAAAATTGTTTAGACAACTGGTTCAATTTGAGTACACGCGACAATTTTTTTATTTGCTTTATTTTCATTAAGACGTATTAATTTGCGACAGTTGATAAAATAATAAAAGGCTAATCGAATTCTCTAATTTGTTTTTGATATCGGGTTATAATCGCGTTGAGGCATGTTCAGTTTTAAGTTCCAAAGCAGAGTAATTATTTATTTTTAGGGTTCCGTAATTCAAAGTATTTCATAATCACACTAAAAATCGCCTAGATTCTAAATATCCTATTCCTTAAAATTTGCAGCGACCTAGCTACTCAAATTTTGTTTACGGAAAAGCTTGCGGAATTTAATGTACCTTGAGGTCCTACCTTGAGAAATACGGTGACGGTGACATACTAAAAACGTAAGCTTTCGCAAACTGAATATAGACACGTTGTAGATAAGTTACGAGGTAGAAGGTATCACGCATTATATACTCAAATTTAAATCACCTCGTCACTCATACAAGTATTTTAATGGGCGTCTTTACTAAATTTTTTTTGTGAATTTAGAATACTCTTTTCCTCCAATAAAGCACAAACATTCCAAGGGAGGTTTAGTTGTTTGACATATCAATTTAAAAAATGTCCTTTAGAGCCTTTCAAAATGCACATTAGAAAAAGATAAATCGTTGGTGCACTTTGCAGCAGTGCCTATTTTGTAGAAATCATGCATTACCATCGTGATATCGAATATTTAGCGATATTATGATAATGTCAACTCATAGATATTATACCGGTAGCTTTCAAGTTATGGACTTGTTAATATACGTGGGACGTGGGTAGAAAACTATGCTCGAATACCTAATAATACGTCATTATGTGAGCCCTAAAATGTTTATTGATAACACATTAAAATGATATTAGTGGTGTTAGTGCGATTATTAGTAAGAATACTGCCGATTATTAAACTTTTTAGAATACTTTTTGTATTTTATTCAGATAAATTATTATGTTGTTTCAATAAAATCAACTTAGTATTTTTCAGTGACAAATACTCATTTCCTTCAAAACGTTTGGGCCGTGGCAACTTAAAACCCAGAGGACCTATTGGCTATCTCCCAACAACAAGTAAAACACTAGAATCCATAGACAAAATTGCGTACATTACTTGCTTAAACCTCCTCATTAATATAAGTAAAATAACAAACGCAGTAATGTACATTGAAGTTGTCATCAATCGTAGTGGGTGAGAATTAGGCAATATGCCCTCAGCAGTAACAATCTAAATAAGTGAACACATAGCTCAGTTACTCAAATCTATCATAATTTATATCGTCTCTCCGAATCATTGAAGTAGGGATGGGTGATACGAAACGTATATACCTAGTCAGGTCATAAGTATTGTCACACAGTAAAAACTTTTCTTTTAGAATGCTGGCCACAAAAAAGTTTATTGAATTCGAATTTCGAATTGTTCATGAAAATAAAAATGTATACTTTTTAGAATTTTACTCATTTTTAAATATGGAGTGGACGCTTAAAGAAGACCGTGTTGCAGTTATTGCGTTGCATCGTTGCGGTTACGCGCCAATTCAAATTTTTGACATACTGAAAAATTTGAATATAACCTAAAGATTCGTTTATCGTACCATCAAACGATACAATGAAGACTCTAGTGTAGATGACAGGTCAAGAAGTGGTCGCCCTCGGTCTGTTAGGACTCCAGCAGTGATAAAAGCTGTGAAGGCGCGAATTCAAAGAAATCCCAAACGTAAGCAGAAACTGTTGGCCCTTCAGATGGGGTTAAACAGAACCACGGTGAAAAGGGTGTTAAATGAAGACTTAGGGCTTCGGGCATATCGAAGAAAAACAGGACATCGTTTAAATGCTCGTCTAATGGACCTGAGACTGAAGAGATGCCGCGCTTTGTTGAAGCGGTACGCGAGAAAAATATATCAAGAAATTATTTTTTCGGATGAAAAAATTTTTACCGTAGAAGAGAGCTACAACAAACAAAATGATAAGGTGTACACACACAGTAGTGAAGAAGCGAGCAACCGTATTCCGCGTGTCCAACGAGGTCATTTTCCATCCTCGCTCATGGTATGGTTGGGAGTTTCTTATTGGGGCTTAACAGAGGTACATTTTTGTGAGAAAGGTGTAAAAACGAATTCAGTTGTGTATCAAAATACAGTCCTGACGAACCTTGTGGAACCTGTTTCTCATACCATGTTCAATAACAGGCACTGGGTATTCCAACAAGATTCGGCGCCAGCTCATAGAGCGAAGAGCACACAAGACTGGCTGGCGGCGCGTGAAATCGACTTCATCCGGCACGAAGACTGGCCCTCCTCCAGTCCAGATTTGAGTCCGTTAGATTACAAGATATGGCAACACTTGGAGGAAAAGGCGTGCTCAAAGCCTCATCCCAATTTGGAGTCACTCAAGACATCCTTGATTAAGGCAGCAGCCGATATTGACATGGACCTCGTTCGTGCTGCGATAGACGACTGGCCGCGCATATTGAAGGCCTGTATTCAAAATCACGGAGGTAATTTTGAATAAACTTTATTGTCATAAGAATCTATGTTTTGTTAAGTTCATTTTGGTATATAAATGGTTACATAATAAATAAACTTGTTCCAATAATTTTATATTAAACATGTGACAGAATTTATGACCTGACTAGGTAGATATTGAAACTATATATCGCATCAATATCGGATATCTATATATTGACCTTTGCAGAAACTATATATTTTGCGAAACACTATATTTGTCTATGGGAGAAAATCGTAACGATGCGGTACCGAAACGTATATTGAGTATCGTGTTTGATTCACGAAATAGTTTTTACGAAGATATCCGATTGTACAACGAAGCCGTCCCGAGTCCCAAACCCTATATTGAAATATCGTGTTTGAATATCGTGTTTGATAGTATAGTGTTTGCGAAGTTACACGATTCGCTCACGAATTTAGACGATGGTTAATGAAAGAGCGCACGTGAGTTAGAGCGAGATGCGATATATTTTTAGGTCTACCATGCTATTTTAAACTTTATTTCATAAGTGGTTAAGTCGGTATTCAAAATAGATAAAAAAATGATTTTGAATATTATTTGGAAGAATTTTGGCATGTTACAATTATAGACTCTATTGCCTAAAGTTAAGGATTTTTTATTTAAAATAAATATTGACCTGACCTCTGGCCTTGAAAGAAAGTTACAAGTGGATACAAATAAATTGAACACTTATCACTGCATTTTGTTTGTTTTGATTCAGTTTCGTGGTTTTTGAATTGGTGAATTTACACGACGACAGATTTCATGTGTAAATAGTACGATAATAAACAATGATGTAAATAATGTATATAGAAAAACATGTACAATTATGTAAATATAAAAATCATGTATATAAAATCGAATGAACTTCTAAATACGCCTGCGATCTGCATTATTGTTCTGCATATACCTATCTGCATTCTGCATACTTGTTTAGAAAGTATTTATGTTTAAAAATAGTCCGCTTTACTAAATATCATAAGTTGTAACATGTACAAAATAAAATAATAATGTAGCCAGTAGCCAGTCCTAAGCCTAGGTAAAGTATGAAGGGAAGTTCATTCTGTGACTCTGTTGTAATGAAGATATTGTTTAGAAACGATTTGCTAAAAATAATATTTACATTATATTCAGCTGTTGACGTAAGATGACACGATATTCAAATATCTAAATCATAACCAATAACCACATCGACTCGAATCGAGTTATTTGTTCAGTATATAGTTTCGTAAAATATATAGTTTTGATATCCGATATTGAATATCAATATATAGTTTCGATTCGATATTCAGAAATATAGATATCACCCATTACTACATTGAAGATAATTACATCTATTATGTGCAGCAGGCATTTAGGCTTCATAGTCCACATTCCAAGGATGAATCTCATAAGGTTTGAGCACAAAGCCTGCGTCAGAACACAATTATGTTGATATTTGTTCATAATGTCACGCAGAATGCCAGCAAACCTTACTTCGACCGGTTTTTAATTGCAGCTCGCTCCCATAAATGTTAGAAACAGTTTGTTTGGCGGACGAATGCAATTTGAAAACGGTAACATGAAGTTGAACTAACTTATGCTCGCATCTTCAATATAATATAAACTTATAGAAAATGACTGTTAACTAGCTAATAATAATATGTAGAGATAGAATAGACTTCTTATTAAATGCTAAGTTACAAGAAATATTATAACAATACAAACTTAAAACTAGAGGTAAACAATTGGCCATCTTATAGCATAAGGCAACCTCTTACAGACAACCAGGGTGATTGGCTAATTCACAGCCACTAAGTTCGAAGTCCACTTTAATGTACATTACTTGCTTAAACCTCCTCATTAATATGAGTAAATATCAAACGCAGCAATGTACACTAAAGTGGACATCAAACTTAGTGGCTATATGAATAGAAGTGCTGTTCATATCTGCATATACCTACCATACCAAAACAAACATAAAGCTAGCGGTAAACAATTGGCGGGTTTATCGCATAAAGCAATCTGTCACAGACAACCTGGTTGTAACTTACCTGACAAAGGGCCGGCTCTAAGCTGATCATCATCAAACTCCTGGCAAGTGACACACACAAACACAACACACAGGGTAATCCTAAAAACACGCATATTCATTTTTACGCAATCGGAAAACAAAAACCCATTTTATTTGTAATAAAAATCACAGTCACATTTTAGCCGATTGCCGCCACACACTGTGTTTATAAAACGTAGGAACATAGCACGTTGGATTTTAATCACATTATATGCACGTTACGTTAAAAAAACGAAAATATCGATAAAAAAAGGTTGAGTTGGAAACACGCGCGCCGTTCACCGCCGGCGAAGGTACTGAGGTGGTGGTATATCCCCCCTACTTAGTTACACTCGCGCGCATGTAGTCGCTGCCACTGGCTTTAACGCAACTTTGAAATACGAAAGGCTCTACGCCTTTTGAAAGATAAATCTAAATTTTAACCAAAATTCAATTTCAGTAATTAAATTCAACGAATTATGAACAAATTTATATGAGAGGAACCTTAAGGCTGCTTAGTCCGCGGGATGCCTTCTCGCTCGCACTATTTCACACATTTTATTTGAAATATAATTTTTTTTTTTTAATGTAATAGGCAACTCCCTGTAGCTCCCTTACTTTTTCTGCAAAAACGTGGTCCCAAACTCACACCACTAAATTATAATACTCACGCGACACACGGACATTGATAAGGCATAACCATGCTAAATTTATTTTCTGTACATGAACTCGCCCATTCATTCATTTGGGGTGTCATTTTACTTAGTCGGATAGTGTTGAGTGAAACAGAAATATTCAATCAACATGTGCAAACGGGATGGACAAAACGAAGGAGTACAAATTTAATAAGAAAAAACTAAAATAAAAATGGCAACATTCTACCTATTTCTTTCAAACTCCTTCTGTCAAATTTGACAAAAAAAAAAGTAAACAATAACATGTTGTTCGTATTTTTAGTGATTAATAAGTTATTTCGAAGATTTTTCACAATAATGTTGATGAAAATGAATAAAATAATCCATGGCGATGCTTGCCAAATGAATTACAAAATGTATATATACGGCGTATACAGCAGTTGCAAATAGAAAAGTGGTTGCTGCTTTAACTAAGTGTTTCTAAGAGAACAGCGTATATCTCAGGTACGTTTAAGTTAGATTAACAGTACATCATCAAGCTCATTGAATCTTATCATTGAAAACGTAAAATAATCGTTATTTTGTCCATAAATAACTATTTTGTGTTATATATTTGTTTACAACTAAAGTCATAAAAAACATTATAGTATGACTGAAAATTTTTGATACTTTTCATATTGTCCAAGTTTAATGATGATATTATGTGTATGAAAAATTGCGTTTTAGGGTTCCGTACCCATAGGTGAAAACGAGACCATATAACTAAGACTTCGCTGTCCGTTCGTCTGTCTGTCTGTCATCTCACGAACCGTGATAGTTAGAAGGTTGAAATTTTCACGGATGTATTTTTGTTGCAATACTAAAAATAGAATAAAATAAAAAAGGGGCTCCCAAACAACAAAGTGCTTTTTTCCGTTTGTTTTTGTATATATGAGATGTTTCAAGAAAGAGTTCAATTCAAACGAGTCCGACTTGCACTTGGCATTTTTATTTTGTTTTAATGTCTATAAGATGTCCCTACGTACAAGTACAAATACAATTGCTTTATTTGGGAATTTCTTTTAACATTATATTCATGGCACCTATTTTACTGTTACCATACTGGTACGCCTTTTTTACCTTTAAAAGATGATATTAATCTTATTTATTTTGTATTTTCTAGGCGAATCGAAATCATCAGTCAGAAAATTTGTTTTGGAAAGTATTAAAAATAAAGGAAAATGCCCGCCTACGAGACATCGAAAAGACCACCCCACCGCAAAAAATAAAGAATTGGATTACCCTATATAAACGATTTATTACTTTATTTTATGTATTTTTAATATTATATTTGTGTCATATAACACATCGTCTTTTATTATCATTTTATAAAAGTATTATTAGACGCATGTCTGTTTTATGTGAAGCATGTGTGTTACTTTTTCGCGCCAGAGCTACTTATCTGATCAAACAGAGGTCAGTGACCAAGTACAGTAGCGATTTTTTTAAAAATAATTAAAGTATCAAAATTGTTTATAGTTAAATTCGGTATTGCCATACGGGTAACTCAAATATATTATTTTATGACAGACTAGGGTAACCTTGGTATGCTTGAAACAAAACGAATATCTCATCAACCATGCGTTCGACAAGGTAATGGCAAATTTGCCAAATTTGGTACAGAGGTAGAATCCCCAAAAAAGGTTTTGGAATAAGTTTTATCGGTTTGTACGACAAATGTCCAAAATCCAAATTGTCCAACTAGTATTAATGTCCAATACTAATTTGGTCAAACACTAATTTGGTCCAACATGGCTTACGTCCAACTAGGAAAAATGTCCAACACGAATAATTTCCAACATGAATTTGGTCCAAAATGAAATATCTCCAATTAAGAATAATGTCCAACACGAGTTGGTTTATTTCTGACGCTGTCATAGAAGAAATTAAAGGTCTTAGGAAGATCTACCTTTCAGATGACAGCTGTCAAACTTGAAATATCAAAATCTGGAAGATCTTCAAAGTTTTTTCATTTCTTCTATGACAACGTCTGCTTAGGACGAGTATTTTTCGAGATATTGACGTTTCAAGTTTGACAGCTGTCATCTGAAATGACAATCTCTCCAAGACCTTTAATTTCTTCTATGACAGCATCAGCCTAAGACGAGTATTTTCCAAGATATTGACATTTCAAGTTTGACAGCTGTCATCTGAAATGAAGATCTCTCTAAGACCTTTAATTTCTTCTATGACAGCATCAGCCTAAGACGAGTATTTTCCGAGATATTGACATTTTAAGTTTGACAGCTGTCATCTGAAATGACAATCTCTCCAAGACCTTTAATTTCTTCTATGACAGCATCAGCCTAAGACGAATATTTTCCGAGATATTGACGTTTCAAGTTTGACAGATGTCATCTGAAATGAAGATCTCTCCAAGACCTTTAATTTCTTCTATGACAGCATCAGCCTAAGACGAGTATTTTTCGAGATATTGACGTTTCAAGTTTGACAGCTGTCATCTGAAATGACAATCTCTCCAAGACCTTTAATTTCTTCTATGACAGCATCAGCCTAAGACGAGTATTTTCCGAGATATTGACGTTTCAAGTTTGATAGCTGTCATCTGAAATGAAGATCTCTCCAAGACCTTTAATTTCTTCTATGACAGCATCAGCCTAAGACGAGTATTTTCCGAGATATTGACATTTCAAGTTTGACAGCTGTCATTGCATTGGAAATAAAGATTGTTCACTACGTGACACTTTTTATAGGACTACGGGATTAGCTATTGATAGAACCACGGATAAAATAAAACTTTATTGGACATTTTTACGAATGGACGTTTTAGAATGGACAATTTTCAAATTGGACCTTTTTACGATTTGACATTTTTATGAGTGAACTATTTTCCGAATAGGCATTTGTACGATTGAACGTCTATAATATTTGTCATTTTTCATAATTGGACATTAGTCGTATAAACCTGGGCTTTCGATCGGTGTCGGCTCGTGCGGTGATAAAAGCGCGATGCCAGAATCAGGTCGAATCAGGCCGAGCGGGGGGGCCGGGTCAGGTGAATTCTTCACTTTAGAGGTTTTTTCTTTCTTTCTTCAGACTTTTATAAAAGTCATTATTGATTTAATTCAAAAACAAATGCTCTTATTTATTGTACAAAAATAACATTTTTGTAGCGGGGGTGAAGCCGTGGGTTTAGCTAGTAAACAAAATAAATATAACGTTACCTAATCGAATGCGAATGCAATGAACGACAAAAATAAAATTGTTTCAGCCATGCCTAGTTTACCCTATATTTTTATGTATTTTATGTCAACTAAAATCGAAATTATATAATTTGGTTTAAAATAATATTTGTTAGCTGTGATAAGTTTTTCCTGCTTTTTACTGCCTTCTTTCCATTTTTACACCAATTTACCACACAAGAGGTCATTTTTGTCCGTTAACTATATTATTTTGGATATTTTTAAAAATCAAACGATGCGTGCATCTGTCGCTGAGCGCGTTGTGTGACTGAGCGGCGGGTGAGTTGTACTTTTTACGCCCCGCCCATATAGTTGTACTTTGCGTTGAATCACTTTTTGAGCTGTGTTCGACTTCTATTATTTCCCTAATTCGTTGGTAATAGGTGACAAACAAGCAGACGGCCCACCTGATGGTAAGTGGCACCGTCGCCTATGGATACCTGCAATACCAGGGGTACCGCTGGTACGTTGCCTACCTTTCAAGACTCTATTCACTTGCCTTTTGAAGAGTCCCATGTTGAAGCTCAACGGAAATACCGCAGGCGGAAGCTCATTCCACATTTTGCAGGTGTACGGCAAGAAGGAGCGACTAATCGCAATTCATTGAATTAACTTTTTGAAAATTCCTCAAGAGCACAATATTATTGCAGACATTTTAAAGTGTTTGGGAAGATGAACGAAGATGGGCGCGACGGGGATATACCCACAAAAAACCTGAGGGTGTTCCTGCGGGACAGACACCATAATTCCGGGGAGCAGATGGTATGCCGAAGCACTCGGCGTTAAAGAGTATATGGAGAAAAAATATTAAATTAATAATTATTAATTGATTCTATGACATTACATATTCATTTTATATATCTAATCAAATTTGTATAGACATTTATAATATTATTATTTTATTGACATTAAGCATGATTTATTATTATTTTTTATTGTTATTTTGCAAATTTCTTTTTCTCGCCTTTGGTGGTATAATTAAAATCTATTGTAGTTATAATGTAATACTAAAAATTGATATTGTAATTGACTAATCTACTGTATACCTAAAATTGTACTTTGCACGCCTCAAAGAGGCAGAATGTTTAGGCGCTAAATTAATTTTAAGATCTATTGTACCAACATTCTTGCAAATAAAGGATTTTATTTATTATTTATTATTATTACTCATCCGCGGAAATTCCCCCCATGCGGGGGGAGGTGGGGGTGGTCGTAGGGGGGCCTCGACCCCCCAACCTCTTCAATAACGCACCAACGCACTATACACCAATAACCCTGTATAGAAGGATTGATTGACTGATCTATCAACGCAACGCACAGCTAAACTCATGAAGGATTAGTGTCCAAGTTTGAGTGGCAGTACTTGTAAGTTGGTCCCAAGTTTCTAAGCTCGTGCATGGCGAGTGTACAGGTTTCTAATTACATGATAGCTGATAATGCCGCCATTATATCGGTAACCGCGGTTTATTGTGCGGTCAGATTGCGCCCGTTTCTATGCAGATGCCATTTCTTTGACTTCGAAGGATTAAAAATTGGTTAGAATTGGAAAAATGCCAAATGGTTACCAAAATACAAAAAATGTATGTTCTGTTTTGAAAACAACTTTGTTGTTTGTTATGATGATAAACTGGAAATACTTTCTTTAAAAATAATTTTAAAAATATAAGCTGTATAATATTACAAGCCAAGAGACATTTTCTAAAATTATTCAAATATATGGAGGCATATTTTCAAAATTTTCAAAGAAGAGGTGCATGTAAGAAAAATTTCTTAAATAGATTAATTAATTAGATTTCTTTTTCTTCTTTTATATTCTATATGGTTAATTATTATATTTAATTTGGAGTACTTAAGTATATGCAAGGTAAGATGAGAATTAATAAGACAATAGAGAAGAAATAATAAATTTAATACTTACATTAACATAGTAGATACATAGTACATAAAGTACTTAATTTTGTAAATTATGGCAAAAATTTATGCCCTTATTGATTAATTGAAGATCAGGTTTGTACTTATAAATAAATCTTATCTACATTGAATGTCTTCGAAATTAAACCTAAAACAAAAAATAAATTATTAATAATATTTAATATTATATTAATAATAATGTTGATTTCAAAGGCTCCTCAATCCTCTTAATCCCATTCATATCCTTTATACTTTTTTATCTTGCTGTCTTACTAATTTTATAAACATTAAAGTTTGTAAGAATGTATGGCTATCTGGATTTATGTTTGTTACTCTTTCACGCCAAAACGGGTGGACCGATTGAACTGAAATTTGGTAAAGAGATAGCTTAGACCATGGAATAACACATAGGTAAAGTACAGCGTCTAAAACCACAGCTAGTAGGTACCTATATTATAAAAGGAAAGAGTGACTGATTGACTTATCTAAAAAAGGCACAGCCTAAACTTCTGAATGGATTGAGTTAAAATTTGGAACACAGAAAGGTTATATAACAGATAGGTTTTTCGGTAATGACGCCATATTATGTGAGTGCATTTTGTATTGACTCGAGAACACACATAATATGACGTCACAACCCTGTTTATTTTTCCAAAATTTTTATTTGTTCAATCATTTTGAATGTTAATACTCCTACGGATACGGATATGGATAAGCAAGCAATTTTCTGCAATAAGGCTTCTTGGCCCATTTTGTGTGCTACTGCTTATAATATACTGCATACTGCTAAAAAAAGCATACAGCTATTAAGTACTTACTTAAAATTATATATCCTTTTATGAGTTGCCTTTTCTTTTTTTTACTCCCAATTCTTAACTCTGTTATCCCTACTCTCTATGAGATCTCTGATCATCCGTTTCTGTCGGTCAAGTTTGGCTCGCATGAGCTTCTGTGCTTGCCACATCACTTTGATCCTTTTCTTCCTTTGTTCCGCTATAACTTCAACATTTCTTAGTCTTTGCTTCAGTTGTATTACTTCGTAAGAGTCTGAGGGATTGATGTCTGGTTGAGTGATTGATATGGTTGGTTGTGGTTCTTCACAGTGCTGTAACAATTAATATGTTAAAAACTGTGTTGCCAAGCAGATTGTTCAGACATGAGGAATTTTTTTTCGTAGCATCCGTGGCCCAGTGGTCATACATCCCGCTTTTAAACCGGAGACCCTGGGTCCAAATCTCAGTGTGTGGCAAAAAGTTCGCCTGGACTCTACCGTGTTTCGGAAGGCACGCAAAACTGTGGGTCCCGGCTGTTTCCTATAAGATATGTAGGAGGCAGTCGTTAGGTCATGTTGCAGGCCCTGTAGTAATCTAGGCGACCTGAAACTGCAACATATAGGTTCGCCACACAACCTATAAATTGTGATTTGTCTCTGACAGTGTAAGTAGGGTAACCTGTTCTGTTGGAGTATAAACCCCAATTATTATTATTATTTTAACCCCGTGACCCAGGAAACATTTCCGGTTCAAATCAAAATTGACATCTATTATTTCTAGCTTCTTTAAAATAAGGTTCAAATTCGCATGTGCGGGTGCAGCCTGATCGAGCCACTCAGGGACTTACAGGTTAACCCACTTTCTCAGTTGAGTATGCTACCATTTATGAACACTTTATCACTCAAGATCAGAGATGATTGTAGACAAAAGTTAACTTATGAATTTTAGTGTTTTAATTTACCAATAACATCATTATCAACATGTTTAAACTGTAACTACTCAACATAAGGTGGTTTTTTTTGCTCTCATCTCTCAATACAATCTATAAAACACAAATAATATTGTTCGAATCTGTCTGATTGTATGTGACTATCATCTATATATATAAACGGAAAGTGTGACTGATTGACTGATCTATCAACGCACAGCTCAAACCACTGGACGGATTCACTTGAAATTTGGAATATAGATAGATTTTTATGTAGACCTCCACTAAGAAAGGGTTTTATTACACGGCAAAGCTGCGAGCACACTTTAGTTTAATAATAAATAAAGTTAGATAAAAAATAAGGCCAGCTTTAAGACCTATTTCCACTTACATAGCGGGAGGAATTAATGCTGGAATAAATGTTTAATATCATTTGACATGATTAGTAATAAGTAGTAGGTACTTACAGATGTGTTAATAGCAGGCACAGCTTCATCAGACAACCTTCTCAATCCGCTGGTCGTCACGTAGAAGTCACCAGGGTCAAAATGTTCAGAACAAACAACACTCGAAGATGTAGAGACCCATTCCTTTTCCCTCTTAACCGCAATCTCCCATTTCCTTCGCCTTTCTTCGTTTTTAGGAAATCTGTAATTTTATCTAAATTAATTTGTTTCTGTTATAACTATTAAAGCAAATTAAAAACATTTTTTTCTTAGCATTAAGAACGTTTACTTTCGAAAGATATTATAAACACTAAAATAATAGTTTTAAATACTTTCATGTGAAACGAAATCCCGTTCTTGCATTTCGATGTTCTCGTTGAAGTGTTTTTGCAATGTGCGAAAGCACAAGTCACCATTTTGTTAAATTATTGTATCTGAGTCCTTTAGTTTTTCCAGGTTTCGGGTTTCTGGACTTCCGTTGTTAAGATTTAAAAACTAAACTGGTTTCAGAAAATTTTAAATGACTTAAAATTAAATTCTTCCCGAAAATGTGTAAACAAATTTTACCGATTTTGACATTTGACAGTGACAGTATCATATTTTGACATAAGACGTTAATGCTGTACGTATTTTTACTTTTACCGGTTTTATCAGAACTCTACCAAAATCAAACTGCAAAGCTGCACAGCACGGTAATAATTCTGTATATTTTATGTTAATATTGTAATATTTTAACAAAAGAACGTTAAATATTGTTATGTCAAAAATAATTATTTTAAATATAATCTCTTTCACAGCTGCTGTGATGTTTCTTTTTTGAGGGTAGTCTCAGCGACGCGACCTATAAAATAAATTATTGTTACTACACCCATTCTGTGGTGATTGGCGATCTTTGCCCAGCGGTTAGAATGCATGTGGATGGTATAACCTGCCGAACCCCATGTCAGCTTGGCAGCCTTAATCGTCTGTAAAGCCGGTTCAGAATTGAAACATGACAATATAATTATAATATTACTAGCTGCACCCAGCGGTTCTACCCGCTTTATAGCCGCCATGTGACATGTGTATTATATGGTTAGACCCTGGGGCCTAAGCTATATCTATACCAAATTTTAGCTCAATCGGTCCACCCGTTTAAGCGTGAAAGAGTAACAAACATATATCCAGAGATCCATACCTACTACATTCTTACAAACTTTCGCGTTTATAATATTAGTACGATGCGGATTTTTTATTAAACTAATGCATTTCATTTTATTTACCTATAATAACACTTAGACAATTTTCCCTTAAAAATATAATAAAACGAAGTGACATGTTCCATATTCTAATATCTTATTTAAAAGTAATTGCACGTTCCACATAGACACCCCACGGTGGTTAATGGCTTCATTATTTTTTCAACGAAGGGACTGTTGTCGAGTGTTTGTAACGCCCCCTTTTCACGGCGTAATAGAGACATTTAAATTAGAGGTTTAGACTAATTTTAGTGAAACTGTTAGTGATGTGAAAATATGAACATTCACTATCGACAATAGACAAAATTGTTATTTATATGTATATTATTGGTAAAAATGGTGATTTAAAATGTCTTCACCTTAAAAATATTTTTTTCTCAACTTGAATTAATATTAACTCAGAATTAATTTAAATAGCCTAACAAATTTGGTTGCCGAACAAAGGTTGTACGAAAGGTTGTACTGACTTTTGGAAGCAATGTAATCGCTATTAGAATTTTTGATTAAAAACCTTCTGGGTTGTTTTGAAGGGATTTAAAAAATTTACAAAGCGGCCAAAAAATCTGATTATGATATTACTTTACTTTTATGTAGGCATCTAATCTTATAGCTATGTCACACATCCACAAATAAATTGTATTGTACGTATTACTATCCTAATCATGGGACCTATTAAGCATATTCCTAGGAAAATTGGAAAAATCGAGAATATTAAAAAATGTAATAATATACGAGGAACAATAATAAACATAGTAATAATAAAGAATACCTGTCAAATATAGGTGTCAAATAATCTACTTCATGTTTTCCATTCGTTGAAATTATACGGTCTCAACGTTTGAAATGCCTCGTGCATTTTAAAAATTTAAGACATAAAAGTGGACATGAATAACACAGCTCAGTTATTCGTGTCGAAACTGATTTTCATAAGACAGAGGGGTAGCTGGCTGGGCTATATAAAAAAGAAACTCAAAGAAACTTAAACAGTACTTTCAACACATTTCTCATCATGATAGGCCGTTTTCTCGAAAGCTTAGAAGATGCAAATAGACCTCTCATGGCTCCAAACTTTTGGATATTAACACGAATGGGATTTTTACTACCTAATAATATTCTGGGAAAAATATTTTACATGATAGTACATGAAGTTGCAACCCTTTTTGTGATAACGCAATACATGGAACTTTTTGTAATACGATCCAACTTAGATCTCGTATTAACAAACCTAAAAATCTCAATGCTAAGCGTTGTCTGCATTATTAAAGTGAATTTATTTGTGCTCTGGGGTAAAAGATGGCGAGAAGTGATTGACTACGTTACCGAGGCAGATAAATTTGAAAGAGAAAATCGTGACGAAGTGAAAGGAAAAATAATTGACTCGTATACGAAATATTGTAGACGCGTTACGTATTTCTACTGGGTCCTTGTGTTCACTACATTTTTGACAACTGTTGGGCAACCGTTGATGATATATTTGAGCTCCTCAACTTTTAGAGAACACTATAAAAATGGGACGGAAGAATTTCCACATATTTTCAGCTCTTGGATGCCTTTTGATAAATATAACTCTCCAGGCTGTTGGATTACTGTTGTGTGGCATACGCTAATTTGTGCTTACGGAGCTTCTGTAGTGGCTTCTTTTGACTCCAGCGTTGTAGTTATAATGATGTTTTTTGGAGGAAAGCTGGATCTTCTGAGACAAAGATGCAAGGAAATGTTAGGAGTCAACGGTGTAACAATTAGTGACGACGAAGCATCGAAAGTTGTGAAACAGCTACATAACATCCACGTTAAGCTAATCAAGTGAGTATGTACTGCTTTTACTAAATCCTAAGTTAACTACCAATAAAAAAATTATTCAAACATAGCTTGTAAAAGGAGTGAGACCTAACGTGTATGTAATATTTTTCATTGATACAATATGTTCGCGTAAACGCGGTAGGCAGTTCTTAAGATATAAGGGCCTACTGAAAAGGCACATGAAACGATGTGCCATAGTGAACGCGATTTGGACGCTGTGCTGCACGGACTTCTCCCTGAGGGGGCGCTATGTCATAGTCGTGAAAGTTTTAAACTCAATCACTGCAACCATTATGCAATTATAATGTAGGTACCTATACTTATAATTAGACGTACATCATGACGACCACGACCGTTCTGCCAAGAACGAAGCGATTACGAAGAAGAATACCTATAATTATGACAACATGGGCGACCAATTTTTAAACTACCAAACATACCTACATACCGGGGTAGACTTCTTTTGCAGAAGGTCGTCTCGGTGGGTACCCCACCAGTGCCAGTTATTCTACCACCTAAGCAGTAATGTAAAAAAACAAACATTATTTTGCATCCGTAGGGGGGCACTGTAGCTAGTGAAATTACTGGGCTAAAAAGTCTTAACACAGACGTACCTATTGAATACTTATTTGATTAGATTACACTACTACTGTAATGGGCGGGTGTTTTCGCTTAACACCTGGCAAATTTTAAACTCGACTCTCCCGTTAATCTGATTGTATAAAGAAATCAAATTTTAGTTTATCAGAGCGCTTGGTCGAGGCGACGTGTGACCGAAATGGTGAGGTATATTTGGCCCAAAGTATAAGTATTGCCATTCAACGTGGCAATGCTGCCAGCATTCTGGGCACTCTGCCATCTGACAGTGGTTTGGAGCACTTGGATTTTCTGTAGATCAGCTTGTGGCCGATTTGTGGATAATAAAAGTGTCGTTTACTACTGTAGTAGCTGTAGTATTGTTAGTTTGTTTTTCTCAATAAAGGCATTTGCCACATAAGGAGGCTATGTACATAATATTTTAAATCCAAATAACTACTGTACATAATTGGATCGCATCAGAAATGAGGTGATCCGACAGAGAACTAGAGTTACCGACATAGCAGAAAGGATTAGCAAACTGAAGTGGCAATGGGCTGGTCACATTTGCCGTAGAACCGATAACCGTTGGGATAGACGAATTCTCGAATGGAGACCGCGTCTCGGTAAACGTAATGTAGGGCGCCCATGGCGAGATGGGGCAATGATATCCGGAGGGTCACTGGGGGTGGGTGGAGAAGAAAGACGTAGGACCGAGTTGAGTGTCATGCCATGGGGGAGGCCTATGTCCAGCAGTGGACGAACATAGGCTGATGGTGATGATGATGATGAACTACTGTACGAGTATATACCTAATGTTATTTGATAATATTACGTGCAATAAATATAAGGTTTACCTAGAGTTAAATAGCATTTGACGCCTTTGTCAAAAACAGCCTAACGATTATCCTTTTACGTTGGTAGTTGGTAGCACACGGCACCACCTGTCAGGATTATTTTACTCTTATCTTGCGTTAAGAGTAGTCTGACGTTTAGCAAGTCACTACTCTTGCTACCCAAATTGTCATTGCAAAGAAATTTGCAGCTATTCCCAATGTCATTGCACTCTTAGAGAGCTGTCGAAAAGGGTGATAATAAAAAACTTAATACTAAACTTGATGATAATATAATGCAATGCACTTAATACTAAATTATACTAGTCTCTTAATAATAATTGTTATACAAATATTAATTATTGTGAGTTAACGTGATTTATTTCACTATAATAATATTATATTATGCTTCCGTCATACTTTCTTATTCATATTCATTATGTTAATACAAACAAGTGAAATTTTAAAAAAACTTTTTATATACAAGCTTTTATTATTATTACCATCTAGTATCTAGCACCATAAAGTACTCGTCAAGATGAATCAAATGAGCCCAAATTCGATGGGGTTGCGTCGTTTAATTACGGAGTTCCAATAGCTACCATCCCGCTCCATCATCAGATCAGCTCGGTGTCATAATAATATTACATTGTCATCCGATTTATACATGCATGCAAAATTTCAGCTCAATCGGAAACCGGAAAGTGGGTCAAATTTAACTTGCAAGATTTGATTACAGACAGATAAGTGAAAGTAAATAAAAAAGCTTGTTAAAATGTAGGAATAACAGTAACTACAGATCTTAATAAATTACAGCTTATTAAATAGGGCCGTCTAACAAAAGATCTAAAATGTATCTGCAATTACTGGATTATAATATTACTAGCTTATGCTCGCGGCTTTGCCCGTATGGAAAAATCTTTTCTTAGCGGAGGTCTACGTCATAAAACCTATCTATGTTCCAAATTTCAACCCAATCCGTCCAGCGGTTTAGGTTGTGCGTGATGACTGATCTATCATTAGTCACTCTTTCCTTTTATATATTTAGATAAAGGGTTTCGTTTCGTCTTTTTACTCCACATCAATCAATCTTGGGTACTTACGATATGTATTTATTTATTTTTGCTTAAGCCAGAATCGCAACAGATTCAGACCCATCGCTTTAATTAACCTCAACCTGCTTTAAGCTTTTTGTGACTAAAACACTATAAAAGTTTATAATAAAAGTTATGTATAAAATAATAGTTTTAAGTTTGGTTTTAACCAATTTTTTTGCAATATAAAATTGCAATATTTTTCCCTAACAATTCAGCTAAAAAAGCATGCAACCATAGGTAATATGTATATACTGCTTATGTCTAAGTACAGGCGATTTCATTAAAAATGTACTGACCAACACTTTATTTTATGTTTTCACTTTATATTTACAATATAAAACTGCAATGTTATTCCCTAACAATTCAGCTAAAAGAGCATGCAACCATAGGAAAAATATAGGTACTGCTTATGTCTAAGTACAGGCGAATTCATTAAAAATGTACTGACCAACACTTTATTTTATGAAATTGTAGATAAATAAAAGCAATGAATATACAATAAAAAACATACATTATATTGTAGCAATCTCAAAAAAGTATCGATAAGTTCAGCATTAGAAACCCGCAGTCCCGAACTAGCGCCACTTCAAATAATATAGCATTTCACAGAGTACAACAATAATAATTATTAACTGAACCATCAAAACATGTAATTTGGTAATTTTCTGTTTTAGGCACTCGAGGTTGTTCAACTCTTTGCTATCACCGGTTATGTTTCTCTACATGGTTATGTGTTCCATAATGCTATGTGCAAGTGCTTATCAGCTAACAGTAAGTTTTGTATAATGATAATTTAACCATGTATTTTTAAAGTGACTGGAAATGTATATTAAAAGTAAAAAAAATGAGTAATAAGACTCTGACTGTATGGAGATGTTAACTGACTCTGGATAATACAAGGTCTATTTTTTATTGAAACAAACGAAGCTATTCTTGAAATAGAAATTAATAAATGATATAATTTTTCATGTTTAAAAGTTTAAAATTTAAGTAATGTTCTATTTTGTACGTAACCTGTACATATAAGCGTACGCAAGTCAAAATTAAGATCGCGGCCGCTTTACCGCTGCCTCCTATGTCTTTCGTCATTTTAATAAATAAATATTTACACATAAAAGGGGGCACCGATTTACTTAAAAATTGGGATGTAGGAAGCTTAGTTATTAGATTTGGGTATAACAACTTAATTCAAATTAGATAAGCAATTTTAGATCATAAAAACTTTGAAGTAGATAACACCGCGGGTCACAACTAGTATTAGATAAGAACATATTTTTTAAACTTTTCCGAAACTTTTTATTTCAGTCAAATTCAAATGCAGCCCAGAAACTTTTGATGGCTGAGTACTTGATATTTGGAATAGCACAACTTTTCGTATTTTGCTGGCACAGCAATGACGTTCTTTTAAAGGTACTAAACTACATTAAATTATTATTATTACATAATCATATTAATCAAATCAATCTGCTTAATTGCCTTTATGGTTTTTCTTAAATAATGATTAATAAATATGGTTTTTCTTTTTCAGAACGAAAATATATCCATGGGACCTTACGAAAGTCAATGGTGGAAGGCAAGTCTCAAGCAAAAGAAAGATGTATTGATATTATCCGGGCAACTTAGAATCCAAAACATTTTCTCGGCTGGGCCTTTTGCCAACCTCACTCTACCCACATTCATAACGGTACGTGTGCCTTAAGTTAAAGCTGACGACACTCAGATTCAGGATCGCACGAAAAAGCGAACGCGATCTTTATTTTGTTTTTGACCGCTTCCGCTTTATATGTGACAGAGTGCGTACGAATTTGAACATTACGAAAATTCCATCCCGCTTTCCCGCGCGGTACAGCGCGAGCGGCTGTTTGGCGTCACCTTAAGTTATAACATGTAACATGTTCCAACGATAAAGTAGTTGTAATTATATTATTAATTCTGCCTTACTAGGAAATCAAATGAAATTCTTAACAGTTTTCATATTATCGGGGCAGTGCTAAGGGGGCGTGGTCACGTGTTATAGTATTGACTTAGTGACATGTTAATTAAAGGAACACAGCGAGCCTTACATATAATTGAATCATAGTAATCATTCCTTTAACTCAATGATAATAATATTCTAACAGTAGGCAGATATCGCGAATTCGTGAATACGATGAAAAAAATTTTATGATCAATAACAATAAAATAGGTTTGGATGAACTGTGTGAAAGAGATATGCGTGCTAGTGGAGTGGATGAAGATATGACGGATGATAGAGCAGAATGGAGGAGAAAAACGTGTTATGCCGACCCTACCTAGTGTGGGATAAGGGCAGGAAGAAGAAGAAGATTCAGATTCATTTATTTACCATAACTATAACAATTTGTTGTTACAATGGCATGTCACAAAATACAGTTCATAATCAAAATTATAATAATTAGAATTTTGCACTTTCGACCTTTTAAGAATGTAATAATAAGGAGATAAAATTAATAGAAGAAGAACAATAATTATACAATATTATATATAATAGAATATTATATTCGAATAGGTATTTTTATTTAACAAATAATATTATAATTATGTTATTATAATAATCCATTGCATTGCTTTTCCCATCAGACTAATACATAGTAGGTAGATACTCGTAATAAGCATAAAAATAATATAATCTAGATGAACACGTCGTTTTTCTTTTTTTATTCCAGATACTAAAAGGAGCTTACAGCTACTATACGTTGGTGAAGAAGTAGTGTGTTTTATGATTAGTGAAAAAAAAAACTTTACGGTTTACTTAGTATTAAGAGTGAATTCACATTATTTTGAACACTATTACACTATTTTTGACACTATTGTACTAAAATGTATACGTTATAAATTATTAAACACCATCGAGCGTAAATGTAAATTGAATGTAAAAAAAAAAAAGAATGTAATTTAATGTTATAACTTAATATTAAAACTTTTGAAGTGCATTTTTCAGTGTTTGTTTTATATTAATACTGATTAATACTATAATCATTTTAGCCACAGTTGTATCGTAAAATTTATTGCCTTTTTCGTATAAATAATTATTTTAAACAATTTGTTTATTTTCCATACATAGGTAATAGAATACGTGTTTGTAATTTTCAAATATTATAAATTTAAAATTAATTTGTGCCGCCATCTGTGTTCAGATAGAGTAATATATATTTTTTTTTTTTTCTTTTTAATAATATGGCAACATGTGCATTTTGCCAATGTCGAGTAAAATTCGTGAATGTTCACGGGATATTAAATTATGGTCTCCACTTTCGTGTTTTGCCAGTGTCAAGTTAAATGTAATTTTTTAAGTAATAAGTTAGTTAGTCAGGTCAGAGTCAGAGTGAGCTTAATAGCTCGTCTAGTCACGTGAGTCTTCCAGTAAAATGGGTGGAATTTTACTGAAAGTTCGGAGGAGTTTTGGAGGGGGCACCAAAATTCATATTTCAGCACCATATCACTTGCCTACATCTGTGCACATTCAAAAACACTTAACACGCAATATTCCACCATTATTACACGCTAACAATCAAATTCTACACGATTATTAAGCAAAAGACGTGGAGCTAATGATATGATCAAGACTTGCCGCCAAAAAACCTGACGGGAAACTGAGTAATATATTTTGCACGGTTTTCTGACTTAACAAAATCGGTAATTATAGACAGCACTAGCAAATGAACGTCATTCAAATTGAATGACATAATGTTGCCAAGTAATGAAACTTCCCTAATACTAGTCATTAAATACTGCTTGTGGATTCTGTGAGACAACGATTTCGTAGCATAATAAATATTAATAAATAACGAAGCGATAGTATTATAACCTATAAAACAGAAAGCGTCAAAAAATAATTGGAGTTACATGTGTTGATTTGCGTCCTACAATTTCGACAGCGTCGTCACTTACCAACAGGTGAGATTGCGGTCAAATGCTTGTTTAGTCTGCTATCACAATTAAGTAGTAGATAATAGGATCTCTCAAGGTTTGTTCAAAATTTTGTTACAATTTGACACCTGTATACTATATAGACGTAAAATTACAATGCCACAACGCACAAAAACGGCTTGTGTTTACTATACCTGCTTGCCTATTGAGATATACATACACCTAGAGAATAATATTAAAAAAAAAATAAAGTAAATAAAACAATTTTATCAATAATTATCGACCTTAATGCAAATCATTAAGGGTTACGTTGCGATAATAAAATGACGATCTTAAGATGTTTTTCTCTGTGGAATTGACGGAATTTATTGCGTTTAGCAAAATTCAACTTTATTTTTACAAAGCTAATGCTCAAAATCCATATAACTACGAGTAATTCGTCGATCTAATATTATGTCCTTCTCTTCCGCGTAAAGGGGTGAAACAGACAACTGCGTAAGCAAAAAAATCTTGGAATACAAATTTTGATGTAATAACTATACATTATGTATACATTATTTTGAAAGTTAATTACTAAAATTTGTAATAAAATGTATGAAACTTACCTAAAATATGAAATCCCATATTATTAATTTCTCTTTGGAAGTGTATTATTTTTGCAATTCTTCCACTTGACAGTCGGCGCAAGACTGTTGCCAAAACAGTGCTTATTATGGATTTAAGCACTGTTTAGTTTGGTCGCTTTTGAAGTGGTTGCGCGTTATCTAGATATAGTATAGATATTTTTGATTTGCAGTAAAAGTAGAGAGATGAATGGGTTGCGAAAAACGCCTCTGACCAATATAATAATATATTAATTTGTCTTTTATATCATTCCTTATAACTTTTATTCACGCATGCAAAATAATTATTATACCTACCTACCTACTACATACACGAAATATATTACGTTTGTGATCTTGATGATAATTTCCCTTCTTGTAAATTTAATGGATACACAGTAATAAATGTAAACACAAAATCCTTTTCAGTGTACTATTATTCCTGCCCGTTTCTGTTATATATAATAAAATTATGATGTTTTTTAACATTATTTTTTACTTAAATTTGGGAAATATTTTTTTATCAAAAAATGGCAACATTATATTCACCCGTCAGCTGTCACCCGGTAATCGGCAAAATAAAAAAAATAAAAGCTGTCCTCTTTCTCTTTCGTGGAAGCTCTTTCTTTTGATTTTTCTTTATATTTTAGAGCTTTTGAGTTGAAATATTTACGTAGGTGCTTTACTAAAATAAACATAAACATTTACGTGCCGTACTGAGTGAAGCTGTTCAGTTTAAGTGAGAAATCAGACCGAGGCAACACGTCGAGTCGAGGGTTCAATAAACTTCGTCGTTCGATGTTTCAGTGTTTGGAAATGTCATGATGGTTATTGGTTTTCGGTGTGTGCTTTTACCGTGAAGAGATAAGTGAAAGTTGTGGTATTATGGAGAACCAGAATCCTCCTGAGAGGACGTTGCCGGTGCAATATGCTCGATCGAGGGCGTTTCGCCAGTTCAAGAATCCGCCGCAGCCCCACATGTGTATCCAGGATACCATAAAGGATACTACAGAAAAGCTTTACATAAACGTGCTGGGGTGGCAGAAAATTGCTAATCCAAAACAGTATTCTGACCCCATACCATTGTATGGTGGAATGCAGGTCAGTGCTTTTGTTCTAAGTTCATAAAAAATAGTGCCCTCATGTTTGAATGGGCAATAAAATGGCTCATTTCAATATTTATGACCAAAGTACAATGTAAGTTTGTGATCAATAGTTCCTTGGTTACATATTTGATTAAACAAACAGAATTTGAGGTTTAACATCCTTATATTTATTTTACACAAGGTTAGTATTTTTATTGTAATTCATTATTAAATAGTTGACGCTTGCAGCTTTGCCCTCAGTGAAGAAATCCTTTCTCAGGAGAGGTGTAAGCAACAAAACTTATGTTCTAAAATTTGACCCTATAAGCTGCACATTTAATAGATCAGTCATGCTTTTTATTTCAGTTTTTTAATCTACGGCTCTTAATCAAAAAACTTTAAAATGTTGGTTTTTATATAATTTATTTTCAAAATCCACAGACAGCTATTAATTAACCAAGTTTTTTTTATAAACCTAACATATGTTACATACATCCAATACAGAGTTAAATTTTATATTATAACTTTGTTCGATCAGCTTATAGTCTGGCGACTGATTGCCGATACATAGAAAATTAAAGGAAAAAAATTATAATTTTTCTTTTATATTTACACAGATAAATTGCCAGAGGAAGTTAGTAATAATAAATATTTGTTACAATTGCAGGTGCCTCAAGGTTGTGGCCCCAACAGCAACAGGCCTCCGATGCTAGTGTTTGCAGTGATGGTCAACCCTGATATACTGAAGGCTAACGGAAAGAATGCTGCCAGTCCCTCTGTAAGAATTACCTTTGTTTTAACTTTAAAATTATATTTTTAATTCCTTAAAAAAGGAAGCTTGTAATAATACTTGATCAGGATTTTATTTTTATGTACCTATGTCTAACAAAACATTACATTTTTTTCAAAGTAGATGTAATTTATTAAGTTTTGGTTTTGTTTTCAGTTTTCATGAACTAATAGGCTATATCAAAGTCCATTCTAAAACTGCCATTTTTGGTTTTACACAACTTGTTTACTTCCTTAGAACATCTTGTGAGAACATGTTGTGATCATACTTGCTAATCAATCACTTCATGACTCTGACTCACAGTATTTTAAACATTTTGTCTCTAAGACTGAACATTATAATTTGTGCTTACAAAATAAAATTAATTATTCCTCCTCCAAATGTCCCTTTACTTCCAACTGATTTGGAATATGTTTAGGTTGTCTCTCCACTCCATATCTCTCTACTCCTAGACTGTGACATTAAAAAAATATAAATCTTCTTCAACTTTACAGTAAGCAGGGGTGTGATACACATATCGAAGGATACACATTTTAATATAAACATGAAAACCTTACTTTTTGTTATAAATAAGTAATAATTTAACCATATTTTCTTTAATGTTAATGAGTGTGATAATTAATGGAGCTAGGCGTTACTTTTTTTTATGTTATGAAGTAGAAGGCGAGCAAGACACTCTCCTGATGTTAAGAGATAACGGCTGTCCATAATCAGTACAGTGTAACCTAGGATTTCACAATTATGTGAAATTCTAGGAGCACTGCACCAACGCTTCTTACTCAAGAGTCATAAGATGTTAAGACTCTTTAGCCCAGTAATTTCACTAGCTACAGTGCCCTCCTACCGGAGCACAGTAATGTTTGCACATCACTGCTCAGGCGGTAGAATAACTGGCACTGTTGGGGTACCCACCTAGACGACCTCCTGCAAAGGAAGTCTACCCCCAGTAAACTTTGCGGAAATCCATCACAACAAATAAACATCAAACTAATAATTATTATTGTTAATGAGTGTGCTTAAAATGTTAAATAATAATAACCATTAAAATAGACTTTTATAAAAACATGCCTCTCACCATAATTACACATCCCTTATTCATCAAACTGCATCCAAATGTTCCAGGACAGGGAAGCACTGGTGAGCCTTCTGTGTGACTTCGTAGAGGCGATGAACCCGGGGCTGGTGTTGACCCGGAGCCCCGTCATACTGAAGGAGCGAGACCTGGCCGGGGAGCTCAAGGATGTGTGGCTCGCTGTGCAGACCAAGAGGGAGCGGGAGAAGGGACTCACACAGGATGTTATGTATAAGGTATTTACAAGTTATCTTACTAATAAACGTGAAATTTTGTAAGAATGTATGGATGTCTGGATGTATGTTTGTTACTCTTCACACCTAAACGGGTGGACCAATTGAGCCGAAATTTGGTATAGAGAGACCCTGGAATCACACATAGGCCACTGAAAAGCGGGTTAATCTGCTGGGCGCAACTAGTACACACAACTTGTTTGTTATAAGAGAGCAAAAAAAATTAAGTCGAAAATTTTAAGTACATAAAAAAAAAGTACATACTTAAGTCTGTTCTTTGATCTCGTTAATTACTTTCTGTAAATTAAATTTATTGTTTAAGTTACACATTTTTGTTCAAACTCAAAAAACATTTTTATTTTTATACAGATGAGAAATACCTGTAAGGTCAGACTACATTTGAATCACAGTGCGGCCAGCCTTCAACATGAGCATAACAACATCCAAAAAAAATCTCGGCGATTTTGACTTTTTGTTTGCTCTAACAATGTTTTTTGCTTTCCATATCCGATGGAAAGCACGTACAACAAAACATAATATCAATATTCATCAAAATCGCCGTCATGTTCATGCTCATGTTGAATGTTCGAACTAAAAACGTAGCTGGAGACGCGGCTATAGTTCAACTTTGTGTGCATATAATTTAAAAGTTTAATTAAAAATAATATGATATTTATATGATAAAATCTTTATTTGCAGATTTTTTGTCTTAATCACGTGAATGATGTTAATTAAAGTTATGTAATAAAAAAATTACAGGTGTACGACATTGACGGCATCGGCGGTGACGAAGAGGACGACAAGACTTACGCCAAGAACAAACAGAACGACGGAGGCTCACCCAACAAACAAGACAAGAAAGCTGTCAAATCTTCCAAACAAATACTCATGAACGCCGGACAAAAATCAGAGTTCGACTCCGGAATGAACAACTGCCAACTGAACCAGAACCCAAATAGAGACAAAACTGGAAATACTAACGCAGATACTACTTACTGCACTCCAGTGTACGGCCAAATCGTGTCCACGAGAGAAAATCACAACCAAATCAACGATATCCAACAAAAATTTGCCGCAGAAACGAAACCTTCCAGCTCGTTCCGAAAAGACTACCCACCCCAAACAAAAACTGACGGTTGGGACGAGTTTTCCAAACGCAACATGTCTTCAATAAAGAACGAGGAAATGAAAAAGCAGAGATGTTTCAAAACGGAGAAAACGAAGCAGCAGATGACCAACGGGAAGAACCATTATGACTTCTTCCCGTACTTTGATAATAAGGCATCGGAAAGTGAAGTGGTTCCCGAGCCGGACATGGACCAAGATTGTCCGGATATTATTGTGGACTCGATGCAGAAGTTAGTGCTCCATTCGACTGATAACAAACTATGTGATAACGCAGCTCTAAGCCCTGTAGGCACGTAATGCTTCACTCGACTCATGACTGTAACGCTTATTTGTATCCAAGCAATCTAGTGGAGCAATATTTTATATTAATTTATACAGATATATACAAAGCTGGATTGAACTTATGATGGCTTGAGGATAAAATTGGTATTTGCTTTGGAAATTCCACTTTCTTCCTGTGAGTAATATCCCAGTGAAACAAATTAAGGTAGTTGAGAGACATGATTTAGATGACCAACACTGAATTAATATTCAAATTAATTTTAATTTCTTGTAATATCAGATTATCTTGGTAAAGGACTCAGACACAGTTTCTTTCTAGGTGACAATATAATACTCATTATTAATACCAAAAGATTCAGATTCAAATACTTTATTCACTTTCCACATAATTTTCTTAAAATCTTACATTTACAATACATTTTACTAGGTCATTTGTGGAACCTGTCGGGTGTAGTGAAAGTTTAGAAGAGAGGGAGAATAAGTCTTTGAACTGTTTACTTTAAACACATTGATTTTAAATACATTTACTTTGAACACATTGATTTTAAAACAAGAATTACATAAAGATCCACAACAGCCTTTACTATTATTGGGGGACTTCAAAAGGACTTTAAGCTGCTTCGACCATTTCTGATCTTTAGCATCAGACAGCCTTTATTACGTTTAATACTAATTTTATCCTCAACATGTTTCACTAATTTGGTGAAATCCAGCCTAAAATCAACATTTCATACAATTTTATGACCCAGTGCCTCATATAAGGCATTCAAGTGTGACGTACCTTAAAACAATACTCCTCAAAACAGCACAAAATACTTTAGAATACTCCCGTGAATCTAGCATTAGAAATACTTTTAAGTTCCGGTGATTGAATAGTATAAAATATACTTGTTATTTGTATTTTAAAGACAATTCAAGTGAATCTTTAAAAAATATTAAACCAACTTCAAAGCTCGTATTTGTAATACGCAAGAGACGCGTTTTAGTTCATAACTCGAAAATTGTTTGATCTATTTTGATAAAGTTTAAACCAGTCCTGAGAAAAAAAATCTATGAAGAACTTTATAAAATGATTCAGGCACTTTCCATTAATCAGTCATCTTCAGATGGTACCATTTAAATTATATCAAAATTAGTTTAGCAATTTTCAAGTTATGAAAAATAAAAACATGGAAAACCGTCCATCTTATTGACTTGCTTATAGAAATCGAGATTGAAGTTGATTAATATTTTTCAAAATTAATTTGCTTTGAATTCATTTAAAATAATGTATTGAAAAGACTCATTCAAAGATGTTTAAAAACAGTCCATTGAGCTAATTTCTAGAATCACTAGTTTGGTGCTCAATCATTAAAAATACTATAAATCTTTAAAGACAATACTCCTAGGTCTTAAGTCCTACCTATGACTTATAATATGACCTTAATTATGCATTTATTGAAATTGGAGTATTAATTCAAGAAAATTAATTTCTCTTTGTAGTTAGTAAATCACACTAAAAAAATGCGAAAGTTTAATATTATGTTTGTTACTTTAAACTGAAAACTGAATCAATTGAATAGTTATATGTAATTTGATATGTAGGAAGCTTGATTTGGTTTAAGAGCGTATATATCGACTGACGCTCTATTTGACAAATTTTGACATATAAATTCATAGAATTTAATTTATTGAAAACTAGCTTATGCTCGCGGCTTTGCCCGCATGGCGAAATCCTTTCTTAGTGGGTGTCTACGCCTTAAAACCTACCTGTATGCCAAATTTCAACTCAATCCGTCCAGCAGTTTGGGCTGTGCGTTGAGAGATCAGTCAGTCTTTCCTTTTATATATTTAGATTCCTCAAGATCAGCCCTGGATCAGTTTGATATATAAAAAAATGGCATAGGGAGCAATATTAAATAATATATCAATGATCTAATCATGCCATATTTTAATATATCAAATTGAAAACACTTTTAAAATGTGTGCAATAATATTATGCAGGGCTGATCTTGAGGAATCTACACTAATATTATAAAGATTTGTATTTTTGTATGTTTGCAACGAATAAACTCAAAAACTACTGGACGGATTTAAATAATTCTTTTACCATTAGAATCACACCTTATCCCTGAGTAACAGAGGCTATGTTTTTGGGTAAAAAAAATAGGGATCCCTATTAAAAATTCAATAATGTTAACTAAGGTATAAAAAATGTTGTCGTAAAATGTCTTTCATTGAATGCGCTGCGGGAACTATGAATGGTAGAACCAAAATATTTTCTACAATATTAAAGCACATGTAATTATCTAAAAAAAAATCCGCGGTACCATATATATAACTATTGTAGTTACTTCACAATAACTACTTTTTTAAATAAATTTTATCAAATACTAGACAATGGCGAAAATATCGCGTTATTCATGTCTTGGTATGAATCCTTATCTAAATAAATTATTTGATAATTAAGATGGTTTCAGTATCTGTAAATTACTTTTTGAATTATTAAATTCGGGCTTTGCATTCAAAAGATATCACGAGTTCAAAAATGCCAGTTCTTACATAAAAGTACCCGAAGCGAAGCGAGGACGGACCGCTAGTTTTCAATAAATTAATTCTATGAATTTATATTTCAAAATTTGTCAAATAGTTTGAGTGAGAATAGGGTACTTTTTACCCGGTTCAAATCCTTGGGCACAGCTAGTTCTTAGTTTTTAATGTCACAATTTAAATTTGATATATAAAATTTGAAACGAAATGGACTGTATATTATAAAGTTGATATTTGCGTGTTGCTAAATTAAATGCGATATTTTCAATGTTGCCAATTTTACCATGATTATTAAATTTTAAATTGTCCATGAGCTTGATTATAATTATTAAAATGGGTTTATAATATCTGTGAATTGGATTTAGATTAAAATAACACATTATTGAACACCAGAATTACAAAAATTTAATTAAACACTTTATATGTTTAATTTGTTGTAACAAAATCAAGATTATTCAATAAAGCAATTCAGAAATAACTACAATTTTTTAGATTTTTGTAAGGACTGGATTTGTTTATAACTCTTTGAAATTGTATATAATGTTTTATTTTAAATCATTAAAAAGCTATAAAGCTGGGTACACACGAAAAAGCCAACATAACCTAACAAGTGTGCGAAGAGAACTTTTATAATGATTTGAACTGACTTATGCTGAAATCAGCCATGTGACCAAAGTAAAAAGTAAAAATTATAATTATATAATGAAATTTATCATTTACTGGCCCTTTTATTTGGTGTGTGTCCAGCTTATTACATTGATTTTCAGATGTAACATTCAATTCACAGAATTAATAAGCTCATGTATATTTGGCAAAAGAGACAGCTGATAACGCCATTAAATGCCAAAACGAAGTCTGTCTCTATTTTAAGAGTTTCTGCTGAAGAATGGTCTTGTCAACAAGAGAATTGATAAGTAAATCATATTTTTTTCTAAATAATATTTTATTTAATTAAAAAAATAATATGCAGTGATGGAAAATGATGGGAGATATCCGCCTTCTATATTTAGTCTGCGACAACCTTCGGCCGTTCGGTTCATTTGGCTATCAAAAGACAGGATTATGGTCTGTTAACCTAAAAATAAATTAAAAAAATCCATTAATGTATTACTCGTATTTTCGTAATGTGAAAAACATAAAAAAAATCTACCAAATCCTGTTATGCCAAGACCATTCTACACGCACAAAATACCTATTTATTGATATATTTGCAATTCTAAACTCATTGCTCATTGTAAAACACTATTGTATGGCTAAGTGTACACACGTTGACTATTTAAACTTGAATTAGATCTCAAATGGTTTAATATTACATTTTCCTTCGTACATTCACTGCCAAACGACGCTTCTACCCATCACAGAATTACTTTACCTTATGTGTACTTGCTGGCATGAGTGTGAGCACAGATTTATGAGTTTAAATCAAAACATTTATTATTCAAATAGTGTAGCACTTTTACAAGTAAATTTTTACAAATTGATTTAAAAACTACCACCAATTCGGAAAGTAAGCAAAAGCAAAGAAATTTGTCTTCTACTAGTACTCAATAATTGATGTCTATGCCATAACCCCAATTTTATTTAAAATTAAACGGAAAATGTTATACAAATATTTAAACTTTGTGTATATATGTATATCATAAAATTGTGCTCATTACGTCATGCCAGTGTGTAATAGAACAAAAATAAAGACTACCCACGTGTTCTCATTGAAACTCGAATACCTACAGTAGAACAATATTGTAAGTAATGTAGATTTTATATGGTTGATAATATTGCTAGTTTATAATACCCAGTTGTGAAGTATCTTTCAGTCAATATGGCACAATTAATACAAAAACTTGTACCAAAAAAGATTTTGAATATTTGTTGCATACATTCTGGCCCGTCATTAAGATTTTTTTTCAAAATCGCGGGTTATTCCGGACCAAAATCGCTTCTCATTTTGCTAACGTTCACTGTCAAATTTTAACAAAATATTGAAAAAATCCTGAAAATTCTTACGATACCAGTACACAATCAAATGCAACTTCAATCTTTTTTAATTTAAGCATCTTTTGATCGCCTCAAAGTGGCTTTTTTGAAAATAAAAATGTGTTTTATAGGTTATTCCGCCGTCGTCTCTTTTTGTGCAGAATTTAGGCCCTGCAATACAGTCTACTTAAATAGACAGCTGCCATGACAGAACAAATCTGACACCTCCCCCTTGTAAAGTGTCAGCTTTCGGAGTTATAAAGCGTTAAAATTGATCATGCGAGTTTATTTCAAATATCTTCAAAACCCCTTTTTTTTACAAGTTTTTTCAAATTCAGTTGTGCCATTTTTCTTGCAAGACACTATTTTATACCTTTGTGCAATTCTCGGTTCTTTTTCGTAGTCATTTTATTTGTAATATTATTATAGTTGTGTAGTTATTTTATTATTGGATAGATCTCAGAACAAAGATGTCTTTTATAGTTCATAATTTTGAGGCAGCTATTTTAAACCGTGACTAAGATCTATTTGACTGTGGCGCCACCATCAATGTTAAATGAAGATTTAATATGGCGGAATATGTAGTTCCACTTTTCGTCGCATTCATTTAGATCATAGTCATTATGTTCAATTTACAATTTAGATGCAAATTAAATGATTCTGGTATATTTAAACTTTTGAAAAACTGATATAATGGAATTTTTATTTTTATGTTAGCATGTTTGAAAGTTTGTTAGTTTACTCATGACTTGAATATTTTTGGAAATTATTGTGTAGTTTGGTTGCTATTTTAAACAATTGCATTTATTGAGATGTTTGTGAATATTTTTGATGTGCTATTACATTTGTTTTAGGTATTCCTTTATCGATAAGTTTTTATTGTAGTAAAGATTATTTGGGCGCTTTTTTAACAACCAATTCATAAAATAAGAAAATAGTTCTTAAAATGTGCCCAATTTTAAAAATTTTGATTTATTTTGTATGCTAATAAAATTATGCTATACATACAATGTTCCTTTTAAAGGGATATTAGTTCAACAAATTAAAATGCGGCGTCTTCACAAAAAACTATATTCCTCAATATAATTAATGCCTTATACTTCGAACTTAACAATATTATCTCTATTCCCTTCGCCCTCTAACTTCTTAATATTTTCCTCGTGAAAAACCCGCCACCCGGAAGTTCCCGATTGGCGGGAAAAACATTTTAACAGTTAACAAATATAAATATTCCTACAATAATTCAGAAACATTAAAGAGTTAATGTCATTAATTATATGATTAAAGCTTAGAATTATTACACGCAGTTATTATTACTATATTTTAAAATTACGAGCTATCAGTTTAATTACCACCAACGCCATTTGTTGACTAAACCGGAACTAGTAATAATGTCGACGTATTATTTAAAATAAATAAATAATACGTTGACATTTGTATAAACTTTGATCAAATTATCTACCTAGGACAAATATTATGTAACAATAAATCGTAAAATATACACTATCTATTAAAAAGACCTAACAGCTCGGCCATCCTATGTTAAAGCGAGTCCCATCGCTTTCTTGTCTAATGTTTTTTTTAATCACAAAGATTAAATAGTTTTTTTTTGATAACGTTAATTCAATCTTACTGTTAACATTTACAATTTTACAAATAAAAGAGAAATTCGCAAAACTACTACAACATTATTCAACTCAATACTTATATTTATATAAATACTTTTAAGCTTTTGATTCGATCTTACTCCTTTTTATTTGTTCAGTTTTGAATATAATATTATATTTTAAGTATTTATCTTTTATAATATTTACTATAATTATGCAGTATACATTCCTGTTAACCAATAAATCATCATATTTGCACATACTAAAGGACTATTTAACCATTCATACACATATTATAGGTATATTATTTATTATACCAATTATATTAATAAGTCAATCACTATATTGAAGGTAAATAAGTACACGATACCTATAGACAGATGTCCTGTTCAGACTGAATGAAGACACACTCCAAAAATTAAGTATTTATTACAAGCTTTATATTACTTTCACCTGTCTGTTGTCTGTCTGTCTGTCTGTCTGTCTGTCTGTCTGTCTGTCGGTCTGTCTGTAATCAAATCTTGCAAGTTTGATTTGACCCACTTCCCGGTTTCCAATTGAGCTGAAAATTTGCATGCGTGTGTAAATCGGATGACAATGCAATATTATTATGATATGGAGCTGATCTGATGATGGAGCTGGAAGGTGGCTATAGGAACTCTGTCATTAAACAACGCAACCCCATCGAGTTTGGGCTCATTTGATTCGTCTTGACGAGTACTATATGATGCAAGATGGTAATGATAATTAAAGCTTGTTTTTAAAAAGTATTTTTAAAATTTCACTTGTTTCATTTTCTTCTTTTTCGGAATTACTCTCGGTACAATCTGATTTGAAGTTTCTCGTGAAATTCATCCAATGTTGTATTTTGTCAACGGCTACAACGGCTTCGTATCGCCTGCCATGTTTATGGGTCAATAGTGTGTGTTCAATCATAAATCTGTCATTGTCGAGCATTTTTACTACGCGATAAGGACCTTGGTACTTTACAACAAATTTCTAAGATTTACCATCATGAGGCACCTGCCTTGCGACTCTAATTAGATCCCCAACCTTGTACAGAGTTGCTCTTTTTCTATGGCTTTGTAATTAGCTACTTATGTCTCTTACCTACTGTTCCTGTATTTTCTCCCCAGCTTCCTGACGCAGTTCGCTCAACTATTCTGTCGGAATCCTATTATGGGTTTCATTAATAACTAAACTCAACTTGCCTTCTGCCCTCCTAGTTATATTGAATCTGAACAACAGGGTTTTTCTGTCGTCTTGTGTTCAGTGGTATTGATACCTACTTACTTGAATGTCTGAAATATGTTCATTCCAGGACTTCTCATCTCTACCATGATTGGACGTAGACAGTACATCTAATATAGTTCGATTGAACCTCTCGACTGGCTGTTATCTCTTGGAGCAGCAAGGGCGTTTTGTATGTGTTTTATACCATACGAGTCAATGAAGTTTTGGAAAGTCTTACTCGTGAAACTTGTACCTCGGTCTGTAAATATCCGTGTCGGAACACCAAAATAGCTCACATGTCTCTTCAATACTTGAACAGATGTTGAAGACTTTGTGTTACGGACTGGATTTATACTTACAAATTTTGTAAATCCATCAACAATTACTAACAAGTAAGAGTTGCTTGTTTTGCTTCTGACGAATGGTCCTAGGTGGTCCGCATGTTCTGTATGGAAGGGTATAGTAACTTTCTCGATAGGATGCAACTGGCCTTCATGCTTCCCACCAGGAGCTTTGTGATGAGCACACTCTAAATACGAGGTAACATATTTTTTTACAAACCTGCGCATTTTCGGGAACCAATAATGGTCTTCGTTTGGTAATAGCCAGATGCTAAGTCTATAGTCAAACACATAGGCGTTTATCGTCCGTTTTTTTTTTGCACCAAGGTAAAACTCAAAAAACAATCACCATATTTTACCAAAAGATCCTTTAGTTGTTGTCTCTGGTTTGTATCAAGCTTCGGGTTACAATCCACAGAAGAGACCATTACAGTGAACGAGTTTTTCATATTGTCTACAGAAACATGATTTCGTTCCAGAGATCTTGTTAGGAGAGTACCTGCAATAATGTGTGTGTATGTGTGTGTGTGCGTGTGATATATATGTGTGTGGGTTTTGATAAAACATTATAGACTAAGATTGGACCACGGCCATTCTTGATATGATATTGACCAGGAAGTAAATAACATTCCTTCCCTTCCGGACCACATAGTGTACCGTTTACATGCACTATACAGTTAAGCGATTGTGCACCCGTAGAAACTTGAATAACCCGCATGGTATTGCAGAGAATGTCGCAATCATATGTGGCCACCAGATTTATTTTATTTGGAGGCATCTTCTCGAACCTGATCTCCTCTGGGATACCTGACATCTTAATTATTAAGATGTCAGATCTCTCGGTAACTAATAATTGACTAAGAACTATTACATCACTTACTCTGATGAAGGAACATTGGCTCCCCAGATCTACATGACAACAATTGTAGACCCGTTCACCTTAATATCCATCACGTACTTATCTATACCGGTGCTTGCCTCGTTCGTTACTTCAGATTTCGGATACCTGTTTATTTGGAATTATTACCTAGTGATGAGTTCTTCCCATTTTCTGACGTAGATCTTGCCGGATTTCTGTAACAGTTTGCTGTAAGATGCCCGTCTCTGTCGCATACAGTGCATTTAGAAGGAGGCTTCTCACACTTATTGCTGCGGTGTCCCATCTCGTTGCAGTTATGACATTTCACCGTAGAAAGTGATTTACTACACCTAAAACTGGGGTGACCAATTTCATTGCAGTTAAAACAACGTATCATACTATTTAGGCTACCTGATTTTGAAGAGTCCGTACGATTAGAACTGGTGTCAAGCCGTCCTTTCCGCACGAAGTCCTGATTGTCCCTGCTCTGTCCTATCTTAACTGTTTTGAAATATTTAAGTACCTGTTCGGGTTCTCGGAACTGAGCTGCCTGAGCCCCAACCTTTACCGCACGATCTTCTATGCCATATAAAATACAGTCTACGGCCCGTCTGCCCGTAATGGCACATCTATTTAATAAATTAATTTTTGCGTAATAATAATGCTCTAAAGAATCACCATATCTTGCCTTCTTAGCTAACATTTCTGTTAAAAGTTCTGCGTAATCCTCTCTACATGGAAATGACTCTATTAATTTCTTTTTCCATTCAGGCCACGTATGTAGCATCGAAGTCAGACCCTGGTACCATGTCTTCGCTACCCCAGTTAATTTAGGCAAAGAGTAGTGTATGATTTCTCGCTCCTCCCACCCATAAATCTCAGCACATTCCTCTATCTTAGTGATCCACGTTAGAACGCTTTGATCTTTGGAAAGAGGGTCAAACTCCGGCACCACATTCGCGTTGAACGCTAACTTGGGTTTACCTGAACTCTTAACTTTACCTAAAATGTCTAAAAACTTATTCATAAGTACATCTCGATCAGTAGCTTTAACTTTTGATAACCTAGACCTTTTAGGAGTTGGTGACTCACTTCTCGTCCCTGAAGAGTCACGAGTGATGCGGCCCGTTCTAGTTACGCGGCCAACTTGTCTTTTAATACGTGATCGTCTTGATGGGGAAGAAGATGACTCGTTTCCCGACTCAGACTGCGTAGATTCAGAATGTCGCCTTCCCTGCAACCTACATGGCTCTTGTCTAAGACGATACCGCTTCCGCTTACCACCTCGTATGGTTTCGTATCTCGAATATCGCGCCCTGCGCTCATCAGCTGTGCTTCTATTTCCATCTTCTGCTCCAGTTTCAGCCCGATACTTTAATCTCAACCCACCACCTTGGGTTTCGTTTTTGGAAGTCAACCCCCCACCTGGAGTATCATTCCTTATCCTCGATCTTCCATCTAAAGAACCTTTCCATGAACGAGACCCACCACCTAGGGTATCGTTCCAAGTATGCAACCCGCCACCTGGGTTATTATACCTTTTCTTTGACCCGCCACCTGGGTTATTATTACTTTCCTTTAACCCGCCACCTGGGTTATTATTCCTTTTCCTTGACCCGCCACCTGGGTCATTATTACTTTCCTTTAACCCGCCACCTGGGTCTTTATTCCTTTTCCTTAACCCTCCACCTAGGGTACCATGCCAGGAACTAGACCCCCTACCTAGGGCGTAGTCCCCAGTACTATCCAAACCCCTACCTGGAGCATCCTTTCTAGACCCTTCTCCTAGGGTATCTTTCAATGACGGCCCACCACCTTGGGCGTCTTCATAGTCTATTTCCATTACTCCTTTCTCCTGAAACTTTCAGTTACCATCATTAGAATTAGGTAGGTAAAGATATCTTTATGTTTTTGAAACCGTTCTAAATATCGTTTCTAAATATGTATAAATAACGTAGTAAACGTGTGAAAATATTCATACGCAGATTCCAGAATCAATTAACTTTAAAGGAATAATCAAATAAAACAAAGATAGAAAAACAAATTATTACAATAGCGCAGCAGACCCAATATAATTCAAAAATAATAATTATGTACTCGTTACATAATTATTTGATAATATATTATGTATAATAATAGGCCATACGCGGCTGTTGAATAATACCTGCAGCGTAGCTACTTAAAAGAAGAAGTACAAAATAACATAAGTATTATAAGTATGCCGCTCTATCTTTCATAGGCCGGGATGTCTCTTGTGGTTAAGATGATCTGATCTGAGTCTGATGTTGTACCACCCATAAACAACGACAGTAAACTGGTGATTAAAATTAATATAATCGCTTATTAACCAGATAATAATCAAGAAACTTAAAATATAAGCGTTGTTATGAAATTATCGTGATTCTTAAATACTGCCGTAATAAATATTATAGACAATAAAAACGTGTCACACATGCACTGTCTGCTGTGCTTACCTGCGAGTTCATTATTTTTCAAACTTAAGCTAGATAATGTTAGCTTCAAATAGAACTACTCGTATATAGGTATAATATTATACCAACAACAACAAAAAACAATTATTATGCCTGTTCGAAACCGTAACTGAGCATAAAACATTCGTTTTCCTACCATTCATGAAAATAGGATCAAAATAAATAATAAACATATTTAAAATGTGCGCTTTCGTTTTTTTTTATGATACTTTTCTATTTTCAGGGTAATAAATACAAAAGAAAAAAAAATGCATGCATTTACATTTCTCTAGCAGTAATACAAAAGCAAAGAAACCATGACTAGTATTATACTAGTAATCTCCGATTTTTTTTAACAATAATTCTCATAAATAGAAGAAGAGAAAAGAAAGAAGGGGAAACAAAAATATTACTTACGTTTTCCGGATTGTGAGCGTAGTGAGAAAATGAAAATTCTCTCAACTATCCCGCTTCTGAACTAAAGGGATATTAGTTCAACAAATTAAAATGCGGCGTCTTCACAAAAAACTATATTCCTCAATATAATTAATGCCTTATACTTCGAACTTAACAATATTATCTCTATTCCCTTCGCCCTCTAACTTCTTAATATTTTCCTCGTGAAAAACCCGCCACCCGGAAGTTCCCGATTGGCGGGAAAAACATTTTAACAGTTAACAAATATAAATATTCCTACAATAATTCAGAAACATTAAAGAGTTAATGTCATTAATTATATGATTAAAGCTTAGAATTATTACACGCAGTTATTATTACTATATTTTAAAATTACGAGCTATCAGTTTAATTACCACCAACGCCATTTGTTGACTAAACCGGAACTAGTAATAATGTCGACGTATTATTTAAAATAAATAAATAATACGTTGACATTTGTATAAACTTTGATCAAATTATCTACCTAGGACAAATATTATGTAACAATAAATCGTAAAATATACACTATCTATTAAAAAGACCTAACACTTTGCTAATATAATTATTATTTTACTATATTGTAGAAAGTTTTGCATCACTATTATAGTAGATATTTTTTAGATTTTACTATCTATTTGTGGCATTTGAATATTTTCATGATATTATAGCTTTCATAGTTATAAAGATTATGTACGAGATGAGTTTTTAATGAGTATCAGACACTTCCTACGTAATGTTATGGATTACAGATCTCTTGTTTACAGTATTTAATTAAAATTACATGTCATTTACAAGACTGGTTTATTTTGTTTCATTATATTATTATAATTTTCCTAATACATTTTCTCCGTTCATCTTTGCTGGATATTTAAAATTTACAACTCTTTTCATAGCAGAGTTTGTTTAGTCTGAGTTTGACCGCAATCTCACCTGTTGGTAAGTGACGATGCAGTCTAAGTTGTAGCACGCTTGTTCAGTAAGAACCTATTCACTCTTGCCTGCAGCATTTAGGATTTTGTCTGGATCTCTGTGGACTATGCAGCACAATAATAATATTCGCTTGCTTTTCACCTAATAAATTTCAAAAATTCGCGGGAAATTTGAAAATATTGACCACAGATTATATCAATTATTCAACCACTGGTTACAGATGCTTCTGTAGGCTCGCCACTATACTCAAAAAAATTAAAAAACTCGGAATTAACGAAGTACCTTTCTTTTGAATAATCCTATGATATACTAATCTGAACATACCTAGCTACTGTCAAAGTGACATCTGCTGTCAGTTTGATTGCTTGCGTCAAATTTCCAAGATTTGTTTATAACCTCAAAGTTAACCAATAAATTACTATTGTTGTGTTATTTTACCTAAAAAGTAATAAGATATAAATCATGGGCAAAGATAGGTGGTCTCACGGGAATCGCGGAGGCCACAAGCGAGGTGGATTCAACAGGGGAGGTTTTGGTCGCGGCCGAGGCAGATCTAGAGGCGGTTTTAGAGGGCAAGCGCACAACCACCGGGTAAACAATGATCAGTGGCAGAACAAGGAAAGAAATGAAACTCCTGGGACCAGACTATCAGAAGAAGACATCGGCGTAACTGAGTATATGAGCGATCATGTAGGTTTCAATGGAATTATTAAGCAAAGGTAACTTACTTTTTCTTATTAATTTGGTGTTTGTGACTGGCCATAACTGGCAGTTTAAATTATGGTGCTTCCACACTGATAGGATCCCGCGTGTCGTGTCGCGTTAACGCGCGTGATGACGTCATCTGTCGCGTTTCTAAACTATGGAATTGTATGGAGGTGTGCACATTTATAAGATCCCGTGTGTTGTGGAGCCATGAGGAGCTATGAGACGCGGGTGTTCACACTTGTAACGTGTGTTGTGTCGCGACAGATCGCGACTTTCATTCAGTAAATTACTTTTAAACATATTATGTTTCTTATACATTCTATTTTTTAAGCAATGATTCGTCATAAATCATTAAATAAATTATAATCATTATAACATATTTATATTTGCTTGTTATTAATACAGTGGCATTTCACAAATTCAAAAGTAATAGTTTTGTTCGGAAATCGCCACCATTTTTTTCTTTTGGTGTTGTATGCAAGCTGCATTTGCCAGATATTTTTTTTTAAAATTCGAATATAATATAATTTAGAGTAAATTGCTAAACTTTCTATTAATATGCACTGTCTTATTATATTTCCATTTTTTATTATGATTTTGACTTGAAATATAAAAAATACAATATTTGATACTTATTTAGTGCCATTGAATTTACTTATTGGCTACTACAATAATAAATACAAGTAAAATTAACATTTTTATTTACTATAACCATCTAGCAACAAAGCACTCGTCAAGATAAATGAAATGAGCTCAAACTCGATAGGGTTCCGTCGTTTAATTACGGAGTTCCTATAGCCACCTTCCAGGTCCACCATCAGATCAGCTCTATGTCATATTAATATTGTATTATCATCCATTTTATACATGCATACAAAATTTCAGCTCAATAAGAAACCGGGAAGTGGATCAAACTACACATATTGTAATATTATTTCGATGTGAAGCCTACGGTGGTTGAAACGCGACTGAATGAATTTCGCGACAGAACGCTCCTCAAGACGCGGGACAAGTGTGATCACCTCGCGACACAACACACGGGATCGGACGGGACGGGATCCTATCAGTGTGGAAGCACCATTATTCTCATTGAATAATGGTGATTTCCAGATCTAATATAATTTAAAGATAATAATGTTAATAAAAAAAAGGGCACTAGCTTAGTGCCCTGACATTTCTGCACATGCAGTCTTGTCTTATATTTTTATTTACCTACTATTTATATCAATCTATCTGTTTCGGCTGTAAGAATCCACTACTACATAGGCATCATATTCACACCAGTTTCTGGACCTGTATAAGTTTACATATTCCTGTTACATTTACTCTGTGATTTGTTTTCAGGTTTTCTGATTTCCAAGTGTCTGAAATAAATGAGCAAGGTGAAGAAGCAAAGCTAACAGACATGAGCACTCCAGTACAGGTGTCAGACGATGTCACCGAGGATGAAGACCTGCTCCTCAACAAGTATAATGTGGAAATACTGCCCATGACCACTTGGGACCAAATAAATGTAGTGCTGCTCGGAGAAGACCCCAATGTTACTAATGTTGAAGTAAGTTAGAAAAGTTTTTATTTACACTGATGATTTTTGTAAAAAACTTTAATAAATATTTCAGGATATTTCACACAGTGCCAATCTAAGCAACTTAATGCTTGTGTTATGGTGGTTAGGATAACGGATATAATACTTATATACTTTTTTTTGTAAATACATACTCATAATAGATATTGAAAGCCAAAATAACTATATTTACAGTGTATTTAAACAATATATTTCAGATAGACGCATCTAAGTCTACAAAGGAAGAGCGTACAAGAATCCATGAAGCAGTAAAGAAAGCATTTGGAGAGAGCATTATTGCCAGCACTGTTAGTGATGGAGACATTAAAAAGATACGATTTGAGAAATACAGGAAAGGAGGTAGTTAATTTGTTATTTTCTTATAACAATGTCTATATATTAATTTTATTATAATTGGGACTTATTACGTAATAATATTATGTTAGTTTTACAAAAACATCATAAAACCAACCTCGACGTTCGATACAGTTGTATCATGTTCACGAGATAACACATGCAACTGTATCGAAACGTCGAGGTTGGTTTTATAATGTTTTTGTAAAACTAACATAATATTATTATGCGATAAGTCCCGATTAATAAAATTAACATGAATTCAGATCGCGGAAGTTTAAAGTGTTATAATGTCTATATGTCTCCTTAAAGAGCTCCTTTAAACAATCTCTTGGACGCATCTTTTAAATGGCATAAAAATGTAGCTTGAATATCCACAAATGTTTTCCAGTTTTACGCCCATTAGATATAAGTAATGCTAAAGTTATCCACCAGCCCGGTTTGACAAGCGAGTGAAGTGGACGTGGGGCGGGGAGTTTGTGCATTTTGTGCTGCACAAGGTGAACTGCGACACCATGGAAGCTGCCAGCAGGATCGTGGAACGCCTGAAGACACAGTGAGTTTATTATGGCTTAATTAAAACTAACTATTAGATTAAGACAGCTGTAAAATGTGGAATGAGCTTCCGCCCGCGGTATTTCCGATGAGCTTTAACATGGGACTCTTCAAAAGGCAAGTGAATAGAGTGTTGAAAGGTAGGCAACATACCAGCGGTACCCCTGGTATTGCAGGTATCCATAGGCGACGGTAGCCACTCACCATCAGGTGGGCTGTCTGCTTGTTTGTCACCTATTACATAAAAAAAAAGACCGCCAATTTTAACACTTCTTTCTGTGTAATCTTAGTTCTAAGCTAAATGATTGTATTTGTGTGTGCAATAAAGAGTTATTCTATTCTAATAGATTTTCATACAGTTTTCACAAAAAAGTGAAGATTTTAGTTATTAATGTCCTCTTTAAATGTCCGAACTGTCCCACAACCTGCACAGTTGACGACCTTTTTGAAGCCAACGAAAGAGCCGTAGAACTGGCTCAAACAACTCTAGTCCGACATAAAAAAAATATACCATAAAAAGCCATACGACTCGAATAGAAGAAGAAGAAGTTATTAATTTATCGTTTTCATATCGAAATTGGCGTAATTTGGTAGAATTTCGTAAGGGCATATAATACCTTAAGTTAAGTCAGTGCTGACCTCACCAATTTCCCTACAATTTTTATCATCCTTCTTCGCCCCCTTAGGGGTTTTTGCAAAATCCTGTCTTAGAACCTCTGTCTGAATTTTGAGGTTTCTCTAGAGTTCCTAGCACAACAAAGATAAAGTTAAGATAAAAGAATATTCACTCTGTAGGCCTAACATGGAGTGTTTCCTCTGATTCGCGGCAAGTGGAGATTCTAGAGGCCATAAGTTTAAGCAGTGAATTGTATAACTCTTCTGGACTGCCACAATGGATCAGAAATGGTTGAAGCGGCTTAAAGTCCTCTTGAAGTTCCCCCAATAATAATAACAGCATGGAGTGTGCTGTGTGAGTCTTGTCTTGAAGACCACAAAAACCGCAATCAGTGTGCTAGGCCATCTTCCGTCGCATATACATACGAGTATTTACACCTATCTTATACAGGATCTTTGGTTATTTGTACATTGGTATATAGGGCTTTATGGGGGAGGTTATTGGCCATGTTTTGAGCCCAATATATGTTCCGCGAAAATTGACGGTTTTTGAGTTATTTAAATTTTTCTGAAAAATCGAGGTGGCCATTTAAAAAATTCATAAATAAATTATCCTGTATAATTATTTATTTTTCATTATCTCATTACGTGCATAAAATATCAGAATATCATTTCTAATTTGTCGAATCTAATTCAAATCAAATCTAATTTGTCATGATAAAAGAGAGCCAAAATTTGGTAACAAATTTTGGCCATCCATCAGGCGCGGATCCAGACCATGATTTTGGGGGGGGTCATCGGCTAGAATTTTTCTCAAAATAATAATTCATTTGGGAAACATTTAAGCATAGTTTTACAATGTTGTATATACTTTACACCCTTTTTACACTAAACGTTTATAGATATTCTTATTTATACACGCGCGAGCAGCTCGCTGCGAGCGCCGAGAAAATTTTGATTTTTTGCTCCGAAAGGCAAGGAAAGTAAATATTCTTAATTATAAAAGTGCGAGCAGCTTGCTGCGAGCGCCGAGAAAATATTGTATTTTTCAGCACGAAAGATGTGTTTTTAGCTTGCTCCGAGTAGCAAGGAAACTAAATATTCTTATTCATAAACGCGCGAGCAGCTCGCTGTGAGCGGCGAGAAAATTTTGAATTTTTCAGCACGAAAGATGTGTTTTTAATTTGGCTGCTCCGAGTGTCAAGGAAACTAAATATCTTATTTATAAACGCGCGAGCAGCTCGCTGCGAGCGCCGAGAAAATTTGGAATTTTTCAGCACGAAAGATGTGTTTTTAGCTTGCTCCGAGTAGCAAGGAAACTAAGTATTCTTATTATAAACGCGCGAGCAGCTGGCTGCGAGCGCCGAGAAAATTTTGGATTTTTCAGCACGAAAGATGTGTTTTTAGCTTGCTCCGAGTTGCAAGGAAACTAAGTATTCTTATTTATAAACCCGCGAGCAGCTGGCTGCGAGCGCCAGGAAAATTTTAAAATTTTCAGCATGAAAGATGTGTTTTTAGCTTGCTCTGAGTGGCAAGGAAACTACATATTCTTATTTATAATCGCGCGAGCAGCTCGCTGCGAGCGCCGAGAAAATTTTGAAATTTTTCAGCACGAATGATGTGCGTTTAGCTTACTCCGAATGGCAAAGAAATTAAATACATATCCTTATTTATAAAAGCGTGAGCAGCTCGCTGCGAGCGCCGAGATAATATTGCATTTTGTAAATTGTGCCCAAATATTGACTATTATATTATACATGTGCAAGAACCTCGCTGCAAGCGCAAAGGCTGAGCCGCAAAGACAACATATAAAGCGCGAACAGCTTGCAGCAGTTAATATAAACCAATTAATCCTAACTATGAAAGATGCTATACAGCTTGCTACGAAAACCTATGGGTAAATTGTGGCCGAGGACCGAAAAAAATTAAGTACACAAATTACTCAGTGCGCTATCAACAGCCAAACAATTTTATGAACTTGTACGTAAAGCTTGCTAATAAAGAGAAACATTGCTAATTCTATGACTATGAAAGAAGCGTAAAACCAATCGATATACCGGATTTTTTTTCCGACTAGGATTTTGGGGGGGGTCATGACCCCCTTGACCCCCCCCCTGGATCCGCGCCTGCCATCCATTGAACCTAAATTGCAAAATTTCTCAAAAAATCATAGAATGAAATTTTTTTTTTTTTTTTTTATTCAAAATTATTTATTGAGGCTTTGAGCACACTTCAGTGGCTATGCCAGCCTCATAGGAGCTAACAAAAACCACAACTAAAAATAATATAACTTATTCTAGGGATCTAGCTTTTAAACATTTCTCAAACAGATAATAAATTCTTATGGTATCATCTGCGGTCGGGTCGCTCAACATAATATTGATGCCTCCATTATGCAATGTATTAATAAATGGAACTTTAGTTCTTAAGTCATTATACCGGGTACACTCCAATAACACATGCATGAAATCTTCTGCCTTGCCACAAAAGTCACAACCCGGAGAACCTTTAATTTTTAGGAAAAACAAGTAAGTATTTAGGGGCAAGTGACCGGACCGCATTCTGAGTGCATTTACAATAATAGATCTAGGTAGTCTCATACAATCAAACCAAGGTACTTTAGTTGTGAGCGATCGTTGAATGGTTTTATACCATAGACCCTTCTCTGCCGAACTCGTTTCAAAATGCTGAAACCATTTACTATGACAGTATTCTTTAATTTTTGGCACCAGTTCCGCAGCAAAAGGCCTACAGTGCAAATCCACACCGTCTTGAATAGCATCGTTAGCAAATCTATCAACAAGGTCATTACCAACAATATTTACGTGGGAAGGTATCCACTGCAATTTAATAGAAACGCCTTTAGATTGCAATTTCTCGACTAAACTGAGTGCTTCATAAGCTATAGGCATTCCTCGATCGCCCGAAACACATTTAATAAGGTGCTGAAGCGCGCTTCTAGAATCAGTCAATATTACTATTTGCGGACAAGATAAAGAGTTTGCATACGACAACGCTTCCACAATAGCTGTTATCTCTGCCCTCATAATACACGATTCTTTACATAGCTTAAAGCCTATAGCTGTGTTTGTTTGAGGTTCGTAGAATGCTGCTCCAACACCTTGTACATCTTTAGACCCGTCCGTGAAAATTTTATAAAAGTCTTTATATAAATTGTCTAGCATTATTGTCACAATTTTATTCATTGTCGCTATATTTAGTTGTTTTTTAGGAACCTTCATATCATCAATATATATTTTAATACAATCCTTGATATTAATACGTGACAACCATACATCAATACTATATAATTCCAGTCGACTACTTTGGTAGCATTCCATTTCTTTGAAATAGTCGTATACTGTTACCAGTATCGACTTTTTCTTCCTATGCCAACTAATTCCTTCACTAAGAGACGCTAATTCAGTAATTAGTTTAACTGAAGTATTGGTCGAAAAAGAAATTATCTTTAACCAATACCGACATGCCAACCATAGCCGTCTAATATGAAGTGGCGGGACGCATAATTCGTTTTCCATTATATATATTGGTGTTGTCTTGATAAACCCACCACATATTCTAAGTGATCTATTCTGAATAACGTCGAGCTTATACAAGTGTGTGTTGGCACAATTCCCATACAAAAAACTACCGTAATCTATCCTGCTCCTAATAAGTGATATATAAAGTCTCCTTAAATGTCTAGGATGTATCCCCCATGAATTTCCGGCAAGAACTTTTAATATATTTATGAATTTGTATATCTTTTCACAGGTCTCTTTAATGTATGATTGCCAAGTCAACGATGAATCTAGCCATAATCCTAAATATTTAACTTTTTTTGTTACTGTCAAGACGGTTCCATCAACTTCAATATTTACATTTACAGAGTGTCTGCTATATTTCTGGAATACACATACATTACTCTTTGAGTTTGAAATAGATAAACCAGTATTTCCTAAAATTGAGTTCATTAATTGTATTGCCTCATTGAGATTATCGACAGCCAAATCAATTTCTTTTCTCTCCGTCACAGTATACAAGACGAAGTCGTCTGCATACTGTGATATAAAGACATCGTCACAGCTAATCTTACAAATATCCATAGTAACAATATTGAATAGAAGAGGAGACAAAGGATCGCCTTGAGCTAAGCCTGTATTTGTACTCCTACTTAAAACTTTATTGTTTGTGTCTATTATTTGTAAATGTCTGTCATTTAGGAAATTCCAAATATAAAAACATATCTTTGGTCCTATTCCAATCCTATTCAACATCGTCACAACACTATTAATATTAACATTGTTATACGCATTGTCAATATCAACGAAACATGCAAGCGTTATTAATTTCTTTGTAAAGCCTATCTGAATATTGGTCACGAGTCGAGTTAAATTATCAAGGCAAGAGTATGACCTTCTAAAACCTACGGTCGATCCCGAAAACATATTGTTTCTCTCCACATACCATTCAATTCTTTTAGTAATAATTAAATGAAAAATTTTACAAGGGCATGACATTAATGAAATTGGCCGTAAAGATGATAAAGAATTAGGATCTCGACCGGGTTTCGGAATGGGTAGCACTCTTATTATACGCCATTGATTTGGAATAACACCACTAATTAAGATTAAATTCAACAACTTTAAAAAATAATTTTTACCAGATTCCGATAAGTAATACAACATTGAATATGTAAAATTGTCCGCACCTGGTGAAGTGTCTTTCCGTTTAAGGCAATTATCTAGTTCACTAACACTGATCGGTCTATCTAAGCCACTATTGTCACGTACATCATCTAACACTGGGATAGGATTTCCGACAGTATCGGGAGTTAGCGATGTAAGTAGTTCTGCTGCTTTGTCAGGACTGACAGTGGTGTTGCGATATTTACCACCCTTCATCCATCTCATCTTTTTCCACATATCTGGTGCGGACGTCTCCCCATCAATTCCAGTACAAAATTCTTTCCAGCTCTTGCTACGTGTTTTCTGAATATGTTTGCGACCTTCAACAATTTTCTTCTGTAATTCAGAATAATTATCTGGGGTAGGATTTCGTCTACATTCAGCTAGAGCCAGACGTCTTTCTGCGACAGCTTTAGATAATTTTGAATTCCAGTATGGCTTAGGATTAAACTTGGAGCTAGGGTCTTGACTTATTTTTATCCATGGTATTGTTACTTCAGCAACTTGTTCAATTTTCCTCATAAAATTATCATAACTATCCTGTACATTTGTCAATAAACTATCTTCTGTAAACTCTTCTTCTAGTTTTTGTTTGTACTCGTCCCACTTTGCCTCCTTTAAATTTCTTCGCTTTCTGTATATTCCCGTTTTATTATATCCGAAATTCATTTTAATAATTATATGGTCGCTGCCTAGAGATTCATTCATTGTTTGCCATTCAAATTTCGTCGCTATATCGGCAGTTACAAATGTAATATCTGGAGAAGTTTGCTGTACGACATTGTTTGCACATCTCATTCGTGTTGGATTCCCATTGTTGAGGCAGATGTAATCACTATCGAAAGCGGCTTTATAAATGAATTCTCCTCTTTGATTGCTTTTACAAGACCATAATGGATGATGTCCGTTAAAGTCTCCAGCTATTACTGTATTGGCACTATAGAGGCAAAATAGCTGATCCCAATCAGCTTGAACCGTGTGACTTGAAGGAGGACAGTAAATAAGTATAATGTGATTGAGTTCAGGAATGTTACATATATTGATCGCTAAAATTTCTATGTTTTCATTTATATTAAACGTTGGTTCCTGGATAAATTTAACAGAGTTATGGATTAAAATACAAACACCTCCATAACCATCATCTCTGTCAGCTCGTATTATGTTGTAATTTTTTAATCTTAGATGTGATTCATCAGTAAGCCATGTTTCTCCAATAAGTGTTATATGAACTTTTTCTTGTATCAAAAGCAATTCCAGATCATTTATTTTAGGCATAAGACTACCTGCATTCCATTGGAATAAGTTGATCATATTAACATGGTTGAGGTTTACATCCATTATTGGTTAAACAGATTTACAAGTGAACCTAAGTTCATAAATCTGCTAATGAATGTTTTGACCTCACCTACAATGTACTCTATTATATTTCCGACCTTAATCTTAAATTCATCTTCACAAAGTAGGATTCGAGCTATATTTTCTAATACTCTCACGAAAGAACTTGTACTGTTTGTGGTTTTATTTTCGACCGAATTATTTTTGTTTCCTTCTACTGTTTTGTTTATTTTGTCCGTATTCTTCTTCTTTTGTTCATTTTCTTTGTCCTTTTCATTATCTTTCTTCTCTATTTTCTTTTTATTATTTTTATTTTGTGGTCTTTTCTTGGGTTTTAGTATAATACTACCTGCGTCTTCTTCGGATTCCGTTTTTTCTTCAACTATTTCCATGTTATAACTGCAGGATGGAGCAGAAAGCTGGGGAAAGTCGACTTCACTGGCTATATTTGACACCACCTTATTCTCGTCTTTATTATTTTCTTCTTCGGCGGTATTCACAGTATCCTCTTCATTGATCCCAATTTTAAGAGCAGCTTTATAGGTACAATTATTCTTACTCATCATTAACCTGATATTTCTCTCTCGTTTGTAAGCCGGACATTTACTTTTCAGTAACGATAAATGATTGCCTTTGCAATTGACACAGATGTAAATAGCTTTATCACAATTATCATGTTCTCCTCCACACTTGGGGCACAACTGAGACCTAGCAGGGCAGAATGCTCTAATATGTCCATATTTCTAACATTTAGAGCATTGGGTAACTGGAAAAACGTACGCTTCTAATTTCATTCGAGTACCATATGCATAGACAAACTCAGGTATGATCGGTCCATTAAAACAAACTCTGACTGTTTCACTCTTGATCCATTTACCATCTGTCATGTCTTTTTTCATCAGGCGCTTAATAGCTATAATGTCTATCTCGCAACTCAATATCTTTTTAAGTTCTGCTTCTTCCAGATCTAGATCTATTTCTCTGATTAATGCGTAAGAGTGTCCAACTTCATAAGTTTTTTTGCAAAACCATCCCTTGTTTTTGAATGATTCAAGATTCAGAATATTCTCGGCCGCTTTCTTATTTGAAAAGCGTATAAGTACTTTATTTGGGCTTTTATACGTAACTCGAGTGATATCTGTAATTTTTTCATCCATCAATATTTTAGCCATACGAATTTGCTTAGGTAACGGCTCACTTGATACGATCGAAACTTCTACTTCTTCCGAAACTTCCTGGTAATCCATATCACCTTGATTGTGAGGCGTTTCAAGGCGCGTGGTACTTCCCGACTGTATATTTGTATTTGGCTCTCGACGACTTATTTTTTTCTTATTTTTTCCAACCGTAGTCCAACCACCGTTCCTGTTGTTTTCTTCGCTACCACTCGATTCTTCTCTCCCTCTTTTATTAGCCGAAATAACTTCATCTATATTCATATCCATCACAGTTAAGTCACGATTGTCCCACTCAAAGTCTGAACTATTTTCCACCTGTACTCGAGTCCCTCCTTCCTCACTAGAAACAGACGGCAGTCTATTTCTGCTCGTAATCATTATTAGGCACGGACCGGAAGTGGCCCGACCTGTCCACAACTGATAACAAAATAAGGTAATAAATATTCGTAGGCATAAAAGCGCTTAGACCGTCACGTACGACTGCACTAATCGCTGGCGCCGCGCGAACTGATAGAATGAAATTACAGACAGATTTTATTTAAAACATCTACGTTTCAGTGGCTTTATTTGGAGATATCAAAATTAAGAATCGGATAAGGGATTACAGAAATATTGAGGTCATAAGTGACCAAGGATGCTCTAAACTATAAAATAGCGTTTTTATCACATCCATATTTCCATATTCCAGCGTAAAGCCAATAGTGCTAGGCTACGCGGGCACGAAGGACCGCCGCGCCAAGACCTCGCAGTGGGTGAGCCTGAGGAAGGTGGACCCTAAGAAGATAGCCAACGTCTGCGGACAACTCAACATGATCCACGCTGGAAACTATTGCTTCAAGGACTATGGACTCAAACTGGGCATGCTCAAGGGGAACAAGTGAGTTGGTTGATTTCTAGCTCTCTATGAATTGTTATCTCTACCAATTATTTAAACCCCCGACGCAAAAACGATGGGGTGTTATAAGTTTGACGTGTCTGTGTGTGTGTGTGTGTCTGTCTGTGACATCGTAGCTCCCGAACGGATTTTGATTAAGTTTTTTTTATTTGAAAGTAGAGTTAGTCGAGAGTGTTCTTAGCTATGTTTGGTGGAAATCGGTCCAAGATGGCCGCCGCTACAAAATGGCGGATTACCTTTTTTCTCCACGACCGCGACCGCATCGATAAGGGTATCAAATGAAAGGGCTTGACTAGTAGAATTCAACGGACTGTAATAAATTTAAAATCCAAGATGGCCGCCACCAGAAAATGGCGAACTATACATTTTAAATGCGTTGCGTTAGGGGTTTTTTAATTTTTTTATTTAATTCACTTGTTCTTTCTAAATTAGCTTATATAGACCGCCAATTGTAACACTTATTTCTGTGTTATCGTAGTTCTAAGCTATATTATTGTACTAGCTGACCCGCGCGCACTTCGTAGCGCGTGACAGTAAATTATTCATATATTAATGAATTTGATGCAGACCATTTAATTCGATTTCCAATTCCACGGAAAAGAGGGATTCAATTCACGGGTTTTCTGCGACTTAATGGGCGTAGAATTAGTAAAGGCTGGCAAACCTTGCCAATATGTAACTACGATCGAATCACCTACTATTCAAAATGTCTATTGGACGTTTCGCCTACGTTCATAATAACTATTGGTTGAAATCAATATTGGACGATTCGCCTACGGTTAACTCAGCTACGGTCGATTGAGCTATGGTTGATTAAACTATTGGACGATTTGCCTATTTTTGACCGAACTAACGGACGTTTCACGTATTTTTAGACCATGTTTCCGGCTGCTAGTCAGGTATGACAGCTAAAAAATACTTGTTTATAGTACAGAATTCAGAAACGTGTTGTTTTTGATACCTGAATGATTTCTATCTGTAGGTGCGCAGACAGCTTATTATGCCACTTTGCCATGATGAGGTAGATGAAAGAAGATGCCAAAATGCCTGAAGATGTCATGACACAGGATAAATAATTCAGTAATAAGAAAAATATCTGGCGCTTCGCCGGCCGCTGCCGCGGCACGCTCGCTTCGCTCGCTCGGCTCGCGCATTGTGGTCACTGTTCAAACCTAACCTAACCAACAGATTTCGGTTTGCCCTGAATACTGTACTAAAAACACGCGTAGCAAAGAATTTATAAACCGTAGGTGAGTCGTCCATAGTTGAATTAACCAATATATCAAATGAACATTGGCCGAATCGCCCATTAGTTCACATGCCCATAGTTTAATCAACCGCAGGCGAGTTGCACTGTAAGCGAGTCGTCCAATATGTGAAATGAACTTATGCGAATCGACCGTAGTTATATCGACCGTAGTTGAAACGACCGTAGGTATTATGAAACGTAACCCGTCCATGCGGGCAAAGCCATGAGAATAAGCTAGTGACTGATGTATCTGTATAACGTACAGCCTCAACCGCTAGCTGGATTGGGTTGAAATTTGGAACATAGAAAGGTTTCATGACGTAGACCACTGCTAACAGAAGCGGGTGCCACGCAGCGACGGGCGGACGTCGCGATAGTTTTTTGCAAGTATTTAGTGTAATTTACGTTATTTACTTTTGACGTATGTATACATAATATAATAAATTATATAAAATGTCAAAAAAATAGCATGCGATATTATGCTGTTTTTGAGGTAAGTTAGTAAGAAGTTATTTTTTTTATTTTTAAAAGTATTCTGCTGAAGTAAGAGTGCGAGTAAGAGACCGAGTAAGAGTCCAAGTAAGAGTCCAAGTAAGAGTCCGAGTAAGAGTGCAAGTGAGAAACTGAGTAAGAATTCGAGTAAGACTGCGTGTAAGTGTCCGAGTAAGAGTGCGAGTAATAGTCCGAGTAAGAGTGCGATTAAGATTCCGAGTAAGAGTCCGAGTAAGAGTGCGAGTAAGAGACCGAGTAAGAGTGCGAGTAAGAATCTGAGTAAGAATTCGAGAAAGACTACGAGTAAGAGTCCGAGTAAGAATGCGAATAAGAATCTGAGTAAGAATTCGAGTAAGACTGCGAGTAAGAGTCCGAGTAAGAGTGCGAGTAAGAGCCCGAGTAAGAGTTTGAGTAAGAGTGCGAGTAAGAGACCGAGTAAAAGTCCGAGTAAGAGTGCAAGTGAGAGACCAAGTAAGTGTGTGAGTAAGAGTCCAAGTCTTGTCTCTTGTCTTGTCTCTTGTCTTGTCTCTTGTCTTGTCTCTTGTCTTGTCTCTTGTCTTGTCTCTTGTCTTGTCTCTTGTCTTGTCTCTTGTCTTGTCTCTTGTCTTGTCTCTTGTCTTGTCTCTTGTCTTGTCTCTTGTCTTGTCTCTTGTCTTGTCTCTTGTCTTGTCTCTTGTCTTGTCTCTTGTCTTGTCTCTTGTCTTGTCTCTTGTCTTGTCTCTTGTCTTGTCTCTTGTCTTGTCTCTTGTCTTGTCTCTTGTCTTGTCTCTTGTCTTGTCTCTTGTCTTGTCTCTTGTCTTGTCTCTTGTCTTGTCTCTTGTCTTGTCTCTTGTCTTGTCTCTTGTCTTGTCTCTTGTCTTGTCTCTTGTCTTGTCTCTTGTCTTGTCTCTTGTCTTGTCTCTTGTCTTGTCTCTTGTCTTGTCTCTTGTCTTGTCTCTTGTCTTGTCTCTTGTCTTGTCTCTTGTCTTGTCTCTTGTCTTGTCTCTTGTCTTGTCTCTTGTCTTGTCTCTTGTCTTGTCTCTTGTCTTGTCTCTTGTCTTGTCTCTTGTCTTGTCTCTTGTCTTGTCTCTTGTCTTGTCTCTTGTCTTGTCTCTTGTCTTGTCTCTTGTCTTGTCTCTTGTCTTGTCTCTTGTCTTGTCTCTTGTCTTGTCTCTTGTCTTGTCTTGTCTCTTGTCTTGTCTCTTGTCTTGTCTCTTGTCTTGTCTCTTGTCTTGTCTCTTGTCTTGTCTCTTGTCTTGTCTCTTGTCTTGTCTCTTGTCTTGTCTCTTGTCTTGTCTCTTGTCTTGTCTCTTGTCTTGTCTCTTGTCTTGTCTCTTGTCTTGTCTCTTGTCTTGTCTCTTGTCTTGTCTCTTGTCTTGTCTCTTGTCTTGTCTCTTGTCTTGTCTCTTGTCTTGTCTCTTGTCTTGTCTCTTGTCTTGTCTCTTGTCTTGTCTCTTGTCTTGTCTCTTGTCTTGTCTCTTGTCTTGTTTTGTCTCTTGTCTTGGGTTTCAATATACGCCGCCACGACATGATAGGTAAGTAGGTAGGTATAGTAGGGATACTATGCTGGAATAAAACCTATTGTAGTTCCCAGATTAGGCTTCTTAATTATGAACCAACTTTAGTTTTAATCTACCTGTTATTATGTACCTACTTTTTATTGAATTGAAGAGTGATCAATCGTATTTATTTTTAACTCCCGTCGCAAAGACGAAAGGGTGTGATAAGTTTGACGTGTCTGTCTCATAGATTCGATTTAGATTTTGTTTGAAAAGTAAGTTAGGCGGAAGTGTTCTTAGGTATTTTTAGTCATAGCCGCAAAAAACGCGGCTTCATCCCGCGTGTACTAAGTTTGATACAATACATTTTCAAATCTCATTCGACTGTTGCATTTTTGTAACGGACATTCAGTGGTTCCTAAGCGGACGTAGTAAGGTACATATAGGTAGGTAATATGAAATAGAAATAAAAGCTTGTAAAAAAAAATATCAATAAATGTACAAGGTCAAGGTCAAGGTGCAGACGGGCAAAAATATTATAATTTTTATTACGAAAAGTGTATGTTTAGCTCGCTCTGAGCGGTTAGGAAGTTTAAACATCCATTACAATAAGTGCGCGAGCAGCTAGCTGCGAGCGCCGAAAAAAAAATTTTATCTTTACCATGAAATATGTGCGAAATTCGTAACTCTACAATGCTTCTGGGGGTGCCTTGGCCCCCTGCCCCCCCCCCCCCCTAAATCCGCCTACTCGCTGAGCAGTAAGAAAGCTTAAACATCCTTTATAATATGTGCGCGAGCAGCTTGCTTAATGACTCGGGGGGGGGGGGGGGGGCTTGGCCCCTTGCCCCCCCCCCTAAATCCGCCTATGATTATCTATAACACAGATAAAAGGTTCTATAATAATCATTGCAAAATTTTACTAACATTATAAACGTGAAAGTTTGTGTCTGGATGTATGCCTAAATGGGTGTGAACAGATTTTATGTCTGTGTGTCTCCGGATAACCAGTGATTTTTACAAAAGATCCCCCTAGATGGAGCGCCACAATCGCGTGATTTTAAGTTAAAATATCTACAGATTTTTAACAATTCATAATTTCTCATATTTAATTTCTCAATTAAATAGGTACATAATATTTAATTAATCTAACAATTAAAAAATATATAATAAATGAAGTATTCACAGTAATTATAAATCTATTATTTAGTTCCGCTAGGTTACGCGGGACTCTTTTCTAAAACTGTTTGCAGAATAAACGATATTTCTTTTTCTTAGGACATTAGTTCCATTATTTTCCGTGGCGCTAGCTTGTATGAAAAATAATTTACTTTTACAATGAACTTTAAATGAATTTATCTTCAGATGATTTTACATGTTTTAGAAATTAAAAATAAGCAGCAAAAAGATATTTATTACTGATATTTACACGCATCATGCGCACATTAGATTAGTTCCATTATTTTCCGCTGGCACTGATTCATATGAGAAATAAGTTACATCTACTAATTTACCTACCTATGTACAGACCCTGGCTACTATATAGCATCAAAGTACTCGTCAAGACGAATCAAATGAGCCCAAACTCGATGGGGTTTTTTCTTTTAATCACGGAGTTCCTATGGCCACCTTCCAGCTCCGTCATCGGACCCTGGTTACTATATAGTATCAAAGTACTCGTCAAGACGAATCAAATGAGCCCAAACTCGATGAGGTTTTGTCTTTTGATTACGCGGTTCCTATGACTACCTTTCTTGTTTATTAGGATTTTATATGCGAATCTTTAGATTGATATAACTCTTTTATTTATGAACCGATTTGACTAAAACCAACACTAAGGTTCAAGTAGAGAAAACTGCAACGTATTAGTGAAAATTTTATTCAAATAGGTGGTGTTGTTTAACCACACCAGTGACACAAACTATTTACAAATTTAGCCCAAATTAAAGGTTTCGTTTACAAACACATCGATAGATGGCGTATTTTTAGTTTGTCGCAGTTTGTCGCACCATATTTTTTTGAATTGAGTTTACTTTATATTCTATTACTTTTATTTAGAATTTTTGATGTAAATTAGGGGCAATGTGTCCGATATAAATGATTATTATTTATTTTATCATTTTATTTTACGTTTCCCTTGGAAAAATTGACAAAATGTTTTACGAATTAGATCGCGCAAGCGACTTTTTCGCGTCGTTTTGTTCATATGCGTATTTTCACGATTCATCTTAGTAAAGGATCACAATGAATGGGGAGAAATTTCCATTCTTATTATATGTATGGATTATATGTATGGATTTGTGTGAACAATAAAGAGTTTTCTATTCTATTCTGTATGTCCAGGTTCCGTATAGCCCTCCGTAACGTGTCAGGGTCAGACGAGGCGATATCCACGGCGTGTGAGAGGCTGTCCAGTAGAGGGTTCCTCAACTACTACGGCCACTACTACGGCCTGCAGAGGTTCGGCTCCAGGCTCGAGCTGCCCACGCATGCCATCGGCAAGCTGCTGCTGCAGGGGAACTATCAGGAGGTACTCATACACTAACAATAATTACATTAATTTTGGAAAGAAGTTCCTTATCGCGCGTTGTGAAAGGGGGCTAGACGGAAAAAAATCATACGAAAAGTTGTCACGACACTTTTTGCTATAGTAAGCTATTGTAAGCTGTGCGGCGGGCGCATGTTTCTCTGTCTGCTCTCTCTCTCTTATATAAAGCAAGCCAGATATTTTCATTAATCGAAAGGAACTTCGTTCCATCCGGGTGTCCCTTGACACCTCTCAAGTTTTTTTTTCATTATGTAAACTGCTTCTTGGCAATCTGTCTGCTTGACAATAATCCAATATGTCGGCTGAAATATTTCTGAGCATCTTAGAGGGACCCGTTCAGTGAGTAGTCTCTCATTCTTTGTCCTTGAATCTTGCTACTAATCCTTGTATGCTGTGACGTTTCAGCCGGGAGAATATGAGGCTCCCTGGACCTTGTACTCTGGTAGGTTCTGCTGTAAGGTAAATTAATTAATAAAAAAATAATAATACTAACTAAAAAAAATTTTTTTAATTTATAGACTAAATAACCTCTTTGCTAGTATCACGGTAAAGAGATATACAGTAATTTGACTCCCTAGAAGCGGTTGAACTCAAGGTCGCGCGAGTTTGCAACGAGGTCGATAGGGTTCGGTAGGCAACGAGGTGCCAAATAGGCGTTATTATTGTGAATCACTCAAAATATCAAAAATAATGAAATACTTTGTAATATTTTTACTAATTCACAACCATTATTAGGAAGCTTACTGCATAAAAACGTCTCTTCGGCACCTCACTTCTGTAGTCACATTACTGTACGCAAGGGCGGATCCAGGATTTGGTCCTTGGGGGGCAAGGTGCAGACAGGCAAAAATGTTATAATTTTTACTACGAAAAATGTGTGTGTTTAGCTCGCTCTGAACAGTTAGAAAGTTCAAATATTCTTAATAATAAGTGCGCGAGCAGCTTACTGCGAGCGCCGAGAAAAAAATTGTAATCTTGACCGTGAAATATGGGCAAAATACGTAATTGTACAATGCTTCTTCTTGGCCCCCTGCCCCCCCTACATCCGCCTATGACTGTACGAATATATCTCTTTACCGTGGTTGTGGTGCATTAAGGCTGCTCAGTCCGCGGGACGCTCACTCAATATATCTCTTTACCGTGGTTGTGGTGCATTAAGGCTGCTCAGTCCGCGGGACGCTCACCTTTACCGTGGTTGTGGTGCATTAAGGCTGCTCAGTCCGCGGGACGCTCACCTTTACCGTGGTTGTGGTGCATTAAGGCTGCTCAGTCCGCGGGACGCTCACCTTTACCGTGGTTGTGGTGCATTAAGGCTGCTCAGTCCGCGGGACGCTCACCTTTACCGTGGTTGTGGTGCATTAAGGCTGCTCAGTCCGCGGGACGCTCACCTTTACCGTGGTTGTGGTGCATTAAGGCTGCTCAGTCCGCGGGACGCTCACTCAATATATCTCTTTACCGTGGTTGTGGTGCATTAAGGCTGCTCAGTCCGCGGGACGCTCACTCAATATATCTCTTTACCGTGGTTGTGGTGCATTAAGGCTGCTCAGTCCGCGGGACGCTCACTCATAAGCACTATTTGACACATTTTGAAATATAAATTCATGCAATTAACTTTTTGAAAATTCCTCAAGAGGGTCGCTGCACAATATTATTGCACAAATATTATTGTTTTTAGTGTTATTATATTGAAAAATGGCATGAGAAGCAGTTATAAATAAAAAAAAATTTGAAAACCTCATCTAGTCATATTTCACCCAGTTTTAACATTTATGTTGATTTAATTACGTTTTTTTTTTTAATTTTTCATGCTACATTCCAGGCTATAGACACAATCCTGTCCCCCCGTGTTGGGCCGTTGCACCAAGCTCTATTGTTAAGACAATCATCAGGCGCACAAGCCGCGGCTAATCTCTTACCGCGACACAACAGTTCAGTGGAAGCCAAGCTATTAATGGCTCTGGCTACAAGTGGGAACGATCTGCTCGGGGCACTGTTTAAGGTGAGATTAACTTTACTGATAATACCCGCACAATCTAATAAAAAAGAAAATAAAATAAAAATGTTATGATTTAATCACTGTAATGTTTTCCTAATAAAATAAATAAACTCAAGGCTTCTGTAGCGAAGGCCGCCCGGAGTACTGCCAGCTATACAAACGAACAAGACGCTCCCCTGATGTGGAGGAATAATGTTGCCTATTGATTGTATCACTGAAGTACCACACAGGATTTAACACCTTCTACTCAAGAGATCATGAGATGTTAAGACTCTTCAGCCCAATAATCTCACTAGCTTCTGTGCCCTCCTACCAAAACAGTAATGTTTGCTCAGTATTATAATATTGTCTACAACAGTGAAGCATTTTTTTTCATCAAATATTTGACAGGTCGGCACAAAGGATCAGTTTGTTTGTGAAAACATAATTTTTTTTTCGTCAATTTTTCAATGTTTTGACTAGTTATTCTGCCATTGACAACGTCGTAACATTCCAGATCCCTCGCAACACTCGCTTGCTATATCTTCACTCATACCAGTCCCTACAGTGGAACCGCGTTGTCTCCGAGCGTGTGAGAAGGTTCGGCCTCGAACCTGTTGTGGGGGACCTGGTACCACTCACCGAGGAGGATATCGCTGGTATATTACTCTACTTTATCTGTTTATACATTTGTACACTTTGTTGTTTGTAAATGTGTTAAAAACAACATATTTCCTTACTTTTTAAGCGTTTCTGTAGCCTCTTTTGATGACAAGTTCCTGAAAAATGACTATTAGATAGTATAAATAAAATTAGTCAAAACATTTGATTTCTCAATTCAAAATTTGCTATAATAAATACAAATACAAAGATCTTTATTTGCAATAATAGGTAAATTCTAGATAGTAAAATACATCGAAAGTATGTTCAGCTATAATCTGCCATATTATGACATGCAAATTTCGTAAATTATTCATATTGAAAAACTCACTTCTCTAAATTTTCACAATAATCATCAGCTCGGTTATTCACTTATCCGTCAAGGAACTGAACCAAAGACCGAATTGTCAAAAATGTATGAAATGACGTAATAAGTCGTATTGATTTAATATCATCATCATAATAATAATATCATCATCAACATCTCACACATTTTTGACAATTCGGTCTTCGGTTCAATTCCTTGACAGATAAGTCAACAGCCCTGCTGGCTTCGAAACCATTAATATTCGATGTTTTTTTTTTATGTGGCGAAGTAGAAGACGAGCAAGACGCTCCTGATGTTAAGAGATAACGTTGCCCATAATCAGTACAGTGTTACCCAGGATTTCACTATTATGTGAAATTCTGGGAGCACTGCACCAACGCTTCTTACTCAAGAGTCATAAGATGTTAAGACTCTTTAGCCCAGTAATTTCACTAGTCTAATACTATTACATTTACAGAAGAGCCCGACGACTGCGAACTGGAAACAGAAGACAAAGAAGATAACCAGGAACAAAAAGAAGAGGACGAACAGAACAAAAATGGATCTAAGAAGGAACATCAAGAAAAGGCTGTACCAGTTAAAATATTAACACAGGAAGACATAGACAACAAAACTTACACCATTTTCGATATAGTGATGCCTTTGGCGGGATATTTGGTGCAATACCCGCCCAATATGAAAGAATATTATGAGAAACTGTTGAAAGATGACGGTTTGGAACTCGAATTGAAACATAAAAATAAGTAAGTTTAACGAAGATTTTATCCCCTACTAGCTGTGCTCAGCGGTTTTACCCGCTGGTAGCCTATGTGTTATTCCAAGGTCTAAGTTATCTCTATACCAAATTTCAGGTCAATCGGTCCACCCGTTTAGGCGTGAAAAAGTAACAAACATACACACTCACTCACAAACTTTCGCATTTGTTATATTAGTGTGATTATAACAAGGGAAGATTAAAATTTGTATATCTTACTAATATTATAAACGTGAAAGTTTGTAAGAATGTATGGATGTATAGACATCTGGATGTATGTTTGTTACTCTTTCACGCCTAAACGGGTGGACCGATTGTGCTGAAATTTGGTATAGAGATAGCTGGAATAACACAAAGGCTACCGTACAGCGGGTAAAACCGCTGGGCGCAGCTGCTTATGTATATTTGTTAGTAGTCTAATCATAAACCTATATTTGTAGACACTACAGCATGTCGGGGGCTTACCGCCGCGTGTGCATTCGTCCAGACAACGTGGAGTGGAGCTGCGTGTTGTACTCCAACCCAGTCGGGGACCTCCTCCTCAGCGACCTCGACATTGTGAGGGGGACTCGCAGCACTTGTGCTATTCAACGTAAGGATATTTGGGTTTTTTATGTTTGTCTTATCTTTTTCAATAATTAAATATTATATCAGGCACACAATGAAATATTAAACAAGTGAAATTAAAAAAAAATTTAAAAACAAGCTTTTATTATTATTACCATACAGTACTCGTCAAAACGAATCAAATGAGCCCAAACTCGATGGGGTTTCGTTGTTAATTCCGGAGTTCCTATGGCCACCTTCCCGCTCCATCATCAGATCATCAGCTCCATGTCATAAAAATATTGCATTGTCATCCATGCAAATTTTCAGCTCAATCGGACACCGGGAAGTGGGTCAAATTTAACTTGCAAGATTTGATTACAGACAGACAGACAGACAACAGACAAGTAAAAGAAAATAAAAGCTTGTAACAAATTAACGTAATATAAAAAACAATGTGACGATCTCTGTGGCGCGGTGAGCTAATACTCGCTTGCAATGCAGAAGGTTGCGGGTTCCATCCACAGGTATTTGTCTGGTTCTGGTCTGGGTGGCTCTCTGTATCTATTATAAGTATTTACAAAAGAAAAGTATATAAGTATTATATCCGTAATCCTAACCACCATAACACAAGCGTTAAGTTGCTTAGCTTGGGGTCAGGTGGCGCTGTGTGTAATGTCCTGAAATATTTATATTTTATTACATGTCAAAAATTATTCATTCCCCCTCAGCGAGGAAATAAATGCTAAAAGTTTTTTTAAATTATTCTCACCATGGATGCGCACAGTGTTGCCAGTGCACTATCTTCAAAAATAACCAGTATTCAATTTTAATTTACGTAGGTACGCTTACTTAGAGTCCTTTTCACGAAAGAGGTCCCACGGCATTTAGCGGAACTAATTTTTTATTCTATTATTATTGGACTTCATATTTTAAATCATTTTTATTTGTTACTTAAAATAAATACCTACCTTTTTGATTTAGAAATTAAATATGAGAAATTATGAGGCGTTAAAAAGTTAAAGGTATTTAAACTTTTAAAATGTGCGATAGTGGCGTCCCGCAAAAAGGTCTCCTTTCGTGAAAAGCACTCTACCTATTCGTTTTAGTGATTATTTCCTCATTTTCAGTTTATTACAGTGAGAAATCGTTACTAAAAAAGTTACTAAAATGTAATACTTAGAAAAAATCTTGCTACTAACTAAATAAAGTTATAAAAAATTGGCTTATTCTATTAACTCTGCTAAATTAACACAACTATTATTTACTATTACAGTACTATATAATTCATTAAAAAAACATTATTGCCGCGAAATGCAACTTATATCTAAACAACTAACGTAAATATAGTTCAAAAGAAACGTAATATGTTACAAAAGTAACTTACTGGCAAGGCTGATGGTGCGCCCAAAGCAAATTAAAAAAAAAAAGTTTACTAAAGAGGTTCTTACTCCAAATTTTAACAAATTTTAAAAAGTTGTACGCTTATTTCGGTACCATAGAGGTGGAAGTAAATAGGTTTAATTATGTTTTTGTCTCTAGAGGGTAAAGTAAATTTGAATTTCTCTAGAGGATAAAATGGACTTTTCCAGTCAGATATCGATGAGTAAAAATACACTTTCCGAGATAGTGGGATGAAAAAATTATTATTATCAACGTTTTGACCGCCGTCCATATCGCTCTTCTCCCGGTATTCCGGCTTTGTAGCAGTTTTTGAATGAATAAATATAGATTGACAATAATTTCTTATTATTACTACTAACTACTTACTTAATTATTACTACTTATCTATTTTTTAATGCGACTGTATTCATAGTAAACAATATTTATTTATGTTTATTATTTTCAGATGGCAAGTACAAAGCGGTGCTGCTATCATTCTCGCTCCCGTCCAGTTGTTACGCGACCATGGCTCTCCGGGAACTGATGAAGGTGGACACTTCCTCTGACACGCAAGCTGCTCAGAACAACTACCATAAGAGGAAGGGATCCATCTGCGAACATACTGACAAGAAGAGAAACAAAAACGATGATGAAAGTCAAAATAATTCCGAAAATGAACAGGAAAATGAAGAAATAAGTGTAAATGAAAGTGCAAGGAAAAATGAAAGTGAAAGTGCAAGGAAAAATGAAAGTGAAAGTGCGAGGAAGAGTGAAAGTGAAAGTGCAAGGAAGAGTGAACGTGCGGGGAAAAGTGAGAATGATGGTGAAGAATTAGGGATAATTGAAAATAATAGTGATGAGGTTATTATTACGACTAATCTTGAAAGTTAAATGCTAAATAAACTCGGTTTATAATGAAAGCTTAAACATAATTTTGCATATTTATGTGAAGACTACATTATGTTGTGTTTTTATTTTAAGTTTAAAGTTTTATAAGTCTAAGAAGGTTGTAAGAAAACAAGAAAGCGATAAATAAACTTTTTTATTATTGAAAGTAGATGTGATTTTTATTAATTAAATTAACTATAAAATCATAGGGTCTATTATTCCACTTAATTCAATAGTTCATTCCGATTATAACTTAAGCGGCTAATAGTCGCTGAACCTCTGTCTCGCTCGCACGATATAACAAATCAATAATTGATAAAATTTACTTTTTGGAAATATGTTAAATTGAAAATTTAGCTCATATTTTTATTAACTTTTTTAAAGTATAGTTCACACTTTACAGTTTGATACTTTATAAAATGGTTGAGGCATGTTTAAAGATATATATTTTTCACATTACTGAGAATGCCATTGTTTCTATTTAAGGTAGCAAACTGGGAATACGTATAAAAATAATATGAGCTAAATTTTCAATTTAACACATTTACAAAAAGTAAATTTTATCAATTGTTATTTGACAATAAGTTATATCGTGCGAGCGAGACAGAGGCTCAGCAACTATTAACCCCTTAAAGCCAATCGACTCGACAAGAAGAAGTCGGTTCAATGGTTCATTCCATTTAGTTCAATGATTCTTTCCAATGGTTTATTCCAGATGATTCAATAGTTCATTCCAGTTCAATGGTTCATTTCCGTTAGTTTAATGGTTCTGGAATGAACCATTAAATGAAATGGGATTTATTTGTCTTAAATTTTGGAACAATATGATCTTAATAGTAAACTTTTGTTCCGACAAAATTAAAGGCGTACAAATCTTACTAATATTATAAACGTGAAAGTTTGCAAGAATGGATGTCAGGATGTTTGTTACTCTATCACACCTAAACTGGTGGACGGATTGAGCTGAAATTTTGTATAGAGATAGCTTAGAGCCTGGAATAACACGTAGGCTACATAAGTACAGCTGGGCGCAGCTAGTATTTTAATATAAAATAATTAAACTAATTGATTCAGTGGTTCATTCCAGTTGGTTCAGTGGTTCATTCCAGTTGATTCAATGGTTGATTTCAGTAGTTTCAATAAATAGTGTGCAGTGTGTGAGCGGCGCGATGCGCTCGGAGCTCGCCGGGGGTGGGGAACGATCGCGGACACCACGAGCATTTGTGAGGCTTATTCTGGAATAGAACAACGTGCGATGTCTAAATTACTTATAATAATACGTAGATATGTATCATAATATTTATGGGTGATACATCGTTACGTTATTGCTTGTTTGTCTTATCTACCGTTAAAGAATAGAATATATTTTTATTGTCAATAACAGTAACTGCTTAAAGTTAGTAGCCCAGTCAATGAGTGCCCAAAAAGGGTATGTGGATCGAAAAGTCGAAAGCAGAAAAACTAACTTAGTAACTTTGTTTGGACTAGTTAGGAGATAAACATACTAAAAGTCCCCACCCCTCCGAGGTGAGCCCGAGGGGGGGGAGGCCGAAGAAGGTCCCATTTTTAAGTTTTTTGCTTATATGTCAAAAACTGTGCGTTGTACCATATTTTGTAGTACTACATTATTAAACCTCATAAAATTTTCTACAACTTCGGCCTTGACACTTTTTATCTATCTCCAATCGTTGTCCAGCTATGAGCTTCCAAACATGGTCTATTTTGAAAACGCTTAAATTAGTTTTCCATACAAAGTCAGTAAAAAAATATTACAAATAAAATTTGACCAACTTCTGGTTGTCGTATCATAATGAAACTTTGCAAATGTCTAGAAATCTGATGACAGTTTAATAATCTGGTACCACTGAGCTGATCTGATGATGGAGCCAGGAGGTGTCTACTGAAACTCATCAATGACTATTAGTAAACCCGTCGAGTTTGGGCACATTACATTCGAATCGATGAGACTTTTTCATTACACTTGCTGTCGAGGGTCTGATAATGGACCAGGAGGTGCCTACGTCTCATCAATCCGAACGTAATGAGCCTAAACTCGCCGGTTTTACTAATAGCCATTGATGAGTTTCAGTAGACACCTCCTGGCTCCATCATCACATCAGCTCAGTAGTACCAGATTATTAAGTTGTCATCAGATTTCTAGACATTTGCAAAGTTTCATTATGATACGACAACCAGAAGTTGGTCAAATTTTATTTGTAATATTTTTTTACTGACTTTGTATGGAAAACTAATTTAAGCGTTTTCAAAATAGACCATGTTTGGAAGCTCATAGCTGGACAACGATTGGAGATAGATAAAAAGTGTCAAGGCCGAAGTTGTAGAAAATTTTATGAGGTTTAATAATGTAGTACTACAAAATATGGTACAACGCACAGTTTTTGACATATAAGCAAAAAACTTAAAAATGGGACCTTCTTCGGCCTCCCCCCCCTCGGGCTCACCTCGGAGGGGTGGGGACTTTTAGTATGTTTATCTCCTAACTAGTCCAAACAAAGTTACTAAGTTAGTTTTTCTGCTTTCGACTTTTCGATCCACATTTCTTCTTTTACTGGACTATAGGTAACATTTTGCAGGGAATTCAAATCAAAGAGAATCAAATCATTTTTCATTACTTTTTTGTGTTAAGATTTTTTATGATTTACTTACTAGCTTGTGCTCGCCGGCTTTGCCCGCGTGGTAAAATCCTTTCTTAGCGGAGGTCTACACCATAAACCTATCTAGTCACTGTTTCCTTTTATATATTTAGATAATCATTACCAAGGGCGGATCCAGGATTTGGTTCTGGGGGGGGCCAAGGTGCAGAAAGGCAAAAATATTGTAATTTTTACTACGAAAAGTGTGTGTTTAGCTCGCTCTGAACAGTTAGAAAGTTCAAATACCCTTAATAATAAGTGCATAAGCAGCTTGCTGCGAGCGCCGAGAAAAAAATATTATCTTGACCATGAAATATGTGCAAAATTCGTAACTTTACAATGCTTCTGGGGGGGGCCTTGGCCCCCTGCCCCCCCCCCCCCCCTAAATCTGCCTATGACCATTACGAGTATAATCATGTTTAAAAATAAATGAAACCGGAATTGAGTAAGTACCAGGTATGTACATACCAGGTTAAAAAAAATATACAGACATACCTATTTAAGTTTATTACCTTAGTATGTGTCATGCGATGATAGTACAGGTTAGAACTGGCGGTGAAACATTTACCGCATTCAGGACACTTGTGAGGCTTCTCCCCTGAAATAATAAGTAATAAAAAATTGTACAGATCAGGGTTTTAACTTACCAAGATTACAAGGCCTGCAACACGACTTTGCGACTGTCCCATAACAATATATAGGAAACGATTGGGAACGAAGCGTAGGACGTCCACTCACAAGGTGGACAGACGACCTTATAAAGGTCGCAGGAAGACGCTGGATGCAGGTCGCTTCCAACCGGTACCTACATATGGAAGTCCAAAGGGGAAGCCTATGTTCAGCAGTGGACGTCCTACGGCTGAGATGATGATGATGATTGGGAGACTGGGAACCACAAGTGAAACACACAAGATAAGATATTTTTTTTTGTCGTAGTTAAGTCTTTTGAAACACGGTAGGCGGTAGTGAAATTGCTGGGATGAAGGGTCTTAACAACATAGGTCTCTTGAGTAAGAAGCGCTGGTGCTGAACACGTAGAAATTTACATCATTGTGAAATCCTGCCTGGGCTGTACAGAATATAGTGGGCAGAGTTATCTCTTACCAACAAAAGCGTTTTGCTTCTTATTTTTGGCATAAAAAGGCGAAATCGTCTCCTCGTGAAGGTTGCTTACATTTAGGTAGGACTTAGTACTATGTGTCTTATAGGTTTAAATAAATATTTAAGTAGGTACCTATATGTATATTATTGATTCTATTCACCTGTGTGTATTCTACGATGTGTATTTAAAGAACTAGATGTGCTGAACCCTTTATTGCAGAAGTTGCAGATGTGAGGCTTTTCACCTGGAGACAAAAGTAAAACATCAGTTTACATTTGATTTTAATGGTAAAATTTGAAAATTGAAGCGTGGAGAGATCAACAAATACACACTTACACTTTTATAATAATAAAACAAAAAATAAAATGAATAAGTTTTATTGACATACTTAATACATACATTATGAAGAATAAATGTGATAATATACTATAGCAGGATTGGTGATTCTTTAGATAAGGGATAAGGGTTTTTCTTTTTTATTTTATTTTTTTTTCAGGATTGGTGGTTTTAGATTTCGTGAGTAAATACAAGTGAGTTTAAGCCGTTTATTTACAATGATTGGTGATTCTATTCAAAATCTGAGATTTTAGATTTAGTCGTTCGTTTTAATAATAAAATAAAAATCATTTATTTCGGACACATCGCCCATAATTTACACCAAAAATTCAAAATAAAAGTAATAGAATATAAATTAAAATTTTATTTTGATCAAATTAAATTAACCACATATAAAAATTACATAAAAATGTCAATCTGAATTACTATTATTAACCAAAAATTAAATACAATAAAAATTAAATGTCAATCAAAATCAAAATATTAAAATCAATCAAAATTACAATTAAAACAAGAAAAACAAAAACATTATGAAAAAAAAGGTAGCACTCCGGGAGTGCCGGCAGAAGTGAAAACTTCAATATTAACGTTGTGTTTAATTATAAGTATAAAAATACTATCATTTATGAGGTAGAATACAATGTTTATTTATTGCGCTATCGTACACAAATATGACAATTTATATTTTGTTATTTATAATATTATATCGTTATTTATATATTACATTAAATTTTATCTCTCAGAAAAATCAACTTCCATCCATAATTTCGACGACTTTTACACCATCGTTATTATCAGAATCATCATCCCAAATTTTTACAACTGATACAATTGGTTTATGATAACTGAAGTAAGAAACAAACAGTTTTGATTCGAACCTATTTAAGTGTCTAATAAAGACCGCATCAATAGTAGTTTTGTATTTCGTTGTGCTAAAATTGCGATCATTTGACATAGTTAAACCAAATTCACAGAGCAGCACACTCAAGCACGGTAGAAAGAGTGAGAGATACTAGTTCCTCTCCCTTCCCCTCGATCTTACGCTTTTTCGATCAGCATCACGTGACCCTGACGCGAGTTTGAAAGTTTTTACCCATACAAAAAAGTGCTCAGCGCCGCTAAAGAAGTTTTCACTTCAAAAAATATACAGATCACAATACAAATTTTCAAGACACCATTTCGAAAAGAAATAAATTCTCACTCGAGATAAACGTAGTAGGTATAATAAAAGTTTTAGCCTCTATTAGCTTCCAGACACCTACCCGTGTGCGTCCTCATATGCCTCTTCAGCAGCGAGGGTCTATCGAAGGTCTTCAAGCACACGTGGCACGGCAGCACGTTCTTCCCGGGCCGCTCCTGGCACACCAGGGTCGTCCTCTCGTACAGCTTGGCCAGGTGCTCATTCAGCCCGCTCAGGAACTTCAGGTCTATGATGGACAGCATCTTCACTGGCTTCGACTTGGTTGACAAGTCTAACGGTTCCGTTTGAGCGTCTTGCTTGAATTCTTGAGGTTTTATATCCATTTTGTGTTTATATTAGTTTAAAATTTACTTGAGATTACAAGGAAACCTAATTAATTAAGGAATTTAGGAAATTTAATTCATTTTATGTGGTGTACAATCACTGTTAGTATTTTCTTTATTCTATTCTTTCGAGTATATCTATTGAATTGATTTTATCGAATTTATGCACCACAAGTACTTTAGAAATTTGTATTTGATGTGTTATTTTTATTACCAATAAATTGAACTAACTATGCGTTTTTAGCGATTTCCTAGATAAGTACCAATCAGTTAATTACTTTAGTAACTTGTTATGAAAAAAAAGTGTTTCAATATTAAATATTCAAATCACGACAAGTAATTCCAAATTTTCCATGATTTTCCCACAATTTTTCCCGACGGACTGTGTCAGTTTTCCCACCAGTTGCCCTTAAATAGTATGAAGGGTGCAAATGACAGGTTCGATTGGTGGTGTAACTGGATGGTCTGCATTGTGGCCGCGACAATGTGCCACCGCTAATCGACGTGATTTGGCATCTTTCGGGTGACGAGTAGGCGTGGATGTGGTATCGCAAACCATTTTGAAGCGTAGATTCGTAGCACTATCACATAACCTCGTAGCCCTTTCGCGTAGCGTCGTAGCACTACCTCAAAGCTTCGTAGTCCTACCGCGTAGCGTCGTAGCACTACCTCAAAGCTTCGTAGCCCTACCGCGTAGCATCGTAGCACTATCACATAGCCTCGTAGCCCTAACGCGTAGCGTAGTAGTACTATCACATAGCCCCGTAGCCCTACCGCGTAGCCTCGAAGCATTACCGTGTGCGTCGTTGAACTAACGCATAGCATCAGCATAGCTAGTAGCACGCTATTGTAGCAACTTAAAGCAACATAGTGTCGTAGCATAATAACTCTATTTAACGTAGCGTCGTAGCACATAGTGACGAAGCCTTTACCACAATACAAGTAGCATCTTAATCTGTAGCACATGTAGCAAGAACCGTAGATGTAGTGTTATTAAGGATAACAGCATCGCAGCTCAGTTTAGCGAAGCGTTGTATCTTTAGCATCGTATAATCGGCGTAGCATAGCGCTAAAGACTGAGGAGACAGATCTATTCAGATTCTTGAGACGCAACATAGCGCCGTAGCTCATCTTATAGCGTAGCGTCGTAGCACCTCTATTTATTGTATTTTTTCTAATTATGTACATTTAATTTTTGCAATGATTAATAGAACCTCAATTTCATCATCACTCCGTGTAAAGTATCGAAGAAAACGTAATCGCCTATAAAGGTGACGCGCCAGAATGTTTGTATTGGCACATTGTATGATATTTGGGCCACATTGTGTCGCGGCCCTTACTATTGTGCGCACACCTTTATGCCGCGTAATGGATCGGTTGACGACTGCCTAATATAGATCTGATTGCTTGTTCATGAGTTTACATTTTGCTATTTAAGAAAATAATAAATATATATACGTTAAGGTAATAAAAATAACTATGGAAAGAAAGAAACACATTCATAACACAACACAAGCATTAAGTTGCTTAGCTTGGGGTTAGGTGGCGCTGTGTGTCCTGAAATATTTATTTAATAATTTTTAAATTTATTCGACGGCTTATAAAAACCAAATAAAAAGCAAGACAATAATAATAGTAATAATGCACATGAGCATCCACTAAGCCTTTGAATGGGAATTGCCTCAGCGTTGTGCTGCGTGTGAAACACACAGCGCTGGTATTCTGGCAGCCCTCATCGGTAAGGTCGTGGTATGGAACTATTTATACATGGTATTATTTAGTAGCTGTAATATAAACCTAGCTTATAAAAATCTCGTATTATCCTCATACCTACCAAAATTAATTAATTTCGGTCAAGCTGTTTCGAGTTATTGAGATTTTAATACACCTATTGAAATCTCGATAAAATCAAGTGTAAAAGCCGCATTTAGATTTCAATTTAATAAACAAAAAAAATATGTGGAAATGTTTTAGATTAAAATTGATGACTTGACCATTCCTAATTGGTGCGATAAACTAATTTGTCTACAGTTAAATTTGTTCATAATTTTGTTTTTTTTTTGTTTATTGATCGACTCTTTTTGATATAATTATTTATGAATTCCTATAGTCGGGCCGGCCTAAAAGGCCACATTTGACAGATGTCAGTCATAGCAAACAAGTGTTGGGACATTGTTTGTTTATTTCGATTACAGGATATGAATCGATACGATCTTCAAACACGTTGGAATCGAATACAGTTTTATGAAAACATTCATAAAGTCTAATTAATTTTAATTCTAATAGTTTTTTTTGTAAACATGTAATGGCGTCATGGGCTAGTTTTGCCAGAAACATCTCACGAGTTATAAAAAAACCTGTAATAAAAAAATATGTTTATTCTCTATACATTACACAATTTTATTTGAATTACATTATATTTTACTATAATATAATCACAATATTAACAACATATTTTATTTTAATCGCAAGATAGTTATTTATTTATGATCAAATATTCAATCCAAGTTATAATTGCATTCGATTCTACATTTCAAATTTCGATTTCGCGATTTTATTGGGTAGCATCCTTATTGTTTTAAAAACAAAAACTGATTGACGTGACCTTGTATAGGGTGTCCTATTTATTCATCTAATGTTTTTAACCCCCAACGCAAGAAAGGTGGGGTGTTATAAGTTTGACGTGTTTGTTTGTCTGTCTGTTTGTGTATCTGTCTGTGCCATCGTAGCCGAACGGATTAATGAAGTTTGTTTATTTTTTCGTTTATAAGATTAATAATATTACTCGGCAATGTTCTTAGCTATGTGTATAACATATTCTTTATAGTTTAAAAATAAACACAACAATGACTTGAAACAAAAATTGAGTATTTTTTATTTTTAGTTTTTTTTGGTTAAACATAATGCCACAAAAACCGTTGTTTTATATTAGAAATAAAATCTATACCATCGGCTTATCCGAAATTGACACCGTTGAGGACTTTAAATTTTTTTAATAATGTGTGTGTGTGTGTGTGTGTGTGAGTGTGTATGTGTGTGTGTGTGTGTGTGTGTGTGTGTGTGTGTGTGTGTGTGTGTGTGTGTGTGTGTGTATGTGTGAGTATGTTTGTTCCTTCTTTACGTTTCTTCTGGTAGAAATTTCAATTGTAGTTTTTGGTAGACTTTTTTATGGTAGAAAAATGCGTGAGCTCCTGATGAAGGACATCGTAATTGTCCGAAACTCAGGATCGAGCCTAGCTCCGATCATTATTTCCGTGAGTTTTTAGTCGTTTTCTTTACACAGTAATATGGATAACTCTCACGTTAGTTTTCAAAAATGCACAGTAGAAAAATCTACTTAGTAGTTTTTGGTAGAATTTTTAATGATAGAAAAATCTACCAAATGGTAGAAAATTAATAGTAGTTTTTGATAGATTTTTTATGGTAAAAAATCAACTAAATGATAAAAAAAGAATGGTAGATTTTGCTAGAAAATTCAATGGTAGTTTTTGGTAGAAAAATTTAATGGTAGTTTTGGCAGAAATTATGATATAATTATTTGGTAATAAGTTAAATGGTAGGCAAAAAATCTACCAAATGGTAGAAATTTTAATGGTAATGCGTAAATTGTTAATTGTAAATTCGAGTATAGTGTTCAGTGTTCAGCTAAGTGTTGTCATATTATTTATTGTTCAGCTAAGTGTTGACATATATTATTTACAGAAAAAATAAGTAAAATTTTTAGATCATTCTGTAAGGGAATTTTGATGATGTGTCAAATGTGGCCTTTTAGGCCGGCCCGACTATAGTTGTCTGTATTTTATTTAAAACTTTTTAATACCTAGATTATTTTTATCATATTCATTAAAACAACCCAGCGTTACGTAACGGAATACTTTTATTTGATGTCAACTTACTACTACTACTTTGATATACTTTGATTTGTTACTTTTTTTTTGTACCTATTACTACTTAGCTTCTCCTAGTTTCTATTTTCCTGGTACTTTGTAACTATACCGTTGGACTACTCATTTCCACCTCGTGAATTACGGCAAACGGCAGGTTAATTACGAAACAGTGTCACTAAAATATTGTCTTACTGACTGTACCTAACGTCGATAAAGTTCAAAGTTCCACACAAAAAGAGTTGTAGGACGAGTTGTGCAATGAAAATAGAATTAATTTTGATTTTCTTTAACTCGTCCCATTTGGGCCGTAGGCTTGTAGGACGAGCTAGGAATCACTCCATCTTTGAAGTAGGTTTTTTGTTACAGGCTTTTATTTTACTTTTACTTGTCCATTGTCTGTCTGTAATCAAATCTTGCAAGTTAAATTTGATCCACTTCCCGGTTTCCGATTGTCTGAAATATTTATTTATTATTACTACCTCTACCTATAAATGACTCCATTCCATTATTTCTCATAATATATTGTCAGTACCGTGTAGGTACAAGCTCGTCCCATATCCGAGCTTATTACAGTAATGGTAGTATTGTATCGCGACAATAATGCCTACACAAAGCTATGGTATAGATACTGCCAGTCATTTCCGTAGGCTACCGGTTCGTTGGTTTTAGCGGTATTGGTATTAGCCTAATTTTGTATACATTGCCTAGTTGATTAGATGGATTTATACATTGTCTGTGTATTGATTTTGGTGTTTTATAGATATGGCTACAGGTCTGAACGAAATAACCTGTCGATGTGACATGTTTCCCATCGAATCAAGTGTGAGTCGGACTTATCTTGTTAAATCCTTACTTTCAGTAAGGTATCTGAACGATTCACACCCTGTATGATGTACAATAAAATACAAAATAGGAAAAAAAAACAATGAGTCACACTGTAGACACGGGCATTATTTACACTCAGTCGTACTAGTACTTCGATAATATTATTATATATTATTATCGAAGTGTTACCTACTTATAACTTAGGTATATGAAACACCAAAATTACGTATGGTTTTAGATGCTAGTTACAAAAATACTTTATAAATTTTTACTTTTACCACATTAAAATCCTGTAAATTATTCATAATCTTACTATTATGTTCTTCTTAATCTTATTCTATTCTAAGGATATATTATAAGGATATTTTTCAAGCCAATTTTCGGCATAATAACATATAAGATAGGTCGTTTTTGTTTTGAGTTATGGAGAACACTCGCGATAGTTTTAAAAATCGTAAGATAGGTCTGTTAAGAATACTCTAATAAGTAGAACATTTTTATTGCATTTGGCTAGATATTTTTATCAGAGGAGAGTTAGAATAACGTTACCTCCAAGTAAATATTTCTCCATTTTAAACTCGGTAAGAGTAAAGTTCTCTCCATAGCTACAGCAACAAAGAAGCCATCCCGACTTATTCAAATTCCAAATCGGATTTACGGGCGTACTTGTTAAGCCGTATTTTACTTCTGAGTTACCTCTCTTTTTACTTTTTTTTGTAGAATTTGCTAACCGAGTTACACTTTTCTTAAAATTTATCGTGAGTTAGGGCGTTGTTAGTGGAATAGAAATAAATAATGCGGCAGAGTCTCACAAGGGCTTTTTAAAATAAATTCAATGGTGTTGTTCCTTCTAAATTATCGTAAATGTTTTTACTGTAGGTACATCATATGACTCTTGAGTAAGAAACGTTGGTGCAGTGCACCTAGAATTGCACATCATTGTGAAATTCAGGGTAGCACTGTACTGATTATGGGCAGCGTTATCTCTTAACATCAGGAGAGCGTCTTGCTCGTCTTCTCACTTCTCCACATAAAAAGAAAGAAAGACGTACCTACCTACCGTGGACGTAGCAACGGTGGCTCTGACATGTAAGGTACTTCGAATTTATTTGGCGCTCGAAATAAGCTGATCGCACATACTTCATGAGTCAGGACTCAGGATTATATTGTTTTCTCGGCGTCCTATGATTTTGCCCACCTGTTTTGTTTATTGTTTAGTTACATCATATTATTATGTAAGACTGCTGCCCCATCCTGAACCCATGGCTGGCTACGCTCATAGTATGTACTGTATCATATAAAAAAATGTTCTATGCTACATTCCAAATTTCAGTACATTTCATGTTTTGTAATAGCCTATTAATTTATCGTCGAACATTATTATCTATTTGTGCTGCCGTCGACGTACACATCGTACGCAACAATTAATGTTAAATTTCCCTGGCCACCTTACCCTTCCATCTATAATGACTATTGAGTATGATACGAGGTAACTAACCCAGACAGGATCTCGTATTAAGAAACTGTGTCCCACCTACTCAAGTACACCATAAAGAGACGTAAACTGGTACACCTAGGCCACATAATGCGTAGTCCCAAATATGAGCTATAATACAGCTACAATATATAGCGCATAATACAGAGAATGATACAGGGACAAAGAAGTCCATGCAAGAGCACACGTTCCCTATTTAGAGCTGCTGTGTCGAGGGTTAAAATTACAATGATGATCGCCAACCTTCGTTAGAAGATGGCACCCAAAGAAGAAAACCTACTCAAGTCGACAGCTCCTTCATAAAAAACAGTTTTTTATCCTCAAAATGGTAAACTATCATCACACACCTATGATAAATGAAGTGTGACGTCGAGACCTTCCAAACTCGGAGGGTGGGACTGGAAATAAATACAAAGCATCAAAGTACGTCGGAAGAGGCGATGGAGGCGATTTTTCTAGCGGTGTTCTGCGAAATTACCCGCTGTATCGATCGGCTGGTTGTTGCATAAATGCATTAGTCTGAAGATAGGCGCCTCGTGCTCGAGTGCCGCAGTTGTAGGAGGTAGCGGGTTGCTAATAAATATTATTTCGCATTTTAAACTGAAAGAATATTTTAATTGTATATTAGGTATTTTTTAATATTATGGGCTATCCCAGCAGTAAGAAATAGTAAAAACGTAAACGTAAAAGTAAATGTTAAAATCGTTTGTTACGGATAAAGTGCCTAGAAAGCTTCCTCCATACCTTTCTAAATGGTCAAACTTTTACGTTGGCTGAGGTGAGAGCCATGGATTGTTTACGTTAGATACATGTGGCGTTATAGCTACAGCGTAATAACTTTCTATTGTTTTGTTATTGCTTTGTTTAGGATTTGGACTCCGTAGTAGATAATGTCGCTAATAAAACTATTTACTAAAATTATATTATTAATGTCGGTTTGCAGCACGGCGGCGCAATACGTTTGTATCTACCTATCTTGCATCTTTACATTTCAAACAAAAAATCTCTTTCTAATTATAAATACTTTTATGTGAAGAATTTCATAATTTACATTTCCACGATTACAATTACGTTTAATCGTGGAAATGTAAAGTAAGCATACATATTTCTTCTTTTATATCGTCTTCTTTTATATTATATATATGAGCTGTAAGTATTTTATGAGAATTCGGAATAGTAGGTTCGCTATGTGCTTATGAGTTGTACCGCTTCCGCGCCTCGCCGTCCGCCCTAAATTTATTCTTAATAAAGCGCAGAGGCTGGACTGTGTATTTTTGATATCTCTCGTTTCGCGATGAAAGCTCCAATCTACTCGGGTTTTTGTCCCGGGATCGTTTTGACCGGATCACGTACTCGTTTGGTCCCAAGAGGCTGATCCTTGGAACAATGTTTAGGGATTAATTTGCGGGTGGAAATGGGTTTTGACCCTTCTATGAGAGCCTTTTTATGAGCGCGTGTGGATTGTAATGTCATTTGCTTGCACGATTGTTACTAATGTTCTTAGGTTATTATATAGTAGTAGTTAGTTTAGGTCCTTCATTGATTTTTCTATCTTTTGTAGTTAATATCCAACTTGCGGTATAGCGACATATAGACCATTTATCTTATTCTTTTCTTATAAACTGATTCGGATTAGACTTGGATCAGATATAAAATAATAAAAAATAAAAATAATAATTGGGGTTTATACTCCAACAGAACAGGTTTCCCTAATTACACTGTCAGAGTCAAATCACAATTTATAGGTTGTGTGGCTAACCTATATGTTGCAGTTTCAGGTCGCCGAGATTACTACAGGGCCTGCAACATGACCTAACGACTGCCTCCTACATATCTTATAGGAAACAGCCGGGGCCCACAGTTTTACGTGCCTTCCGAAACACGGTAGCGTCCAGGCGAAAATCTTTGCCACACTGAGATTTGAACCCAGGACCTCCGGCATACAAGCCGGACGTATGACCACTGGGCCACGGACGCTACAAAAAAAATAGAGCTATAAAAAAATATAGTGAGAAGTGTATCTCATATTACCAGGGGTAGACTTCTTTTGCAGGAGGTCAATTAGGTGGCCCAACAGTGTCAGTTATTCTACAGCCTGAGCAGTGATGTGCAATCATTACTGTGCTTTGGTAGGAGGGCACTGTAGCTAGTGAAATTACTAGGCTGAAGAGTCTTAACATTTTATGACTCTCAGGTAGCACTGTACTAATTATGAGCACCGTTATCTCTTACCATCCGAGCGCGCCTTGCTCGTCTTCTTACATCGTTGTATAAAAGAAATAATAAAAATTATAATATATCAGAAAACGTAACACTATTTTAACAGGTGATACGTACTTAATATATGTAATAAAGTAAATCAACATCTATTAACCATTTTATATTAAGTACGAATAAAACTACATAATGGCAATGGCAAAGTTCATCCCTGGGGGCCGTTATGATTGCTTTCTTTCAAATAGTATGTGTGTACCAAAAACAAAACATCTCGATCATTATCTAGACATTACATTAATCCCTTTTTACCTTTAACTTTACATTTTATTATTCGTAGTAGTTAGACACAAGACCTATTATTTTAGTAAAAATCTAAAATGCAGGAGCAACCAGAATCCGCAAAGGAAATAAATTGGCGCAGAATAACATCGCTGGAAACCCACAGCTTCCAAGATAAAATCCTTTTCTCCGAAGCGGGCCAATATAAAACTCTGAGTACTTCGGTAAGTGGCTGAGATAAAAGGAAACATCAAGATGGCTGGGCGGGGCCTCCCCTGGGCGGGGCCTCAGGCTGGGCGGGGCCTCACATCTAGGTCGAGAGCCACTCCACTCTGAAAGCACTTAAATCTTCCTAGATAATGGATGGACTGGATATTCCAGCTTTAAGAGTTTTATAAAAGCAATAAAATAAGTGTCAAATGAAATTGGGCAAAATGGTAATGAGTCTTCAGGTTTCGTCGTGTAATTAAGGTTCGGGTGGAGTTTCAGATCTTTGTTTGTAATGGATTTCTGTCGTAACTGAAGAACCTACTTTTTTAACATAATTATCTAAAAACAAACATTTTTCTTTAACATTAAGAACATCAAACAACCTATTGGGTTTTACTACGAATTTGGGTAGGAATAAATTTTATTTGAAGGGTTTTTGTAAGAACTTAAATTAAAATTTGTACGGTTGTGGTGGTTAGTGGAAGGCAATAGGTATGGTAGAACTTAACAATTACTGCTAGTTATACAGGGTGATTGGTATATCACTTAAAAGTTTCAAGGATAAGATACATTAAACCGCGTTTCAGCGCCTGTTTTGGTCCAAACATTCAACAATAACATTAGATACAACATTTTTTACAAAACATTGTCAAACTAGACTTCTTGTTTGCTCCAACAATGTTTTTTGCTTTCCATATCCGATGGAATGCAAGTGCAACAAAAAATAATATCAATATTCATCAATATCACCCAGATTATTTTTGAATGTTGTGACGTTTGTGTTGAATGTTTGAACTAAAACAGGCGCTGGAGACGCGGCTTGAGAGAATCACACGTTTATAATAAACAAACATAGTAAATGGTTATAAATTAAAAAGATAATCTTATTTGAATGAATGCGCCACGTCTCGAAAAGTATGATAAACCTTCGCCTGGCGAACAGCTGACGCTCCAAGTTAATAAGGCTAGATGTACTAATTACCGTGCCGCCGGACTGCCGAGTGCGGGTGGGTGTATGAGGTCATACGAGTACAACATTTTAGTACCTATTTTTTAACATAATTGGAACGAGAATCGTACCTGAGTACCCTGTTTCAAGATTTTAAGTGATTTAGAAGTCACCCTGTATATGTAGATGATAAGTTTACCTGGTTCTTTAGTTTTCCTTTAGTTTAATTGTATGCAGTTTGTCTTTTGTTTGCCAACATCTTTTTTCCGATTGTGATAAAAGTCGATCGAGTAGATTGAGTTAAAGTCGTTTTTAGCACTAATAAACAATAATTGAATTTAATTATTTTTTTGTGTAATATAAAAAAAACTAGGAAAAAGCGGGTAAAACCGCTAGGCACAGTTTTAATATAAAATCCATGTAAGTTTAGATACATAAGGGAATATTCCCTCAGATCCGCGGCAATAATTCCCCTCGCGCGTAATTCTTTCAATTTCATCATGTAGTAGATATATTTAAATGAGGTTTGTATTACAGAGTGTCTGCCGAGTGCGTCAGTTTAATATGTAACGAACACTCTTATTATCTTGTCGGGGGTGCGTTCGCGTTGTAACACGAGTTGTTATACGATAAATGAAATAGAAGTGTTCAGACTTATTTGTCGTAAAAACAGTGGTGACGACACAAACTGGGTGTTTTCGTTCTACTTTTAAAATTGACCAGCTCGGGAACAAACGGATACCTATCCAAAAATACTTCTAGATATCCTGTTTCTTTTTTTACATTGGTTTGGTGTGAAAATAAATTTTATTTTCTTTCTTTCTTTCTTTCTATACTAAATCTTATTAAAAGTTTTGTTTTTTTATTATTCTCTGTATACTGCTTATAACCTTCTTTTAAAAAAGCGGATTAACCCGAATGTTCTCTATGAAGAGAATGATATTACAATAATTTACCTAAATAAGTATGTTACTAAATAATTTCATTTTACTAAGTTCATAATGAAAATAAATTTTAGCTAATTTCTCAGGCGGTACGAAGTTTAACGGAACTGTAATACTTAATAGAAAGCGGTTTGGCACTGTAAGCTTCAATCAGTTTTGCTCAATAAATAAATAATGTCACCCACACCAACAACCCATGTGAATTTAATCTATTCCAAACCCTTCACGGTTATCTGCAAGAGATAGCTATTAGCAATAATACCGCTAATTGTAACACTTAGTTTTATGTATCGCGTTGGTTTTTTTTTTGTATTTACAACATAGGTTATTTATTATTATGTCGTTTCGTCACAATTAATGCGAACGCACCGCACTTCAACGTCGCGGTAGATTTTTCCAATTTCGCCGGCGGCAACGTGTCGGGAAAAATCCTCTTTTGATTTATATTTTAATTCGCCGCCTTATTTCAATTTATGAAGGAACCTTTGTCGACATATTTGTACCTGTCTTGCCGACTTTACATGCTAATGCCTCCTTTAATCGAATTGAAATTGTGTAGGCATGAAATATGGTTGGTATTTTATAAGAAAGTTATGAAAAAGTATATTTTTTGTTCTTTTAGTGTATTTTTTGGTGGGACGCAATCATAATGTAGGTACTTAACTAATTTAGATTTTCAAAAATAATTCACTTTAGCATTTAAGCTCAAATTCCTCATTTTCTTCTTCTTTCAATAGTTAGATATCTTAGATACCAAAAAAGGTTAAGTAGTATAATATTTTAATTCATATAAGATTGAATGATGTATTTAAATATTATAAGAAGTAGGTACCTACTTAGATTAAAACAGAAATGAGCCAAAACCATTTTTGCTTCACTACAATGGTAAACCCTTAATTACTTAATCACCTTTATTTAAAAAAAAAATTCCTTCGTATAGATTATTAAATACATATTTATCTGCTTTGTACTCGTAATATTTACCGTTTACAAAATGGCTACAGAATTTACTCTGAAGAAATATTTTCTAGAACAATATTGCAGGGGACGCCGCGGCTTCAAGATGGCGGCTGCAAAAAGCGCGCAAAGTAACAGATCATCTTCATTTAAATATTTTTCGAGGGACACGGCTCTGTTTTGGAAAGGTGTGCAGCACACTGGCTGATTTTCAAACTACAACAAAAATAATTAAATATTTTTTTAATATCTTAATCGTACTTATCTGCTATCTGATATCGATCTAATTGCTAATATTAATTATTTTAATTTGATGCATAGCTATCAAACTCACCCCATGATGATATTATATAAAAGTAATTCAACTCGATTTCAAGTGCTCGAGTGGAGACCACGGACTAGCAAACGAAGCGTAGGATGTCCACCCACAAGGTGAACAGACGACCTTATAAAGGTCGCCAGAAGACGCTGGATGCAGATCGCTTCCAACTGGTACATATGGAAGTCCAAAGGGGAGGCCTATGTTCAGCAGTGGACGTCTTACGGCTGAGATGATGATGATGATGACCCACCCACTGAACTACACCGTGTCTCCAAGTGATCGTTATGGCAGTGATAAGCATGATGTTAGTAAACCAGGTACCTTAACGGCTTGAGCAGTATAGGGGTGAAAAAGTTAAACATAATCACACACAAATTATCGCTTTCGTATAAATAATATAAAATATTTAATACTAAACTTTCGCAATTTAACCTCATGTTAATTTTATTAATCTACGCGATAAGGTCTGATTAATAATATATAAAAATTAAATATAATAATCATGTTGTGATCGCCTAGTGTGTTGCACAAATGAGATGCAGGACAGCAACAGTCAATATCAGAGGATCAAAGCTTCAACGGGCACTCAGCGACAATATTAGTGCGGCGCCGACACTTCTCACCTCCTCTACAAAATTATATCTTACTAATTTTATAAACGTGAAAGTTTGTAAGAATGGATGTCTGGATGTTAGGATGTTACTCTTTCACGCCTAAACGGATGGACCAATAGAGCTGAAATTTGGTATAAATATAGCTTAGACCCTGGAATAACTATGTGTTATTACATGTGTGGGTACATACATAAGTGCTGCGGGTAAAACCGCTGGACACAGCTAGTAATAAATAAATATTGATAAACTAACTATGCCCAGAAGATTTACCTGTGAAAATACCTGTATATCAAATTTCAGGTCAATCGGTTCATCCGTATATGATGTAAATAACACACACGCGTTCTTAGTTTCTATCATTCATTCCTACTTACATAATATTATTTTTGAATGTGACTATACTATGTGAGGATGTGTGTGTGCGTTGCTTTTTCACGCCTGACCTCTGAACCGATTGCGATTTAACTCTTAGTATAAAGGTAGCTGGAAACTGTTTTTTTTTAATGATCTCTTATAAGTTCTTAAGCAATAAAGAATTATTCTTTAACTAAATTTGGAATCACCTTTCCAAAAAATATACCCATCTGCTATTAACTAAGCATTATTTTCAAGGTTTAAAATAAAACTAGTCATATCATTGAAATGCACACGTTATATTTTAGAAAAGAGATGTAATAAGTACGAGTATATAGGTAAATTAAAGTATCATGCAAACTTAAACTAAACACGTTAAAGAACAAATAAATCAACTCTATTTTTGAAAATGTGGTTTTTGTAAATACCTTAACTAAACTTAGCTAACATGCAATTAAGTGTAATGACATTTTACCCTAATGTGATTTTAGCAAGATATTTCATTATTTATATGAAATTTTACCATAAAGGTCAACCAACCAATACAGTACACTTATAATTAACATCTTAAGTCTGTGACAACGTTAACTCCATAAGAAAATAGTAAAAAAAAACACTCTCAGAAAATAAATTAAATCCGCTCTCTCTCTTTGCGTGAAAAACAAAAAACTTATGTACTAACCCATCCTGACATTGAATGACAAAAAAGGAAATCTTAATTTATTATACGTTTAACTAATGTAAATTTCGTCTTAGTTCCCACAACAATAGAAAAGACAATGAAAAGTAACGGAAATATTGTTTTTGATGTGCAGTTATATAGTTTTATAATATATATGGAAAATAGATATATTATGTGCAAATACAGTTACGAATGAAATGTTCTCACACCATAAGTACTTATGTGATTTATCCAATTTACTTAATACAAATAAGGTTTTGGTTTTGGATTTTGTCCCATTTGAATGCTTGGCTACTTAACATATTTTGATTGACGACTTGCTTGCAATATCTGGAACAAAACAATACATTATTATTAAATTTATTATTATTTAGAATGCAATCTCACTTTTTTACGCCTATTGTTTCGTTAACGTCACAGAATAGAAAATTAGAGACAATAGTTCAAACAAGTTAATTTCATCACACCACAAAACAAAACAGTGTCGCCAAGCAGTCATTACTACAGTGTTCCGGGATGATGTTCAGTGAAGCCATTTATCCCGCCTTCTAGGCTTAGTCAGCTACCACCTAAGGCTATATCGTTGCTGACATCACACGAGATAGTGGTCAAAGATTACCTATTGTTATAATAAATTGTTTTAGGCCGCTTATGTGTTATTCCAGGGTCTAAGCTATCTCTATACCAAATTTTAGATCAATCGTTCCACCAGTTTAGGCGTGAAAGAGTAACAAACATACATCCAGACATCTATACATTCTCACAAACTATCACGTTTATAATATTTGTAAGATGGTGCATTAAAAACTTACGTATAGATCGAGTAAATCGTGCATCAGCTGATCGCGGCTCGCCCGGAGTCGCGGCAGCCCACACGGCCCTTCGCCGGCCCGGCCCAGCGGCACGGCTCGGTACGGCGCCTGCTCGGCACGGTACGGTACGGCGCCAGCACGGCACGGTACGGTACGGCGGCGCCTGCTGACGTCACTCGACGTCGGCGGCACTCGCCCGACACTCGGGCTGCCACCTGCCGCCGCATGAGCTGAGTGCTCACTATCATTGTAGAAAAAAAACAAATTAGAAAATTATCGACTGGTGGCACAAAAGAGATACTTGGAAAGATTTGGCGTCATTTGCCTGACAGTGGGACAGTATAGACAAAAAAAATACAAAAAAAAATTGAATTAAATTTTTATTTGCACAATTTTCAAATATTAATTGCGTTTAAAATTATGAAAATTATAATTTGCTTATTAATTAATTTGAGCTTTAATAAGTCGTGTTAATGGCGCTGTCACCGTTTTACAGTACAAAAACATCAAAAGTTTGGCGCTAGTCTTTTGGATGAAATCAGTAAAAAATACAAGGGAAAGGCACTATAATTATTTATTTATCAAAGGGAAGGCTAATGCTAAGCAGTAGTCAATTGGAGGCTGATGATGGTGATAGAGTTATGTTATACACCTAATCGACCTGTCGACTAACTAGATACAGACTCAGAACTAAAATCTAAAATAATTAATTTTTATTTGTTGTAGCGCTACGCAACACGTAGAGGGTCTACGAAAATATTTAAATTAAATTAATAAAAAAAAAATATATTAAAAAAACTAAAACACCATTTCATAAAAAAATACATATCACTAAGTATCAGGCTAGAATGTTCCATAAAATTTAACTTATAAAATGAAGGAATAAAAATATTAAAGAAAAATATAAATTAAAAAAAACTTACGTTGCGGCAGTAGGCCATGGCACCGTAGACCCTTGAGAGGCTTAACGGCGCGGCTGCCCTGTGGAAAAAAAACAATATTAAAAAAAACAGATACAAGACAATTAGCGGAATATGACATTGATTTGTTGAAATATGCTATAAATAAATTAACTATGCCGCTTAGCGTGCCGCGCCTGCCCAAGCAAAACAGTGTCGCCAAGCGGTCATTGTGACCGTGTTCTAGCATGATATTCAGTGAAGTCAGGGAGGGATTTATCCCGCCTTCTAGGTTCAGTCTGCTACCATCTACGGCAGCATCATCGCTTAAGATCAGGCGAGATCGTGGTCAATGGCTGACCTATAACGAATAAAAAATTTAAAAAAAACTATAATTAAAGAAATTGAATCCACAAATAAAAAAAAAATCAACAACTATTATATAGCTAGTGTATAGATTATTTTCATCTTGACTCAAAAGAAAAGCTATAGTAAACATAGACCCTGTGTAAAAACTTAACCTAAAAAGAACCCACGTGTTTTCAAACCGCGTGCTCGAGCCGGTTGTGATTTTGGACCACGTGTACCTACGTTCCGATATATTGCTTAGATAAATCAAAAGAAAGGAATAAATAAATAAACCTCCTAAAAATAATGACCATTTAAATGGAAAATTATTATGATGGAATTAGGCGTTACTTTGCAAAACACATCACGAAATTATCATACAATCTTACTAATATTATAAACGTGACAGTTTGTAAGAATGGATGTCTGGATGCCAGGATGTCTGGATGCGTGTTTGAGAGTTACTCTTTCACGCCTAAACGGGTGGACCGATTGAGCTGAAATGTGATATAGAGGTAGCTTAGATCCTGGAATAACACATAGGCTATAGTACAGCGGGTAAAACCGCTGGGTGCAGCTAGTAAAAATAATATTATGCACATTTCAAAGAAATTAGTCAAACATTTCAAAGAAATTAGTCAAATAGTAAGGAATAAATAAATAAACTGATTTCAAGCACGTTTACAAATTAGTAACCTAAAAATTACTACCTACGATTTCGATAATAACGGGACTTGCATTAGGAAGTTATAAAGAAAAAAAACCATACCATTTTAATGCTAACCACAATATGTCGAACATCATTACAAAACATGTCGAATTTAGAATAATTAAAAGAAAACACGTGGTGAATTATTCAAATCACAAGATGGCGGACAAAGTTAACTGCAAACGCATCAAAATAAAACAGCAAAAACTGTTAAAATATATAAAACCGCTAAATATGTCGACTGGAGCAATTAAAAAAATACGAGTATAAAAAAAAAAGAAGAATATTATAATTAATGAAATAAGTGACTTACGACGTAGCGCTGCTAATGTCGGTCCCGAGTGCAAAGATCGCACGCGCATTGCGAACTTTTATACCCTACGATGCTATGTAAAATTATTATGCAAAATGTATCTACGCATTTTTAATTACAGTTAAATAAAATTACTTTTTTATAAATTTGCCCATCAGTTAAACGAGACGAATCAGATACTCTCCTGATCTTAAACTATAACTTTTCAGTGGAGTGTCGTAAGATCTGAACAAGTGAAATAAAATATTTGAAAAAAATGGAATAAAAATATCTTTTTTTAAGATAAGCCTAAACTCGATGGGGCTGCGTCGTTTAATTATGGAGTTTCTATGGTCTGTCTCTATGTAATTAAATCTTGCAAGCTTAATTTGATCCACTTTCCAATTTCCGATGGAGCAGGACTTTTTCATGCATGTATGTATAATATGTATATTATGCAATATTATTGTCATCGAGCTGATCTGATCATTGAGCTGGAAGGTGGCCATAGGAACTCCGTAATTAAACGACGCAACCCTATCGAGTTTGGGATCATTTGATTCGTCAAGACGAGTACTTTGGTGCTAGATGGTAATAATAATATATAAGCTTGTTTTTAAAAGTTTCGTGTTGTTCTGTGGGAAAACTAAAATTATCTGCATTATATTTTCTGCTATTTCTTAATAAATTTGCAAATCAGTTAAACGAGAAGGATCAGAAGCTCGCTGATCTTAAGAATTTCAGTTGCTGTGTTATTAGGTTTTCAGTAGATACGAAGTCCCACGAAATGCTGCACTACGATCTATGTCTACAGACAGAAAAAGCAAATAGGGATGTTGACAAGGCCAACATTTTTATAAACACTATTAGTAATTTAAATAATAAAAAAATATTCAATACGTATTTTTTCTTGCAAATAAAATAAATAATGGCTGAGATATAACGTTTATATCTGATATAATTCTATGTTGGGACGCGTGACGTCACACCGCTAAACGATCAAGCAACTTTAGTGCGTTGTATCTCCCACGTTTTTTATCTGATTTACAAATAAAAAAATACAGGTCCAATATTTTTAATAATCTATATTATGGACAAAAATGTTTAATCAAAATCCCTGTTTTTTGCAATTATTTATTTGCATTTAAAGTATCTTATATATAATATATATAAGATACTTTAAATATAAAAACTCAACATTTTAACTTTTAACGTTCGTACACTTCGTACGGAAGAAAGACTTATAGAATTGGAAAATGCACTAACACAAATTAATTGGGACATCATTGGCCTATCGGAAGTAAGAAGAGAAGGAGAAAACATTTTAGAAAGAGAAGAAAATATATTTTATCATGTAGGTGAAAGCAATAGTCAATACGGAGTAGGTTTCTTAATCAACAAAAAATGGAAAAACAATATTAAAGAATTTATTTCTTATTCTGACCGGGTTGCTGTTTTGAAATTTCAAGTGGACTCCACTAAGACGCTTACAATAGTCCAAGTTTATGCGCCAACCTCATCACACAACGACGAAACAGCTGAAATTTTCTACGACGACCTCGACAAAGCATGCGATGATCATAGAGGCACATGGACAATAGTTCTTGGCGACTTCAATGCAAAAATAGGTTCAAGAAGTATGTCCGATAATACCTCCATTCTCGGCCCTTATGGCATTGGTAACAGAAACGACCGTGGTACACGTCTTTTACAGTTTGCTTTCGGACAAAATTTAAGTATCAACAACACCTTCTTCTATAAATCAGACCAACGTCGCTGGACCTGGTTCTCCCCCGATGGCACAACTAAAAACGAAATCGATTTCAGTCTTTCCTCTAACAAACATATTATTACTAATGTAGAAACTCTCAACACTTTAAAATTTGCTTCAGACCATCGCCCCCTTAGAGTCACAGTCAGATTTCATACAAAGATTCATCGAATAAATATGATAAAAACATCCATCAAGCGCTTAAATAAACTTACTTTGCTCTCCAATCAAGATATATTCAGATTAGAACTCGAAAATAGTTTCGACTCACTTCCCGTAGATGAACATCCTGTAGATATAGAATCCCAATACCACAATATAAAAAAATGTATCAGGACAGCAAGCACGAAAATAAAAATGGAAATAAATAAAACTAAAAAGCTATGTAAAAAAACCAAAGAACTTATCGAGGAACGTCAAAAACTAACCATGTATACAGAAGACTATAGGAGAAAAGACAAAGAAGTTAAAAGAAATATACGTAAAGATATAAGAAACTATAATGTTAACACAGTAAAAACAGCTTTAGAACAAAATACTAGTTTAAAAACAGCAATCAGAGGTACTACAGAAAAAGGAAAATCTATTATAGGTAAATTAAAAGATAGTAACGGCGTGAAACACGGCGATAGAGAAAAAATACTTAACATATGCACTGAATATTACAAAGTCTTATATAGCAGTAACGACACAACCCCCCCACTATTTACTGACGCTTACTCATGTCCTGAAAATATACCTAAAATAACACCGAGAGAGGTACATCGAGCTCTAGTTAACATGAAGTATAGCAAAAGTCCAGGAGAAGATGGCATTACCAGCGATGCGTTGAAAATAGGGGAACCGATCTTATTAGATAAAATAACAACATTTTTTAATTCAATATTAGAGACAGGTTCATTTCCAAAAAACTTTTGCCATTCCAACATAATTCTTTTGCATAAAAAAGGCGACCGATCAGACTTAATAAACTATAGACCTATTAGCTTAATCTCCCATCTCTATAAAACATTTATTAAAATCATTGAATTCCGCATTTCAGGCAAACTAGATTTACATCAACCTGCGGAACAAGCAGGCTTCCGTCGAGGTCTTTCTACTACCGACCACTTACAAACTCTTAATCAAATATTTGAAAAATACCTTGAATTTAATTTACCCTTATATATTGCATTCATTGATTATTCCAAAGCGTTTGACAGTCTCCATCATTCATCAATATTCCAAGCCCTTCAACAACAAGACATAGACACTACTTACATCCATCTTCTTCAAAACATCTATCGCAATAGTACTGCAGCTGTAAAGCTGCACAAAACTGGCCAAGTTTTTCCGATAGAAAAAGGAGTCAAACAAGGAGACCCGCTATCTCCAAAACTCTTCACTGCAACTCTCGAAGAGGTATTCAAAAAACTCTCACCAAGCTGGCGGACGAAGGGCATTGTCATCGGAGAAAACAGGTTAACAAATCTACGTTTCGCCGATGACATTGTCTTATTTTCTTCCACGGCAGAGGAACTTGGATCTATGATCACAGAACTTAACATCGCAAGCCTCGAGGTCGGACTGAAGATGAACATGTCGAAGACCAAGATCATGACAAACAGCAGGAAACGTAGGTTAGAAGTGAATGGCGAGGAGATTGAATACGTCCATGAGTACATTTATTTGGGCCAATTAGTCTCCTTCCAGGCGAGACAGGATCGCGAAGTTGCTAGACGAACTGAAAACGCCTGGAGGAGCTATTGGTCCATGAAACATCTAATGAAGGGAAACTTACCACTAACCCTTAAAAAGAAACTCATGGATGTGTGCATTCTCCCTGTCCTCACCTACGGAGCACCGACTTGGTCTTTGACTGATCATCAGAAGTTCGCGCTCGGGGTTTGCCAGCGAGCGATGGAGCGCAGTATCCTAGGCGTCAAGCTAACAGACCGAATCAGGAACACCATACTGCGCTCAAAAACAAAGATCGTCGATGTTGGTCATAAAGCCGCGAGTTTAAAATGGACCTGGGCAGGGCATATCTGCCGCATGTCGGACGAGCTGTGGGCTAAACGCACCACTGAGTGGACACCCAGCATAGTTAGACGACGCCGCGGTAGGCCCAGGCGGAGATGGCGGGATGAGTTAGACTCTTTTTGCAAAAATTGGTCAGAAATAGCCCAAAACCGCAAAAAGTGGAAGGAAGGTAGGGAGGCCTTTGCCCTGCAGTGGGACGACCATGGCTAGAAATAAATAAAATAATATATAATATAGAACCACATGGAGACTAGGTATGCAAAATTTGATGTTTTGAATACAATTACTTACGCGCAGCATTAAGTTGCTTAGTATGGGGTTAAGTGACGCTGAATGAAAAAAAAAAAAAAAAAAAATACTTACGCGATAAACTTATATTATGAAGTTTACAATTCTTCGGAACCTTATTTGTGTATGTTCACCAATAACTCAAAGATGATTTTCAAAAATCTTTGTAAAGGGTTTTTAGAGGTAGTTTTCAAGTTATATAAAAGCATCTCGCCCAAACTTATGGAACAAAAGCTTGAAGTCGGTTAAGTATATTTTTATGTTAACTTATAACTTTCAGCGCTAAATCTTTCCTATATCTAGGAGCAAATACTTTTTAGGGAAAAAAGTTTCAGTACGTAAACGAACATCGTAATTTATTTCTAATTAATTCATTTTAAATGATGCAAATTAGTTGCATTGGTTCATTTTGCATGATTTTGTGGAATCTTCTAGACCGTTAAAAAAATCTTATACAAATGAGGGTATTTTGAAAATTTCGTCGACCTGCACGACAATTTGACATCTTCACAATTCGGAATAAGGAATTACCCACTTTAGGGCATTTTACTATTTTGAAAAATTTTGTATTAAGATTATGTTTTAGTTACCTATTGGTAGATAAGACTATAGAATAGTTACTGTACAATATTATATTACCTTTACTTTTGTAAAGAAAACATAATATTGTACAGTTCTGGGGTAATTTTTATGATTTCTTGATTTTACACAACAGATTTCCAAAACTATTTTTGTCTTGAAAGATAATTAACAACTAAATAGGTACTCAGGGTGCAGTGCTGCGCATATATATTTTATTTCAATACATTTTATATCGTAGGTATATTAGTATTAGATATTTGTATCATATTTTAATGTAAAGTTACTCGCACACCTCATTAAATGCAGTCTGTAATGACACTTAGCATGTTTTATATAAAAATGTGTGTGATTGTTAGTAAAGGTGTACATTATGTTGGCATGCTTTAATAAATAAATAAATAATACAAATATCTAAATATGTAATTTACGAGTAGTCTATTTATTTGTTTTTAAGCTTTATTGTTAAGCTTTGTAGTTATAAGTTACCTATTCTTTTCCAATTTTTTGTCAGCCCCCCCTAAAACTCTAGTAGGAACATTTTCTACAGCCTTAGGGCAACCGGTAGAAAATGCTATTTTATCATTAAGTTAGCTTTAGCTTTGTGCTGAATAATAAATAAAAAAATATGGGTGACAGTGTCTGATATTATGAGCAATTATGATGTTTACCATCAAGCACCTTATTTGCTCATCTTATCACTGCCATGAATAGTGTGATATAGTACGAACAAAACAATTTGCAATACCCACATAATAAAGAAAACATTTTATTATTTCCTTCATAACATAAAGTAACCCAACGTATATATCTATACCTATATGTGCTATGTACGTCGCCATTTTGTATCTGGGTTTAATAATCCTGTGGGAAGACATTACCACCCGCCACCCTGGCCTGGGTCAGGTTATATAAGAAGGCTGTATCTGGCGAGGCGTGGCGAGGCTCCGCCCATTGGACGGGGCGTGGCTCGATGGATATCTTTTGTAAAGGCTTGAGCACATGTTTGGTGATCATTTTTGTATTTTTATTAGAAACTAGCTGCGCCCTGCTGTTTTACCCACTGTAGTGTATAGCCTATCTGTTATTCCAGGATCTAAGCTATCTCCATACCAAATTTCAGCTCAATCGGTTCACCCGTTAAGGCATGAAGATGTAACAAAATACACATTCACAAACTTAAGCTTTTATAATATCAGTGTATAACTTATGTTCGCAGCTTTGCCTGCCAAATACTTTCTTAGTGAAGTTCTTCGTTGTGAAAACTATCTGTATTCTAAATTTCAAACCAATCCGTTCAGCGGTTTGAGCTGTGCATTGATAGATCAGTCAGTCAGTCTTCTACCATTTACAGTCGTCAGTTAACATCACGCGAGATCATGGTATAGCTAATCTACGTAATATTATTAATAATTAAATTTTAATTTCAATAATTTTTATTTACTATTACGCGAATGCGGACGCCAATCAGAGCGCGTGACGTTACAACATTTTCTGGAGTTACGTTTCCTAAGCAATGTTCCTGATTTCGACACATTTAAATTACTCATTTAAATATTACAATTATAATAATATTAAACAATCATACAATTTTAAAACCTACTTATAAATAAAAAACGTCATTGAGGTCATGACCTGCAGGAAGTGTACCTAAAATTAAAAAAGTATTAATTAAAAAAGTAATCATTTCTTAGCGGATGTACATCGCAATGGGTATATATTGCTGTGTCAAATTTCATCTCATGCCGTTCAACAGTTTGAGCTGTACATTGCACAATGATTCAAGCAGTTACGATTTTTTTTTATATAGTTAAGAAAAATAAATAGGTAAATGTTGATCAGATTTGTTATACGTAAGTATTTATATTACGGCTAAAGTCCGAAGTGAGGCTACACCTAGGTTTAGCCGGTTAAACCTAGGTGTAGCCGACCACAGTCAAATGATAATTCACAAAATGTTGAGTTAACACAGAGACTTATCTAATCAAATCTAGATTCTAATAAATATTGTACCGGTCATGCTACATATGACCCAAGCTTTACAACCACCATATTCCCAACTTTTCACATAGCATGTACATATACATAGAACCTATATACCTGAGAGACGATAAAGAGAAGTAATTTAGAAGTGCGGTCTCCGAGACTCGAGTAAAATAGTGCTTTCATTAAACTCGGACCCATTTACATAATGAAATGTTTTGTTATTTGTGCACCGGTGTTTACTGAGTTGAAAACACGAAATATAAGGTTTTTAGACGTTTTAGGTAATGAAAGACTGCTGGAAGTAATTAATAGGAATAAAGCAAAGAGCTTACGAACTCATTGGTGTAAAGTAAAAACAAATAGGTAATGAATATACAGATGGTAAACTTACCAACTAGGTGGTAACTTACTTGGCTGTGGCTAGTTACCAGTTACCACCCACTGGAAAAAACTATGTCGCCAAGCGGTCATTATATGACCGTGTTACGGCACGATTTTCAGTGATTTTTATGATGTTCAGTGCAGCCACGGAGGGTTTTTTTCCGCCTTATAGCTTATGTCTGCTACCATCTACCTTAAGGTCATCGCTTTACACCACGTGGCATCGTGGTCAAACGCCTATAATGAATTTTAAAAAATAGGTTCGAATGGTTTCATATTTGAGCTTTTTCTTATCATCATAATGTGGAGAAAATTTCCGTAAATATGCTATCCTGCTAAAATATATATGAAATTTGATAATACCTAAAAAAATTATGCCAATTTTCAAAGTAAATTCGTGTATATCAGTTTGCGGCGATCCGTCTCTTAACTCTTAGATAGAAGCTTTTCTATGTTTTTTGTTCTATACACAAAAACTATTCAAGCCAAAAAAAATACATAAGAATTTTACTATTTTCACTTCTTAATTCTAAAAATAAACCACTCATTCCATTAATTCTTTTAAAAAGTCCTTAGACCCGTGTCTATTGTCAGTATTTTAATTTAGTCGTCTCTAATTGTTTGCGTGAATGAAAGGAGGGTAAAATAAAATAAAAAAAGTTAAATTCTAAACAAATTAATGAAAGCCGCCATGTTGGCTCATGGCGGGACGGGCGAATGCTAATTTTTCAAACAACTAAACATTTCTTTTCCGTTCTGCAAATGCAAATAGGATTTGGCTAAAAATAAACAATTTGTTTATTATTTGGACTATATTATGGTTAAAGTAATGTGTAATTTAGTTGAATATATTATTATGTACCTAATGTAAATGTTCAAAAACCATTTCAAGTACCTAATAAGGTAGGTAAAATATTCGTCATTCATTGCGAATAGTACCTAAATTAAAATAATAAGCCAGGAAATGTAACTTTAAGTACCTAACTATCAGAATGTAGATATATAACTTATAATTATTTAAGCTTTAAATCATGTATATAATATTATTTACGTTATTTTTTTCCATGTCTCTTTTTTATTTCCAATTTTGTACAACTTGTTATAGTTTCGGTCACAGATAATTAGCCTTTTTTTTTACTTTTTTTTATTGCGAAGAAGTAAGCAAACTAGCAAGTCGCTCACCTGTTGTTAAGAGATATCGCTGCCCATAATCAGTACAGTGCTACCTAGGGGTTAAACAATGATGTAAAATTTCAGGTGCACTACACCAACGCTTCTTACTCAAGAGTCATAAGATGTTAAGACTCTTTAGCCCAGTAATTTCACTAGCTACAGTGCCCTCCTACCGAAGCATAATAATGTTTGCACATCCCTGGTCAGGTGGTAGCATGACGGCACTTTTGGGATACCCACCTAGTCAAAGAAAGTCTACCCCCGGTAAAAATAAAAAAAAATACTTAGGCGACTAATGACTATTTTGATTGATTTCTCGACGAATGCAGTAAAAATGTAATTTTTTACCATCAAAACAAACGCCCTTGCAAATCTGTTTAAATTATGAAAACATTAAGTAGAATTAATCAGTGACTTCCTAAACTGCTCTGAAAACAAAAACTCAAAAAAACCTTGTCCTACACTCTTTGTGCACGCTCAGTCGTATTTAAAGGGAAGCATACATTTTGTAAACGTATCCTTTTCTCAAACAGGAAAGAGGACAGATCCTTCCTGCACATTGTTTTAGATACAAGGGCCAGAATACAATATCAAGGCAGACACCGTGTTAAGTACCTATAACACAACCGCTATTCTAACCTAATTGGGACAAGGTCCAAATTTTTAAAATACAACTCCGTTTAATAATAAAAAAATATTCGATACGTATTTTTTCTTGCAAATAAAATAAAAAATGGCTGAGATATAAGATTCTGTGTTGGAACGCGTGACGTCACACCACTAAAAAAAAAAGTACTGGGTTTAATAGTGTGACGTCACGATCAAGCGACTTTAGTGCGTTGTATCTCCCAAGTTTTTTTTATCATATTTACAAATTAAAAAATACGTGTAAAATATTTTTCAATAATCTTCATTATGGACATTTTATTTGTCAACATCCCTATTATCGTACCTTCAGTATGACATACGTACATTCGTTTCTATTAAGCCCATTACAGACGTCGCTATACTATACCTTGCTATATGACTCCTGGTACCATATAGCATCACATAGCAAGGCCTTGCTATACCTCGCTATACCTTGCTATATTATTTTTAGTGATGGCCGGGTTAATGATTGGAACTATATTTTTAATAGTTCATTCTTTGTGATTGAATCGTGAGCCGATCTTTCAAATCAAATCGAGTCACATTAACATTGCTTTTTTCATCTTTACAAACGAACTCAAAGAGTTGGTATAACTTGTCAATGACTGCTTTAAGTGCATTTAGAATAGGTATATTATTATACAAAAATAAAGAAAATTTATATTATTTAAAAATAAAAACGAACAAGTGCAAATTGTACTTGCCACATACTTGTGTGGAAAAATGTTATTAACATATGTAGGTATCCGTTCTTTTATCCACACAATAATAATTATTATTAAAGTCTCATTAATGTGAAATGAAAATTACTTATAAAATCATTATTATATACTGGCTATCATAATATATTGTTTTTTAATCTATGTTAGCTATACTTCAACAGTTCTATTATAATATAACCATTACGGAGTTCCAGCCGCTACGTCACGGCTCCATCATCAGATCAACTTTTTATGCAATGTAAAAAGATTAAATTTGTAATAAGATCTAATTATTAAATATTGGATGTTTTACATTTACGAGTATCAGAACATCATAGTCATACTATTATAATGTACAATGTATATTGGTATCTATATCCGAACGGAGGGCATTGGTGGCTGTAACACAGTTTAATTACTAGTACAGCCATCAACAGTCCCACATTCACAATTGTTCCTCTTACAGTACAATATATTTAACAGTAGCTTTCAACTTACAATATTAATATATTAATGTGTTTCTCTCATTCTTTTATCGATTTATATATACATAATTGCAATGGTCTTGTAATGCATGTTAGTTATTTAAGCGTAAAAACATTGTGTATGACTCTTGGTATTAGTCAATAAAGAATTTATTTATTTATTTAATTCGATGGTACCAAAATATAGCACTGTCACCAGTCTTACTTACATAATAAGTATGCACAATTTCAACTAAACCTGATGACTTCTAACTCGTACTGTCTAGCGTCAGCTTTACTGCCTTAAAATTCAGTTGCAAGATGTGTGGTTAGTATACAATATAAAAGTTTTAAATGAAATTTTATTTTCTGTACAAAATGATGGCTTTAAAATTATCTTCTTTCCGCCAAATCACGGACCGACAGATATACATATAGACGGACAGAAGGACAAGCAAAACTATGTAAGCGTTCCTTATCGACAAACACAAAGTCACAGAAAACACAAAGTCGCAGAATGAATTCCCTTTTTTCATGGAAATAGAAATCCAATCATAGTCTAAATGGGTGCACCAAGTTCATCACTTTATGAATTGACTGTCACGCGCTACGAAGTGCGCGCGGGTCTGCTAGTAACCTATAAAACATACTATATTTATTTATAAAAACATAAACATATATTTATTTACCAAAAACGGTGTTTTACAATTCATCTCTATTTACTATTGGACCCCACACTAGGCCAAAGCCTGTCTCGTGGGTTCCTCGAGGGTTCAGAATTATGCATTGTACAATAATATAAATCAACAGAAAAGTTCGACGACAGTTTTGGAAATATATTAGGTATAACTATAAATATAATATGAATAGTTACAGAGTTATAGGGCAAACAGTTATGTGATTAATCTACGCTCAACTAATGTGTATAATTATTTTTATTAGATACTGTTCTCTGTTTATAACAAATTGGGGGGTTTTGGTGGGTTGCCTGGAAGAGATCGCTCTAAGCGATAAGGCCGCCCATTGTGGACATTAATATTAGTACTTTTATTTAGTTTTAAGTCTATTTTGTAATTTTTTGTCCCAATAAAGAGTATTGTATTGTATTGTATATACTTTGACTGGCAAATTACTATTTAATGTTATGATTTATTTTACTGCATATAAACGTCATTATGGTGGTTACCAAAAGATGAAGAATGAACAAAAGTTCATAATTTGGTTGTGAATTAACTAGATGCGCGAGCATCTCGATCATGTAGAGTAAGTATTACCGGAGATATGTTGTTGCCGATGATAGGCACGCATTGACGCTGCATATCATACATACCTAAAATATCTTTGCACGAGCCAATAAAAACCAACCATTTTCGTAAATGTCTTTGAACCATTGTTTTTTTTTTATAAACAAGCCAATCAAAACTAGCCAACCAATTCGTTTTGGAGATTTTGTTGCTATACAGAAAATCACGCCAGCGTGGTCTATTTTATTTCTCTTTCCTATGCACTTTTATATTATGCACACTCGTTAAAAGGCACAGACCACTTTTCATCAGGTAAAAGCTAGTTGTTAATATTTTTAGGAAGTAGGTACTAGGAGTACCAGAAGTAGGAACGGAGATTCAATCACTTGATTGCATATAGTTCCACAATGATTCCCCAACACTACTTAAACAAATGAATTTGACAATTTATTCTACATAAAGGATGTTTCTTTTTTTCCTAGATTTTGGTTTCCTTCAAATCTGCTCCTGGTAAACTTAAAAAAAATGACGATTCAAACTTCGTCAAAAAATCCAGGATTTTTTTTTCTAAATTATCATCGTTTACTTAAAGTATGACTTACGTTAATCAAATAAGATCAATTCAAGTTGGATTAGACCGACTTTATCAGAAGATTCTCGACTACATCGGCCAAATAGTGTAGGTAGAGAAGCTCATTGTCACCGGGAAAATCAAAGGAAAGCGGACCCAGGTCGTAGTCCGATGCGTTGGTCAGATCAGATCCGCACCACCCTTGAAGTTGCTGTTGCTTTGTTGTCTTTTGGCTCCTGGCTATGAAAATCGCATCCAATCAACCCAGATAGCGCTCCATCATCAGATATCGAATCCTCCAAAGGAGGGGTCATGACTCCCAGTAATAGGCAATATGACAAGGACAAGAAGAACTCCAAACGTTCCGTTTCCTAGTAAAAATGTCTAGACAAACTATAAAATAATGATTTTTTTTTTTCTTTAGAGGTACCTACAAAACCCTTGAAACAATGTGTTTGCATTATTATAGATTTAACTGACAATCACTTTTGTAAAAAAAAACCATGGCAAACTCCTGGTACGTATTTTTTTAAAATTTGAGAAAAAAATTATGAATTTTTTCACACATCCTGTATAAGACTCAAAATTGACATTGTCAACAGCCATGTTGCTGTAAAACCATACAATTTAGCAAATCTTATATGAACTAGATAAAAAAAAATGCGTAGCCATTTTGTAACATGACTTAGCCGGTTAAGCGAAAGTCTACTGCAAGGTATTCAAAGCTTTAAGTTATTCGGACAAATAATCATTATGCATAAAAAGAGCTCATATCACAAGTAAATAGGAGGTGAAATTTAAAATACAAATTAAATTACTTTGTTTCATAATACTAACAAAAGGACCTGCAAACACAAGAAAATATTTAATAAAAATAAAAAACATTTTTTTCTAATTTGTTACACAGCGGTTAAGCATTTGCTACTATTTAGTTTAATATATCGCGTAGGTAATAGGAGTTTGTTTTCTTTTGTCTCCGTAATACAAAACGGCTTAGTCATTTTATCACCTAGTCAAAATGAAAAATGGCGGATTCTACGCATCAACTGTAAAATATAGCGTGATATAGCGCTATATGTCATTTATAGCTACGTGTGTGACGGATGCCGATTTGTACTGAAGCTATGCCGCGCTATATAAAGCTATATAGCGCTATATAGCGACGTGTGAAATGGGCTTAACTTTAACAAATTTCGGTGTATCTGTATGTAACATATTATACCAAAATTATCGCAAACAAATTTAATTTTAATTTAATTAATTAATTAATTAAATTTTAATTTTAATTCTAATTCATTTTAATTCTCATACGTCTGAGTAGAGGTTCCGTCAAATTAGACCAGCTTGACGGCGACTGGTTTACTACGAAGGGAATGACTACACACGTAAAAACGTGTGCCTAGTAAAAATGGTTTCAATAAACTGAACAGAAGTTTTTTAAAACTGTTGATGGAAAGCGATAATAATTATTGATTATCATGAGTCATAACTAATGTACGATTACTTAGTACCTAGGTATGCGACTGTCATAAGTTATGATAGTCGCTTGCTTGCGAATTCGATAGGATCGAAGTAATACGCAACTCGCTTATACACTCGCTCGCTATTACTAGCTGCACCCAGCAGTTTTACCCGCTGTACTGTAGCCTATGTGTTATTCCAGGGTCTAAGCTATACCAAATTTGAGCTCGATTGGTCCATCCGCATAAATCCGTGAAAAAGTAACAATAAATATACACACTCACTAACTCTCGCCATTATTATATTGTGTGATAACCTTACTATTAATACCCTAAATGTATATAATGTCCTACTTATTAATCGAGCTTCACTTTTTTACACTGAGCGATTCGTGAGTATTTAGATTCATATTTTTAAATTGACGGCATAAACTCACTTGTAAAACTGACTTGTTTGTCACTTGTGTTTGTAGCCGAAGTAAATACAAATGAGTTTATGCCGTTTATTTATAAATATGAGCTTCACTTTTCCTTGCGCGGTGTCTGTTTATCACTATCTGATACAAGCACATATTTTATTAACTAAATGGCTGCTTTAAATAAAAACGCTGTTTAGTAACAGGGGACCGTTAAAAAGTACAAAATGGGCGCTCGCGTAGATTTATGGCGGTAACTCGCTGAGATAACAATTGCAGGCGGAATGATGTACCGCCACGTCTTCATGGTACACCGGGGGTAGACTTCCTTTGCAGGAGGTCGTCTAGGTGGGTACCCCAACAGTGCCAGTTATTCTACCGCCTGAGCAGTGATGTGCAAACATCACTGTGCTCCGGTAGGAGGGCACTGTAGCTAGTGAAATTACTGGGCTAAAGAGTCTTAACATCACATGACTCTTGAGTAAGAAGCGTTGGTGCAGTGCTCCTAGAATTTCACATAATTGTGAAATCCTAGGTAACACTGTACTGATTATGGGCAGCCGTTATCTCTTAACATCAGGAGAGCGTCTTGCTCGTCTTCTACTTCATCACATAAAAAAAAAAAAAAAAAAAAAAAAACTAATACTGCTGGGAATATTATGTGCATTTATACACGAGATAATAACTTACGGAAGTAGTAATTGCATAAAAATGATTTAAAAATCTTGTACAACGCATGAGGCACTGTCAAAGCGTTAGGTTCCTACCATTTCATTTACTGAAATATTTTTTATTTCCATGTTAGAGAGACGGCCTGATGGGTTACTGTCACCTAAATGGTAACGTAGAACTCTTGAATACCTAGGTAACAATGTCCGTCAACGGACAAACATACATACGAGCGTTGCTCGTCTCAATCTGTTGATACTTACATATTTGAAGCACTAAAACACGAGCTAAACCCGGGATTTTACGAGATAGGCGTACTCAGAGACATAAGTCCAACGCGAAGTAGCACTATTGAGCTTTTAATGTATAATGAATGACACTTAATTAATAAATTATTGAAGGAATACGACTTGGAATGCAGGTGGAGCCGCGAGCATAAGGTAACACAATACTCTCGCATCCATCCCATATATACCCAACGTTTATAAGAAATATACAAAAATGGCAACCATATTGTACGAATAAAATATTGTCCATAAGTCTCCATTTATCGGCGTGCGCTTTGTTCGCATTATTCGCGCTTTGCATACAATAAAGCATATTTAGGCGCGCATTGATGCGGCCTGCGCCCGCGCCGCGTACATCGTGATCTACCGATGGCCGCTCGATAATCGCGCCACTGTGCAAACAGTCGCCGCGCCGCACTCCGAGCACGAGTTTACAAACTACCGACTTATACCTACAGTGTGTGCATCTTTTACTTTTTATTTTTGTTGTAATTATTGTACTTTTGCCGCATGCACTTCGACCGTTGGGCAAATACCTACCGAAAGATCAACGGCGCCGCCGAGGCTGGTCCAGGAAAAGATCACCGTCCCAGGATAACCAGGACGGCTGGGCCGAGGTGGCACAGGAAAAAGATACTTGAAAAGATCTGGGTAAAGTCTTTGCCCAGCAGCAAGACTACATAGATTAGTTCTTGTACGTTGTATAAATTGTTATCTCTAATCTAATCTAAAACAATATTATGCAGGCAAATGATCGAGACGTGAGATGAGCTCGACTTAGATGTACAATTCTAGGTGCACTGCTTCAACGCTTTTTACTCAAGAGTAAGACGTTAAGACTCTTCAGCCCAATAACTTCACTAGCTACAATGCCCTTCTACCGAAGCATAGTAATGTTTGCACATCGCTGCTCAGGCGGTAGAATATGTAGGGACAGTTGTGGTCTGTGGTACACAACTAGTCGACCCCCTGCAAAGAAAGTCTACCCCCGGTAATCCCCCTAGTTTTGATAATTACTTTTATTAACAATTATTTTAAAACGATTATTACTTTTATTATTTATTGAGCCTATTATTTATTTGACATTTTAAAAAATTATTATTATTTTTGGATTATTAAGACACAAAATATTATTATTATAATGCGTTTATTTTGATTTCATTGTATAATTTTACGATTAATTAATTAATATTGGAAATAATTTAATTAATTTATTCTGAAATTTATTCAGACTGTCTGTCTAACGTTATTGGCATATATATTTAGTTCTTGTTCTGTTGTTTTTTGTTAACAACATTGAAATAGGTACTTTGTACTTAACTTTTTTTTTAATTAGTAATTTGTTTTTATAATATGAATAATAATCAATCTGTGCGAGTGAGCTGTCCCCACTGCCCTGGGTCTACACGTTCATTCTCTGAACATGGTCTTAAAATCCATATTGGCCGGGTACACAAAAGTGCTCGAGGTGCGTCTGTTACGACACAGGCAGGGCCTGACGTCACAGTAGCCCCACCAGCACCGGATACAACGATGCCCAATCAGTGTCCCCTAGATAGGTTGGCTAGACTGAGAGAGTGTACTCCGGTTCTACGTCACGTCCCTAAAGGGGCGCGGCATCTGGCTGCTGAGAAGCTGTGTGACGTGATAGATATGTGCGTTGATCGTAATGGGGTGGAGGAGTGGAGCGCACTACTATCGTACGCTTTTACAGCTTTGAGGGTGCCACTGAAAGATTTTCCCGGAAATATGACAGCAAAGGTTAAGGCAAATGTCATGTCTTCGGGGTCTGAACTTGGTGACGGGTTGAACATTGAGCCTAATAAAACCGGATTGCGCTCTAAGAAAAAATATATAGAATCCAAAGTTTTTGAAGGTGATTTAAGGGGAGCAGTCCGATTGCTTATGTCCGACGACACATTTTCTGACCGGGGCCCCGAGACATTAGCAGCCTTGAAGCAGAAGCACCCGGCTCCGTCACGTCCTCTCAGTTTTCCCCCGGAGCCAGATTTGTCATTTACCGCGCTGTCGGTTAATGTTGAGGACGTGATATCAGGGATTGGCTCTTTCTATAGTGGATCCGCAGCAGGCTTGGATGGCCTGCGCCCCGGCCATTTGAAAGAGTTAACTTCTGCTTCAGCTGGGGAAAATGGGCGTCGCCTGTTGGGTTGCCTGGCTAAATTGGTAAATTTTTTGCTGAGTGGGCAACTCAACCCTGTGGTGTGTCCTTATCTTTATGGCGCATCATTGTGCGCGTTAGATAAAAAAGATGGAGGGGTGAGACCGATTGCTGTCGGGAGTGTTTTTCGGCGTTTAGCTGCAAAATTGGCTTGTCGAGCAGTGAAGGATGACATGGCCGCGTACTTGCAGCCCCACCAGCTGGGGTTCGGGACGCCACTAGGCTGTGAAGCTGCAATTCACGCCACTCGGACTTTCGTTATGAACCCTTTGAACGCGGATAACATTTTATTGAAGTTGGACATTCGCAACGCATTTAACAGCTTGGAGAGAGAGGTCCTGTTGAGCGAGGCTAAGGAAAAAATTCCTTCTCTCTTTCCCTTCCTTCACCAAGTCTACAGAACTTCATCTAACCTTTATTTCAAAGACCAGCTAATTTCTTCAGAAGTGGGAGCCCAGCAGGGGGATCCGCTTGGGCCACTCGTTTTTGGACTGGCTATTCACAAAGTCCTTCTTGAAATCAAGTCATCCTTCAACGTTTGGTATCTTGATGACGGTACTATAGGGGGTAAGCCAGAGGAAGTACTGCGGGATCTTGAGGCACTCATTCCTCGCCTCCAGGTGTTAGGTCTCGAGGTGAACCCCTCCAAGTGCGAATTTTTCCCCTGCAGTACAAAGGCTCGTACACACTTCTCTTGCTTCAATACTTTTCTTCCTGGTATCAAGGAAATTTCTCCTTCTAACTTCAATCTCTTAGGTTCTCCTATATTTGTCGACGCTGCTCCTCAAGCGGTCAAATTTCGAGAACAGCTTCTCCTTTCTGCTCGTGAGCGTCTAGAAGACCTCTCCGCGCACGTTGCGATTGTCCTGCTCCGAATGTGCTTCGGTCTCCCTAAGATAAATTATCTTTTGCGGACAACTCCCACCTGGCTCTGTACAGAGGAAGTAACTTCACTGGACATGACTTTAAAAGCGGTGGTGGAGTCTGTACTTAATGTGTCTTTGGGTGACCGTCAGTGGGATCAGGCGAGCCTTCCAGTCCGTAGTGGGGGCCTGGGTATACGTCGTGCCTGTGATGTGGGCCTGCCGGCTTTCTTGGCATCTGCGCATGGGGTTGCAAGTCTTGTCACTGTTTTAGTCTCTGATGGTGATGAGGTGTGTATACCCCATGTTTCGGATGCTCGGTCTGCATGGGCGGCTCTCAACTCCGGCGAGGCGTTCCCAGAAAATGCCGCAAATCAGCGGGCGTGGGATGATGTAGGAGTAAAGCGGGTCCAGGACCTTTTATTGGAGGGTGCTATTGGAGCCGATAAGGCCAGACTGCGTGCGGTGTCGCAGCCGGAATCTGGAGCATGGTTGCATGCGCTACCGTCTCCTCACCTAGGCACCCTATTAGATGATGACTCTTTGCGTGTGGCGGTGGCTCTCCGCCTGGGCTGTAAGGTGTGTGAACCTCATGTATGCACCTGCGGTTCCATGGTAGAGGCCGATGGTCATCACGCTCTGAGTTGTCGGCGGTGTACAGGGAGGTTTTCGCGCCACCATGCTCTGAACGACATCGTGCGTAGAGCCCTAATTTCGGCTAACGTCCCTTGCGTACTCGAGCCTCCGGGTCTGAGCAGATCTGACGGTAAGAGACCGGACGGGCTGACTCTGGTGCCTTGGAAGAACGGGAAGTGCCTAGTGTGGGACGCTACTTGTGTCTGCACTGTCGCCGCCAGCCACCTGAGTCGCACCGTCCACTCACCGTCAGCAGCAGCGGAAGACGCCAGTTCGAAGAAGAGGCTTAAGTACGCCGCCATGGACCCGCTTTATCATTTCGTCCCCGTGGCTGTGGAGACCATGGGGAGTTGGGGCAGTGAAGCGCGTGGTCTCGTTAGGGAGATCGGTCTGAGAATGTCAGAAAAAAGTGGTGACTCCCGCTCCGGGTCGTTTTTGGTGCAAAGGTTGGCCATCGCTATTCAGCGTGGCAATGCCGCGAGCGTAATGGGCACCTTTGCACCGGGAACAATCAGGGGCGGGTTATTTAATGAATAATTTTTGACATATTGTTTAGATAATGTTATATTGTTTTTATTTATATTATATGTTTTGATAATGTCAGTCTATTAATTATTAATATTTACAGTTTTGTTATTTCATAAATAAGAAGTCTTATTCCACACTGCGTTGCCATCATTATCCAAATCGAGAAAAAAACATAGAGATAGACCCGAAGGTTCAAAAATATTTCTAAAAACGTTCGTTCAAAGACACATGAAAAGGGGAAATAACTAGAAAATACTAGGCACTGACATAATTGTAATTTGATCGAAATTTAGGTTATCCTATACGGGGAGAAATGTCAGATTCTATATAAACGCGGATTATGCGTTAGTAGCAACTTGAAAAATTAAAGCGCTTAATAATAAACATTTAGTTTAATGTAGTCACCAAGCGCCTGTTACAAAAAAAAGAGCAGTTGAGCCCAAAGCTTTTTCCAAGGCGCTTTATTTATTTATTAACCTTGGCTGGATGTAAACATGTTCTTTTTAGGGAATTTAATATTCTCTTAATAATTTAACATATTTTGTGTATTTTTCCATTCCCAAGTTGTATCTAAGAAATATATATGTTGTATGTAAGAATTAGCCTAGTGCGATAAGGCCACCGATTGTTAACCTAGCATATATATTATTATAAAAATTAGCTTTGTAAGTCATTATAGTATTTTTTCATTATAGTTTAGAACACTAACTCGCGTGATGTTAAGCGACGATGCGAACGTAGATTTTAGCAGACTAAACATAAATGGATAAATCCCTCACTGGCTCATCATGCCGGAACACGGTCACAGTGGCCGCTTGGCGACACGGTTTTGTCCAGTGGGTGGTAACTAGCTACGGCCAAAGCCTACCACCATTATAGCGTGTGAAAAACCGCACATAACTAATCATTAATTATATAGTTACAGGTGGCAGGGATTCGAACTTGGTGAAATTTGTATATCTAATAAAAAACGTGAGAGTTACAACGCACTTAAGTTGATTGGTGGACGTTTGATTTATAGTTTTTTTTATGTTATAGGTGACATACAAGCAGACGGCCCACCTGATGGTGAGTGGCTACCGTCGCCTATGGATACCTGCAATACCAGGGGTACCGCTGGTACGTTGCCTACCTTTCAAGACTATTCACTTGCCTTTTGAAGAGTCCCATGTTATAGCTCATCGGAAATACCGCGGGCGGAAGCTCATTCCACAATTTGCAGGTGTACGGCAAGAAGGAACGAGTGAATCGCACAGTGCGAGAATGCCAAGCATCAATAATGTGTGGATGGGCTTTCGAGCGGTGACGGCTCGTGCGGTGATAAAAACGCGAGGCCGGAATCAGGTCGAATAACTCTTCAGAACACTCCCCATTGTATAAACGGTAGAAGATACAAAGGGATCCAACGTCCCTATGAAAACTGAGCGGTTCTAGGTGTTCGGTTAGCTTGAGGTCGTCAACAATTCTGACAGCTCTACGCTGTAATGCATCAAGAGGGTCAAGCTGATACTTGGGTGCTCCATTCCAGAGATGAGAGCAGTACTCTACGTGAGGTCTGACTTGTGCTAAATAAAGAAGCAGTCTCTGTCTCGACGTAAAGTACCGCTTCGCCTTATTGAGCACTCCAAGTTTTTTGGAAGCGAGCTTGGCCTTACCTGCAATGTGACCACGGAACTGAACATTAGCAGAAATGTCGACACCCAAAATTTTTATGCTATCCGAGACCCTGAGAGGAGTGTCCTGAAAGCGAGGAGCGACAACAAAAGGGACATTCTTAGCGGTAACCGCGCAAACTGTGTTCAATAGTGTTCAATATTTTACTTTTTTACTACGTTGGCGCGAGAACCCAAAGTGAGTTTTGGCCTCCCACAATAAGACCCTCCAACTAGTTCTGTCCTGTGCCACTTCCCGCCAGTTTTCAACTTTCAGGGCGTGCACATCCCTTTCCACCTCATCTTTCCAGCGGTACCTGGGACGACCAACGGGTAAAACGGGGTCAATATTTTAAAGTAATCTAAGTACATTAAGGACAACAATTCACCGCTTCTGTTTACGATTGTTTTATTTCCCGATCCCCCTGTATACAGAAGCACCGTGGGATCACAGGCAACCGCGGTGCGGACGCCTCGGGCGCGTACAACCTTACATTACCGGTAATGCTACACCACCGAGGCAATACCATGTGAACTATGGTACTAACAACCTCTTTCCTATCTCGTTGCTATGAAAAATAGACGGGCTTTCTTGGCTCTATTGTTTGAACGTTTGACCAGAGTATTTTTCAACTTTTTGTAAAAATTATAAATGCAATTTGCAAAAAAATTGTGGTGACAATAAAGTTTTCTTATTATATGTAGTATAATACGGTCTTAATATTAGACTACTGTATGTTCTATTATTCTATTCATTTGCCAGCTTGAGGAATGCAACATTTGAAAAATGCTTTTTATAAATGTGTATATAAATGTGGTAGTTAGTCCATCATTGTTGGGCATAGACCATCCCTATGACACTCCACTCAACTCGGTCTTCCATCTTCCTCTTTCAACCACTCCCAGCGACCATAGGGATGGTCATCCCATCTCATAACCCTGAGCTTGATCCACTGTTTAATGTGACACTATAAAGATCTAGACAATTCTTAGGTTCAGTTAGGGAGTTCCTTTTTCTGTTACTGGGTTTTAAGCGCTACAGAGTAGCATATCAATTTGCTGCTAACACGCGACACAAAGTTGCGTATTGCATTATCAGAGAGCAGGGTAGCATGCTGACGTAATAAATAACTAAGGATCATAAATTTAACAAAAATATTTTCCTGTAGTTAACCACAAGTGAAATAAAAAAAAACTTTTTTAAAACAAGCTTTTATGATTATTATTACCATCCAGCACCAAAGCACTCGTCAAGACGAATCAAATGAGCCAAAACTCAATGGGTTTGCGTTGTTTAATTACGAAGTTCTTATGGCCACCTTCCTGGTCCATTCTCAAATCAGTTCCATGTCCGAGTAATATTGCATTGTCCTCCAATTTATACATGCATGCAAAATTGCAACTCAATCAGAAATCGGGAAGTGGACCAAATAAAACTTCCAAGATTTAATTACAGACAGACAACATACAGGTGGAAGTAAATAAAAACTTGTAAAAACAACTTTTTAAAAACAAGCTTTTATTATTATTAACCATCTAAGTACTCGTCAAGACGAATCAAATGAGCCCAAAAAGGTCGACTCAAACTCGTAATTCTTCTAATTTATCACAAAGCTAGTTATTTCCAAACCGTGACTGTTCCCATTCAGGCTGAAATTAGTTTTCCTTCAGCTTTTATTATACATCAGTAATAATTATAACTGTGAGGTTAATAGCTAGTATTTATTCGCGTCAAGTAGGTAATGTTACTAGTGGGGCAGTGTGCCGCATTGCAGTGTCATTTGCCAATGTCATACTAGTTAACGAGGTGCTAAAAATAGTTATATAACTAAGTGCCAACAAGGTTAATCGATACTGCTGCTTTTTTGAGTTGACTTCCTTTAAGGCTGATTAGTCCGCGGGACTCTCTCTCGGTCGGACTATTTGACACATTTCGAAATGTAAATTTATAGAATTAACTGTTTTGAAAATTCCTCAAGAGGGTCGCTGCACAATATTAGCACAAATTTTAAAAGAGTTTACAGTTTGATATGTTAAATACAGTTTACTACAGTTTGATATTATGGTGTGTCAAATAGTGCGAGCGAGAGAGCGTCCCGTGGACTAAGCAGCCTTAAATCAGGATCAAGTCACGTTCCATTCTCTATGCACTTCTTTCTCTAGGCAACAATATGCGCACTGACTCGAGAAAATGTTAAAATAAAAAAATGATTATAAAAATCCGCAGATACTTTTTATTTTTATTTCCCATTCTGTACCTTAGAACCTATTATATCTATTCTCCATAAAACCAGGCGTAAAACGTCAATTTTCGCATAAAAATATTCAATATCTACAAAACTACTCCAAAACCTGTCCATCACCATAATCAACCTTCAATACAAATCCGCCGCATGTAGATTTGATGACCTGACTCTGACATCACCTGACTGACAGCTCATACACCTCGAAACTAAAAACTGATCTAAATTCAACCTTATTCCTTAAAACATAGAGTTCGAATATGTTTGAGTAAAGGTAAGTTTAAAAGTTGTATATCCAAATAGATGCAGCGGCGCGGAAAATGACGTGTCAAGTCGAGGGGTGCACCTATGTGACGTCATTCACACCTCGGTGGAGTGCACGCAAATAATCGTTCGCATTCACATCTAGTACCTATACGCTGATGTGTATGACGATAGATGCTGTAACTTCACCTATTTCGCATGTCTAAAGTGGAGCAATCATCTATGTGGCAGCACATCCTAAAAATGACTGGTCTGTCATGTGTGGATGCGTGATCACATCAGACGTTTACGAAAATTACTGGTTTGTCGTGTCTGTCTAAAAGTTTATAAAAGTAAATCGTGACTGACTGATCTATCAACGTACAGCTCAAACTTTAGTTACTGTACGGAATGGGGCGACATTTGATACAAGTCACAAGTCAAGTTACAGGTCTTATAACGTAGATATCTACAAAGAAAGGATTAGGTACCTACTAGGCATGAGTCAAGGGCGTTATATAATTGTACCTAAAGCATTATATTTTTTCAAATTGTACAAAAGGTCAAAGCAATTAAACTGTATAATAAAGTACAGGAAAGCTCGCGACATCTACCCAGATGCATTATCTGTGGTACACCAGTTATTTGGTGTAGAGTTGTGTAAATATTGAAGCTAGGTGTCGCGTCGGCTGAAAACTTTTATTACTTTCAAAATGTGCAGTATTTTCGTTTTTCATTTCAATGGCTTTATAAATAAAAAAGTTTTTGCTAATGTTAGATTTTATTTGCTTCTGCCCCACCCTATTCAAAATTCTGGGTACGCCTATGCCAATATCCATATTGATATAACGCAAATATATCTGTTATTTTCCCTCCAAAAATCTTCAAAATTCTCTCATAGTAGATAATCGTATCGCAAGAATTGAGATTCAATGCAAAAATATTCAAAACAATAAGTATCGCGCGGTCGAGCGACACGCACGCCGCCTGCCGGCCGCGGCTGTACTCACACGGTGACAGAACTCCAAGATGGCGGCGCTACAGGCTGCGAGCTGCGAGCTACCAGCCGAGAGACGAGCACCTACTCGCTCGCCGGAGCAGTCTCCACCTCGCCGACACTAACAATGCACTCGTTTCACCACTCATTTGCATAACCACAACACAACATCGCCACAACACTCCCACTGATGAGACAAGCCCAACAGTACCCGAGCGCCGCAGATCGGCACCCAGCAGACCACGTGACTCACTAACACTAATTAAGCGATAATTACGCGATGGCCGATGACGGAGCTATGTCTCCACCGGCAGCGGACCGGCGAATGAAAACCTCCACCATGTTGTTACTGAATTTTATACTCCATCCCAGTGAGCAGAGCCTCCAAGTTTGCCTCCTTCAAATTCGTTATGCATACAGCACCAAGGGCTGTTGAATACCGCTCGCGTTTATTTATGAACAGGCAAACTTCTGGTGGTTGGTGGGACGCACGAAATACGTTATAGGCTCGGCGGCCGCCACCCTGCGGGCCGCCGCGGCCGCACACGCCGTCCACAATGCATGCGATCGCTGAAAAAGGGCTTTTTATGTATTCAACTTCAGAACTCTGTAGCTCATCTGCAAGTCGTATTATGGACCTAATTAACAAGTTAATATGGGGGATCCGGCGGCGCGTCTGCGCACAGCCCGCTCGCCGGGTCTCGATGCCGGTCGGATGCAATCGCGCGTCATGGAATCGGCTTAAAACTCGCAAAGTACGATTTACCTGCGGAAGTCGAGCGAGCCGGCGAAGCATGTTCGGGTGCGTCGTACGAGCGCGAGCGACTTTGCGATGGTAAGGAGCGTTCAGAAATTCCGCCCCGCCCGTCTCCCCCATCACAAAGTATAATGATATCGTCGCCGTCGTTATTATGGGAGTCGTCATAAATATTTCATAGGTGGGGCAGTAATGACCGAGTGACCGGAGTTCGTCGATCGCATCTCCGATCGCCGCAGTAGCGCCCTAATCCTGCTTCAGTCCGGGATGACGATTGCGGTCCATTATGGCCTGACGATTGTTTCATATCGCCTCGGCGGTCGTATATCAAAACTTCCTCGTTCAAGGGAGCACTTTCCTCTTGTTATTGCGAAGGACCGACCTTTATTGTCCGAGTTTTCTCTATAATGAGCTGATGTGGACTTCATAACGAGGTGCTAACTTCGTTAGATACCTATCTCAACTTTCTTCAATGATCTTCGTAATGATAAATATGTGATATTTAATGTAAAGCGCTCAAACATTGCTTTACCTTTAAGTGTACACCATTTTAGATTTTTGTAAAGCAAAAATAATCATATAGGTATATTATCATAATAACAATAATAATATAAAATCTGCACGTACTTACTCGACATGATGCCAGGGTCCTGATCATAAGCTCCCATTTTCGGTGGAATTCAAAACCATAAGCTAGCTAGCTAAAAGCTAGTTTCTGATAGTTTAGAATAGATCGCTCAGCGATAATACCGCCAATTGTTACACTGTTCATTACATAAATTAAGATTACATTTAAGCAAGCGATTACATTTAGCAAATTTATTACATTTTGCAAGTTCTTGTATATATTTGCAATGTTTCAATAAAGAGTTACCCAATCTAATAAGATAGTTACCAAATAAGATAGTTTCCATAACCAAGCTGATCATTTTCAATCCAGCAGAAGTTGTGAGTCACGTCCTCCGGCGCCCCCAGACGACGCGTCTAATTACACCGGACACTGCGGCGTCCTTTGACAAGCACTGCTTTGATCGGACGTCGACGGTGGATCTGCCAGTACCGTCGACGACAAAACACTTCTTAATCATTACACCTAAAAAGGTTTAAGATTAGATTTAAGGTTTTTATTTTATTCTTGGTTGTCTGGAAGAAATCGCTATTACCCATAATACCCCCAATTGTAACACTTCTTTCTGTGTAATCTTAGTTCTAAGTTATATTGTTGTATTTATGTGTACACTAGCTGCGACCCGCGGTGTTACCCGCGGCACAGTTATTACCGATAAAACTTGTTTATATAATAATTGCCCTAATTTTAACTAACTTTTAAAAACTAAATTCATTTATATATTTAAGCTGACTGTATTAGGTACCCTAACACCAGAAACATGTAGGAGATGTTCGGCTCATTTTGTGAAACGGTTTCTTATTCGGTTCGGTTTTCGGTGAAGTCAGTATTTGACAAATTTATTTCGATTTAAACATTTTTTTCGTAGTTAATTTGGTTGATATTTTTTAATTTGAATGCGGATTCGTTTCGGCTCGGTTTTCGGTAAAGTAAGGATTTGACAAATTTATTTTGATAAAAAAAAATTGTAAATAATTTGGTTGATATTTTTAACATGCATATAGTAGAGAAGGCGACCAATCGAAGAAATCATTTCAAATCATAGATTATCAAAATCAGTACAGCAGTTCTTGAGTTATGAGTATTGAAACTTTTACGAAGTACCAGGAGACCAGAAACATGTAGGAGATGTTCGGCTCATTTCGTGAGATTCCAGTTAAGTTCGGATTTGACAATTGCGTCATTAAACGAAATCGAATTAAAAAAAAATGTAAATTGAACACGTCAAATTTATCATTTGTCAAATCCGAACTTCACCGGAATTTCACGAAATGAGCCGAACATCTTCTACATGTTTCTGGTCGAATAAGTAATAAGTAAGTCTAATTTCTACCCATAATAAGCCCATTTGATAAAACACAAACGAAGCACTCATACTCATAGTAATCCCATTTAGTTTTCAAATGAAGCACCCATAGTAAGCCCATTTGATAAACCACAAATGAAGCACTCATAGTAAGCCCATTTGATAAACCACAAATTAAGCACTCATAGTAAGCCCATTTGATAAACCACAAATGAAGTACTCATAGTAAGCCCATTTAGTTTTCAAATGAAGCACCCATAGTAAGCCCATTTGATAAACCACATATGAAGCACTCATAGTAAGCCCATTTAGTTTTCAGATAAAGCACCCATATTAAGCCCATTTGATTAACCACAATTGAAGCACTCATAGTAAGCCCATTTGATAAACCACAAATGAAGTACTCATAGTAAGCCCATTTAGTTTTCAAATGAAGCACCCATAGTAAGCCCATTTGATAAACCACATATGAAGCACTCATAGTAAGCCCATTTAGTTTTCAGATAAAGCACCCATATTAAGCCCATTTGATGAACCACAATTGAAGCACTCATAGTAAGCCAATTTAGTTTTCAAATGAAGCACTCATAGTAAGCCCATTTGATAAACCCCAAATGAAGCACTCATAGTAAGCCCATTAAGTTTTTAAATGAAGCACCCTTATTAAGCCCATTTGATTAACCACAAATGAAGCACTCATAGTAAGCCCATTTGATAAACCACAAATGAAGCACTCATAGTAAGCCCATTTAGTTTTCAAATAAAGCACACAGAGTAAGCCCATTTGATAAACCACAAATGAAGCACTCATAGTAAGCCCATTTAGTTTTCAAATGAAGCACCCATAGCAAGCCCATTTGATAAACTACAAATGAAGCACCCATAGTAAGCCCATTTGATAAACCATTAATCAAGCACTCATAGTAAGCCCATTAAGTTTTTAAATGAAGCACCCATAGTAAGCCCATTTAGTTTTCAAATGAAGCACCCACAGTAAGCCCATTTGATGAACTACAAATGAAGCACTCATAGTAAGCCCATTTAGTTTTCAAATAAAGCACACAGAGTAAGCCCATTTAGTTTTCAAATGAAGCACCCACAGTAAGCCCATTTGATAAACCCCAAATGAAGCACCCATAGTAAGCCCATTTGATAAACCACAAATGAAGCACCCATAGTAAGCCCATTTGATAAACCACAAATGAAGCACCAATAGTAAGCCCATTTGATAAACCACAAATGAAGCAACCATAGTAAGCCCATTTGATAAACCACAAATGAAGCACTCATAGTAAGCCCATTTAGTTTTCAAATGAAGCACCCATAGTAAGCCCATTCGATAAATCACAAATGAAGCACTCATAGTAAGCCCATTTGATAAACCACAAATGAAGCACTCATAGTAAGCCCATTTAGTTTTCAAATGAAGCACCCATAGTAAGCCCATTCAATAAATCACAAATTAAGCACTCATAGTTAGTCCATTTAGTTTTCAAATGAAGCATCCATAGTAAGCCCATCCGATAAATCACAAATGAAGCACTCATAGTTAGTCCATTAAGTTTTCAAATGAAGCTCCCATAGTAAGCCCATTTGATAAACTACAAATGAAGCACTCATAGTAAGCCCATTTAGTTTTCAAATAAAGCACACAGAGTAAGCCTATTTGATAAACCACAAATGAAGCACTCATAGTAAGCCCATTTAATTTTCAAATGAAGCACCCATAGCAAGCCCATTTGATAAACTACAAATGAAGCACCCATAGTAAGCCCATTTGATAAACCACAAATGAAGCACCAATAGTAAGCCCATTTGATAAACCACAAATGAAGCACCCATAGTAAGCCCATTTGATAAACCACAAATGAAGCACTCATAGTAAGCCCATTTAGTTTTGAAATTAAGCACCCATAGTAAGCCCATTCGATAAATCACAAATGAAGCACTCATAGTAAGCCCATTTGATAAACCACAAATGAAGCACCCATAGTAAGCCCATTTGATAAACCACAAATGAAGCACCAATAGTAAGCCCATTTGATAAACCACAAATGAAGCACCCATAGTAAGCCCATTTGATAAACCACAAATGAAGCACTCATAGTAAGCCCATTTAGTTTTCAAATGAAGCACCCACAGTAAGCCCATTTGATAAACCCCAAATGAAGCACCCACAGTAAGCCCATTTGATAAACCCCAAATGAAGCACCCATAGTAAGCCCATTTGATAAACCACAAATGAAGCACTCATAGTAAGCCCATTTAATTTTCAAATGAAGCACCCATAGCAAGCCCATTTGATAAACTACAAATGAAGCACCCATAGTAAGCCCATTTGATAAACCACAAATGAAGCACCAATAGTAAGCCCATTTGATAAACCACAAATGAAGCACCCATAGTAAGCCCATTTGATAAACCACAAATGAAGCACTCATAGTAAGCCCATTTAGTTTTGAAATGAAGCACCCATAGTAAGCCCATTCGATAAATCACAAATGAAGCACTCATAGTAAGCCCATTTGATAAACCACAAATGAAGCACCCATAGCAAGCCCATTTGATAAACTACAAATGAAGCACCCATAGTAAGCCCATTTGATAAACCACAAATGAAGCACCCATAGTAAGCCCATTTGATAAACCACAAATGAAGCACCCATAGTAAGCCCATTTGATAAACCACAAATGAAGCACCCATAGTAAGCCCATTTGATAAACCACAAATGAAGCACCAATAGTAAACCCATTTGATAAACCACAAATGAAGCAACCATAGTAAGCCCATTTGATAAACCACAAATGAGGCACTCATAGTAAGCCCATTTAGTTTTCAAATGAAGCACCCATAGTAAGCCCATTCGATAAATCACAAATGAAGCACTCATAGTAAGCCCATTTGATAAACCACAAATGAAGCACTCATAGTAAGCCCATTTAGTTTTCAAATGAAGCACCCATAGTAAGCCCATTCAATAAATCACAAATTAAGCACTCATAGTTAGTCCATTTAGTTTTCAAATGAAGCATCCATAGTAAGCCCATCCGATAAATCACAAATGAAGCACTCATAGTTAGTCCATTAAGTTTTCAAATGAAGCAACCATAGTAAGCCCATTTGATAAACCACAAATGAAGCACTCATAGTAAGCCCATTTAGTTTTCAAATAAAGCACACAGAGTAAGCCTATTTGATAAACCACAAATGAAGCACTCATAGTAAGCCCATTTAATTTTCAAATGAAGCACCCATAGCAAGCCCATTTGATAAACTACAAATGAAGCACCCATAGTAAGCCCATTTGATAAACCACAAATGAAGCACCAATAGTAAGCCCATTTGATAAACCACAAATGAAGCACCCATAGTAAGCCCATTTGATAAACCACAAATGAAGCACTCATAGTAAGCCCATTTAGTTTTGAAATGAAGCACCCATAGTAAGCCCATTCGATAAATCACAAATGAAGCACTCATAGTAAGCCCATTTGATAAACCACAAATGAAGCACCCATAGTAAGCCCATTTGATAAACCACAAATGAAGCACCAATAGTAAGCCCATTTGATAAACCACAAATGAAGCACCCATAGTAAGCCCATTTGATAAACCACAAATGAAGCACTCATAGTAAGCCCATTTAGTTTTCAAATGAAGCACCCACAGTAAGCCCATTTGATAAACCCCAAATGAAGCACCCACAGTAAGCCCATTTGATAAACCCCAAATGAAGCACCCATAGTAAGCCCATTTGATAAACCACAAATGAAGCACTCATAGTAAGCCCATTTAATTTTCAAATGAAGCACCCATAGCAAGCCCATTTGATAAACTACAAATGAAGCACCCATAGTAAGCCCATTTGATAAACCACAAATGAAGCACCAATAGTAAGCCCATTTGATAAACCACAAATGAAGCACCCATAGTAAGCCCATTTGATAAACCACAAATGAAGCACTCATAGTAAGCCCATTTAGTTTTGAAATGAAGCACCCATAGTAAGCCCATTCGATAAATCACAAATGAAGCACTCATAGTAAGCCCATTTGATAAACCACAAATGAAGCACCCATAGCAAGCCCATTTGATAAACTACAAATGCACCAATAGTAAGCCCATTTGATAAACCACAAATGAAGCACCCATAGTAAGCCCATTTGATAAACCACAAATGAAGCACTCATAGTAAGCCCATTTAGTTTTCAAATGAAGCACCCACAGTAAGCCCATTTGATAAACCCCAAATGAAGCACCCACAGTAAGCCCATTTGATAAACCCCAAATGAAGCACCCATAGTAAGCCCATTTGATAAATCACAAATGAAGCACCCATAGTAAGCCCATTTGATAAACCACAAATGAAGCACTCATAGTAAGCCCATTTAGTTTTCAAATGAAGCACCCATAGTAAGCCCATTCAATAAATCACAAATTAAGCACTCATAGTTAGTCCATTTAGTTTTCAAATGAAGCACCCATAGTAAGCCCATTCGATAAATCACAAATGAAGCACTCATAGTTAGTCCATTAAGTTTTCAAATGAAGCTCCCATAGTAAGCCCATTTGATAAACCACAAATTAAGCACTCATAGTAAGCCCATTTAATTTTCAAATGAACCACCCACAGTAAGCCCATTTGATAAACCCCAAATGAAGCTCCCATAGTAAGCCCATTTGATAAAACAAAAATGAAGCACTCATAAAAAAAATTGTACTAAAAACTATCATTAAAATTTCTATCATTTTTCTAAAATTAAAAATCGAATATGTCAAATTTCTCGAAAAAACTTTAAAATATCATGTCGAATTTGTCAAAAAAATTGAAAATCGAATTTGTCAAATTTCTCAAAAAAAAAATTGAAAATTCTATATGTCAAATTTCTCGAAAAAAAATTAAAAATCTCATGTCAAATATGTCAAAAAAATTGAAAATAGAATATGTCAAATTTCTCAAAAAAAATGACAATCGAATACGTCAAAATGACAATTAATTGTCAAATTTTTCAAAAACAATTGAAAATCGAAAATGTCAAAATGACAATTAATTGTCAAATTTCAGTGTCATTTTTTTTAATATATTAGATTTTTTACAGAAACTGTTTCATTTATCAGGATAAAAAGTAGCCTATGTGTTATTCCAGAGTCTCAGCTATCTACATACCAAATTTTAAGTCAATCGGTTCATCCGTTTAAGCGTGAAGAAGTAACAAACATACACACACACACACTCACACACTCACACACTCACACACTCACGCACTCACACACTCACACACATACACACAAACTTTCACATTTATAATATTAATAAGATTAAAGAGTTTTCTATTCTATTCTATCATTTTCATTATTTAAAAAAAAGGAAATACTTTTCCTGTTTTTTTTTAAATAGCTGGGTGCATCCCACCCCTTGGCAATGACTTCCCTACCCTCAAACCATTGTCTTCGGTTCAGAGCTCCATCTGTCCAGTTTTTCGAATGGCGATCCGGTTCAGTTCAGTTTTTTCATTAATTTAAGAACAAAAAGACATAAATATATAATACTAGCGCTTTATTTGACGTAAATATTAGCGTCAAATTATAAAAAAAATGTCGAATACATTTTTTGATACTTCCCGCGACCTTTTACGCCAAGTAGAGCACAGAGGCTGGACTTTTTATTATTTATACATGGCATTGAAGAGATTCATGTCCAGCATTGAAATAATAGACGGGTGGTAATGATTAAGAAGGCATACAAAATCTACTGAATTTCTATCACTAGAAGTCCTGTTGCCGATAACTTTTTCATAAGCTTACGTCACTAACCACTATTTTACATCAAAATGGTCCCAAACTACTTTTCAATATTTGTTACAGCAAATCCAGCAAAATATTTCCAAGCCGTGCAATCAAAGAGAATTTCAGAAGCACCTGAATCTGACAACGTTCCGTAAAATAGATTTAGTTGGCGACTGTGCGGACGAAGCTTTCCCGATTTCCTTTGACTGAAAACTTGTTAGAGGTCCGTATTAAAATTCAAAAACGACGCACGGAACTCTGTCTCGATTCCTGAAAACATTATTCAGGGATTTGAATAATGATTTTGTTTCAGCCACACCTAATGTATGCGAAGATGGGACCAACTTGGTAACGTCATTTTTGGACTTAAATGCTTTCCAAACTTAATTTTGGGACGTTTTCGATGGTTTTTGCTACAAATCTGTTTATGCAAGTTACGGTCTGGCTCCACTCTTTGTGCATAATTTGTTGGTTATTTAGTTTCGGAGTTGGTACCTGCTTTACATTAAGAAACTCTGAAAACATAGTACGTTTTAACAAAATATTTACGTGCAATGCCGTTTTATTAAAGAAATGGAATCATTGGAACACAAGTCCGTCATTGGATGTATTAAAAATATTTACAAATTACAAAAAAAAATTAAAACCTAAATATGTGTGTGAGCATCAATTGCCTATAACTAAGTCAGTACCAAGCCAGCGCTAGCCAGTGCTGTCAGTGTTATAGGTGATTTTAATGCACATCCTGGAGAATTGTTTTTTTTTAGTACCGTTTTAAAATTCAAAACTGCACCGGTCACCCTGAAATGTCAGTGGTTGAGTCTAGTGCGTAGTAAACATTGTCTTTCAGTCCAGAACACTAGATATACATACTTTACATCGCCATTATTCCAATATAGTACATCATCATCATCATCTCAGCCGTAGGACGTCCACTGCTGAACATAGGCCTCCCCTTTGGATTTCCATATGTACCGGTTGGAAGCGACCTGTATCCAGCGTCTTCTGGCGACCTTTATAAGGTCGTCTGTCTACCTTGTGAGTGGACGTCCTACGCTTCATTTGCTAGTCCGTGGTCTCCACTATATGTAATATAGTGGAGACCACGGATGGTTGTGTGTGTGTGTGTTTCCAAATATTATAACATTTAATAAAACAAATGGCACTTATTATAATGAGGCCATAAAACGTTACACAAAACATTTGCCAACAGACCATTAAGGCGGCGAATCATTACAGAAGAGATTTCAACCATTTTCCGAGCTCGCACTGTCTTTGCGCAACTTTACCAAAAGGAAAATGCGGTCCTATTTGGATAAACTGTTAAAAATTAGACTTTATAGTAATGGAATAAAGTGCAACATTATTTTTTGTAGTGTATAAGTATATTTGTAATGTTGTAGTTAAGTGATTTCTCTCAGTTTAGTCATAAAAATGTTAATGTACGAAAAACAAACATTGCCTAATGTATGCGCGAGGGGGAATTAATCGGGACTCCGCTGGAATGTTTTATTTCAAGGTGTGTTTGCAGGAACACGCCAAATTGAATTGCTTTGATGAATTGATTTCGCAAATTGATATACTTGGATCTTATTTATGAAGACTTATCTTCTTATCTTTAATAATGAAAAATACGAAAAAAGCAATATTCCGTAAAAAAAATCTATTGTCTTAATCAGGTAAAGTTAGGTTTCTTGTATAACTCGGAATTTCAATAATCTGTCATTGCTATGCTTTACCTATTTAAACTGCAGTGAGTGTTCTTTATAATTAGAACAACAATCAGCAAAACTGACCAACCGCAGCGCAGTTAAGAGGTGGAATCTTTAATATTAGACGTGATTTTTGCCGTCTTGTGTTAATTCTGGCATTGACTCCTAAAAGGATTTTGGTTGTCATCACTGTCGCATCTACTCACGAAATTGACAGGTTTCTAAGATAATCAATTGGGTATGGCTATTATTGAACTTTAATCATTAAATTATCATCCACGGCATAGGAAACCCAAGTGAAATACCAGGTTTTACAATCCTCTTCCATACACAATTAATCTTCCTGCGAATAAAATACGGCGGAGTACATTTGAGCAATATTTGTGAAGAACGGTCGGAATATAATTATCACATAGTTACAAAGGGCTCCAAGCCCTTGTTCCACATGATGGATGGCCGACTTGCTGCCAAATCAACTGGAATGAACACAGGATAATATTCTACTGAGTTTCCTGGGAGGTTTTCCTTAGGAGAATTTATCCTACTTTACGAAGGTGAAAGTTTGTATGTGAGTGTGTGTTGCTCTTTCACACAAACACGGCGAAATAATCTGAAAATTGGCGTATGCCTATTTAGTAGCTTAGACCTTGGAATAATACAAAGGCCTCCGACAGGCCCCCAATAGGTTTTTATCCCGACTTTCTCTGATCATCAAGACTTTCGCCAAGCATAACTATTTAGATACTAGTTTGTTTCTAGTGAGATTCTTTAGAGAAACGCCTCCAAGCAGTGATCGAGTAGCCCCCTACTCGATCACTGATCACTTGATCTCTGGTCCCCCGACCAGAGTTGCCGACATATCAGAAAATATTAGCATATTAAAGTGGACTTGTCATATTTGCTGTTGAACCGATAACCCTTGGTGCTCTCGATTCTCGATAAACTCAGAGTAAAATGTCACAAGAGTGTTTGATGGGATGCTAGAATCAAATCAATATTGTCGTTTATTTAATAAAATGAATTTACATTTCCATAAAAATTTTTTGGACCCAAAAAACGGCATTTCTTAAATGGGCCTGGGCAGGACATGTTTGTCGCATGCCAGAGAAACAATGGGCCAGATAACAACCGAATGGGGCCCTACTACTAAACGGCCACGCGGCAGTCCAAGGAAGAGATGGCGGGATGACCTCATCTCGTATGCGGAAGGATGGATATAGCTCTAGACCGAGACGGTTGGAAAGAGGATAGAGAGGCATTTGCTCTGCAGTGGGATCCAGTAGGCTCATATTAATATTTTTTTCGGACAATCTCGTCGACACCGTTATAAAATAAAATCTTATTAACAAAATATAAATAAACAATAACCTCAGTCCAACTCTCAGTGAACTAATGACCTGGTACCTGGTGGCCGGATGATGGATACGGGGGCTACTCCAATTATTCTAATGAATGCAGTCGATCGCTCGCTTCCTGTTGTTTCCCTCTTCTCGTGGAAAATTCCCGAATATTTGTTGCTTTATTTCGGTTCTCGGTGCAAAAACTTGCGTCATAGTGACGTGTGGAATAAATAAACATAATGTATTATTGGGGCTTTAAGATACTGCGTATATTATATTACCTAAACAGTCAGTAGATGTAAATCTAAACTACGAAGATAAGTTATAAAAGACCTTTAATTATTTTTTTTAACAACGAAGTAAGAAGCCGAGCTTTACGCTCTTCTGATGCTTAAAGATAACGCTGCCCATAATTAGTAGATACAGTGCTACCCAGTATTTTACAAAGGTAAAATTTTGGGTGCACTGTGCCAACGCTTCTTACTTGAGAGTCATAAGATGTTAAGACTCTTCAGCCCAGTAATTTCACTAGCTACAGTGCCGTCCTACCGAAGCACAGTTATGTTTGCACATTACTGCTCAGGCTGTATAATAACTGGCGCTGTTGGGGTACCCACCTAGACGACCTCCTGCAAAGGAAGTATATACCCAAGGTGAAATATGTATAAAAAAAAAACATAATATGTATTATTACTTTCAGACAGTTTATTTATACAACTAATAGGCTTCGACGCTAGTAACAACCATCCACTGGACAAAACCATGTCGCCAAACGGTCATTATGACGGAAGCATTAGCCGGGAAAGAGCTAGGGAGGGGTTTACCACTACATTCTTTAGAATTTTAGTATAACAGTAGTAGTTTTGTTGTTTCAGTTTAATTTTAGTTTTCTTAGGAGGACCTATTTATTTACTCAAGAGTAAATACTTATTTATTGAAATCAGTAAGTACGAGAATATTATCAACACGCTATAAACAGAAGGTAAGGGTGGCTCCACACGCCGCCAAATTGTGCCCGATTTACATAAGACGAGAGCTTTTCAAAAACAACGACGGAGTTTTAAATTAAGCTCGACTCTGTGTTCCGTAGGCTTTTAATGCAGCCGTGGAGATGGGATTTTATGTTTGGATTAAACATCTGCTTGTAAATACTAAGTATTTTTCTATATATAGGTACATAGTAGCATATATTATTATTAGATTTTTCTAAATCTAGCTATTTCACTTAGTAATCCTATGTTGTATTTAAATTTTAAAATGATATACGTGTAGATTGTAGTTATTTAAGCTGCTTTTTCATATTATAATGTATATAGTTTTTTAATAAACCAATTTCCTACACATATTCTTGCGGAAGAATCTGTACGTTCAAAAAAAGGTGATCCTGAAAATATTAATTTTCCTGGACCATAAAAACATTAAAGAATATTTTAAAAAATACATGATCTACACCATTGGTCTTCTACTGATACCTTTACTACTGAATTTAACCGGATGAATTCATCCACATGTTCAAAACCATGAAAACAGTACCCGAATGTAAATCCATATGGAGATAACTATTTCTAAAACTTTTTAGCTAAATTCTCTAGTAATAAATAACAAAGTCACACTCAGCAGTAGGCGTGGCCGAAATGAAATGTAACTCAACATCTGTGAAGCACAGTTACAGTTCATTTGACGCTAAAATGTATATAAAATAAAAAGTTAAGACTTCCCTCCCGACTGTTCTTAAGATCTTATTTGAATATCGGACTTCTATTCACGGTGCGACAGAATAAGGTTGCCATCTGAAATTACGCGACAACCAAAGTTATAGAATAAAACTTTGTTTTTATATAATAAAAAAGTTAAACCACATTTTCGGGCTTAATTCAGAAACCTTCCAAGAAGAATTGCAGAAAACTTTTAATAGAGTTTTTTTTTCTTAAGAGTCCCATGATTTGTTTTGGTTAGCCAAAAATAAATCTGCTTCTTACTTAAATTTCATTCTAATTCAGTCTCGAAAAGTTGGCACTTCAAAAAGTAGACATTGTAACAATTAAAGAAACAAGAATCACTTAGAATTGTTTTAATTGACATTGCAAATCCTAACAAAAACTGCGACAAGTCGCAGCGCTGAATCGCACACGAGCAGGCAGCCTTAAAGGCAGTTTTTGTGAATAATGCGAGTGTTATGGACCGAAATATGGTTCATTTGGCGCGCTGAAACTTCTGTAAAGTGCGTGAGGAAATCATATTCATATTTTTTACGCTTCAACTGTTCGCGACGAATTTGAATAAGGTACTTATGTTTGAATACATTTTTCTTCTAAATTACTTTGATGTTATAGCACTAGAGGCTTGATCTCGTCCTTATTAAATTCAATTGCGCAGGTTAGAGTGGATGCTGCTTCAATATGATAATATCATTTTTGTGTTTTCGTACCTAAGTTCTTTTTAAAATTTGCTTTAAGGCATATTCATACCTATTTAAGTGATATTCACTCCCGTCGGTGGTAGTGAATCTCGCTCAGGTCTGAGCAGGCTTTTAGTTGATTCTCTTGGTAGTAAAAAAATCGGGTCGGTCCTATAAAAATCATTACCTGACTTCACTGAACATCGTGGTGGAACACAGCTTAATAACCACTTGGCGAAATAGTAAAATAATAACATTTTTAGTGCTCTAAAAGTAAATTTAGACACGCGGCAGCGAGTCAAGCCAAGTTCAAGCAAAGGAACTGGCGACCGCGCCGTGTGTTATATTACACGAACCATCCAAAGCGCGTTTTGACGACTTTTTACACCCTCGTTATACAAAAACTATTACACATAGACAAGTCAAATTTGGCACATATACTTAAATATACGAACTATATCTCTGTTCCAAATTCCAATAACACAGCTCAAACGGTTATTTAGATATAAACATCCAGTAATCGGTGAAGTTAATACATACTGAGGGATAGATCAAAAGTAATATCCCAGTTCCAGATGACCTAGAAAGCTGAAATTTGGCATCCCGATAGGCATAGTCATAGTAACAAAGGAAAAAATCAGAAACTAGTAAATTTTAATGATTTAATAATATTTTTAAATTTAATAAAAATTGTTAATTTTAAAGTATAGTAATTAACTTGCAAATTAAATATGATCCACCTTCCGGTTTCCGATTAAGCTGAAATTTGGCATGCATGTATAAATTGGATGACAATGCAATATTATTGTAACATGGAGGTGATCTGACGATGGAGCTGGAAGGTGGCCATAGGGACTCCGTAATTATATGACGCAACCCCATCGAGTTTGGGCTTATTTGATTTGTCTTGACGAGTACTTTGATACTATATAGTAATCAGGGTCTGATGATGGAGCTGGAAGGTGGCCATAGGAACTCCATAATTAAGCGACGCAACCCCATCGAGTTTGAGCTCGTTTGATTCGTCTTGACGAGTACCTTTGTGCTAGATAGTAATAATAAATGCTTGTAAAAAAAAATTTCATGTTACCTACTATAAGTACAAACTACCTCTATGATTGATAATAATGGTATGGTAATTTTAAGTATATACTTTTGTTATATTGTTTATGAGTCACGATAAGGAGTAAATACCTAATACCTATTCTATTCCACCGTCCCATGGCCGGTGCACCGGAAATAATTAAAATCAAATAAATATAAATTAAGTTCTAGTAAGCCCAAAGGGCTTGATAATTAATCTATATGATAGGGCTTACTATGACTATTTCATTTCTGATATGCGTCTGGTATTGGCTCAGTTATTTATTACATGTGGATTTTAAGAGCTTCACGTGAGAATAATATTATAACGAATGGAGTAGGTATTATACCACCTTTATTTTATTTAACCTTACTCTTATCAGTTTTAGTATACTTACATACAATTAAATGATAGGTATTTCGGACCACGCCAGCGCATTAGGTATACATCATTAAATTATGGATAAGTACCTACCTACTATTAAATTCTGTACAAAAAGTAATGATATCCTATCAAAAACATAAATGTGAAATTAGAGCCAAGTTCAATATTACGATATATGTATTATGTAGGTACCTATGCGTTAGTTGTTTGTTGACTTCAAAAACAAAAGAAGGGAGATCTAAATTGGTGCCAAGTTCAATGGTTAGTCCTGAAATATATTTATAACATAAAATATTCTATTACAACTTAAAATATTATTTCTTCTTATAACTTAAGATAAATATATTATAGCTTGAGATCTGACTTGGCTTGTTCTCATATTGTATTATGCAAAATATTATAATTAACTTGCCTTCTAAAACTGTCTATAAAACTAGCCGCCGTGGAACATAGGGCTTTTTCGTGACTGTTTTTGTATGCAGGTATCTACTTAATAATATGTCGTATATGAGAACAAGCCAAATTAGATCTCAGGCAATAACATATTTATCTTAAGTTATAAGAAGAAATAATATTTTAAGTTGTAATAGAATATTTTATGTTATAAATATATTTCAGGACTAACCATTGAACTTGGCACCAATTTAGATCTCCCTTCTTTTGTTTTTGAAGTCAACAAACAACTAACGCATAGGTACCTACATAATACATATATCGTAATATTGAACTTGGCTCTAATTTCACATTTATGTTTTTGATAGGATACTCTCTTCGCATTGCTATATTACGTAAAATGTCTTGTATATTGATCACTACATATAGACGCGTTGGGCACATACATATTCATACATGAACCAGTAGTAGATATCCTATCAAAAACATAAATGTGAAATTAGAGCCAAGTTCAATATTACGATATATGTATTATGTAGGTACCTATGCGTTAGTTGTTTGTTGACTTCAAAGACAAAAGAAGGGAGATCTAAATTGGTGCCAAGTTCAATGGTTAGTCCTGAAATATATTTATAACATAAAATATTCTATTACAACTTAAAATATTATTTCTTCTTATAACTTAAGATAAATATGTTATAGCTTGAGATCTAATTTGGCTTGTTCTCATATACGACATATTATTAAGTAGATACCTGCATACAAAAACAGTCACGAAAGAGCCCTATGTTCCACGGCGGCTAGTTTTATAGACAGTTTTAGAAGGCAAGTTAATTATAATATTTCGCATAATACAATATGAGAACAAGCCAAGTCAGATCTCAAGCTATAACATATTTATCTTAAGTTATAAGAAGAAATAATATTTTAAGTTGTAATAGAATATTTTATGTTATAAATATATTTCAGGACTAACCATTGAACTTGGCACCAATTTAGATCTCCCTTCTTTTGTCTTTGAAGTCAACAAACAACTAACGCATAGGTACCTACATAATACATATATCGTAATATTGAACTTGGCTCTAATTTCACATTTATGTTTTTGATAGGATATATTTCAACTGAAAGCCACTCTTTCTGAAACATCAGAAAACTTCAACGAAGCGTACTTTCCGTAAAATCAAGAGATGCAACCCCAGTATTTATACCGCAAACTTAATTCCACCCCCGACGCGATCGCAAAGAAAACTTACCTTTAAATTAATATTTCTTTCATTAAAATCTTGTAATATTTCCCTTGCTGCATGCATAAGTAATGCCATGAATAAGTAACGTGCAAAAATTTCGTACCTCCCTGATTGAACCGAGATATTGTTTCAGTTCTTTGTTTGTGTTTGATTTTGTTTAATTGTAATCGTTTGGACAAATGTTTGCGCCGTCGAGGGTCATCGAGTGACGAAAGTCGTGGATTCAATCAAATATTCCCTCCGCTTTACCTTCAATTTGCATGCCAACCCTAATCTCTGTAGCTACTGTTTATTTCCTCGGGTATTTTTCATTTACCCGAAAATTATATTCAAAAATATACCAAAGGGTTTCAAGACATCGATCAAGTGAGGGTTACTGATTGACTGAAGGTAGTATAGCCACGTTTTCTCGGGAAAATTGATTAACCGGTTTTCTTCAAGTAAGTAGGTGTAGTAATTTAACTACATGCAAAAAAATCTAAATATCTTCTTAAATATGTTAATAGAATACATGACTGATTGACTGACTTATTACCGCACAACTTGAACCGCTGAAAGGATTGGGTTTAAATTTGCAATCAAGATCTATGACTTAGACCTCCGTTAAGAACGAAGTGTTAGAAAAAAATAATGCCTACACAATTTGGCTTACTAAGGGTGTCACATTCTTTCTCAGCAGAGTTTAGTCCAGTAGTTTGTGTACATCATTTTCAAGTGCCAGAAACTGAGTTTTCCTCATTTTCCTTGGTGGAGTGTTGGTGGAGTGTTGGTGTAGTGCTCAAAGCGTGCATACATTTGCTGGAGTGTGTCGCACACGCCACCTTTGTACCCTCGAGAGGTTCCGACGGAGGCAGCTCACAATTATGCTACGTGCCTGTAACAGAGCTTTTTTTATTAGGTGATCATTTTAATTTTTTTCTTCATTTTTTTTTTTGTAAAAGTACTAAAATGGCGATATTTAGTAAATTTCATAATGATGTCTGTGAATAGTTAGTACAAGACGAAAAATCCTAATTAACTTAAGTAACTAAATAAAAAAAGTAAAAAAATGTTTTTAAGTTAAACGGTTTTATTTTAAACATGTACTAAAAGCTAAAAAATAAAATCGTGAGGCACGTCAAATATCTACAATTGTCAGAGAAAATGTTCATTAGAGATTTAGATATTTGACGTGCCTCACGATTTTATTTTTTAGCTTTTAGTACATGTTTAAAATAAAACCGTTTAACTTAAAAACATTTTTTTACTTTTTTTATTTTAAGGCTTTTTAGTACAATGTATTCTACTTGTCAAGCCCTTTCATTTGATACCCATATTGATGAAATTGAAAAAAAAAAAGGTTATCCGCCATTTTGTAGCGGCGGCCATCTTGGATTTTAATTTTGTATAGTGCACTGTATTCTACTTATCAAGCCCTTTCATTTGATACCCATATTGATATGATTAAAAAAAAATACGTTGTCCGCCATTTTGTAGCGGCGGCCATCTTGGATTTACAATAATATTGAATATACATAATTATATTGTCACCAGAACCAAAGGCGTATACCAAATTTCAGATCAATCGGTTGACAGGAAGAGGGTGAAATTTCAATTACTAAATTTGACCCAAGAAAAAAGAAAAATGAAAAAAGAATAAAAAAAAAAAAACAAACAGAGTAAGCTAAATAAAACCGTTTAATAAAAAGACAGGAAAGCTCTGCAATTTATCGCAATATTTTTGCCGATTACTCTTAAGATGTCGCATCTTTGCACTAACCTTAATAATGTTTTAAAATTCTACACTAGGTTATAATAAAAGTCATTACGAGTTACCTCGAAATATACCTAAAACAATGTAAAATAGAAATTTTAGTATGTTGTTTCAGTGACCGTTAATCCTTCTTCATTTTATTTACCAATTAGTTTTGTTACTGGCTGCAAACACACCATTCAATAAAAAATAAACACTCTTAGAAAGTCGTTTTAAATTCAGAAGGCATTCTAAACGAATTCAGAACTTTTTGCTGCAGATTAAAATCAGAACATCGCTCGCGATTCTTGCAAGGACGCGTCGAACTTGATTGAAAGCTGTTCGGATTTGGAATGGTAAAAAGTAAAATGTCTGTCGCATTTCGGCCAGCATTCTTTGTAAATAAGGTTACGAACCACAGAGTATCCTGCCTTCTATGGCAGATTAGTGATGGGGAGGAATTATTGAGTGCTTGGGAAGATATCTTTAGTTTTTTAATTTTGAAAATGTTCATTGTTATTATCTTTGTGTGTAGTAGGTACTTATTTTCTTGAACCGGCGCTCTACTTCACGTGCAATGCCAAATGACGTTTTGTATTATTTGAGAGTTGATACTTTTCGCTAATAATCAAAGTGAGCCTAGCTTATTAAATTATCTCCGAGTAGCGCGAGGTAGGTGATGTCATATTAAAAAAATATATTTGTTTTTGTATTTGGTTAGCTATGGATAATATTTCCGCCTAAATATTTAACAAATTTATTTTCTGAAATTAAGTTTTAAGAATTTCTAAGAACCTGAATAAACTCGAACTTTCTCCGAGTGAAACTGCAGGGCACAAAAGAAACTCCAAAAATGCCTTCACCCCATCTCTATGTGAGACTATATAAAAAGCACATAAACGTCGAGGCGTACGAAATTCAACATTTTGGTACTTTTATACTTTAACGGCGTGAGAAAAAAGGGCAGGTGAAAGAGGTTGATATTAAAATGTTTCATGTAAATTGAGGCAGTTTCTGCAGCTATATTTCAGCTCGTCTGTCTGTCTGTACATTTGGTATTCATAGACGGCTTTTAGTTTAATATCGGAGGAGCCTTAACGGGTTACCTTTTCTTTGAGGTTGAACTGGGAAACGGAATATACTTATTTTCAATTCTTTTTTCGAGTATTATGTGATTACTAGCTGAATCCTGCAACTCTTTCTGCGTTTGTTGAAAAATACTTACTAAAAAGGTTAATTGCAAGGCACAATTCACATTGAAAATTTTTAAATCGGTCATATATTTTAAAAGAGGAGGCATAACATTGGGACACAAGATTTTTTTTTGTCGATCAGTACTTATCTAAGTGTAATAAAGTTATTTTGTTCTCTGGTAAGAAATTTCTTAATCTTAAAACCCCACGCACACCTTAACTTTATAGCATTATAAAATAAAACAAATAATGTTATCGATAGAATCGCCAGCATAGCCTGTCAATAAAACATACCCATTTAAGCAAATAAAAGCTAAATAGTATTTTAATCGTATCTACATAAGTTCAAGAAGTCACCATTCTACATAATATTATATTCAAATAAGTATGAACTAAAACTTTAATATTTAAACTTTAAATTTAAGGCCCGTAAAATATTAAAACTTAAAACTTGACTCTGGCCATCCAAGAAAGACTTAAAAGATTTGAAATCATAATGAATGTGCAAAGAAAGCGAAACAAGTTTAAAATGAAAATGAGTTTACAGTAGAGATTAATAGGTGAGGTTTTTATTAAAACTCTGCGGTTAATGAAACACTCCAGGGTTGGCCCTTCGCCCCGTCCGATGCAGGGACGTATTCAATATTCAAAAATTTTAATAATATAAAAATGAATATCATCCAATTTCTAATAAATAGATATACATAAAAGGAAAGAAAGAGATTTATAATGTTAGCTGCTTAGTCCTCCGAGGTTGCCGTTGTTTTAAAAATAGCCCGATTATAGCTGTGACTTGACATCCACTTAGAAAAGATTTCTACACAGGGGCATAGCTACGAATCTAATTACTAATATTTTATAAGTGGTGTAGGCGACGTGGTGTCATTGGCGAGGTATTGTCGGTCAAGTAGGCAAAAAAATCTAATTAAAAATATGGCAGAATTTGGATAAGAATGTGTCCTTATAAAGTTTGCCAATGATTTAGTTCACGGCTTTAGCATTCTTTTATACCTCTATATATTTCCTTTATTTATAGAACTAGCTGACCCGCGCGCACTTCGTTGCGCGTGAGAGTCAATTAATAAAACGAATTCGGTGCTGCTATTTTGACTATGATTGTATTTCCATCCCCGCGACTTTGTAAGCGTAAAATAAGGCATGGCTATAATATTTGCTCCCGCTGTGGATAGCGAAGAATATCGGGCTGGATATTTCTATGCAGTTTTGTTCGCTACCGTAGGAACCAATGCTATGTCCTTTCTCAGAGATCACACTATTTAAGTTTAGCGGTTATTGATTTCCATCACAAATTTTCACGCCTCTCCTCAGGAATTAATACTATTTGTGGTCCTTTCCCGGTAACTCTTTAACTTATCTCTATCATAATTTTTCTAAACTAAATTATAATTATAGGTTACTAATTTCTCACACCATCCTTCCCGCGACTCAAATCAATTCCGTGGTTCCTGAATTTCCATTAAAACTCTGACCCTGAAGGTGGGGGAAGGATCAATACTGAGTCTCCTTAAAAGTTAATTTCTGACATAACAAACTATTCATTAACAGAACCAAAATTCTGAGTACTGGTGAGTTCGCAAAATCTCTTCTTATCGGTCGCCTACGTTACATAAAAAATACGTTGTCCAAATTTTAGCTTAAACGAAGAAGTGGTTACCGATATCCTACACAAACTGCACCCCCTCTTTCCTCCCCTCAAAGGTTGATTTCTGGGATAAAAAGTATCCCATATTTTTTTTAAGTCTCAGTCTACCTTTGTATCAAATTTTAACTCAATAGGGTCCTATTTCCTATACAAACTTTGCCCCCTAACGCTTCAATTCGAAGGTAATTTTTGACATTAAACTTTTTATCTCAACACATCCCCAATAATCTTATTGTGGATTTGTATACAAAAGTTTTTTAGGAATAATAATTCCCGTTCCCGTAAGAATTTCGCAAAATCCCCTCCCCTCTTACGGGTCGTGAAAGTCACATAAAGAACACGCTGTCTAAATTTTAGCGTAAAATATAACTGGTAACTGATTTCCTACTCAAACTTCTACCCCCCTTACTCCCCCGCACCCCTCCCTCTTAAAGTAAATTTCTGTCTAAAATAATATTCAGTGTTCCTAAACAAAACTCAAACCATGATTCCACAAAATTTCACCTGAATTGGTTAAGCGGTTACGGATTTGCATACAAAAGTTTTTCGGGTCTCGTTCCCGGGGGAATTTCGCAAAATACCTTCATATCGGTTGCTTACGTTACCTAAAGAATACGTTGTCCAAATTTCAGCTAAAACAAAGAAGCGGTTAACGATTTCTTACCCAAACTTGCATCCCCCCTTTATCCCGCCTTTGAGGTTGATTTCTGGGATAAAAATTATCCCATATCATTTTGTAGAACTCAGTCTACCTCTCTACCAAATTTCAGCTCAATAGGGCCAGCGGTTCTAAATTTCCCATACAAATTTTGTACCCCCCTTACCCCCTCTTAGAAGTTAAATTTTGTCATAAAAACTATTTAATGTTCCTTAAAACAATCCCAACAATCGTTTTACAAAATTTCAGCTCAATCGGTTCAGCGGTTAAGGATTTGCATACAAAAGTTTTTTAGGAATAATTCCTGTTCCCGCGGAAATTTTGCAAAATCCCTTTATATCGGTCATCTACGTTACATAAAAAATACGCTGTTCAAATTTCAGCGTTAAAAGATGGCCGGTTACTGATTTCCTACTCAAACTTCTACCCCCCCCCCCCCTCTTCCCCCTTCAAGGTTGATTTCTGGAATAAAAAGTATTCCATATCATTTATTTTGATTAAATCTACCGCTGTACCAAATTTCAGCTCAATAGGGTCAGCGGTTCTAAATTTTCCATTCAAACGTTGACCCCACTTTACCCCCCCTTAAAAGTAAATTTCTGACATAAAAACTATTCAATGTTCCTAAATACAATCCAAACAATCGCTTTACTAAATTTCAGCTCAATCGGTTCAGCGGTTACGGATTTCCATACAAACGTTTTTCGGGAATAATTCCCGTTCCGGGAGAATTTTACAAAAATCCCTTTTTATAGGTCGCTTACGTTACCTAAATAATACGCTGTCCAAATTTCAGCTAAAACAATGGAGCGGTTAACGATTTCTTTCACAAACTTGCAACCCCCCTTTCCCCCTTTTAAGGTTGATTTCTGGGATAAAAAGTATCCAATATCTTTTTTTAGGACTCAATCTACCTGTGTACCAAATTTCAGCTCAATAGGGTCAGCGGTTCTAAATTTTCCATACAAACTTCGACCCCCCTTTACCCCCCCTTAAAAGTAAATTTCTGACAAAAAAACTATTTCATGTTTCTAATCACAATCTTAACAATAGTTTTACAAAATTTCAGCTCAATCGGTTCAGCGGTTACGGATTTGCATACAACCTTTTTTCATTAATAATTCCTGTTCCCGAGGGAATTTAGAAAAATCGCTTCTTATTGCACGATGAAGTTTTCCAAAGAATACGCTGTCCAAATTTCAGCTCGATCCGTCCAGCCGTTTGGGCTGTGCGTTGATAGCACGAAAGTGTACGAACGATTTTATATAATAAGATAAGTAAATCTTTAGATTGATATAACTCTTTTATTTAAAAACCGATTTAAATAAAACCAATACTATTTAAAAATTAGAGAAATTTGCAACTTTTTAGCGAAAACTGCATACAATTCGGTTGTGCCGTTTTATCACACATAAGTAATAACCTTTTTACAAATTAAGCCTAATAAAACTACTCTGGTAAATTTTCGTTTATGGCCACATCGATAGATGGCGTATTTTTAGTTTGTCGCACATTTTGCTTTTTGATTTTTTTGAATTGAATTTACTTTATATTCTATTACTTTTACTTCAAAATTTTGATGTAAATTAGGGGCGATGTGTCCGATATAAATGATTATTATTTATTTTATTATTTTATATTACGTTTCCCTAGGAAAAATTGACAAAATGTTTTACGAATTAGATCGCGCAAGCGACTTTTTCGCGTCGTTTTGTTCATATGCGTATTTTCACAGTTCACCTTAGTAAAGGATCACAATGAATGGGGAGAAATTTCCATTCTTATTATATGTATGGATATGGATATGGATATGGATATGGATTGTGAATAGTGAGAAATTGTGAATCTATCTTTACCTCTATTATTAAAAGATATCACAAAGAAATTATTCGTGTTTCATAGTAAAAATTACCCAAATTACCATGTTATATTCTGTCCATATTAAAAAAATATAATGTTGAAATCCTCCCCTGGCTCGCTAAGCCTCCGCGGGTCGGTGTTTGTTTTGATTGTATTAATTAAAACTGGTATCCCCAAAGTTTTATTAAGATTAACACCTCCACTTTTCTTTCATTAAGAGGTCGCTCCATATTCATGTACTGAGTTTTACGCCAGCGTGGGTTTGTTATGCGATCTTACCTTGATAGACTAGGAGCTTGTGCTTTGGTTGATTAACTTATTTCACATAGTAAATAATGCTATTAGCAGCTGAGAGGTTTTCAATTGTCATCGTGAATAGGATATCTTTTAACATGCTACCATATTTAAATAAATAATAAATATTTTTTTTTATCTGTGGTCGTTAGTCTATGAAAAGATTCCAATTTGTAATGACGGGTTAGTAGTTACGTAATATATTGTTGTTAAATAAAATTATAAATGCCTTCATGGCATTTAATAGTACCATTAAATTTGCTAGTGAAATGTCTAACATTTTCGTGGCACCCCATACTTACAGGTAAACACACATGTTATGATTTCATATTCTTAACACAGCACACCACCGCTTTATATGTTCTCAATTTTTCCTTCCAACCAGGTTGTCTGTTGCTCTATGCGATAAGACCGCCATTTGTTTACCTCTAAATTTTAAGCTTGTTTTGTAGTTATAACTATTGTACTGCACTTGGTGTGTTTTTGGCTTTAAACTGTTATTCTATTCGTTTCTTTTCTATTCTACTGCATAATGACAATTTTAAACCATTTATTGAATGTGAAATGGACACCGTCTCCCAGCCTATTATTTTCAGACATTTTTCCATACTTTTTGAAAAGGTTTCAAGGCAAGTGCACTTCATTTTTTATTTTATCTCGTGTTTCGTGTGACATCATTAATCATATGAGATTTTCGGCACTTTGAGATGAAGCGTCGCCGCTCGCGACGGCCGCCCGGATCGGATTTACATGTAAAATGCATATATTCTAAGCTTTTTTGAGAAATTTTGTTGCCTGATGTATCGCCGGGGACATTTAAAAAAATATTTGTGAAAAATGATAGACTAATAATTAAAAAAAAAGCTTTTCGGTATGTCCCTTTGTTAAGAAAAAAATACCAACACAGTAAATGTATTACTTAATAAAAATTTAAGGCTACTAAAACTAGTATATTTTTTAAATTTTTGTTTGTTGATATTAGAGGTGTAACTACTAGAAATTCACCTTGTCGACCGAGCGAAGCGAGGTCTTAGAGTCGAAAGCCGCGAAAAGCCTGCGTTTTGACCAGTTTAACGGTTGACCTCTGGTGCTTAAGTTTGATCGACATTTACTCGAAAACGGTTAATCCAAATTAAATGAAACTTTGCACACCAGTTAAGTAGGTTAATCGAATAATTATAATGAAAAAAAAATAGCCAAATAGGCTTCAGGGTTGCAGAGATATAAGTGACTTAAAGTCTTTACGATAGGTCTGACGATAATTTCAAATTTGGTGCGCTGATATTTTTTTTTCTAAGCTATAAACATTTTTTATTACCTACATAAATATACATATTATCAAAAGTGTATGTTTGTATGTATGTTTGTTACGCGATTACTTGAAAACCGATGATCCAATCTTAATGAAACTTTGCAAACGCGTAGTACATATCCATAGAATTTTTAAGTTTGAACATGAGCCAAATCGGTCGAAGGGTTCTAGAGTTATAGAGATTCCTTGATTACCACGTTACCGAAGATCCAATCTTGACGGAACTTTGCGAACGGGTAGTACAAACTAAAAGAATTCTCATGTTCAAAAATGAGCCAAATCGGCTCAAGGGTTGTGGAGTTTCAGAGATTACTAATATACATTTTTTTTGCAATTGCATAAAAACTGTCTTACTCAAAATAAGAATCTAAATGACCGTGCAAGATCGGTGTTCATAGTATTTATTAAAATACATCAAGTTGGATATAACATCGATCCTATTTGTAGTAGTGGCAGTAGGTAATTGCTACAGAATTTTAAAGTTCCCATAATAAAAGCTATAAAAAGTCCTAGAATTCGAGAGTTTGATTTTAATTTGGCTTATTATTTGTTCTAAATTTTTAGTACTTTTCATGATATAATAATTAATACCAAAATGATTAGTAAAATACCTAATACATTTAATCAAAATATTATTAGAAGGTCACAGATTAGATCAAAATAACAACAAAAACGTTAGAATTTGTTATAATACTCGTATATAAATAAGTAAGTAAATAGTCGTAAAATCACGATATTGGTTTTTCGGGTGACGGGGTAAATTATGATGAGTGATATAAATCTTATGGTTGCATTCTTCTCATTTGGAAAAAATATTATAAACCATTCGATTTTTTTTCAAACAGTTGTATAAGGATTTTGGTGCGAGCCCCAGCCACATAATTTCATCTTGGGCATATTTGCTTTTTCGCTGGCGGTAAGGTATTATATTATTATTATTTGTGTAGCCTATCTACAAAACTTTTTAAAACTTAGAATAGTTTGTGCCCGCACATTCAAAAATAAAGGTGCACGAGCACACCGGAGTGCATCGCGGGCTCTCTCCAAAAAAGTCAACAAAAAGTTGAGATCACTACGTACGCGCCCATCCAAATACGTACGCGCATAACATTGCTATACTTCGATGATTACGTACACTTTAAATTGAGCCATTTTTAAATGAATTAATTACAAATGTATAGTGTTCAGATTTTTTCCCGAATTTAAAATATATTATGTACTTAAAGTCTGGCAAATTTCATAAACATAGGGTAACGGCAAGTTCTCTATGAATATTGATCATAGATCAGAGGGTCAAAAAAATTTACGTTTTTGCAAGCGGCCATAGATCTGCGTTTATGGTAAAAATATACAATTCTACGGGATCTAGAGTAAATGGGTCTTGGCAGACAGACGACGACCAAGTGATCCTATTGAGGTTTCGTTTTTCCTTGAGAGGTTCGAAACTCTAAAAAGGATTATATTCTAAAAATCTGGGTACGTATAATTTAAGTTTTAATTTCTCTGAATTTTGGTATTTTGAATTTCAATATTAATGTTAAAGTTCTTGTATTAGGATATTTAGTCGAACCCTAAAGTCTACGGTTTACACGGAAATTGGGCCGCGAGGTCCCAGTTCGAGGCGAACTACTAGTAATATTTTTAGTACAGTATTATAATTTATATTTAAATAACGTCATATTAGTGGATGTTATGATTAAAACGAAGTATATTTCTTGTCGTCATAGCCTGTACGCGTCTAACGAACTCAATTGTTCTGATTTCAATTGAATGGAGTGATAAACTTATGTACACATGACAAACGTTAAACACATTCTTATATTAAAATCTTTTTGAAAGAAATCATATTTATCTCAAAATAGTGATATTTATTGAGATTATTTTTTGATCGACTTCAAAATCAGGAGGAGGAAGTTTGATTTACATTCCAGGCACTGCCACTAAAATTTCATTGAAAGTGTTTAAATTGTTTCAAGTTATTGTAAGCCAGTTTGAAGTCGGTATAATATTTATTTAAAAACACTTGTATTAAACAACAAAAACATATTATTCGTAAATCAAGTATTCGATCTCCATACATAAATTTACGAGGTTCTGAAAATGAAGACGTAGGCTGTTATTGTAGGCTCTATTGCCTATAAAACTTTATTATATATTTTGTATCCAATTAAATTGAATACTGAAGGTAAACGCTTTGAGTAGGGATGTGGTTAGATATAATGTGATCCGCTATTTTAACGTAGGAGCATTTCATGGAGTCAAAACACTTAAGATTTTCTCTTGTTGTTTTGGTATATAAACCTAGATTGGTTAAAATTAAACCATATTATTTTTAACGATTCGTGCGAATAGCCAAATTCTCAAACAAACATCAAAATAATTCGTTCACACGTTCTTTTTGGGATGCGAATTTGACGAAAGCCTGTATTTTTACGCAAACTAGAGCATTGAAAAAAATACGGACTTTCAAAACCCTTTTAAACACAATAATAATTATGAGCTTCGTATTTTTATCGATTTTACTCGTATATATTTCAAATCGATCGTGATTTGAAATACATATATACGAGTAAATGGCCTCCAATCATTAAAGCATTTTCTTTTTTTTTTTTTCTGCATTTTCTTCAAAGTTACAAAGACGGCGATTGCCATTCTTGCAAAAGTAGAGAACTATATTGATTTTTTTCTTTTTCGACGTAAAGATTCTATTTGTATCGATATTTCTATAACCATCCCTACATCTTGCGTTATGTTAATACATTGAATACTTTCCGCGTGCGTTCGCTAAATTATCGCTTATTTTATTCAGCCGAGTGTGAATTCGATTACTATATGGACCGTGAGTAAAGGATCAATCGGTATACAACCTTGTCTCAATAAACAATCATCAATTCACTCCCTTTTAAAAAGAGAACAGGATAAAGCTTACAGTGACATGGTTCCAAGTAGTTTTTATATTTTGGCAACGATCTGGACATTGGCTATTGAATTATGGATATCTAGTTTGGGTAAAGGATATTGGCCATGGGAATTTAGAATAGTGTTTAGAGAGCGATAAAAAAACAATGTGTTGAACCTATTCGATACATATTTGGTTTATATTTGAGGGAATTCGGATGCGAAGGATATTCAATTAGTTAAAAGGCTGGTATACTATGTCGTTATTTTCAGTAGATATTTGCTTAGTAGGCATTATATAAAATGCATTTTATACGGAACTAGCCATTAAAAAATTGTAAAAATTTTATAGATACTTTTACTCACTAGATTACTTTATAATACTCGTAGATACTTATAAAAAAGATGCAATTAGATAATGTTTTCAGTGTTTCATGTATTGTTAAGAGATCTGGTAACAATAATGTAGCTTTTGGCTACCAATTATTGTATTTTTCAAGCTATATTATTATTATGTAATATTTTGGAATACCCAGATATTTGGTTCGTGAATCACTTCTTAGTAACGATATCGAGTGAATTTTTATGTCGTCCTCTCACTCTCCGCATTTGGAATAAGATTTCTCGAACAGGAGAAATGATGGCACATTCCTCATTAAGTTACAGTTAAGCCCCCGATCAGCAAACCAAAACAAAGATAAACATCTAGAGGACCACTCTTCAAACCTTTATTTTTACAGTCCCTGACAAAAAGGGCACACTTAAGGCCGAGCACATCGACCATAGAGGACTCGACCGTAGAATACGTTTTACTTGAGGTATGCTGTCGCCGACGATATGCATTGACGCTGCATAACTCATATCAAATATGTCTTTGAACCAAAGAGTTTCTACTTCAAACTCACCGTCTTTGTATATATATATTTGAACCAAAAAGTTTCTACTTTGAACAAGCCTATCAAAATTTGCCAACCGTCTTCCACACCTTGCCATTTTGTGTCGATTTTCATACAAGAACACGAAGCGGGGTCTGTTTTGGTTCTCTTGTCTATGACATCGACCAAACCAAACGGAATATCACTCAATGGTATATTTTCGAGGCTTTCTGCGAGCGTTTCGTTTTTATCCTACTTGACTCTTAATGTGCTGAATTCATACATGAACAATCGGGTTCTGGAGTGTTGTGGGGTGAGGCGGGGAGGGGCGTATTTTCTTTTACAACGTTTGGATCTTGTGGGGGTGGTCGCAAGTCGCATCTTAAGGCGCGGTCAGCTTGCGTTCCGTGGTTTTGTTGATTTTACACTTTCGAGGTTGAGATCAAATTTTTCAATTATGCAAGAAAAAAAATCGTTGTGGATCAAATTACAAAATAATGCCTCTTAAAAGACGTAAAAGTTTAGCTCAAGTCTTTTAAAAAAATATATACTATTAATTTAATTAAAATGAAAAGGCACTTTTGTAGAAAAGGTACCTACATCAAAGCAACATTTGAATCACATAAATTCTCTATTCTCTAAAAAAATAAAAATATCAAACGTAAATACTAGTACCTAGATAAAATTAAAAATTGAACTGTTACATTTACAATTTTACGTTTTAAGTTTGCAAAAGATTTAAAAGGTAATATTTTATCAAAGAACTCCGGTTAGCTCTATACTAGTTATATACTATCCTAAAAGTTGCCTCAAGCTTGGAACAGAAACGAGTGGGGTGTTGCCGGGGTCCTGAACAATCGGGGTTAGCGCCCACTCTCTTATGTACTTATGTACCCACTTTATATTATGTACGACGTATTATCTCTATGTGCTCGTGCTGTTTTGTTGTGTATACTTTATTTGAGGTATGAGTTGTGACGTAAATTGTACACATTTTGATTCTAGTTTTTCTCGTGAACACGATACATGCAACTGTATCGAAACATCGAGGTTGGTTTTATAATGTTTTTAAAAACAAACATAATATTATTACGCGATTAGTCCCGATTAATTAAATTAACATGAGATCAGATCGCGGAAGTTTAAAGTGTTATTTTGATTCTATTAAACTTATTTGTAGGGTTTTCTATTTATACTATACCTCTAGAACTTTGTCTACAATTTTAAGTGTTTGTTTTATATTTTATTTGAGGGATAAAGTTGTGACGTAAATTGTACACGTTTAGATTTTATTAAACTTATTTGTAGGTTTTAGTTTCACACACCACAGCCATAAAATTATCAGTTTTAAAGACTTTATTATCTAGATTCAGCTTAGAAATTCTACAAGGTTATATGAAATACCTACCAACGGTTTCCTTAAGTCAAGTAAACAGATTTTGTTATTGATTCCTGTTCATTCGAAAGCCTCCTTAGATTTATAAAGACACCAGGTTACCTGGATGCAATTGGCTTAAAACAGTGTTACAAAGAGGACCTATCACTATGAAAGAGCACACATATTTTTTGTCTAGACTCAGAAGAGGACTGATGTCATTTTGCGGGCAAAATAAGCTAATAAAGTTAGAAATATAATAACTAAAACAAATATCGTAAAAAAAATCCCGTATCGTAATTGTCCGAAACCGTGGTCGAGATATTCTCGACAATATTAGTTGTGGGTTGTGCCGTTTTTGTTGTTTTAGTTTATGGAGAACACTGGCGATAGTTTTAAAAATCGTATAAAAATATAATATGTAGGGACTAGATTTCAAGGTTTAATCAGAACATTGTCAACACAGGCAAACACAGTATGGTGGTAGTGTTGATATTAAAATGAATACCTATTTTGTTACTAATAAAAATCTAATTTTGATTTGAATTACACTTTGACTTGAATTAAATAAGTTGGTAACTACCGTGCTAATTAAATAACTAGTTAACTAATAAAATCACGAATAAACTCCGACATACTCGTAATCTTAATTCATCAAACCGCGATCCAATCCACTCACCATCAGAAATCAGAGCCGCGGCGATAAAAGTGTTCCACTCGAGTTGACTCAATAAAATTAATTAGAGGGGGTCTGTGGCCAATATCACAGAGTGAGGACACAGCGGGTATGGTGTGTGGTGTGTGGTGGCTTTAGTGGGTGGACACTTAGTTAGAGGTGCTTCGTATGTGGACGACCTTTCTGTTGCTGTGATGAGGAAGGTGGTATGTTATTTTACTTTGTGATGAACTCGACTTTTTAAAATGTCATATAGGTTAGCCTTGACCACGATCTTGTCTGATTTTAAGCGATGATGTGGTCGCATGAAGTCGTATTCATCTGAAAAGAAATAAAAAATATATATAAAAAAAGGTTAGGCATTTAAAGGACCTATACGAAAACCATTGAAAAATTGGTGTCTGTTTCGACATCATTATTGGCTTTTCATATCTATAAAAAGTGTTGTTAGTTTAAGGCACTTATCAAAATAGCTAGTAAGGCAGATACGGGCGTGGCAACGTTGCAAAGTGTAAAGTTGCGAACGGTTTAAAACTAAGAAAAATTATTAGTTTAGATTAAAATATCACGGGCTATGATAACCACCAATACACATAAAGCATATTCTCACATACTAAGTTATTATTTAATGTCCAAAGGTTTTTAACCAAAACTTAAGATATAATAGAATTTTGTGTAAAAATTGCAGGCGTTTCACATTTAAATATAAAGTAAAATTTGTCTATGCCCCATTCCAAGCAACATCAGCAGATCAAAAACCCAGCTTTCTCAGCGAAGGATCTAAAGCATGAATAGTCATGAAAAACCGCGGCGTTTCATTAACAACATCGTCGCTTCAGCTGCGGTTTACTCCACGTCCTCTTTCCTCTTTTACTCGGTTTATACTCCACCGGTTGAGGTTCAACTAGCTCTTGCTTGGGTTTGGCTCATCCATTTTATGCGACGCCGAGGCTCTTTAGGGCGAATAAAATCAGTGGTTTGCTGACTGGGTCTTACGATAACTATTTCAGGGTTTTCTGAGGTCGTAGGTAAAAAAAACCTTAAGTTAATTAAACCTTAAGTTACCTTTAGCTATTAAAACTTTAAGTTTAAATTCCAGCAGTGCTAGACCCACGTCAGAATCTTCACTATGTTGGCTAGACTGTTAGTCTTGCGGGAGTGATAAGTTAAAGTGTGATTAAAAATGTTTGGTTTTAGCAGTTTCTTAATATCATTTCATAACGTAAATCATTAAAATCATTTCATTTCATAAGGCGCAGCGACTCACCTGGCCACTGACTTAACAAAAAAAAAGTTATTCTTTCCTGGCTTATGATGTAACTTTAGCCTAGACTCTGCTTGTAGCTGCTTTAGATGTTTCACAAGTTTTCTGAAAAATATAATAGAGAAATTCTTTATTATAAAAATTCCAGAATAACGACTTGTTTCCCATTTTTCCTAATATTTTTTTGGCTCAGGATTTTTAGTATTCGCTGATATAGACTAAAAGTTCAGAATATAATTCCTACCTCATTACAAACACAAGTAAATCAGTCGAGTCTGTCAGTCTGTCAGTGCCAGTAGCGAACTAAGTCAAACTATGAGCAAGTGTGACTAAACACCTAACGGAGGGTAGAAGCAAAAACTCGGGCCCTTCTCATTAGCATAGTCTGTCACAACTTCGGTGGATGTAGGAAGATATATATTTTTAGATGACGTTGGCTGTACAATAAAAAAAATTAGGATTTTTAGTATGGTGAAAAATCGAGCAAGCTTAGGCAATTCATATAATAATTGATGGTTTCTTATGTACGTTATACACTTTATTTAAGTGAAAATTATAAAAACTTGGATACTCGTACCAAGGATACCCCGGATGACGGATGCCAGTACCTCGCGTAGATTTTTATGATGACAATAATTGAAAAAAAAATCTTTTTTCAAAATTGACATGAATGTCTATGTATCCTCTGAAATACGATCGTGCTGTTTTTTCATCTGATTTCAAATTTATCAACATATAACCGTATTATCTTGAACTATAAAACATTTGCTTTCTATTTTAAATCCTAGAGGTATATAAATTTCCAGCATAGTTTTCCAAAGGCAGCATCTTAGGGCACTCAAGTGGGCCCCACTAAAAACACCCCTGCTCCGGACACCCACTTGTCATAAAGTTACTGAGATAAATCGTGCGACATCTTCGCCCTGCTAGTTATTGCCCCTAGGTTTAACATTTGAAAGATGTGGCATATCAAGTTCATTTGGTTTGAAAAAACCTGAAGAAAGAGGATGTGCGACGGCGGGCTGATTTCAGTCAAAGCTTTTCTCATTTTCTTTTTTTGGATGTCTCCAAAAAGTTGAAAAGGTGCTCTAATTTTTTTTGTGTTATGATACCTTTTATTACGAAATTCATGTTTTTTTTTTATTTCTTGCATTTATTTCTGCAAAGTAAAGCCAATAGTAAATTAGATATATCGTATTTATAATCAAAATACAATACATTACTTAATTTATTAGCATGCAGTAACTACAAGATAAGGATGTCACTGCGAAAATGTTAAATTTGGACGGAAAGGAAGTTATCATAGACGATCTAAGTGAATACCCAACTACGTTACTGAAAGTTATATCATACTTTTCCCTGTTATTAGCCCTTATGTACACTCCTCTAATACACAAGCAATTTTCACCTCTATTACAAAGTAAAGTAAGGTTGAACATTTTTCCGGTTTATGTAAAGATGGCAAGGAAACTGTAGCCAGTAGGTATATTATGTAATGTGGTTATGACAAACGGTCCTTAATTATGTTTATGGCTGGAATAATGTTTTAGTTAATGTGGTTACTTGTAGGTTATTGTTTGGGTTCAATTGAGTCTTTAAATATAAAAAAATAATAAACTTTCAGCAAGTTTTTATGGCCAATGTCGTTTTGACTGATGATTTTTGACCAATGTACATCGTACAGTTTTTAGCATCAATTGGCTTGATATTAGGCATTAGGTTTTTATAAAAATATAGACATTCGTTACAAATATATTGTTTAAGTTAGTACTATACATGAATAATTAAGTAGGTATTTGAAAGTATTTTTTCGTGATTTATCTCAAAATCCAGGTTTAGTCACCTTCGGCCGCATCGTCACCGTAAATAAAATAGCTACGTTATTAATTTGCACATATTCTTTCAGAAAATAAATTGAATGAACGTAAAACCTTCGTCCATCAAGCCTATATCATCCATCTTGTGCTTTACCGTCATTTAGTTCGGCCGCTCGCCGCTAGATGGCGCGGATCTCATTCATTATGCATACTGATGACCCGCGCGTAATGAGAGAACCCTCTTTATTCTAGCTGCATAAAGTATAAAAAAATACTAGAAGATGTTTTATAAACAGACATGAAGTAACCATAGTAAGCCTATTGGCTTGGGTCTGCAAATTTTTAGAATTTAGCTACACTCTGGTAGGAGGGCACTGTAGCTAGTGTAATTACTGGGCTAAAGAGTGTTAACATCTTATGACTCTTGAGTAAAAAGCGTTGGTACAGTGCTCCTAAAATTTCACATTATTGTGAAATCCTAAAAAGCACTGTACTGATTATGTGCAGCGTTATCTCTTATCACCAAGAGAGCGTTTTGCTCGTCTTCTTACTTCGTTGTATAAAAGGACACACTTCATAGGTGGTTTTGTTTAGATTTTATCAATATTCGTCAAGCGGTTTTCAAAATATGAGTATAACCTCGCAAAACTTATCGTGCTCGTACTCGTGCCTAAGCAAAGCTTATTGAGAATTTTTTTTTCGTGAGCTCAGTCCAGTAGTTTATCATACAGGTAACAGTATATTTCTTGCTTGAATTTTGGCAACAGTAAAAGAGATTACGCAGGATGGCTTGATAAAACGCTGCGAAGATGCTCCGCGGTAATTAAGAGGTTGGTTTTTATGGTGCGCCGATTCATTTGCATTCTTAGATTTTGGGTGTACTGAGGAGGTTTTTGGGGTAATTTGGGAGTAGGAAGCTCGTGGCAATTTATTGGGACAATAAAAATTGCAGTTTGCATTTTGATTATAATATTGTTTACAGTTTTTTGGACAGAAAACCCTTCATGATCAATGTCAGTCATGCAGTTCCATTCCTTCATGATCAATGTCAGTCCGCTCGGCATCAGTCTCCTTCCTCTAGTGTCATTTATCACTGTTCTGGGCCCAATCCATTTTTCCTGTGATCATTATGATGACTTAAAATTGATAAAGAATGTTTCAGCCAAATTGGCCAAATTTTAAGAGCCTAAGGGTTCTCTGTGCGAGCGATTTTACTTGTGCTGGGGTTTTGGATACCTGTATATCCTTTCAGTTTCATTGTCTCTAGTATAATGTGAAAACACGTCCATACTTTCTCTTATATATTTTAGTTAAACAGTAGCTTAAAGGTAACAATAACATATGTAGCTTTCAAGCGAACTTTTCACTAAAAATAAAGCAATTGAAATCTTCAAAGAGCAATACAAACACATCTTTTGACCGTCCAGCCGTTCAGTAAATATTGTTTATTTATTTACACCCTGTCTCTCCCCTGTCCCCTGTCTCTTGTCTCTTATCCCTCTAAAACAAGATACATCGTTTATCAAAGGCGTTAACGGATGATTTGCGACACATTTACATTTTTATAAAGATTTCCAGCGGACGTTTGAAAATACAAAGCGTATTAATGTTTCTTTTTAAACTTCAGAACATTACTTGTTTATTTTTGTTTTTAATATTATTTTAAAGTCTGTTTTACCGATGACATGTATTTGAAGAATTATTAAATAAGCCAAGGTACTTATCTTCTATATAAAAAAAATTACATTGACGTAATATTTTGATGAAATTTCCGTTCAAAAATATTCTAAAAGCCCAAATCTCTGACTAAGCCATTTAAAGTCGACTTCATCGTCACACATTGTACAGCTACAATTTGATCAAATATTTTTTTGATAAAATAGGTAGCCTATTTTTGATGCACAATATAAAAAAGTTAAAACGAAATTAAGATGTATGATAGATTGATTAAATAAATACTTGCCATAAATGTTTTTATTAATTTTTGTTTAGTTTTTATTTTTTAAAGTATTATATCCGTTACACTAACCACCATAACACAAGCATCAAGTTGCTTAGCTTGTGGTTAGGTGGCGCTGTGTGAAATTTCCTGAAATATTTATTTTATTTTTATCAAACTCAAATACTTTATAAATAAAAAATATAGATAGATAGATAACTCTTTATTGGAACACAGAAAATATACAGAAATAAACTTAAAAATAAAACACAATATTATAATCTATGTGTTACAATTGGCGGTCTTATCGCTAAAAGCGATCTCTTCCAGACAACCGTGCAGGGAGAGGAGAATATTGCTATTCACATGGGTTTGTGGTGTGATAAAATAATAATTATACAGTATATTACAAAGACAGTGTTTAAATACTTATCATATATTATAAACATAATAATATAATATACAATAATAATATACATACTTATAATAATAATATAATATACATACACATAATACCTTATATACATAATATTATATGAGCTTAATAGTCATGTAGGTATTAATAACAGAAAAACAACGTAGATTGGAGTACAGAAATGAAATTATTATGAGATAGATGAATACTTAAGTGAAGAAAACAGCTGAAGTTATAACGATAGATAATAAGCTAGAACACGGGACTTGAATATATTTAAAGTAGGAGCGCTTCTAATTTCTACAGGTAAGGCATTCCATAGCCGGATGGCCTTAACTGTAAAAGACTTATTATAGAAAGAAGTCTTGTGTTCCGGAAAAATTAGCACCCGGTTCAATGACGACCTCAGAGAAAAGGAGTGAGAAGCTTGAAGAAAATGAAAACGCTCTTGAAGATAGCGTGGAGAAACAGGGTTGAACAGAATATTATACAGAAAATATAGATAATGAGCATCCCGGCGACGACGTATAGGAAGCCACTTGAGTTTGGAACGAAATTCGGAAACATGGTCATATTTGCAAAGGCCAAATATGAACCTTATGCATACGTTTTGGAGTCTCTCAAGTTTATTTAGCTGGTCCTCAGTAATATCAGGGTAGCTGGCGTCAGCATAATCAAGAATAGGAAGCATTAGAGATTGCACGAGCGCAATTTTAGTAGCAGTAGGCAAGAAGTTGCGTAATCTACGCAATGAGCCTGCAGTGGCAAACATTTTGCGGCTAGTAGCAGTGAGTTGCGGTTTCCATGACAATGTACGATCAATGGTGATACCTAGGTTTTTGACACTGTCACTGAACGGTATAGCAATCCCATCAAGTGTTATTTGTTCCATCAAGTGTTAATATATAATGTTTTATTTCAATAAACACAGGAAATCAATTACACAAAGTAGGTATAAACTCTGACCATAAACAAGCCATGAGTCGTACAACAATAGAGTCAATAGTTGATAAATTACGGACCGCCGCCGCCGGTGTCCAATCCATCTTATTTCCAAATTAGAGAAAACCACTACTACCGGGAGGGGAGATAAGCGATATTTTACTTACGAAACATTGAAATAATGCCAGATCTCAAGATCTTAAGATATAATTACATTGTGACACTCTTGGTGTAACACTGTAGACCCAGACATTAAATTTATGTGTCAAGGACTGAAGTAGTAGTCTTAAGACTATTATGCTACTTGCTTGGATGATATCATTTTCAGTCCTTGACACATAAATTTAATGTCTGGGTCTACAGTGTTACACCAAGAGTGTCACAATGTATTGGCACCAACGAACGAATACCCCGTCCTGTAATCCCGTACCAACTATTACTAGGTACTTTTTTTTTAAGAACTGTTTGTACCTATTTGGAATATATGTATACTGTGGGTGTCCTAATCGATACAACTTAGAAATCTTCAAATATAATATCATCATCAGGATACGTGTACCTATACGTCGTACGTGTACGTGTACGTGGTACGTACCTGGTACCTACAGGTGTAGGTTTTTCAAAATTTTAGTATTTTAAATTATTTCTTTTTTATTACAATTGGTATTTTAAATTTCAGAATTTAATGCAGTTTTTTCCAAAGTACTCTATGACAATAATTACCGTTATATTCACTGGTGATACATTCAAGCAGCATCACCCAAACTATCAGGGGAAGGAAATCATAGAACAGTGCCTTATTGATATGCACCCTGGACCGGTCAGAGAAACACACAGAAACACTGGCGAATTTATAGCTCCTCTATGCTTTAGTGTTATTGCCCTTTATTTTATCAATGCTCTTTATTGATAACTCGCTGGGGAGATACATAGTTTGTTTTTATTTGCCTTTCCAGAGAAGTGGGGCAGTTTTAGTGCTACTCTGTTAAGTGAAAGATGTGATAGTTTTTTTTATGAAATATTCATATTATTATTTTGTATGGCCAGTATGATTATTGTTTTCGCCACTTATCAGTTTTATTAAATTTTGCACTTCCATATTACTCGGTGGAGTATTTTTATACGTTTTAATTCTAACAGGGGATGAGTTTTATTAGTAAATCTGAGTGTCCATTTCCTAATATTTTGATTTCTTATCAGTTGAACGTTTAATCACAAAAAAGAAAATCTTAAAACTATCGCGAGTGTTCTCCATAACTAAAACAACAGAAAAGGGCACAACTCACGTCTAATATGAGTTCTGCAGGCGTGAACTCCTGATGAAGGACATCGTAATTGTCCGAAACCGTGGTCGAGATATTCTCAACAATATTAGACGTGAGTTGTGCCGTTTTTTGTTGTTTTAGTTATGTATTATAAGATAAGATAAGAATACTCTTTATTGGAACCAAAACAATACAATTTGGCTTAAAAACTAGTATTTAAAACTAAATAAAAATTTGGTACACAAATTTGGTACGGTTAAAAATAGTAAATTTAAGGTCAGGTGTAAGTTACTTGGCGAAGAAGACTTCATCTCTTGACTCTGCATGACTAACGCTGTGCTCTGTTGCGTAGGACTATTTATCTATAGCAACTATATACAGGTGTTATCGCTTAAAAAAAACAAGACCTAGGTTCCATATAGGTAAATGTATTATTAATGTTGTTTATTATAAGTACCAAGTTCTTTCTATAAGACTACACGTATGTATGTTATAATAATAATAATAATTGGGGCTTATACTCCAACAGAACAGGTTACCCTATTTACACAGTCAGAGTCAAATCATAATTCATAGGTTGGGTAACCTATAATATGTTGCTACCTAAATATTGTTGTTATTTACTTACCTTCCTATTACCTATATAAGAAAAGCCTGCTAAATTTATTTAACTCGATGGTTATTTGAATGATTTCTTGATTTGTTAAACCATTTAAAGATCAAAAGCCATTTATCAAAGAGTGGCATTATATCGTGACGTCACTAAGCACTGTTACAATTACCATACCTCTTGACTCTCTCCCCCCCCCCCCCCTCCCCCGTCTGGCAATAAGTGGTTTAATCCCGTTTCTTATCTTTTCTCGCTAATGTCTCGCATTTGCATTGCTTCTTTACATAAACCTTAAGGTATTATGTATACGGGATCAGGGGTATTCACGACTGAATTCGTGTCAAAGCGACTTGTCTACGAGTCGTTTACTATCAAATTAAAAAAAAATTATAATGCCAACATTCTATTAAAAATGAAACTGTTCGTTAAAAATCATATACACACAAAAATCATATCACAGTGGATAATAAAGTAGGCTACGCATTTACATTAGTTATAATATTATTATTATGTCGTTTTTGTAAGCTGTAGTGTCTAGTTGTTAATTGTCCCAATTATTTGGGACAATTAACAACTAAACAAAATAGATAGATAGATAACGCTTCATAGTACACAAAAGCTACAGAACAAACAATATCTAAGATTTAATTTATAAGTTTGAAAAAGTGTTAAAAATCATACTTTCTATATTAATCCAATGCAAATTAATTAATTAATTTTCTTTATATATATTATTAAAATCCATCTGTTTTATATTATAATTTTTCTTCTGTTTTAACAATAAAATATAAAATTAACTAATCAAACTGGATTTTCCTTCTACTTTTAAAACTGTCGAATGTCTCGTAGTTAGTTTAACGAGGGCCACTTTTTGTATACCTATAGTATCATAATACCCAATGAATTATGACCATGCTTTAAACAACGAAGATACAAAATCATAGGTAAAATTTCCTAATTACACTTTATCTTCCTTGACAGGTAAATTTATGTGGAACGTGCAAGTTATGTTTTGAGACAGTCAAAACTTGCCATGATTTTAACATTTGGAGGTTTCATTATACACGTCTACTATAATTATAATATACAAATTATGGTAAAATGACATAGAATTAAAGACCTTTTACAATAATAAAAGGAAAAGTCTCTTAATTATTTTCGGGTATTAGACTAGAACCCCGTAGTGACATCTAGCGACGAGTAGTAGAATGTAAGTTATTTAAAGCTTGAAGCTTTGAACTTGTACAAATTTAAATTTTAAAATAATCTAAATGTAAATATTATACTTGCGTTATGTGTTACATGCTAAGCACTAATAGTTTAGGTAGGCATTGCTTACATTATAACAATTATTAAAATCATAATAATATTATAAGCTTTTAGACAAGAAAAGCAGCGCGCGAATAACTTTTTCAGCAGGTATCTTGAAAAAGCCGCGTTCCCTCATTTTTGAATAAATTACAGTAATTTTTTAAAAGTTTCTGTTTGTCTTACCGAGGTTTTTTTTTTTTAATTTTCCCATTTATTAATTTCCATCTTGACGGGCGGTAATATATTCGGAACGTGGGTCTAAATTAAAAAGTTCCCAATGTCCGCGGTACCGATACGTTCATTTAAATAATGGACAAAAATTATGAGAATCCATTTCGGTTTACGTGTATTTCGAAACTTTCCCAGTTTTCTGTTTTTGAGATGAAATATTAATTAGAAAAGCCGTGTGAATAGACAGGTTGCTTTTGATGATATTATTGAAAATATAGGTAATGATTTCTAGAATAAGGGATAGGGATGGATAGGGATTCGGAGTGTGTCCAGACCGAAGCGCTGAGAACAAATTATTTTGACGGCGATCAATTAAAACAAGTCGGTTTTATTAATTGCATATTAGCCGACCCCACCTCAGACAACATGAAAAAACTAATTGATATGTATAATCATAAATTTACTTTATAATTTGGTTAATTGATTGATTTGAATTTGGTTTATAAGATAAATGTTATATTATTTGTTTTTGAGGACTTATGGGACGATGTGGTCGCTCAGCGACAAAGTCCTGATCAAAATAAATTTAAAAAAAAAATAGTAAGGGGATTCAATTCAGTCGACTCTATTTGTTTACTCCGTCATAATATGTACTTCCCTTACTTACTTATGAAATGAAACAATACTTCCCTTTCCCAAAAAAAAAAACTTTTTCGTTTACGCATTACAAAATTTCAAAATAGATATTTTTATAACATTATACAATTTCCTTAACTACACACTAAACTTTGAGTCCATAAATTTTATCTCACCCTGCTCCCGTCGGCTGCCGTATTTTAGTGAGTTTGTGTGGCAGAGTTGCAACTTTAATTTTGTACGTTATTTTTTTATATTTCTATAAAGACCAACAGCTTTACAGAAATATCTAGAATTGATATATTATTTAGCAATACACAATACATGTCTTGAAATCTAATTAGTTATACTATCAGATGTTTTACAAAAGAAGAATAAAAAAATTAAGTATCTAATAAATGGACAACCATATTATAATGCTTCGTACGAATTGAGAAACTTTAACTTAGGCCTAGCTAAGAAAACGGACAACTCGAAACAGTATATTAATTATTCATTATAGACTAGCCTTTGACAATGATTTCGCGTGATGTAAATCGACGATTCGGCCGTAGAACGTAGCAGACTTAACCTAGAAGGCGGGATGAAACCGGCTTCACTGAAAATCCTACCGTAACACGGTCATAATGACCGCTTGGCGACACATTTACAAAAAAGCACGACCAGGAGTTTTTTGTACGAGTACATTAACATAACAACAAAGTACGAGTGATATATTAGTTATAAGACAAAGCAGAGTTGTTTAGCATTCAACCGGCGCTCGGCTCCTCCGCGGACATAATCGGAGATTAACTGACGGTTAGTGGCTACGACTACTACACTATTGTTTTGTTGCTAACACGTTTTTGGAAATATAATGATTGGGGTTTATACTCGAACAGAACAGGTTACCCTACTTACACTGTCAGAGTCAAATCTCAATTTATAGGTTGTGTGGCCAACCTATATGTTGCAGTTTCAGGTCGCCGAGATTACTACAGGCTCTGCAACATGACCTAACGACTGCCTCCTACATATCTTATAGGAAACAGCTGGGGCCCACAGTTTAACGTGCCTTCCGAAACACGGTAGCATCCTGGCGATCTTTTTGCCATACACTGAGATTTGAACACAGGGTCTCCGGATTTAAAGCCGGACGTATGACTACTGGGACACGGACGCTACAGAAGTATACCTGTAGTAACGATATACTCGTAGATATACCTAGGGACGATATGGATATACCATATAAAATATGTATTAATGTTATAATCCAAGAGGAGGAAATTATCCCGCCTTCTAAGTTTAGTCTGCTGCGATCTACGGCCACATCGTCGCTTAAATATCAAAGGCTTATGATGAATAAATAACTTATGATGAATAAATAAAAACCCTAACGACATGTTTAAAATTGATATTATTATACCTTAATTAAAATATTATACTTATATGTAAACGTTAGAATAAAATAAATATTATGACATGAAATCTTCCCATAGAAAAATTTTAATGCTGAAATACAGCTGGGCACAGTTATCTCTTTACCGTTTTCTCTTTACTTTTGTTGCAAACTCATGACGGCTTTGCTACAACTATGAAGAACCTTTGTTTAAAATCTAAAAATATATTTAATAAAAACACAACCTAAAGTGACCGTTGTCAGAACTTATCATCGAGACAATAATAATTATTATCTTAGATTTATTATAATTAATTGGAATCTAAGTATATTTCGAAGCAGTAGGTAATCATAATAAACAACATCATTTCATCACATTAAGTGGAACATTCCAAAAATTCCTACAACTATAAACCACAAATAATAACAAGCATAATTACGTCGCAATTTCGCCCTATATTATCTGTGGTTCGTATCTCTATTGGCAATTTTACCGATATTACGTACTATTATCTAAAAAATGTAAATTGTTTGGACCGTTTGGAGCATTATCGTCCCACATCGGGCCGATCGGTTGAAACGCATACATTTGCATACATTTCATAATCGGTGAACAGGAGTTAGACACATGCAGCTAAACCGTTGTTTTACTTTTTACGGTGACTGGATATAACCGTTTTTTATTTTAAAATAATAACTGTGATTATTATTTTCGTGATACTAATATTTAAAGCAGACTTAAAAACTTAATTAGACTTTATTATTATATTAGCCATTTATGTCCCACTGCTGGGCAAAGGTCTCCCTTCCGCCACGCCATTCCGTCCTGTCCAGAGCTATATTTTTCCAGGTGGTACAATGAGAGTCAATGAGACTTTATCATAAAATCAAAACGTATTGATTCAAACAGGCTAAAGTGCTATATGCACTGTAGCACAACAATTTTACAATAATTATTTAATTCTATTTTATCTAACTAAGACTCTACTACGCGTTTGGAAAGTTCCTCTATGAGAATAACGAGCAAAAAAATCAGATGGATTGTTTTTTTATTTGTTTACAATGATGACTAATTTTTGTTATTATGTTTTTTTTAACTCTCATGTGTTTAGTGTATTATTATAATATTATAGTATGTAGTAGAAGCTTTTTAATTTTATGTAAAACTGTAAAATAATTCACTGTGTTGTAGTCTCGCTACTCGATCATAGATGGCAGCAGAATATGCTAATATGCATAAATTATAATAAATAAACAATTAATTTGTTTCTTGTTTGATTTGATGTATGATAAGTAGCATAAAATATTATTATATCTTTTTAACCTAAAACTGATACTTTAATCTATTGTATTATGAATAAGATTTATGATTTTCCTTGATATTGTTACAACGGATCTAACCATTAAAACACCTACACCATTTAATTAATTATTTGTTGTAAATTGGGATTTATTTTTTTACTTTACATGTACAAGTACTGATTATGGGCAGCGTTACCTCTTACCAATAAGACAGCGTCTTGTTCTTCGTCTTTGCATAAAAAAAACTTTTTCCAAGATGTTTTAAATTCTTTTCGAAGTTTTATCCAAAACGAGAGCCCTTTTGGTAAGAGAAAAGTCTTGCTCGTCTTCTCTGCATAAAAAAAGGACTTACTCTTTCCAACATATTTTTTTACTTAGTTTTCCTAACAGAACAAATCGTATACGTATACTATAGTTACATGTATGTATAGGCAGCTAGTTCGGTCAACCGCCAGTGCGTAGTAATGAGTCGCGGAAGGAAGCGATGGTGAGATACATGCATTAGCATACATTAGACTGCAGGCGGCGCTGTGACGCGCTGTGACTGTGACCCGCCGTTACAACATACGGTGTGACGATTGTTGCTCTTACTTTACTAACGCTACTTGTATTATCAGCCTGGTTTAGTGAGTTTGCGGTTTTTTATAGATACAGATATATTTAACCAGTTATTGTAATATAACATTTTCTTGTAGACATAAATAACATGTATAGAAATTTAACAAGCATAATATGGGAGATGCCATTGGCACCTGACACACAGTACTCAACTAGTTCAGGAGTCCATGGATTCGACAATGAAAATGTGACAAATTTATGTCCAATAAAGAATTATTATTATTAATATTTATTATAATAACAAGACGGGTAAATCAGCCGCCAGATGTTAAACTTCATGATTCTTCATATTATCAGATAGTGTCTTTTGAAACACATAATTCTGCGAGGCACTACATTGTAGCAGGGTGCAGGGTGACACCCTGAGATATTAATTGTTGAATCTCGCCAAGCTTAGTAATTACGCTTGTAACATTACCTTTCCACCTAAAACACAGTAATGCACATTGCTTGGCGGACGAATAATGAAGACAAAGGTGTGGTAGGTACTTCTCCAGGCGGCTTCTGCTATAATAGAAGCCTACTAACTCAAAGCGCTGAACACATTGAGTTAAAATTTGGCAAAAAGATAAATATTACAAAGACTAAGAAAGGATTTATCAATACTGGCAAAGCCACGAGCAAAAGCTAGTAATATTAATAGGCCAAGTCAACAAGTACATACATTTTCCTGTCCTGTCAGCTATAACTAAGACTATTTACTGTAGAGGAATGCCATGATTACCAGCCTGTTTGTCCAGTACCTAGATAGGTACCTAGGTCTCTAGATACCTAGGTAGCTGGGCTGTCGTCACCTCATCTATAAATAATGTGAGTTTACCGTTTTAACTGGCTGATTATATAGGTATAATAGTATCCGATGTCTTTTGAAATATTAACTGTACACTAAAAATGGATGGTATTATCAAGTATGACCTGATATATTATCATTCATTTACTTTGTTATGACACTTTTGGTGACAAACCGAGCCACAACGGAACCCTACCGGTAACCAGGTATTATCACATGTTAGAAAAGAAAAAATAATATATAAATGTACTATATATGTAATAATATAAAATAAACCTTTTCTGTATTTTCTACATAAATCGTTATTATTTTAAAAAATGAGTAGGTACAATAATACTCTTTTTTATTATATTTTACATAATTAATGTTTTAAAAATTAAAAGGAATCCCACGTAGATAACAATGATATACTTAAAATAAAATAAAACTCGACCATCAATTTTACATATAATATTTGTCAAGATTTAATCACACAGGTACTTATTCAAAGTATGTTTTTTAAAGATAAAGGATTATTCGTTAATGCCAATTAATAAATATAATTATGATATAAATGATAGATCAATATAATAATTGACGATCATACCTCTAATTTATTAAAATGTGTCAATATAATAAAATTTAACTACAAATAAAAAATCATACAATAGATGTTTTTTTTTTATCTCAAGACTACTCCCATCGACAAATTGTTGACCTTTCCTTTTTTAAATTTAATACAAAATAAAAAATAAATTTAATAAAAAGTTGTTTGATCGTGACGTCACACCACAAATCCAGTACATTTTTTTTTAGTGGTGTGACGTCACGCGTCCCAACACAGAGTCTTATAAGCGTTATATCTCAGCCATTTTTAATTTTATTTGCAAGAAAAAAATACAATACAAATACATTTATTACCATAAAAATACGTGACGAATATTTTTATATCATTAAAATTACGGACTAATTGTATTTAAAAAAAATTGACCTTGCCAACATCCCAATTTTTGTACTATTAATATTTGACTAATAAATTAGTAGTTCAAAACTTAAACTATTAAGAAAATTAAATAATACATGCATGTTAAGCACCCAATAATCGTTTGATCGTCCGTCAATTATAAATTATCACACAACACAATGTTGCATGTAAATTATCTACTCAGTACCACAGCACAGTACCGACCAGTTTTTGTAACAAAACTTCCACTTTGGAATTAGGTGGCTACGTAATGACTCACGCGATTTCACGCTCAAATTAAGTAATTATTGAACTGAAAATAGAAACGATTATTAAGAATAAAACTTGATAAACGTTTTGACAACTGTTAAAGTTAAAAAAGAGAATAATTAAGTAAAAATGAATTATTAATTTCTTTCTATTGTTTTATCAATTAAATTAGCCAATAACTATATGTATTTTTTTAAATAATAGTATGTACTATATTAATAAACTGCGCGTAGTACGCAAGTGAAGTAAATTACATTAATGTGGGAGATCTAACTAATATGAAAAAAATAATAACAATTTGCCACACGTTTGAATAGTTATGGCCAAAAATAAATTAGATTTAAAACCTGTTACACCTAGGTTTAGCTGGCTAAATTAAGAAGTAGCCGCACTTCAGGCTTCAGCCGCAACATATACACAATATGTTGAAATAAAGCCGCGTCTCCAGCTTATGTTTTTGTTCAAACATTCAACACAAACACCACAAACTTTTTCAAAAAATATTGGCAAACTACACTTCTTGTTTGCTCCAACAATGTTTTTTGCGTTTCCATATCCGATGGAAACCACGTACAACAAAACATAATATTAATTCAATTCAATTCAATTTCATTTATTGCATAAACTGTACAGAGAAAGGTGTTACATAATATTAATTCTAGAGTTACAACAGTTTCGTCCTGATGAACATGCAATAGTACAATATTTTATTTTATTTTCGTGCACTACAGATTATAAAAAATGATTAAGTTGTTGTTCAAATTATCACATTATTTAATTTATCCTTAAGAAAGTCGTCAATACTATAATATGCTTTAGATGTCAAAAAAATTTTTCAATTTACGTTTAAATAATACTCAAAATTGCTGATCTTAATACTCAAAATGCTTAATCATCAAAATTGCCGAGATTTTTTTAAATGTTGCGATGTTTGTGTTGTATGTTTGAACCAAAACAGGTGCTGGATACGCGGTTTAAAACCTTCCTTTTTCAGTGTCGGTTAACATAAACATGTAACATTACATACCGTGTAACCACCACCCGTCACGCCAGAACAATCGAAGGCTCCCAAACAATATTACATAGAGTTATGGCGTTATTATGGGACCATTCCACAGCCAGCGCTACGGCGTTGTTAATTACTGGACTAATGCGCCGAATGGGGGTGAAATATACGTAAGGTGACATGCTATAGATTTACTAAAGGATTTTTAACTGACTTCAAAAAAACAGGTAGTCAATAAAAAGTTATTTATATTCTGCTACTACTATGTAAGTTTGTAATATTGTTGTAACTATAAGATATTTACAAGGGCATCCAAACCAATATATTGAATTTCAGAAACGGATGTTTGTATGAATGTCACTCCTCGTACTTTGAAACTGCCGACAGGGTTTTGATCATTTTATTGGCTGATCTGTTATTTTAGAATAAGAGTACAAATATGTTTCAGCAAAATCGATACCAAACTTAAGCTCCATTAGTTAATATTATTAAAAACATTGATAAATGAATACTTCCTTGTTCAAATTACATCAATACGAATACATTTAAATATATAAAAGGAAAGAGTGACTGATAATATCTATCAACAGATTGGGTTGAAGTTTAGAATACAGACAGGTTATATGTGATGCGATAGACCTTCGCTAAGAAAGGCTTTCACCAAGACCCGCGAGCATCAGTTAGTTTGTGATATAACATTAATGTAGAGTGACTTTTTCATAGCCCACAGGTAAACCTCCACGCTGGAAAAATTACTAACAATTTTATTAAAAATCCTGTTCTAATACACCCTAAAAATAGTAATTAAGCAGCGTGACGAGGAACAGCATGAAACAGCCGCGGTGGTATTTGCTACCACCTACCACCGCCGTAATGGCCCCTAATCACCACCTACACCTACCGTTCCTTATGTAGGTTACAATAACAGACTATTTGAGTAAAGGTAGATGACGCGGATTATGTATATTCAAAACTGAAGCATACTCGTACTTATTACTAATACCACTGTGAAAACAGTTTTTATAAAGTCGTTCATTTTTTTATCATCTGACAAAAAATCTAGGAACTATCTCTCGGGAACTTAGAGTTGCGATGAAAAAATTGCATCTTACGGTGATATAGTGACATAAATGACAAGTTCTTATTGGCAAAATATCCAAGCCTAGGACCACAATCTCTAAACTTTTAACGAAATTAGCTTATAACATAACTGAGGTACTGTTAAAGATACTTTAAAAACAGACTCCAATATGAAAACGCTTAAATGAATATGCTACAAATTTGCTCGTTGGACATCAGTAAGTTTCTCACTTTTTCATTCTCTTTCATTGTAGGCTCGCTTGGCACAGGAGAATTAAAGAAATTACAGACCCTAGGTTGGTTTATTCGGACAAGTGTTGTTTACTGTCCTGTTGTAGCTAAAAAAAAGGAGTACAAATAAGTTTCCGCCGTTTTTTAACACAAATTAAATATTTATTATAGAAGAACGGTAATATAAATTTATTTCAATTATTAGCAAGTTATTTTTGTGTTTGTGATGAATCTTCCTCCAATAATTCCTCCAATTCTGCATCCTCGTAAATTTTTGGCCTTCCACTGCGATCTTTGTCTTCTACGTCGAAATCACCGTTTTTAAACTTTTGAAACCACTCTCGACACGTTCTCTCACTCAAAGCACCCTCACCATATGCTTCTACGAGCAATTGATGCGCCTCAGCAGCAGATTTCTTTAAATTAAGAAATTAAACTAATAATTTCCCGCAAATGACGCTTTCTTGGCTCAAATTTTGACATTTTCAACTTATAAAAATTATATTTTACCAATATAAAATCAATAATATTAATAGGTTATGTTGTTTTTGAATGTCCAAACTATTTTTTAAGCCGGTTATCATCTGCGAAAGCTAACCGAAACTCAGTGCCGTGCCATCTACAATAAAACGGCGGAAACTTATTTGTACACCTAATATTTTTATATTACAATTATTTTAAAATTGTTTTCCTAGTGTGGTATCTGAATTCGTTACAATCATCTGGAGTTACACTTTACTTTCATGCTGTTTAAACAGAGAAACGTTGTTTTGGTTTTAGCGGCGGAAGTTACGCCTAACGCGGTAAAACCTTTTATTTTACAAACCTGTAGGAGACTTTGAATTATCTAAATAACTGCTGTTTTTGAATTGTTGCACAAAACTGTCTTATTTTATTTGGCTTATATTGTTTCGTGAAAAACAAATTAAATATAAGTTACAATTATGTTTTAATAAATTTCTCCTAAAATTTAAAATAGGTATAGGCTACGAATAAGGAATATTCATAATATTAAATACATATACATGTACAAATTTATGTACATTCCTAATTTAGGTCCATATAATATATTTACACACTATTTACAAATAATCACTAGCATTTAAATATGAAATTTTAATGTATAGCTTCCTTAATTTGTATTAAGCCTGATGAAAAGCCTTTAAGGGCGTTATTTTAAGGGTACCTAGATATCAACATTTTTCTCACTTCATTTAGCCACGCACGGTAAAAATATAATATTAGTCATTTTACCGTGGATCAGTCGTTTTGTAATGTGTGCAACAGAAATTCCTATTTAAAAATCTCCTACGATAAACAATAATATTATATTCTCTACTTTGAACACATTATGAGTATAAATTACTTTAACAAATATTCTATGTTAAGCCGCGTCTCCAGCTCCTGTTTTAGTTCAAACATTCCACATGAGCATGACAACATTCAAAAAAAATCTCGGACATGGAAAGCAAAAAATATTGTTGGAGCAAACAAGAAGTCAAAATCGCCGAGTTTTTTTTGGGTGTTGTCATGCTCATGTTGAATATTTGAACCAAAACAGGAGCTGGAGACGCGGCTTTAGCTCTACATTTAAAAAAAATTACAAATGCATACGATGAGCTCGTCCAATTTTAACTTGCACCTACAAATAAGGCATGTCTGATCTATAACCGAATGAACAAATACATGTACCCTTATTTTAAAATAGTCGAATTCTTCAAAAATGAATGATTCGACGAACTTATCTATACTTATGTAAAGTTTTCCAAATTAATAAGGTAAGTAGTTAGTAAGGTCACCATAATATAGTTACGCTTAAGTAGCACCACTCATTTCAAAGACAAAGTTCCCACAATCATCGGAAAGAAAAACGGCGCTGGAAGTCATGACACCGGCCGACCGTCATGTGGGCATTTCGTTCCTCATGCATATTTATACTCGACCCCTCGACGACAAATGAACAAACGGTTTTGTTACCGATACCCACCATAGATACCGCGTATCGTACACTTCGTGATTGCTGCGAGATTTGGTTCGCTTTTCGAGATATGTGCGCACTGTGATTTGCACTGTAGGCCTGAGGCTCTGATGCTGCGTTTCGATGATTCGCCTCGATTTTGTGGATCTGTGATTTGGTTGAATGGATGTGCTGCTTTTCAAAATAGGACATAATTTAACATAAAATAGTACACTAATATAAACTAGTATTAATAAGACAGGACTCGTCGATCCATAATTTCCACAGGAAGTAAAATATCATCATTGTAATTTAAAAAACTTTGACACAAATTCCAAACTAAATTAATATATTGTTAGTTTTTCAGGTATTTTTTCAGAGATTTAGAAGTGGAAATATTGCAATGAAATAAAAAACAAATAATTATTCATCGTATTCAATTTTATTAATTTTAACTTACTGACTACGACCACTTTTACACGTGTGAAAAAGTTTTTTAAGTTATTCTAGAGCTAAGTAAAAATCCTAAGCTTAGGATAAGCTTAGGATTTTTACTTACAGTAGTAGTATGCCAAGAACTAACTAAGACAGATTTTTTGTTCTGTGAAGCCAGGGAGGGATTTATCCCACCTTCTAGGTTTAGTCTGTAGTCTCATCTACGGCCACATCGTCACTTAAGATCAGGCGAGATCGTGGTCAAAGGCTAACCTATAACGAAAAAAAAAGATTGGTATGTAAAGAACCAAAAATGTATACACAAACTTATCGTTTTATCTAGTGTACAAGAAAACAGTAATGCCAACATCAAGAGGAGCATATCTTATTCTTTCTAAACAGTAATTTGTATGTTGATCCGCCGCTAATTCCCCCACCGATGGTTATCAACTACTTAATATACATAGAACTAATTACTGCCATCGAATGAGCTATGAAACTGTTCTCAATGTCTGGAAGATACGGATCGCAACATGGGATAAAATCGGTTATTTGTTACTTCTACGCCCATGGCTTTTGGCAACAGATTCTGTTGGATATTTGGATATTATGGGATATTGGATGGAATATTTTTTTTGTTGGTATGAAATGAAATTGTTGTAACAATATGCAACTTTTTATTGTGTTGCACGTAGCTGTTCTTTTTGTAGAGGTGCTTTTAATCTCTAGAGTCTTAGAATAGAACTAAATAATAGTAAAATTAGCTTGCTACAGCCCTGCACAATTTTTATTACACTCCGTTTCCATAATATTTTTTAGCTGCTGTCTACGTCACAGTATCCATGCCAAATTTCAACTCGTAACAAACCATTTCAACTCGTCACAAACCGTCCAGGGTTTGAGCTATGATTTGGCGTTGATACATCAGTATTGCTTTCGTTTTATATTAAACTAGTTACGCCCAGCAGTTTTACCCGCTTTACTGTATGCCTATGTATTATTCAGAATCTAAGCTATTTCTATACCAAATTTCAGCTCAATCGGTCCACTCATTTAGGCGTGAAGAAGTTACAAACATACACACTCACGAACTTTCGCATTTTGTGATGTGATAACTTCAAGAACAATATCAGTCATATATTCATGACTACTATTCTCACCAACATTTTAACCACAGTCATAAAAAACTTATTAGCTATATCGGTCACGGCTTGCGCTGTCACAGACCGTATGTAGATAGCATCTATTCGCCGGCCGAGTATATCATAATTGGTATATGACAGAGAGGTCAGGCCTGGCCAATGGCAGGCTGCACAGGAAGCTCAGGTCACGGTGTGCTGCGCGAGGGTGTCGTTTGTTAATCGATAGCGGTATGTAGGGTTAACACTTTTTTAAAGTTTCATTCTATTAGAAACTGTAGGGAACCAAGCTTTTGTATAACGTTCGTAACCCTGGTTTCAAATCTTGGTGTGATAAAAAGTTTTTAAACATTCTTATTCTAGAAGCTTTACGAGTTATCTTCCTTCAGAGTTTTTCATATTAAGACGTTTGCTGATGCATAAAATAACAAGTGAATTAAATTAAAAAAACCCCCAACGCAATACGTAATTCACCATTTTGTGGTGGCGGCCATATTGGATTTTAAATTTTATATATAGTGGGTTGTATTTTACTAGTTAAGACCTTTCATTTGATACCCATATTGAGGGGTTCGTGGAAGAAAAAAGCAATCCAAGTTTTTGTGACCGATTTCCACCAAACATAGCTAAGAACATCCTCGACTAACTCTACTTTCAAACAAAAAAAACTAAATCAAAATGCGTTCATCCGTTCGGGAGCTACGATGCCAAAGACAGACACACACAGACAGACAGACACGTCAAACTTATAACACCGTTTTTGCGTCGGTGGTTAAAAATATTACGCAAGTTTTAAGATGGGTTTAAAGTTAAGTTTTAAGTTCAGATGGAAAAGTAAAATATCAAAGATTTTTAAAGCTCATTTCGTTTAACAATATTATATTTTCAGCATATTCTATCCCTATACGACAATAGTATAGCATCCAAAAACAATAGTCCAGGGGTCGCGTGCTATCGCCGTGTACTGTTATTCCATAGAGCCGCTGCACAAATACGAGAGGTAATTATTATACGGCGGATCAAACGGACTAGAATACCACTACCCAGGGTTTGGTAGAGGTTCTACTAATGTTATGAAGGTAAAAGTTTAAGTTTGGCTGTCGTTAACACCAAAAAATGTGATTGCGATAGATGAACCTTCATTTCAAAGTAGATTAACTTTTTGGGGAACTTTTGAAACCCGAAGATGTTTTTTTGTTATTTTTTTGTATTATTTTATTGTTTACAAACCATATTATTAACAACGCACTTTTGAGAATTGGTAGAATTTATAAAGGTTTATAAAAGGCTACCTACGTAGTTTTCCTCAGAGCTCCATGCTTAAATTTTGTGGTGTTGGTAAGAACTTTACCATAGGTAAGTACAAAAAAATCTAGTATCCATAATAACTTTATTTCCATAAAAAAAAAAACGTTAGAAAGACCATGGAAAAAATTGTCAAAATTTAGAACGTGCTTTGAAACCTACAATCAAAACTAAATCGCAAATGTTAGGTCTACCTATTAGCAATAAATGAAATAATGTTTGGTCCTGGTAGTGGGTAGGTACGGCGCAGGTTGATTCGGCAGGTTCCATGCGATTACCGCGCCACCTGTCGCCGCTCCCACGGAATTTATAATTCCCTCCGAGCCTCCGCCGGCTTTAATGTTATTCACGAATACACGGATTTATTACTATTTTATATATACCTTACTATTGAATCGGATTAAAATAATGCTTTTTGGGTATGAAAAATGTTATGAAATTCATGGAAACTTGTTGGTATAAAAATGTTCCAATATTTTTAAAACTTATTTTTACTTCATCATAGAGTACTCTTTCATTGGTTGTTTAAAAGAAATTATGGTAAGTTTACGAACCTAATTTATTTAAATTTTATATTTAATTTTTACAAAAGGACAAAGATAAATCATGAAAAATACCTTTTATGGGTTCTTTGAAGTACATAATTTCCAAAAAGGAGGATTTTTTATGTTGTGAGTATTATTTTTTTATTAATTTGTCTTAAATTAAATAATATTATTGTATATAAGCATGTAGAGGTATAAACATGTTGATATTATAAGGTATGTTTTAACATGTTTTAAGTTTTTAGTTTTTAAAACATAATTTTAAAAAGGATTTTAAAATGAGCTTTTGGTGTTAGATATAAAAATAAATTGTTATCATAACAAAGAATCACATAGATATAGTAAAAACTCTATAATTTGGTCCTGTTCATGGCATGATTGTTGTCTCAAATTGCATTCCAGAGTAGCTAAGCAACCTACATCGGGAGTGCATTGTATGCGCCGTTTCATTTCACGCACGGCCATGCTCACAAAACGTTCCGGTGTACCTAATCATTACCATTGTTTTATTACATTGGTTATTCATATGAAATGGAAAGTTGATGGATATCATAAAGTTTAGTTGGTAAATATTATTATAGTTATTAATTTTGAAGGAATATTTTTATAATAATTGTTAATGAATTAAAATGCATAATGTTGCATAATTTTTGTATTTATTTTATTTTTGTTTGGAAACATTATCCTAGTCTTGAAACGGAACTTCAAATAGATTTGTCTGATAACAAAGATAGTTAAAAAGCTAGTTAAGCTAAAGTTTATATATTTTGTTCTAAGGAACAAAAAAATATTAAAGTAGAACAAAACCAATATAATTTAATTTCAATTATTTTTTTATACATGTTCTCTTTAGCCACATTTTAAATGTATAAAATAACAAGTGAGCTTTTAAACTTAGTGCATTCACACGTAGCATCTAGAACACTAGTACCTATCTATTCGAGTAGACAACTGCAAGGGTACTAATATATACAGAGACAGATATATCTACAGTGACAATCGGCGATGCATGACGATCTAACCAGGTGCGTACCTACATGTATATGTACATATGTATGTGGTTATTTCACGGTGAGAGCGTGCAAATCGTTGCATGCACCTTTATATTATGGTGGTATACATGACAATTATTGTCAGCGATGGTAGATACCACGTCTGGGTTGCACTGCGTAAATTGTAACGTTTTATGGGATATTAAAGTTATGGGAAAATTTTATGAAAATAAATAAATAAATATTTCAGGACATTTCACACAGCGCAGCGCCACTTAACCCCAAGCTAAGCAACTTAATGCTTGTGTTATGGTAGTTAGGATAACGGATATAATACTATTATATACTTTTCTATTGTAAATACATACTTATATGTAACAATAAGAATTAAAAATTAAAAATATTTTTTTTGCATCTTTTTAAAAAGTATAATATACATTATTTTTCGTATACATTCGTGTGAAAAATGAAGCACCGATCGTAAATATTATATTTAAAACAGCCCTTAAAAAATCAACATCAATTTTTCAAAATACAATAACTACGAGCAAGAAGGTACATAACTGAAATACCCAATCATGCATTTTAATGATACATAACAGTAAAATCGTTGTATATACACGCTAGCATAGGTATAGCAAGTATGTAGATAGACACGACATTTGCGCTAAATAATGCAGATTATTATGTCAGTTATCATCGCATTTAACGCAGAATAAATCAAATAATATTAACGTCGAGTACAATAGTGATTAACATGCGGTGCGAACAAACCACCACTATTAGCAGGCTGCTACGAGCGCTGTGAAAAACCTAAACCAAACAATGATAATGTTTCTCATGTATTATTTATGTTCCTCGCATTAATAGACGCAAGGTCATTTGAATTCATTTCCTTTGCTAATAACCAGCTAGACTTGCTTTCACGTACTCGCGTTGCGTAACAGAATCGTTTTCATTTTTAATAATAAATTATGCATTAACAATGTTACCGTTATGTCTACTATGCGAACCCGACGCGCCAGTTCCGCTACTCGATCAGAGATGGCGCCACACGTACGGAATTATGTAAATGGTTTTACGCAAGGATCGTAAGTTGTAATAAAAGTTTGTTGTTTATTTAAGGTCGGCTCTCGTCGGAACGCCAGACGGCAAGTCTTTAAATTTAAATAATTTTTAATGTGTTTTTATCGTGAATGAATCGAATGATTGTCCCATGTTTGGAGTGCGGTAATGTCACAGTTTACAACTTTCCGTATTCGTGTGAATAAACCTCTTATCAGTCAATGGGCAGAATAAATCTATTTTGGTTGTTCTGTGCATTGCTGCATTTTGAGTAGGTAGGTATTTACCATTATAATGAACTTGTTATACAAACTTATTCTTTGTTCATTGGCATTTTGTTGACTTGTTTTGTTGTTAAATGTTAAATAATAATTGACTCATGTTTCAAGATTAATTTAAGTTATTTTAAAATAAATTTATGTAAATAATTTAGCCTTCTTACTAGTGTTCCATTTACTAATAATTTAAGATATGAAATGTGTTATTGTAGAAAGAAAAATGCCAAATTTTCACTTATTACTCGAGAAAATCAACAAAAAACTTGGACACACCTATTTATATGCTTGCAATTCCTATTTTTTTTTATTAACTAGACCTACGAGTAGGTACCTAGTTAAAGTAACGAAATAAAATATTTAATTTCTAAACGATACCTATTTTTTAAGTTTCTTCCACATTTAAATACATTGATTGTTTTAATTTCATATGCACTTGTTTTCATTAGAGTCAAATAATTATGCACCTCTAAACAAAATGGTCCGGGTGTAGCTGTCACCGCCATCCTTACCTCTCGACAATACCCACCGACTACCGACGATTCCAATTATACTGAGACAATACCTATCTCGACTGAGGCAGACTTCAATTAATGTTTCCCCTAACTCACCCTTTCACTTGTTGTTAGGTACCTGTCTTTTATATTATTTTTTTAATCTAAATATATAGAAGGAAAGTGTGACTGATTTACTGACTGATCTATAAACGCATAGCTCAAACCACTGAACGGATTTGGTTCAAATTTGGAATACAGATAGTAGATAGGTTTTATGACATAGATCTCCGTTATGAAAGGATTTTCAAAGCCGCAATCATAAGCTAGTTTACTATAGGCTACCTACGATCTCAAGTGAACAAGTAGAAAAGCATCCTTAGAAGGCAGGCTGAATCTCATCATCATCATCATATAATATTATAACGTAATAATAGGCCACAGATAAAATAATAGGACCCTTATACACATATCAAATTACAGCTAAATCGTTTTAGCTTATTCGTAAAGGACTTACTAACCTAAAAAGCGGATTTTCGCGTTGAAATTCAGCTTAAGTGTTGATCCACGGTCCAAGATTTTCTGTTAACAGTGGGGATTTTTGGTGGGAAAATTGGAGTAAGCTCTACTTTTGTACTAAATTTCAGCTCAATCGGTTCAGCAGCTTAGGTGTAAAGAGGTCACAACTACACATATTACACATACTCATTATATTCTTGCATTTATAATAATCTTAGTATATATGTTTTGCTATTATTAGATACTTTGTTTTTTTGGTATCTACTAATAAAACTTAGCGTCTGCCCTAACAGTAGAGCTTTCAATGTTTACGAACAACGCACCTAAACAAGGAAATTTTCAAATCAGTATCTCTACCCACTCGCAAACCATGAAGATGTTTTCTATCGCAGCAATAATTTCAACTAAATTACCATAATATGTACAGGAATCATATCGTTATCGCCCAAATACCTACATTCAACCTGAATTCTATACATTCATAATTCTATATTTTATACACTCATTCTATTTTCGTACGCACACTGATACCTACATCTGTGTGCGTAAGGTTTTCCCTCAGTTACGCGTGTGTGCGTGTGAAAAGCGTAAGCAAGTGAAACTATTCGTCTCTTTTCCTCGTATAGGTCGTCCTCCCTCGCACATGTTGGCATGACGCGTTGTAGTGATGTCCGTTATTGTGTGTTTAGGTTCTGTTTTGTAAATCTTTGATGATATATCGAGCGATGGTATTTGATGTACGGTTTTAATTGATTTTCATGCAGATAGGACGTTATTACATATAGATAGGAGGTTATTACGACTGTGTACGTTACATGCCCCTATAAAGTAGAGCTTTTGAGACATATCGCACAGGTAAAATTAATACATTATTTGGTCCAAACTTTTTGTAAACTAAATTTTCTGTGTTTCTTGTCAAGTTTTAAGTACCCTTTTTAAGGACAGTTATTTACCTATTTCTTTCATCGGTTGTGAAATATTATAATTTTGACGATGACGGTTTCTCAATCCAGCACAGTGAAGCAGATTTCTTTCCCTGATATTGAATACCTAGGTTTGACGATGCGCCTGTGGGCGGTAGGCTTTATTGCTCTACATTAGGCGAACACTCATCTCGTTCATCTACCTAATTGCATAAAAAAATGTTATGTATTAATGAAACAAAAGTTTGCTGGAAATCGAAATAAAAATATAAGCACTTAAATAAAGTTTACTTAAAATCAAACCATCGGATTGTTTAAAAAATACTTACAATATTCATAAAAATATATAAATCCTGAGCTTTTAGATCAAAACTATGAAGAAAAAAGTTACGCACTATATTAAAATTATCGAAATCATTGTCAGTCTGTCTTTAGGTATTATCAGGTTTAACATTTCTTTGTTCAGTAAAGCCTATCTTATTAAATGACGTAGGCAATATGTAAAAATGTTTGCATGTATAATTGCATAGTTTTTGCTAACTGATGACGTAATGATTACAGTTAAGTTATTCGATCAGATACATACATAAGTTATTTAAATGAAGCGGTCGGCACGTGGTATATAATTGTATGATCATTGCTCCTCATACATACATTATTGTATGTTATTATGATTGAGTGATTATTTATTCTTTTCCATTTATATTTATGTTAATAAAGTTCTGGAGATGTAGTGATACTAATATAAGTTGGCCGATGTTACTCCGCAGTACCTAAGTTAGGGAAAATTACCATTTTAATTGACTATGTTATTGAATCAACTAATTACATTATAAAAGTTTTTAAAGAAAAAATATATTAAAATTAAAACACATTAATGTGTTAATATAATTTTATTACAATTATAGGTAAATTCTACATCATGTTAACATTAACTAGCGTTCATCTTAGATAGGTGTTAATGAAACAACAAAACTTTTTCTTTTCTTTTTATTAATTCTTCATTCCGAACTTAACTTACTTAGATAGATGTCTTAAAAAATTAGCTGGTTTTACTTTAGCTATAAGAGTTTATTCTCAGCCTAAGTACCTCCCATACTACTCGTAGTACTTAATAAGTAACCTTAAAGACGTAAACGTAGGACTAATATAATCGTTTTACTAAAGTTATCAAGCATTCCCACATATTTCAAGTTACGTAACAGACATTACAAACCTCCGAACAAACTCACAACCCTTATTATTTTTATTTACGTAAACTTCCCCAAAATGATGTAAATTCGGGCATCCGAGTCAACGACCTTCGAACCGAACCTTACTGAACATTTGGGACTAAGTTATAAGTCTTAGTTATCTTAGTCTTGGACATTCGGATGACCAATCGGTGATCATATATGGTATGGGTTATGGTTTGGTCTAGTCTAGCCCCATAGACCCCCCCATGGGGGAGGGGAAGGGGCGAGGGTGGGCGGTGCCGCGCATGCGTCCCGTTGCCAAGACGACGGCACGTAGCAGGTGCGCGTGTGTGCGTGAGTACGACGACTAAGTGTACTTGATACTTGTCGCAGGCTTTTGACGCTGGCTTTGTTTTAGATTATTGCTATGTATTTTGCTTAAAATTGTTTACTATCTGAGTAATCGCAATTTTTTGTTATGATTTTTTTGTAGCAAAAAGTTTTGGACCATATTTTGGAATAATCATTCAAACATTATAATTGTCACTTACTATAGGCAAAGATGCAGCTCTTAAGTGTAATATCACTTATATTACACTTATTAGGTTTCCACATAGATTTCCTATACACCTATACGTGCTTATAAACCAAAACTTTAGCAATACAATCTAATTATAATCAGCTATTGTTATAAAATTCATCTCTTTACAAGTGAATGCTATAACAACTTATTATTCAGAAAGCTTCAGCATGTTTACACAGTTCTTTACTACGATATATTAACATTCCTGGTGCGTTATTAATATTATGCGTGACGTCACAGCCACTACCATTTCCTATCGCGCCGAGTATACCGAGCACACACACAGAGAGACAGCCAGTGTATGTGTACACGGTGTCACGTCCCACGCACACCAGTGCAACATCCTCATACGCCCATAGACTAGTACCATCATTATATACACTTAGCTCCACTTCTCTGGAGCATACTCCGCTGAGACCTGAAAAGGAATTTTACAGGCCCTTTCGAAAGAAATCCTTTGGTTGTAAAACCGTTGTATTGATACGAGTTAGTGGTCCCTTTGTAGTCGATCTCCCTGCGGATCATAATCGTAAGGAAATACATAAAGATGAAAGAGCGCTCGTGAAAGGTATTGAAAGGTCTGATGATGGAGAGCTGTTTCTACCCGCCGGGAATCCATTAGTTTTCAATGGAAAATGGGGGCATTAGCGCGGGGACTTCGTAAAACTTTATGTCTTATTGAAAACAAGCACACGCATAAAATATGTATGTCTTTAGAAAGGACTTAAAAGGTAAAGAAGAAGGTTGTTTCACGTGAAAACTATCGTAAAAGTTGACTATCGTTATGAGTCGTGATGGCTGTGAAGGCTCTACGGCAGAGCCGCGCCGTCGCATCGCGCCGCGCCGCGCCTCTTTACGCCTCGAAATTGGCCAAAATATCTCAAAATTCCTTTAAAAAATCGATGCAGGAGCCAAATAAGAGGCATTGCGAAGGTCACGGCCCCATCGATCCGCCGTAGAAAGCGAGACCGGCTGCCACTACTAACACCGTCCCGTTGGCTATGCTCTGAATTAATCGCGCATATATTTGAATACATTTCATGCGGCGCGGTTCGGCGCTCGGTGTCGTCGCCCCCTTAACTTCTAGCGATTTTGTTGCGGATTGCAGCTGGATTTTTCAGGGTTTGTTGTTCTGCAAGTGGGAGAGTGGAGGTTGGATGCGTGATGTCTCACGGCGTGTCAGACGGAGTACCGCCGCGCACATCTACGCTGTCGCGGTATGCAAGCTTTGCCTACATTATAACACTGTGCGCTATAAACAAACATGAAGCTAAGTTCAAATTAATACTATTGCGTACAAAGTCTATGTTTGAATTTCTTCTTTCCAGACATCCAGACGACTTGACAATTAGATCCGTAAAAGGAAATCGTATTTTAGGAGTCAATGTTGTTTTGGACCATGGTTTCTGATTTTATGATTATGGTCACAGCATATAGGGTTGGCCATAAGTTTATGGTTGAGTTTTATAGAAAATGAGAGAACCTTCTATCATTTACAATAATTTTGAGCATTATGCAAGTTTTTTTTGGTGACATCATGAAGTGACAGGATGTATGGAAAGTTACTGCAACAATTTATTAGTCAATAGAATGTCTTAACCGTTGTTTATAGTCATAAATTTAAAATATCCAAAAAATCATACATTTTCACGATTTATATGGCCAATGACCATAAATCAAAAGTTATTAAGATATATGATTATCTGTTTAGTCTTTCAAAAGCATAAACACAAAAGAAATCTGGGGTCAAAAGTCATTTTTTATGTTGTCCTAAAAATATAGGATTTTATATTTTGTAATGTAATTACAGATCTTGTTGATAAACGAAGATATTTCTGATAATATTTGTAGACACAGACATGACTTAGTAAGGTTAGATTGGATAACGTAGAAATTTACATAATTTTTAATGTATAATTACAACAAACATGATTTCTAAATTCTAAAATTATATTCCTATAGTAACCGACATCACCAGTTCAGACTGATGCAATGATTATTATTCAAATAAGCGAACGATTGTGTGTTTTGAACCTAATAATATTATACCTACATAGAATATAATTAGATGAATCGACATTCCAAAAACATACATACCTAATTTTTTTTGTCAATAATCTTTATTGCTTAAAAGTCAGGCAATTTTTACAGACCTAATAACCAAAAACGGTAGTAAAAACAAAGATTCACTTTCCTTTCTTATAATAGAGATTATTTTGTTAAAATTCTGGTTTAAAAATAAAATTTCTAAACGTTACACTTATGGTTTTGGAATATAAGTAGTTTGCACAAACTTCTGTCGTATAATTTAGAAGTAGGTACTAATATCACGGCAAATCCCCATTGTAATTTATTCTGTGATCCAGACGATGAGTTTATCAATTCAATCTGCAAATTCTAGTATTCTAGTCACGATACAGCCCAAAATAATTACTAGTGTTTGAAGCACTAACAATAATGTAATTACTACAGTCTTGAAAGCTATAACTTGAAGGGCAGACTCGGTAATGGGTCTAGCCTTGTACTAATATTGCTGTGGTCAACTTCAGCATATTTCTCGGGAGAATTATGTTCTGAAATGTCCTTTACATAACTCGATTTAAATTAAGTAAATATTTATAACAACAAAAGATATGACTAATTAAATGAATGGTTAGCATTCTCTTTCATAATGTGTGTTGAAATATTATATGAAAACAAACAGTTTTTCTAATATCTTTATTAATGTCATAAAACGCAAGGAAAAGTTATAGTAAAGCATTAATTTAAATAATATCTTAATTCATTATACTAATGATCTAATTTGCGGTTTATACTCTACTCTGTCAGAGTCAAATCACAATGATTTTTTCTGTGACCAAATTATATTATGTAGCAGTTTTAACTCGCTAATATTACTAATTGCAATATAGCTTACCAGGACCCAGGACCTTACTCCAGGACCCACATTTTATACGTGCCTTTCAAAACACGAATTAAAGTCATTCAGATAAATTTTAAGTTTACTATGTACGTCTATTAATACAATCCACAGGAAAATTTTCTTTATCATATTATAGTAGACAGTTCTTTCTTTTAATTAAAACAGTTTACAATATATCCAATATCAATAACCGCGGCGCATATTATCTCGTATAATATAATATTCCCGTAAAAGCCAAATGCCTCCAGCTGCCCGCGCCGTGCGACGCCGCGCCCTGAAAAAAGAAAAAAAAAGGTTTAATAAAACCCTGGAGACAATTGACGTCTTCGCCGTGTCCACTCACAGACGCAAAGCGGGTTATTGGGCTTGTGTCCTTATGATATGCTATACTTTCAATGAGATATAGGTATAAGTTCTTTAATTAAGATTTTTTTACCGGGGGTAGACTTCCTTTGCAGGAGGTTGACTAGGTGGGTACCCCAGCAGTACCAGTTATTCTACCGCATGAGCAGTGACGTGCAAACATTACTGTGCTTCGGTAGGAGGGCACTGTAGCTAGTGAAATTACTGGGCTGAAGAGTTTTAACATCTTATGACTCTCAAGTAAGAAGCGTTGGCGCAATGCGCTCGTTAGCACTGTACTGATTATGGGCAGCGTTATCTTGTTATCATCAGGAGAGCGTCTTGCTCGTCTTCTTGCTTCGTTGTATAAAAAAAAATGATTGTATGGATGGATATTTTTTAGGATGTTTATTACCTTCTTGAACAGATTGGCTTATGGGATTGGAATTTGGTAAATTAATACAACAGATATTAACAACTTTTATAATAAAACCTTAGCTCGCCCAAAAGCTACGTCACCTGTCCTCGCATATCATCCCATAGGATTGCAAGCCTACCCAGTTCGTTCGTCGAATACTTAACAAGCGTTGGAAAGTCGCGATTGTCAAGAGAACCATTGCTATTCCGGACTCGTCACGCGACCAGATGTCTCGCACACGGTTACCTACATGTATCTATGTATGTATGTGTGTAGGACAACACTAGGGGAGTTTCAAAGTCACTTTTGGATGATCGTTGTTTTGGGTCCGCTGTTTCAAACTACAGTTTTGTTTCGTTCTGTATTCGTAAACGATTATGCTGGACTTTGGCTTCGAATTCGTTCTGAAAAGACAGTTTTTCAGTATTTTGCTACGATAGATAAGAATTTAAGCTATGCCACCTCGGTATGCTATGATGCTATGTTACCGCTATGCTATCTCGGTTATGAACATCTGTTAGAGCACTGCCGATTCGAGGCATCATTCAAGAAGAATTCGTGAAATTTCGATCCAGTGTAGTTGTAAAACATTTAGTAAGGTAATATCCAATCAATGCAGCTATTTCAGTCCATATTCGGACTGTTTTTGAAGAAAACTACTACGAGCAGTTATGACTACTTCTTCCCTTATCCGTCATTTGACTGATTCGGATAGCTCTTATTATGTCTAATTTACTGCGTCAGTTTTCATTATACATATATAAAGATGGTTTAGATTACATGTCAGATTTAAGTACTGTAATAAGTTAAATACATAACTGTTCTAATGTAAGAAAAACAATCTTTTTAGTGTATGAAACGGTCAACTTGTATATTTGTATTTAACCCTTTGACGACCATGGGTACACCCGTGTCCCAAGCACAAAAGTGTAAATATCTAAATAAATACTAGGCTAATTTCAAATATTTCTTTGTTTTCTAATGTTTAAATGTTCATTTTAACCATTCATAGCTAGCAGCCGCATAAAAGTAGAACTATATTGTGTCTATAATCTATAAAAGATGACATATCGTCTGGTGCAAAAATGTAAAAGTTTTCGCAAGATTCACAAAATGTTAAAGTGAGAATCATAAATTAATTTCATGAAAAAACTATAGCCTGGTTTATGTTATATTTATATAAATTACTACACTATTAGATAATTTGATCCTAATTAAGCTATACAGTCATAAATAAAAAGGGACAGTACTGTCCCTATGGTCGTAAAGGGATATTTTTACCGGACGACGATATGAGCAAAATATTATGATAGTAATTCAAAAAACGAATAGTTACCAAGCAATATCAATAAAAGAAAAATAACTGATTTCAATATAGTCATAAACCTTTAAAAATATCGTGTAATGAATAGAACCAGCCAACTGTAAAACGATATAGATTCTTAGGATAGCCATAAGATAATAGTAGTCGTCATAAAATGCATTCTTGTATCATATAAAAAATCCGTGTGAATTCGGGTGAACTTTCTACCTGGGTGATTAACGGTACCTAAACCGTTAGAGCCGTATAGTCTACCCATGTGCAAAGCTTCTCTTACTGTCCCGTTAGGACAGGGCGCATGGGTCACTGTTTAGCCAGACTGGAGGGTAAGATTGATTGCATAAAAGTGCACCAAGTGATGGTCAATCATGTTATTCCAATAATTGACGCTGGCTACCAGCCAAGCTTCCAGCTGATTATATCATAGTAAGTTTGTAACGTCCAATTAGGTATGATTTTTTACTATATATTTCGTATCATACAATAAAAACATGGGTGGCATTGGTCTAATGGATCAACGAAATGTAACACATGAGCTTAATCACAGGTCAAAGATAAAATAAGAATAAGAAGATAGATATATTATCCTAAGACTATTCTTCGACCTTTTTTATATAACAGTGAACAAAGCATATACAATGTACACAAAGGAGCACGGTCAGAATAGATTGATTGGTTATTTGTAAATCAGGCAAGTCTGTGTGGCGTCCTGAAAAAATGAGCACCTACCATACCGACCATATTATGCCAAAGCTATAAAACGATCTACCCTATTACAACCCATCGAAAAGACGATAAACAGAAAACGATGCGCATATTGTGCACGTTCCAAAAGATAATCGCACTAACAACACCTGTATAATATGCAAAGTTCACCTGTACTATACGACCGATTGAATTGTTTTATTGTACCTTGACTCATTTCTAATAAATTAATAATTAATAGGTAGAAAATTTTCGATTTTAATAAGTGTTTAGATCCTAGATATTCCTCTAGCCTTGAAACAAAACTGTAAATATTTTGGAATAAAATTTACCGTTAACGACCATAGGGACATCCATGTACCATGAAATTCCAAAAAAACTAAAATAGGTTTTTGCTTTTTGACTTTAAAATATGTTTTATAGACATAAAAAAGATCATATTATACAGAAATAACCATAACATTACCTCTCCTAGTCTTATGGTCCTGAAAGGGTTAAGAAGCTACATTTGCCAAGTAACATATGCGTTGCGTGTGACCCACGGTCCACTTACGTGCCGAACTGTCCGATGGTATCTGATATTGCCTTTTTAGCCCCGCCCGTTAGATAGCCTCATCGCCTCATCCACGGAACCCGGTGGGCCTTAATAGGAGCCCTATCTCCCGAAGGATCTCGAATAAGTGCTGCCGATTTAGGAAGAATGTGTGATATTATAAAATGATTGGTGTGTTTGGAACCTTTCTTATTTTTCTTTTATAAAGTTCTCGGTAAACGGTAGCTTTTTGTTTTACATCAGATATAAACAAGTGTTTGACCGCAAAACCGCAAAAGTGATGATGCGGTCTAAGTTGCACGCTCTTTCGATATACTATTCACTCTGGATTTGAACAACCCCAGGCTGACAAGTTTTGAGTGGTAATTACGTAAATGTCTTAAATATTTTCATAGCATCAGACTAAACAAAGGTTTGACCGCAATCTCACCTGCTAGTATGACGATGCAGTCTAAGTTTTAGCTTCAGTGAAAAACCTATTCCCTATTTACATTTGAACAAGGCGTAAAAACCTATTCACTATTGATTTAATTAAACAACCACAAGCTCTTGATTTGAACAAGCAAAGAGTTTTGAGTGTGAGGTTTAATATCTTCGACAATTTCCTAAAATTCGAGTGCAGTATTTGATTAGAGCGTAGAACTATTTGCGCTCCAAACATGCCTAGAGCGAACCTATTTCGAGCTCGTCTGAACAAACTTTCTGCAGATAATTTTGTGTTTTCAGTCTGAAGGTGAGAACAATAGCCCCCCACCCCGGGGGAGGCTCTCCCGGCTAGGGCGTCGACCTTGCTATTGCGATTCTACACGCGTTACTTTTCTCCCTTCCAGAATAAGGTCAGCTCATTGTATCAGGATATAGGTTAGGTTCCACCGGTCATGGTTTTGACACAAAAATTATACTTCAGACAATCTCATAATGAGATCCTTTAACTTACAGGTAAACAAGGAAATGAGAGCACAGTTCTAAGATTATTAGTGTCTTTTGGTATATTAGTAGGACGTCTAATTTTTTCATATTTTTGTTTGTTAATATTTTGATAATATTGCATGCTTGTAACTAATACGACTATGGAAATAAAATACACACTATAATAAAATATTAAACGTAGAAAGGATGTAGTAAGTTAGGAATCTAGTTATTAAACTAAGTACTTTACAAACAAGAAAAAATAAAAAGGATTTTTCATACAAAAGCTCCGATCAGCTGATCCATATTTTATGAGATTTAAATTTTAGTACCATAATTAGCACCCAAAATTATGTTTTTTAAAGTGATTTAAAGACTTATGAAATACCTATATTTTAAGTTGCTTAAAGTTATTGTTCAACTAAAGTTACTGACCTAATGGGAGAAAATTTTCAGTGATTTTTTTTCTCAAAATATGGACTATGAAAATTATAAATAATTATGAATTGATTGTTTTCAGTTTTCATGGCCACGCCGGCTTTCACCGAGGCCTGTGCGTACAGAGAGCGAGACAACCGCGAGACGCCTCGCGCAGCGTATCTTATGCATTTTACATGAGCTACCATGAGTCCCTTACCTTAGCCTTGTCTACATCGGTAATATAGCTCATTGATACATTTTAACCACTGAAACATTTTTCTATAAGTTTGACAAACTTTTTCTCTTTTACAAACTCTATTTACGATGTTATAATATTACCTTCTCTTCGTTTATAATGAAATCGGAAATTCACATTTTGAAGAATGACACATCTTGAAAAATGTCAAATGATTGGCTCACAGTATTTTCGGTGAACTTTAGCCTATTTCAGACATCCATCATTGGCTGCCTGATTACGTCACCGCCTCCTCAATATATTTTGACTCGGTACTATAAAAGCAACACATGGTTAGATGAAAAAAAGCTCTTTAAAGATTTGTATAAAACAGTGTTAGATAGTGTGTAAACAGTGTGTAGTAACAGTGTTTTCAAAATCGTATAGTGTTAGATAGGATAATTCTACCTAGAGTGGAATAAGTGAGGGAATCACGATAAAATTTTTGACATAGCTACTTTTGCTGTCAAATTTCAGCAACATTTTGAAAAAAAAACCCTTGAAAACTTTTCTGTAACAAAATCAAATCCACCTTTTTTTGTTACCTATAGGTAACAAAACACACACACCTTTAAGTAAAAAAATGGGGGTTTTCAAGCTAGTAGTTTTTAGCTTTTAAGTAGTGTTGATACGGGGATGGGACATGCACGGCAGGAAAAAGATGAAAAGCAGTCTTGCTGTTAGATCATCTTTGCACATCACCCACACACGCACACTCACACACCTCCGCGCCATTGTCAACGGAACAATACACGCACACAGCTCTAATTAGTTGTTTGTAAACACGTGTCGGCGGTGTGTCTGTGTGGGTGCGGGAGTAAGGCTGTGATTACATGGAGAGGAAGGGTTAACATGGAAAAATATTCTGGTAAACATATTTTCAAGTAACGAATCAAATATTCCCTTAAATATCTCCTTTCAACTTCTTGTGTCAGCTTCCTGGCTGGTTTTTACAACTTTGCCCAGTTTGCTCTATTGGTCAATACCAATAGAGCAAACTGGGTAAAGTTCTACGTTACCTATAAGTTACCAAATTTCAGCTGAATCGATCCAGCTGTTTAACCGTGAAAAGGTGACAAACACACACGCACACATACACTCACTAATACATTAACATTAACTTAATAAAAAATTTGGGATTCCACAATTGCCTAAAACGATCCTCTTAAAATTCAATCACAAAAAATCAAGTGCCATAATATGGCATCGCTAGGCTTTAATAGGTTACAATATTAGAAGGATTATATTATTTTTAAAGACTATAATGAGTTATGAAATAAAGTAAAGTTCAGTGAAAAATCGTAAACACGGTAGGCTCTGTTTCAGTAATGAAGTCTTGAAGCACGAAGGACCGAAGCCGAGGCTTTGCATATTTTGTTTGGGTTCAAGAGTTGCACCAACTTCATTACGATTCGGCCTTCATTTGCATTTGGCGTTAATGAAAAATACGGTCTGTTTGTACATTTCCACTTCAATCTACTTTTTGGTGGAAATTGCTGACTTTTGAAGTGTCCTTGATACACTTTACCCTTTTATTTTGAATTTGGTGCTGTTTGTTGGCGGTTTTTGAACTTTGAATCAGCTTGAATGGTATTCGTTGAACTTTGTTTACAACATTTTCATTAGTCCAACGGAAATATTTTTTTAAAACAATGATTATAATACCTAATAGTCTCCCTAAGCGGTTATTCTTTAAAACACTATATTAATCATACTATGCATATTTAATAAATGTGTCATAATTGCTACATATCACTAATAACAATTTCTTCAAGACACACGATATCGTAAACCTGTTTTCTATATAAATAAAATTACGCGATGATAGACTAAATTAAAAAAAAGCCATAAAAACTTCTTTTGGATGCCTTGGAAAGCAACCTATGAAAGAGTAGAGAAGTAGGTACGAAAAGAAAAGACAAATGAAGTAAAATCTCAATGGTTTTTAACAATATATAAAAGTGTAATAAAACCCCAAGTGCCTCCGATATGAAATATTATGGCAAGGTTGTGCAGCCAAAGCAATTCATTACCACATCCGGGAACATTTAATAATCTAGTCGTACAGGAGCTGTGACTACACTAGATCCACACTATGGTGGAAATGAGGGAAATAGGGATGTAATGTCGATAACAATATTCCACTATACATTTTTTTTATAATTGTGGCAAATGACTTTTTTGAGAAAAACAAACTTACAATACTACAGCAGTAAGGAACACTTTTATTAACCACAGATCGGCCACAAGCCAATCTACAGAAAATCCAAGTGCTCCAAAAATCCCACTAATATTGTAAAGGTGACAGTTTGTGTGTGAGTGTGTATGTTTGTTACTTCTTCACGCATTAACGGGTGGACCGATTGAGCTGAAATTTGGTATAGAGATAGCTTAGACCTCGAATAAACACATAGACTACAGTACAGCGGGTAAAACCGCTGAGCGCAGCTAGTAAGTAAATGAAAAACATATTGAACAGACGTCAAGAAATCTTTTAAAGACAATCTGGTTAGAAAAAATATTGAGAAGACGTGTATATGTTGCAGCTAAAACCCGAAGTGTGGCTACTACTAGGTTAAACCGGCCTAATCTCGGGCTTTAGCCGTGACATATACATAAATAAACATTATAATTCAAGTTCAGTAATCATTATTATCAGTTAATGGTCTATATTTAACATAGTAATTAACGGTTTTGCCTTGATAAATCAGATTTAGAAATGGCCTCAACCGCACTAATTCTTCTGAAGGCCTATGTCGTCTAAACCAATATATTTTGATTTAATTACCTTCTTGTATTTTGTAACTGACCTTTGAATTCTAGTTTAAGACCAGTATTTTTGCAATTATAATATATTTTGTGTATTTGCATACTTTACAAAGCTATTAAGCTTTGACGACAGATTAATTTTAATGTGTCAATAGTGTTATTTTCATGATTTAATTTGAATATCGTATTGACTTGTTTTTTTTAATTATTTATTATAATTATAGGCTTTTATTATGTCTATTACAGATGATTTAAGTAGAATGTATGTATACTAGGCATTACTGTTGATGACTAATAATACTAACCCTGAAGCTGCAGGCTCGATAAGATAAGCAAAAAGTCTGATTTATTAAATATTTTATTATTTTGTGTCGATATCTTCTAAATATAAGGAAAGAGTTATTGATTGACTGACTGATCTATCAACGCATAGCCCTAACCACTGAACGGATTCGGTTGAAATTTGAAATACAGACAGGTTTAATTACGTAGACCTCTGCTAAGAAAGAATTTTGCCACACGGGCAAAGCCGCGAGCATAAGCTAGTAATATTATATTGCTAATGACGAATATGATAGGGTAAAAGTTAGGTTAGCGTAAGTTACCTAATCCATCATTCCATCCATGGAAGGATGAGGTTACTTTTTTAAGGCTATGAGTCTCCAATAAACTGAATCCTGAATTACAACTTTAAAATGTCGATATTATAATATAATCGAATATTCGAAGTATCGATAGTAAGCCCGTCTCTATAGATGTGGGGAGAGGTTAATGAACCTGGTGGATGTACGCCTGTATGCACTAATATTAGCAGGTAATAATTATTGCTCCTTGTCACATAACAATTCATTTTATAATACTTATTCGCAACTAGTATCTGACCAGCAAATTCATCTGCGTTTCTAAAATACATTAAAAAACTTTCTTTCTATATTAATCTAATAAATAAAAAAAAAAAAAAAAAAACGATCAAGTTGTTTCTGAAGAGTGTTGATGAATTTATTATATAGGTATTGTGAAAATTTAGAAATACGCACTTTTCGATTTTTCAAAAAAAAAAATTATATAGACACGACAAATAGTGTTTCTTTTTTGATTAATCAAGATATTATTACTACATATCTAAAATTTTACGATTATAATAACTATCAATTAAAAATAAAACTACATACTTGTATCGTTATGACAATACTCATATTATTATGATGTGCTAATTCCATATTTACATAGATAATCTCAAAAAACTTTAACAATGAAAACATGTACTCGTATATTAGTTACAATGTACCAATAACAGTAAATTCCATGTCCACTTCAGTAATCAATAAAAATAAGAGCTCCACAAAATATATGAGCATCTACGGGCCACGGGCGAGGCCGCGTGCAGAATATATATTTAGGATTAAAGAAAACCAATTAACATAAAAACAAGTCAATAAAATCTCTCCTAAATTCCAATATGGCCTATAAATGTGTCTAAGTCGAATGGGAAAAATTGCAGTTAACTTGTGATACGGTACGTAAGTTGAAAAGCTCGGAGTTACAAGAGTTTTTCAACGACTAAAAAGAGATTAGGTATATTAATTCGTCATGTGTGTATAATATGTCATTAAGCGTGCGTGTTTGCTACTTACTCGAAACATCTGAACCTCTTAGCCTAAAGTTTGGTATAAATAGCTTTTTTTTTATAGCAGACTAATCAAGCGTTTGACCGCAATCTCACCTGTTGGTAAGTGACGATGCAGTCGAAGTTGTAGCACGCTTGTTTAGTAAGAACCTATTCACTCTTGATTTGAACAAACCCACGTTGTAGCATTCGGGAAACACTGAGAGTGGTAGCGAATTCCATAGCTTCGCCGTTCTTATAATGAAAGACGATGCGAATCGCTTAGTCCGAGCTGCTGGTATACTCACCAGATATTGGTGGCGCAGTGCCGTTTGCCTGGACGTTCGGTTTCGGCTTAATTGGGATTATTTAAAGTAAGAAGTAAAAGTGTAAATCTTTAAACAAATATGTTTAATACAGTTTTGTATTAACGATACTTTCATACATATTATAAAATAAGTAGCTTATTCGCAAAACTTCTACGTATTGAGTCTAATTTGTTGAAATATACTTCACGACCTCACCTACTAATTATGTTTGGTTAACAACGAACACTGTGACATAAGATTTTTATATATTAGAAGAATATTTTTTAAAATCTGTTAAGAGGCAATAATATTACCACAGTAAGAAAGTTAGAGTCTCGTCACTAATGTACCGGAGCAAGAAACCGGCGCCACCACGCGCGCTCTCGGAATCTTAATGGCAGTTAATCAGACATTGTGCGAAGGAATCGGACGCCAATGGCCACTGAGGCTCCTCACTCGCATACCCTGGGCTAGGTGAGTCGACCTTAGGTGTAAGGAATTAGGTGTATGTGAAACTTGGAACTTACTTTTTTATATAACTTAAACAACAAAACTTACGTGTAATACTACTGAAAAGAATATCTCAATAATATAAATATATTATTAAAAACATGAGGAGACACTTTTTATAAGAAAAGTGAAAACTACAAGACAAAAACTGCAAGTACTCGTAGTAGAAACTTATTAGGACACTTGCTACAATTCCTCGGAACTTCAATAAATTTAAATAGGAGTACAAATTTATTTAAATTTTATTTATTCTGTCCGCTTGAGTAGTGAGTAGCAACATCTGAGTTTCCTGGAACACGAAGAGATCAATGAAGACGAGTGTGACCACGTCTCTAGTAACTAAAATAGGACACAAATAAAGAACCACACCACCTCAGACCGTCCATCTTCTCACCAACTAATGGTCAATGGGCTACACATCACAAAAATACCAATAATGCGTGTTGGTGGACTATTCTCTGGGCTCAGAAGACCGTACAATGGGGAACCATTGACGTTTCAATGGGACGTATTCTGGAAATTTGTTTGGAGGGCATCTGGTGTACAAGTGAATCGACTCAGGCGCAACCGTTTTGTCAATATTGTCCGCGTTTGTACCGTTTAATCGCGGCCCATTCAAGTGTACCGCCAATGACGAGTAATTGCTGATCAATTGAAATGTTACTTTATTGAAAGTGCATTGTTTATTAAACTGATTGGCGAAGGCGAGAGCTGGTAATCTAAATAATGTAAAAGGAAAGAGTGATCGAATGACTGACTGATCTATCAACGATTGTTTGAGTTGAAATTTGGAACACAAAATGGTTTTAAGAAAAAAGTCTGTACTAAGAAAGGATTTATCAAAGCGAACAATGCCGTAGTGAATGAGCATAAACTAGTCTAAATATAAAGAAGGAAAGAGTGACTGACTGATCTATTAAAACACATCTCAAATTCACTAGTGTCCTTTAAATCAGGAGGGCCTGAATTACATTTTTCATACACTCGACTGATTTCTAGTTTTATTATCCAACAGAAATAACATCCACAGCAGGTCGTTGATTACACAACTTAGGAAAACAACTCTAATATTATTTTTGCTTTATTCCCACCAAACGGCTGCCATACGTCGTATTTCTCACACATTTAGCTCACCAGTCGTCATTAAGGCTTCGCTTAGTTTTAGCCAAAGACATCAAAATATCGGCGAAGCACTCACAATCAAAAATTATAATGAGGCTCGCTTTAAAAATACAGAAGCAGTAAAAACAGAAAGCACTCGAACGAACAATCCAGAAATCTTGCGAAAACACGAGCTCGAGCAATTAAACCAGGAATAATATCGGCTCCTCTACGAATAACGAAGCTAACCATTAAAATAAGACCGGAATAATAATGGAATCCGACTCAAATTAAAAAAAAGAGATGTCGCGACGTTGCATAGAAATATGGCGGTCGGCACCGCGGCCCGGGGTACCTCCGAGGGACCAATCAAAATTCTTCGTCAATTAAGTGAGTGGAGATCGCAAAAGGAAAATTGAAGGAAAAACTGAGGGTGGCTTTGGACGGTTTTAGAGATGGCAAGCTTCCAACGTGACTGATTCAACGGGAGCTTGGGGTTTCACTAATAACTTGGATTCTCAGTTATACTTAGTTACTCAGTTTTATATTACGAGTATGTAGATGATTGTCCTCTGGCTTCACTAGCATTAAAAGATTTTATTATGGTTAATTGAGCGCTACAACATTGTATAGTGAATAGGTTAAGATAAGGTTCACATTAGGAGGTAGGTAGGGTATTCATATCTTTATAAAATACATATTCATCATCATCATCATCATCAGCCTATGTTCGTCCACTGCTGGACATAGGCCTCCTCCATGGCACGCCACTCAACTCGGTCCTCCGTCTTTCTTCTCCACCCACCCCCAGCGACCTTCCGGATATCATCGCCCCATCTCGCCCATGGGCGCCCTATATATAAAATACATATTACATAATAATAAATTATGTTCTATGTTTTTTTTTATCCACTCTCATCACTACCAACACTAGATACATGTCTGTGTTAAAATTTAGGTTAATACATGCAAAGTACATGTTATTAAAAATTTAATTTAAAAAGGAACAATTAATAGGTATTTGTTTATGAATAAATATTGACTTTAAAGAAGGTAAAACCTGCATTCTGCATAGTTGCTGTACCAACATTCTGCCAAATAAGGGACATTTAATGAAAAAGCAAAAAAAAAAGATTTATCGATAAAATATAAACCCCATCCCTAGTCCTCCCTCAGCTCTCTAGATATGAAGGCTATGGAAATAAAGTTTGTTCGTCCCGCATTGTACCGTACGCCGTAAATGGATTTTATCACTATATAAATATCCCCTATTTTTACGTTATTCTACGTTACGACGGGCTACGTCGCTACGTCACGTAACGCCACGTATCTAAATACGTTATATTGATAGCACGTGAAGGGTTTAATGCTGCTTTATACGAATATTTATTAAAGGGGTTGTATTTATACTTAGGAAAAAGGAATAAAGCAACTTTTTCAAAACAGTTGTTTTGCAAGATAACTTTTTTAATGTAAAATTCTTTGTTTTTTAACAAAAATGATACTAAATGAAAAGTTTACTTGTCCTACAAGCTTATTTCCTCATTTGGGACGAGTATCAATCTAAATAAGTTTATTTAACTCGTCCCTCTATTCAAAATCTGTAAATAATATTCAAGAATAGAGCTATAAAATTAGTAAGCGAGTATAAGAGGTAAGTGAGAAGTCATTTTAAGATACATCGATAAGTTTCGCAACATTGAACCAATTTTCAAGTTCAAGTGAAGTGTGAAATACATAACGGAAACATAAACGGACCGGACCGGAGCCGGACCGCGGCCGGACCGGCGCGGACCGGAAGGACACCGGATTGTGCCCCACGGCTCATTTACTCTAAACGCGCCTTCAACACTCCATTGACCCTTTCAAATCTCCAGCATTAATAACGAATGAAGACGCTCCCCCCAAAACATCTCATAAATGATAAAACCCGCTCTTGTTTATGATATCTCCGGATCTACATGAAGACGCCTCGACCACCCCCGACACCCCCGGTCTCCGATGTTCTCCATAAAAATAAACCACCTGCTCGCGGGCTCCGTGACCTAACCACTATTTAGGCTGCACCGGTGCAAGTCTAGCAACCTCGTACTAAAACAGAATATCGATTACTTTCGCTACTATAATGTAATCCCCCGCCCACTTTTCGTTTTTTTAGTACAGGATAATAATATAGTGGTCTCTGTCTGGCGCGGGTGTCGCGGCGGGGTGCGAGGGGCGCGGCTGTATGTAAATGTTCGTGTGCACCCCCGGCGCAGCACTCGCCGCCGGAGCCCTCCGTCCTCCTCTAAATACGACTACACAATCTGATGCGAGTCGACGTCCTAGAATTTTTCATATTTGCGGTACACGCTCGGTTGTATTGTAAACACGCTGCAGAGCCGAACGAGGCAGACATGCAAATGCTACGTCTAACCGATGACAAAGATAACAAAGCGGGGGCAGTTTCGGCGAAAACGATTTTCTCGTAAATTTCGTGTAACATTCCGCGGACGAGCGCCCCGTTTGGTGCTCTAACGTTTATCGCTGTAAAGGCGACTTTCCTCGCTCCGCGGCTCGGAGGTATGACGTTGTGCCGCTCCGGTGACGTCACGAATACGTCGAAAATGACACTTTTACGAGCAATAATTTACATTATTTCGGTGTTAAGCGTCGCGTGCGTCCCGATTGATTTTATGTCGGTGGCATCTCACATTTGCGTTCGGTTAAATCGAATCACTCGTTACACGACCGACTTATTTTGTAATGGTAGTTTCGCGTGACACTTTTTCATATTTTCTTTATGTGTAGTTGAATTCGGTACATCGCTGCGGGCCGAGTCCCGAGGCCGAGCCCCGAGGCGGCATGTGCGGCTACCATTCACAAAAGGGTTCCACTTCGCCCAATAACCGTTATTTGGTTTGATAACTTATTGAAATTGGATTGTGTTTTCGCAGTTGTGTGTAATGTTTAGGAGCTAAATAGCGTGTCATTTGTACTGACATTGGTCGTGTTGCTAAAAATCAAGGACTCTGTTCATAATAAATGTCAAAAGCTCGTCATGACAAAGCTTTTATCAAATTGCTGTTACATTGTTGATAATGTAGCAAATAAGCGCTGTACAAACACGGTACGGCAGAGCTTTCAGTTAGACCAACATTATGAGAGCACAACGTAATATTAGTATCTGCAGCGCTGTGTATACAGAGTGTAGTCAATATCGACGGGAGCTGGGAGCTGCCGGCTACAGGGTGCGCTAAACTTGCTCAATTCTGAGATACGAGTGCGGCTCTCGCTACCTGCCGAGGTAAATCTCGCTATGTACACTCGAGAACACGAGCGTTTTGTATTTACTTGATACAATGTTTCCGAATGTTAGTTTTCGATATCTTGAGACTTGATTAAAGGAGACTTGACTAACTTGACTTGACTTTGGGTAGGACTTGGTTGGAGAGGTAGAATAATGTTGCTAAAAATCAAAATTGTATGAATATCTACTAATTGAGAACTTTCAGTTGCGATTGAATAAACATTCTAGAAATGTGTGCAAAACATCGTTCAGCAACCGTTGTTTTTAGTTTTAAAGATCTAAGCATACATAGCGACAGCCAGACAGACACCAGGAAGCGACTTTTTTATACTTTGTAGTGATATAACGAAATATAAGTTTCAGTGTTCCTCAACAGTTTTGTCGTCAACAGTACAGGCATCGTCAGATTTATCATATTCCGTCATCTCGCAGGTTGCGCGACAATTGTAATGTAAAGCCTGCGACGGATCCGGCGTGAGTGCGGCCTGCGACTGAATGTGACGTCATACGCCTGTACATTACTGTGACTCACTGTTTAGGTATCTTGGAGTCCTGAGTACGGCCCTGGTGAGATTATGGATTGGTTTTTCTTAATGATTGAGATAGTCAGAATTTAATTGATGAGAGAATAGATATTGTTAATTAGTTGTGACGCTCGTATTCACCATTTTTCACGACCGTGAAAATACAAAATTTATGACGAGCCAATCAGGAACATAGGCACGTGTTGCCCATCATCATATCAGACACATTGCCACCCCAAAAAAAAGTTTTAAATTCAAAATTGTACCTACTGGGCGAATGGACGTATGAGATCCCGACGAAACTTCATGAGTAGTACTGTCATCCCATACATTGTACTTCGTGAATGTATGGGATGACAGTTGACTTGAGAGCAAGACAAGTCTACGCAGCGTCTGTGCTTGAGGGGCTGAGATATTAGCTGTTGCATCTTGTCATCATTGACGTATCTACCGCAGACCAATAATGGCGAGCGGGACAAAAAAAATCTCTCCTTGGAAAATCTACTAGGTGAAAAAAGGAAAGCGATTCGACTATTGATGATTGACTAACGGGCCCCTAACGACACTCCTAAAATGTCGTAAAAATAAATCTATGCTTGTCATTATCTTCCTAACATCCCACACTATGTAGGGTCGGCACGACACGTCTTTCTCCTCCATTCTACTCTATTCTACCATCCGTCATATTATCTTCATTCAGTTGTTGTATCTCGTAATGCTAATAAATGATTTTGCAGGTAACTTAGAACAGATTATAGGCTGCTATGCGATTATAGCCCGCTGAAAATACCCTAACTTTCAGCGGGTGAAACCGCTGGGCAGGTAGTAAGCAATAAATAGGTATGAGTAAGAATAAAGATCATTACAGTGCGGGCGCGGGTATCGCTGCAATGATGTACGCCCGGTTCGATGCTGGACTTTTTAACCGGTATTGGTTATACCACGAGCCAGGTGGAAATGGATGCGGCATCTCGAATTAAAGCTATTTTCCTTGTATAAAAGCAACTTGAAAGGTGCGTATTATGATACAATTAATAAATAGTTACGCTTTTAGATCTGACTAAAATTATAGATACGTAAGTATGAACGCGTTTGTATATTTATCACGTTGAATTGCTGAACTGATTGAGCTGAAGCTTAGATACAGGTTAGATCCAGAAATAAGGCGTACGATACTTTAGCCCCACAGCCCAAAGTCCATAGTCTTTAAACTAGATATTATAATAACTCTTTAGTGTGTAACAATATCAAAAACAATTATATTAAAAACTTTGCAGTAGGTGATGATATTTATCTGAAAAGGGCAGGAAACCGCATAATTTCGTTTTAAAAGCTCTACCCTGCAATTTGAACAATCCTCTTAATAATTTTAACATTTTACACACAATTATTCAAAACACGCAAATCGAATATACAATACATATAGAAAATGAATAAAGTGTTAAAAGTAACAAATCAATCGATATCCGTTCAAACAATGCATCAGTTGTTACCATGTATTACGCATTCATTTACGCAAGTTAATTCATCAATATGGCAACACCGGTGATAAATCACTCGCTTATAGAAACTGGCAAATGTTACCTCCGTTTGTTGCCAAGCCATCACTGGCCAGATTTAGCAGCACCGAAGAATATTAAAAATACTGGATGTACTTTAAAAATATTGAAATGAAGCACCCATATTAAGCCGCCACTTGTATTGTTTAGTCCAGCTTCACTCAATCAAAACATAAATCAAGCGCTAATAGTAATCACGCACAAAACAAAATAACGAAAGCATTTTATGAACAATCATTATTTGACACTACGTATAAACTTTTGCACAAAGTGTCAAAACGAACGGACATGCATTCCAACTTTACACATACACGCATGAACACAAAAGACACATTATATTCACAGACATTCATATCGAGTATCTATGTAATTTAAAAACTAAAGGATTTAACGATTTGTGGCCAGTGTTATTGTACGTGCGAGTATGTATAAACGGGGCTTACTAAAGAGGCTTCATTTATTTTTCAGCAAGCTTAATCCAGTAGTTTGTCATCCACAAGCAGAGCCTTAATTGTAATGCAATCGAACGAGTAAGTCTTCGCGCGAGCCTTTTCGGGGACAATGATATTGAATGATTCATTTTCACGGTCACTTGCTGGTGTGTTGCGGTGATCTAGGAACATCTATAGTGTAGACAGGCACCAATTATACGTTATTGTCCTATTCTATTCTTAGGGTGTTAATGTAATTTGACGGTTTATCAGAATTTTAGTCTAAAACAATTGTATTGAAAGTAGCTTATTACTCGCAGTGGCTATTCTTTAGCGTAGGTCACTACATTATCAAAGCTACATATCTATCTGCGTAATCAGTTTCATATGATCCTTTCAGTGGTTTGAGCTGTACGTTAATAGATCCGTCAGTTAGTCACGTTTATTTTTGCATATTAATATTTAGATTGTAAACCTAAACTTCATAAAATTTAACTAAGTTTATAATAGTCCGATAATGCAAGGTATTGGAACTTTGCCTTTTATCAAAGACTTTTTCCAGGTAACGTCCTATGCCATTTTATCATTAAATTCTGGAGCTGTGTTTTGAGTAACAAACAAAAATAATATTAAATATCAAACCAATTCATTTTTTTTGCTGAGCTTCCTATGCTAACAGTCTAAGTACCTCTTTAAAGTTTACAGTATTAAAAAGTAACTTAACCTCACTCTAAAACATTTAATCCCCAAAGCGCCGCATCCAAAGCTTAGTGGTCCGCGTAGTAGAAAGACAATGAGCGCGGACCCACAGCGCGTCACTCCTTAAACCTTTTCGCCTTATTTCGCGAGCCTTCCTTTTGTCTCGAGAGCATTTCTTTATTTTGTTGTGCGATCTTATTATTTCGCTACCGTTGGCCGCATTGCATTCTCCATATTGTTTTTGTTCGCATACAGTAGCCCGTGGAATGAAGTAATACGGCCCAAGACTCTGTGGTATTGTGTATTTGCGAACAGTTTTTTTGCTCTTATTTCTCTCAATGCCATGTCAAGTTTTTGTTTTGTTGCGATTCTATGTGTGTTATGTAATGTGTGTGATATGATCTTTGTGTTGCCATTATTGGGATGGCTGTAATTATAAAGAGAATCATATCAAATTTTGATATAATTTATGACATAATTGTACTGGTAGAAAATGTTATTGTAGGATTAAGTTAGTCCAAGCTTTGTGCTGAATAATAATTAAATAAATAAATCGTGTTTATCCTGTATCATTGTGATGTCACAAGCCTAATTTCGTTTTGGACAGGTGTTAATTGGAATTGATCTTCAACAAGACTTATTTTCATCATAAATCATAAAAAGTCTTTTAGCTAACTCTTCGGCGTACAGCAAAAAAATAATATCATAATTTGAAAATCTATCAAAAATAAATTAATTAAATTGTTCAATTAATGAAATTGAATTCTGCTTTTCAGTTTTTTACTACCCTTATTATCTAAATGGATAACAATGGATAATGTTTTTTTCTCAATTAACTTCCTTAAAAAGACCAAGACTCATCAAGACCGGTCCAGTTTTGATCCAATGAGCAGTGGTGTCCCATCCCTAGCAAGCTACCAATTAAACTTGGAATGATTGAAACGACGGATGCGAAAAATTAATTTGTGATATTTCTATAGGTGTAACCACTTTTTGTCAATATCCATAATAAGGGTATCTCGTTAAAATTATTGTTAACGGTTTTATAAAAAAATATTTTAGTTTATGAATACTATGACTCAATCAGTGACGACTATGTTCAAAAACGTTTCTAACGTTCATCAAAACCATTCATTTGTTCAGTATCATATAAGCTCATTTTTGTACCAGAGAATTCAGTACAAAGGTAAGGTTGTCTGGAAGAAATTGCTCATCATATCGCACAATAAGGCCGCATATTGAAGACAAAAGAAATGAATAAAATGTGGATGGGGTTATATTTTTTAATTCTAGTTATGAGTTAATTTGTATTTTTTTAGTCTCATTAAAGCCTAACGTGTATGAGTTTCTTGTCCGTTCTTCCGATAAGGGTACTTACCAAATTAGCGGTAGTCTAAAATGTTTCCCTGTAGAAATATTGTCACAAAATGTTTCTCTGTAAGTATGTCGTCCTCTTAACCAATTTATTTTCAAAGTGGTTTTCCTCTTAAAAGTTGAGTAGAACAGGGTAGAGTGCAAAGGCAAAACTAACATAATACGACCACCAGGGTATTTTACTCTTTCAATCTCCAATTTTACCAAAAACAGTACAAAATAAAATTCAAGAAGACGTCAAACCGAAATCGGATTGTAAACAGCAGTAGCAGTGTACGTTAAGTGACCACAAAACGAAGGTTACTTAAGGCTCTGTTAAGGCTGTCCTTTTAAGGCTTCTGTGGTGTGAACCCCGCGTGTCGAGCCTCTAATTAAGGCTATACACTCGCGTTAATCACGCCAGGCGCCCACTTCGGAACACAGACTTGCTTTTAGCGTCCTTGTCGCAATCCCGGGAATTTCAATTAACTATATTTTCGTTAATTAGATGTGTTGACCGCTCGCGATCGGGTGGCGCGGTATCTCTGATTTGTAGATTTTAATTTATTCAATGGGTTCATTTTGTGTATGTAGGAAATTGGTACTTCCTCAATAAATAGTAATTAAAGCTACTTAGTATCTTATGAGGAAAGCATCCGTTAGAATTTTTTTTTATTTCGTTGTGGCAAACAAGCTGGCTCGCCTTACTATGAAGTTGACTAAGCATGCAAAAAATGCATTGAAATTTTTGAGTTATAAGAACTGGAAAGTATAATATCATTAATAGGTACTCGTATATAGAATTTCAAAATCGAAGCGTCATAGAGTAATTGCTAAAGATACAGAAAAAAATCCGACTACTAGGATCTATGTCCTACCGCATTTTTTTGAGTCAGTCAAAAATATTAAGCAATTTAAAAACAAAGGGCAGAACATAATTCAGTATGAGTCAGGCTAGTCGAGTCCGAAACGAAAGCAAACGGAACGAGTCTCGGACAATGTGTATGTTTTTCAGTAGCTCCACAATCGGCCCAACAATTTATTGAGTCGTATCAAAAATAAATAAAATAAATACACGGCATGTGGGAAGACACGAACCGTCCGGGATTGATCTTAGACATCAGCTGTCTGTCTGTCTCGAGCTACTTGTAGCTACAGGAGGTAGACATTTTCTTGCGATTTTTATGTAAATAGGTACTGTTGACTAGCTGAATTCCTTATGGTGACCGGTAGAGGCGCAGCAGACGTGCAGAATTGACTTGCAAAAACTGAGTGACGCTGTGTTCGATATGGGCAATCATGAAGTTTATCATAAGCCAGCTGATTAGCTCGTCTTATCTCATAAACTGTGACATAAAAAACCTATAATCGTCAAAATTTATCAGAGTTATTGTATTAAGTATATAAGTAATTATATCCGTTATCCTTACGAACATAACACAAGCATTAAGTTACTTAGCTTGGGGCTAGGTGGCGCTGTGTGAAGTGTCCTGAATTTTTTTTTATGTTAGAGACAGACAAACAAGCAAATGGCCCGTCTGATGGTGAGCGGTTACCGTCGCCTATGGACGTCTGCAACACCAGTGGCATTAGAGACGCGTTGTCGGTCCATTAAAACCTTCTTTATCCTCCTCTTGAAGAGCCCCAGGCCCCATGTTAAAAGAAGTAGGAAATACATCGCTCGGAATGCCATTTTTTATTTATTTATTTGTAATTCATAGAAATAATAGTGAAAGTACACACATACATCAACCTGTATAAAGGAGCGAGGGCACGCGAGCTCTTAATGGTATCGCTGGAGAATAACTAACACATCCTGTAGACGTCTGCAAGACCTGTCCATCTCAGAGTCGCACAGACCACAGTGTGAAGAAAACAGAAGTATAACTTTCATATAAAACAGGTAGATTCTGTGGAAGGCCACTACTTAAGGCTACTTTTTGAATCCTATTGAAACACTGTTTTTTTCCAGCTGTCCATCAGACAGACTTAAAAAATATTTAACGATTGTAGTATTTCTCAACAAGAAACCCCGTCTGGGTTAGTTACCACAACCCAATATTCTGCCATATTTCACCCCTGATCAGTTGAGAGGTTTGAGTGTCCAGTCAAGTTAAGTAAATTCTTCATTAAACTTCATTCTTCAATAAGTATCAAAAAGATTATTTTGTATTAATTATCACCAGTGTAAATTAGCCACACACGACCTCTTTCTTTTATTCGTTTTAAGAAGTTATTCTCAGTGATAGGGATGTCCTACTAAATATCTTACACTGTGCCGTCTTGGTACCCGTCTCGAAGACGTAGGTCGCATCACTCGGACCTTACTGCCTATCGCTACTGGAATATGTGCCAATAAACTAAACCCATCGGACGATGTTGTTTTTAGCTCTTATTTCTTGGGCTTTATTTAAAGACCAGCTTTTTTAGCAACCCCTGCGTTCTAGTTGTTAAATTCAAAGTATCAAAATAGTTTGTGTTCTTATTGTAAACTTGACAATGCTTGTACAAAGTATCAATATCAGCGGTTCAATACTTAGGAGTAAAATTTTGCAAATCATGATCATTGCTGTAAGTTAACAAACATTTTGAATCTATTTTTAATACTAGCTGCTCCTAGCGGTTTTACCTGCTGTACCTATGTGTTATTTCACGGTCTAAGCTATCTCTATACCAAATTTCAGTCAAACAATCATACAAACTATCTGTTTATCATATTGGTATAATGCGGCAAGTATTATTTTTTCTGCTTTTACCTACTGGCTTTATGAAAAACCTGATTTTAGATAATTGCTGAACATGATTTAAAATTCCATTTGAAATAATTTCAGTCCTGGAGAACATAGTGAAGGGGGGTATGACGATCTCGATAGAGTACGATCAAAAAGATATAAGCACTCCCTTATATCTATTTGATCGTTTACAATATTATACTCCTTCGACCAGTAATTAGCAGGGTTATTCACTTATCCATCAGAGAACCGAACCGAAGACCGAATAGTCAAAAATGTATGAAATGACGTACCTAATAAATCGACGCGATGTCATTTCATACATTTTTGAAAATTCAGTCTTTGGTTCGGTTGTCTGACGGATAAGTGAATAGCCCTGCTGTAGTAGGTACCTCGATATCTAAATATAGCGATATATTCCTAAGCACACCTTCCGCGGGCAATTCTCGCCGGTATTTAAGGCCGGTGCAGACGAGGGAGTCCCGGGACAATCAGCGGAGTCTGATTGCGAGTATTTATCTAATCGGTGGCGAGTGGGCGACCTTATGGCCAGCGCTATTAGTTGCCTGCCCTTTGCGATCGAGCTAATGTACTGGAATGTGAGGAAAATAGTTATTTATTATTTGTGGTAGATGCTGTAGACCGAGAAGACGGCTGGCTAAGTGAATACAGCAAGTGGGATGCAAAGAGTGATTAATTTTTTTATACTACAGTAGACAAGACAGTTGACCACAGATCGGCCACACGCCGTTCGAAAATCTAAGTACTTTAACTATTCAACTTTTTTTTAATTCACTGCCAAATGGTTGAGTGCCTAGAATGCTGGCAGCATGGCTTCGTTGAATGGTAATATACTTATAACTTGGGCCAGATAAACATCAGTATTTGGTCACACGTCACTTCATCAGCAGGGCATCACATTAAGGGCAGATATTTTTTTTTGTAAGATAAAAGATTTATTTATGCAAGAGATGATCAAGAAGTACTTGCTGCTCGCCTGAAGTTAAGTTATAACGTACACCATTACACTCGTAATTTTTTAAACACAAAAATTTACTGCGTGAGGTAAACAAACCTTGGACTTACAAGTAGTCCACTTGGCAGTGTCAGATTGGGAGACAACTTAGACTTAAAAGGAAAATACGAACTTTTCTTAGATTTGCTATTGAGTGTTTTGAAAAAGACCAAAGGTCTTTTCTTCTCGCGGCTATAGTGTTATTGTTACATTGAGAGCATACTACCTCTACATTCGAGAATTTCTCTAGTACAATTACGCTTCTAGGTGCGGTGCACTATTGGCGGCTTATTACTTAAATCCAATTTAAATTTTTTTACAAAAAAAGCTACCAACCCTCACAAAATTACCATTTCCATTCCACTGTCATACAGGCACACCATGGGTATAAAGCACCCGTTGAACATAGCTCCAAATTGGCATCGTAGTGTTAAGGGTCCATGAGGCCCGCCACGCCTTTCTTCGCCAAAGGACCCAAAGGTCAGCGGGTAATTAACGGTCCCTTAAGCAATCAGGCCCTCAAGCCCTCTGTGATTGGTCCAATTTGGAAGACGGATCAAAGAGGACCCCTCAAAAGGAATATTTGATGTTTGATGTTCGTGCTGATGTGTTTTTAATTTTGGATGGTGTTTTGATTTGGTGTGATGTGGGAGTCAATATGAAATTGGTATAATGTGAGAATTTGATTATAACATCTGACAATTTCTGAAGCATGATATTATGATGTATACGTTATCACTCCATGCGTCTTTCAGTGAGACCAGTGAGGGGTTTATCCACCTACATTTAGGAACTTTAATTGCTCGTATTATATTTCAGTAACAATCTAAGTCATTCAACATACTAAAGATTGGCACTTCATCGTGTCCAATTAGCATTTCAGTATTCAGCTGAAGACAATTTTCTTTTAATTTAGGTTTAAAGATCTTTATTATCAACATAGACTCTTCGCTACTTACGTGATAACATCATTTATGTAGTAAGTAGTATAATAAATACAAAGCAATGTTCGTCGTCACATGCAATAAATTGGTAAAGAGAATATTATTAAGTAGTGCGACTCCTTAACTCGATTTTGTATGGAGGTATGACCCCAACCGGCAGAAAGCACGAAAACCGGCATGCGCATAGCCTTACCGTTCATAAGATTTTCTCTTTTTATTCTAATTCTTCTTTATTTTCTTTTTTGAACTATATCCAAAGACAGAACACGTCATCAACTGTATATTTCCTCAATCTCGGACAGCAATGTCGTCCCATCTAAAACCGTTTTATATAAATAAGAAGCGTCGACCGAAGCTGGAGCGTCTCGGGGAGGTGTAAACAACCCTTTAAAATAGTGTGCCATTATCGCCGGGTTCAAGGGACGAAGGGTGGGGGGCGAAGGGCTAAATATCTTTTAGTATCTGCAAAACGTCTAATTTAGTAGCGGGGCTTTGATGTTGTTTCTTGGCATTGGAATGGTGTGGAGTAGACTTTGTGTTGTATTTGGGGCATAAATTTCGGCAGATAAAGATTTTCGGGTGGCGCGGTATCTCTGATTTGTAGATTTTAATTTATTCAATGGGTTCATTTTGTGTATGTAGGAAATTGGTACTTCCTCAATAAATAGTAATTAAAGCTACTTAGTATCTTATGAGGAAAGCATCCGTTAGAATTTTTTTTTATTTCGTTGTGGCAAACAAGCTGGCTCGCCTTACTATGAAGTTGACTAAGCATGCAAAAAATGCATTGAAATTTTTGAGTTATAAGAACTGGAAAGTATAATATCATTAATAGGTACTCGTATATAGAATTTCAAAATCGAAGCGTCATAGAGTAATTGCTAAAGATACAGAAAAAAATCCGACTACTAGGATCTATGTCCTACCGCATTTTTTTGAGTCAGTCAAAAATATTAAGCAATTTAAAAACAAAGGGCAGAACATAATTCAGTATGAGTCAGGCTAGTCGAGTCCGAAACGAAAGCAAACGGAACGAGTCTCGGACAATGTGTATGTTTTTCAGTAGCTCCACAATCGGCCCAACAATTTATTGAGTCGTATCAAAAATAAATAAAATAAATACACGGCATGTGGGAAGACACGAACCGTCCGGGATTGATCTTAGACATCAGCTGTCTGTCTGTCTCGAGCTACTTGTAGCTACAGGAGGTAGACATTTTCTTGCGATTTTTATGTAAATAGGTACTGTTGACTAGCTGAATTCCTTATGGTGACCGGTAGAGGCGCAGCAGACGTGCAGAATTGACTTGCAAAAACTGAGTGACGCTGTGTTCGATATGGGCAATCATGAAGTTTATCATAAGCCAGCTGATTAGCTCGTCTTATCTCATAAACTGTGACATAAAAAACCTATAATCGTCAAAATTTATCAGAGTTATTGTATTAAGTATATAAGTAATTATATCCGTTATCCTTACGAACATAACACAAGCATTAAGTTACTTAGCTTGGGGCTAGGTGGCGCTGTGTGAAGTGTCCTGAATTTTTTTTTATGTTAGAGACAGACAAACAAGCAAATGGCCCGTCTGATGGTGAGCGGTTACCGTCGCCTATGGACGTCTGCAACACCAGTGGCATTAGAGACGCGTTGTCGGTCCATTAAAACCTTCTTTATCCTCCTCTTGAAGAGCCCCAGGCCCCATGTTAAAAGAAGTAGGAAATACATCGCTCGGAATGCCATTTTTTATTTATTTATTTGTAATTCATAGAAATAATAGTGAAAGTACACACATACATCAACCTGTATAAAGGAGCGAGGGCACGCGAGCTCTTAATGGTATCGCTGGAGAATAACTAACACATCCTGTAGACGTCTGCAAGACCTGTCCATCTCAGAGTCGCACAGACCACAGTGTGAAGAAAACAGAAGTATAACTTTCATATAAAACAGGTAGATTCTGTGGAAGGCCACTACTTAAGGCTACTTTTTGAATCCTATTGAAACACTGTTTTTTTCCAGCTGTCCATCAGACAGACTTAAAAAATATTTAACGATTGTAGTATTTCTCAACAAGAAACCCCGTCTGGGTTAGTTACCACAACCCAATATTCTGCCATATTTCACCCCTGATCAGTTGAGAGGTTTGAGTGTCCAGTCAAGTTAAGTAAATTCTTCATTAAACTTCATTCTTCAATAAGTATCAAAAAGATTATTTTGTATTAATTATCACCAGTGTAAATTAGCCACACACGACCTCTTTCTTTTATTCGTTTTAAGAAGTTATTCTCAGTGATAGGGATGTCCTACTAAATATCTTACACTGTGCCGTCTTGGTACCCGTCTCGAAGACGTAGGTCGCATCACTCGGACCTTACTGCCTATCGCTACTGGAATATGTGCCAATAAACTAAACCCATCGGACGATGTTGTTTTTAGCTCTTATTTCTTGGGCTTTATTTAAAGACCAGCTTTTTTAGCAACCCCTGCGTTCTAGTTGTTAAATTCAAAGTATCAAAATAGTTTGTGTTCTTATTGTAAACTTGACAATGCTTGTACAAAGTATCAATATCAGCGGTTCAATACTTAGGAGTAAAATTTTGCAAATCATGATCATTGCTGTAAGTTAACAAACATTTTGAATCTATTTTTAATACTAGCTGCTCCTAGCGGTTTTACCTGCTGTACCTATGTGTTATTTCACGGTCTAAGCTATCTCTATACCAAATTTCAGTCAAACAATCATACAAACTATCTGTTTATCATATTGGTATAATGCGGCAAGTATTATTTTTTCTGCTTTTACCTACTGGCTTTATGAAAAACCTGATTTTAGATAATTGCTGAACATGATTTAAAATTCCATTTGAAATAATTTCAGTCCTGGAGAACATAGTGAAGGGGGGTATGACGATCTCGATAGAGTACGATCAAAAAGATATAAGCACTCCCTTATATCTATTTGATCGTTTACAATATTATACTCCTTCGACCAGTAATTAGCAGGGTTATTCACTTATCCATCAGAGAACCGAACCGAAGACCGAATAGTCAAAAATGTATGAAATGACGTACCTAATAAATCGACGCGATGTCATTTCATACATTTATGAAAATTCAGTCTTTGGTTCGGTTGTCTGACGGATAAGTGAATAGCCCTGCTGTAGTAGGTACCTCGATATCTAAATATAGCGATATATTCCTAAGCACACCTTCCGCGGGCAATTCTCGCCGGTATTTAAGGCCGGTGCAGACGAGGGAGTCCCGGGACAATCAGCGGAGTCTGATTGCGAGTATTTATCTAATCGGTGGCGAGTGGGCGACCTTATGGCCAGCGCTATTAGTTGCCTGCCCTTTGCGATCGAGCTAATGTACTGGAATGTGAGGAAAATAGTTATTTATTATTTGTGGTAGATGCTGTAGACCGAGAAGACGGCTGGCTAAGTGAATACAGCAAGTGGGATGCAAAGAGTGATTAATTTTTTTATACTACAGTAGACAAGACAGTTGACCACAGATCGGCCACACGCCGTTCGAAAATCTAAGTACTTTAACTATTCAACTTTTTTTTAATTCACTGCCAAATGGTTGAGTGCCTAGAATGCTGGCAGCATGGCTTCGTTGAATGGTAATATACTTATAACTTGGGCCAGATAAACATCAGTATTTGGTCACACGTCACTTCATCAGCAGGGCATCACATTAAGGGCAGATATTTTTTTTTGTAAGATAAAAGATTTATCCCACCAAAAACATTCTGTAAAAAACTAGCCAAGTCTCGATGGAGCTGCTTGTTTATCTCTAAAAAGTAATGAAATCTAGACAAAGTCGTGCCAAGTATAAGGTTCCTTACTGCGATTTCTTTATTATTATAGTTAATGTTGTGTGACTTGGCCGTTGAAGGGTACACAAGGGTACAAAACCAGATGCTCCATGACACTTAGATCGCCTAAACATAAGTTTGAAATACGCAGCTTTATCAAGCCTACAATTGACTGGTTATCCAATCAACGTTTTCCAAGTGGAAATTTTCTATCGTGAATGGGTAGCGGACAGATTGGTGCAATAGTGTCATGGAGCACCTGGTATAATACCCTTGTGTACCCTTCAACTTTCAACGGCCAAGTCACACAACATTAACTATAATAATAAAGAAATCGCAGTAAGGAACCTTATACTTGGCACGACTTTGTCTAGATTTCATTACTTTTTAGAGATAAACAAGCAGCTCCATCGAGACTTGGCTAGTTTTTTACAGAATGTTTTTGGTGGGATTTCACTTATTTTTGTAGAAACGCTATATTATAAGGTTATCAGAAATACAAACCGTAAGCGCGTTTTAAAATACAGTCAGCGCCATCTAGATTCTAGATACGTGTGCGTTCACTCTTAGTCCAATGCATCATAATATTATACGGGAAGTGGGCCTAATTAAACTTGCAAGATTTAATTACAGACAGACAGACCGACAGGTGAAAGTAAATAAAAGCTTGTAGTAAAGGCGGTATGTCGATCTCTTCTAATAGTTTGGTTGGGCTCTTATTTTAGTTGGCCACGCTAGATATCGCCTGATCATAACTGACGATTTACGACACATATACACACTCACATATACATATACTATGCCTTAAATATATTTTGAATTAATAAGTTGGATATTACACAATTTTAACCATTGACTGCAAATGTAACTTTGTAATCCTATACATTTATATGAGATTACAAAGTTATTTATGCAGATGAATTATCTCGAAAACGAGACCGAAATTGCATGTTTTTTTAGTTTTCCTATAGCTTATACAATAAATTCTAAGTATGTACCAAATTTCAGCTCTCTGAGTTTATGGGAAGTACTAGTTCTATTTTGATGATCATGAGTGAGTGAGTGTCGAAAATGCGAAACTTTGCTTTCGCTTAACTTCGGAACTTAATGACCTACAGACTTGAAATTTTGGATTTTAAGTATGTAATTATAGCTTACTGGATGACGAAAATTTCTGTGTTCTGGTCTTATCCAGAGGTTCTCAAATAGGGGCCTGAAAATGCGACGAAATGCTTCCTGTAAAGATGGTACGGCAGCCAGTGCTTGCTTCGCGCTCGACTTGGCGGGGGCACTACCGTGCCCCCAGATTTATGCAAGAGATGATCAAGAAGTACTTGCTGCTCGCCTGAAGTTAAGTTATAACGTACACCATTACACTCGTAATTTTTTAAACACAAAAATTTACTGCGTGAGGTAAACAAACCTTGGACTTACAAGTAGTCCACTTGGCAGTGTCAGATTGGGAGACAACTTAGACTTAAAAGGAAAATACGAACTTTTCTTAGATTTGCTATTGAGTGTTTTGAAAAAGACCAAAGGTCTTTTCTTCTCGCGGCTATAGTGTTATTGTTACATTGAGAGCATACTACCTCTACATTCGAGAATTTCTCTAGTACAATTACGCTTCTAGGTGCGGTGCACTATTGGCGGCTTATTACTTAAATCCAATTTAAATTTTTTTACAAAAAAAGCTACCAACCCTCACAAAATTACCATTTCCATTCCACTGTCATACAGGCACACCATGGGTATAAAGCACCCGTTGAACATAGCTCCAAATTGGCATCGTAGTGTTAACCCTTTCAGGACCATAAGACTAGGAGAGGTAATGTTATGGTTATTTCTGTATAATATGATCTTTTTTATGTCTATAAAACATATTTTAAAGTTAAAACGTGAAAAACTATTTTAGTTTTTTTGGAATTTTATGGTACACGGATGTCCCTATGGTCGTTAACGGTAAATTTTATTCGAAATTGTTTACAGTTTTGTTTCGAGGCTAGAGGAATATCTACGGTATAAACACTTATAAAAAATGCAAATTTAATGTCTATAATTATTGATTTATAAGAAATGACTCAAAGTACAGAATAAAACAATTCAATCGGTCGTATAGGACAGGTGAACTTTGCATATTATACCGATGTTGTTAGTGCGATTATCTTTGGAACGTACACAATACGCGCATCGTTTTCTGTTTATTGTTTTTCGGGTTGTAATGGGGTAGATCATTTTATAGCTTTACATAATATGTTAGGTACTCATTTTTTCAAGAAGCCACAGAGACTTGCCTGATCTGCAACCAACCAATCAATCTATTCTGACCGTGCTACTTTGTGTACACTGTATATGCGTTGTTCACTGTTATGTCAAAAAGGTCGAAGAATAGTCTTAGGTAATATATCTATCTTCTTATTCTTATTTTAACTAACACCTGCGATCAAGCTCGTGTGTTACATTTCGTTGATCCATTAGACCAATGCCACCCATATTTTTATTGTAGTGTGATACGAAACATATTTAGAAAAAAAATCGTACTTAATCGGGCGTTACGACTCGACAATAGTAATCATCTGGAAGCTCGGCCGGTAGCTAGCTTCAATTATTGAATTGTCATGATTGACCATCACTTGGTGCAATTTTATGCAACCAATCTTACCTTCCAGCCAGGCTAAACAGTAACCAATGCGCCCTGTCCTAATGGGACAGTTAGAGAGGCTTTGCACTTGGGTAGACTATACGGCTCTAACGGCGTATGTACCGTTAATCTTCCAGGTAGAAAGTTCACCCGAATTCACACGGATTTTTTATATGATACAAGAATGCATTTTTTGACGACTACTATTATCTTAAGAGCTATCCTAAGAATCTATATCGTTTTACAGTTGGCTGTTTCTATTCATTACACGATATTTTAAAAGGTTTATGACTTTATTGAAATCAGTTATTTTTCTTTTATTGATATTGCTTGGTAACTATTCGTTTTTTGAATAACTATCATAATATTTTGTTCATATCGTCGTTCGAAAAAAGTATCCCTTTACGACCATAGGGACAGTACTGTCCCTTTTTATTCATGAGTTTATATCTTAATTAGGATCAGATTATCTAATAGTGTAGTAATTTATATAAATATTACATAAACCAGGCTATAGTTTTTTCATGAAATTAATTTATGATTCTCACTTTAACATCTTGTGAAAACTTTTTTATTTTCGCACCAGACGTTATATCATCTTTTATAGATTATAGACACAATATAGTTCTACTTTTATGGGGCTGCTATCTATAAATGCTTAAAATAGACATTTAAATATTAGAAAATTAAAAAATTTTTGAAATTGGCCTAGTATTTATTTAGTTATTTACACTTTTATGTTTGGGACACGGGTGTACCCGTGGTCGTCAAAGGGTTAAGGGTCCATGAGGCCCGCCACGCCTTTCTTCGCCAAAGGACCCAAAGGTCAGCGGGTAATTAACGGTCCCTTAAGCAATCAGGCCCTCAAGCCCTCTGTGATTGGTCCAATTTGGAAGACGGATCAAAGAGGACCCCTCAAAAGGAATATTTGATGTTTGATGTTCGTGCTGATGTGTTTTTAATTTTGGATGGTGTTTTGATTTGGTGTGATGTGGGAGTCAATATGAAATTGGTATAATGTGAGAATTTGATTATAACATCTGACAATTTCTGAAGCATGATATTATGATGTATACGTTATCACTCCATGCGTCTTTCAGTGAGACCAGTGAGGGGGTTTATCCACCTACATTTAGGAACTTTAATTGCTCGTATTATATTTCAGTAACAATCTAAGTCATTCAACATACTAAAGATTGGCACTTCATCGTGTCCAATTAGCATTTCAGTATTCAGCTGAAGACAATTTTCTTTTAATTTAGGTTTAAAGATCTTTATTATCAACATAGACTCTTCGCTACTTACGTGATAACATCATTTATGTAGTAAGTAGTATAATAAATACAAAGCAATGTTCGTCGTCACATGCAATAAATTGGTAAAGAGAATATTATTAAGTAGTGCGACTCCTTAACCCTTTCAGGACCATAAGACTAGGAGAGGTAATGTTATGGTTATTTCTGTATAATATGATCTTTTTGATGTCTATAAAACATATTTTAAAGTCAAAAAGTAAAAACCTATTTTAGTTTTTTTGGAATTTTATGGTACATGGGTGTCCCTATGGTCGTCAACGGTAAATTTTATTCGAAATTATTTACAGTTTTGTTTCAAGGCTAGAGGAATATCTAGGATCTAAACACTTATTAAAAACGCAAATTTACTACCTATAATCATTAATTTATAAGAAATGAGTCAAGGTACAGAATAAAACAATTCAATCGGTCGTATATTACAGGTGAACTTTGCATATTATACAGGTGTTGTTAGTGCGATTATCTTTTGGAACGTGCACAATATGCGCATCATTTTCTGTTTATCGTTTTTTCGATGGATTGTAATAGGGTAGATCGATTTATAGCATTGCATAATATGGTAGGTAATTACTCATTTTTTCAGGAAGCCACAGAGACTTGCCTGATCTACAAACAACCAATCAATCTATTCTGACCGCGCTTCTCTGTGTAAATGGTATATGCGTTGTTCACTGTTATATCAAAAAGGTCAAAGAATAGTCTTAGATAATCTATCTTCTTATTCTTATTTTAACTTTGACCTGCGATCAAGCTCGTGTGTTATATTTCGTTGATCCGTTAGACCAATGCCACCCATATTTTTATTGTAGTTTGATACGAAACATATTTAGTAAAAAATCGTACCTAATCGTACCATGGTAATCAACTGGAAGCTTGGCTGGTAGCCAGCTTCAATTATTGGTATGAAATGATTGACCATCACTTGGTGCATTTTATGCAACCAATCTTACCCTCCAGTCTGGCTAAACAGCGACCCATGCACCCTGTCCTAACGGGTCAGGAAGAGAAGCTTTGCACATGGGTACAATATACGGCTCTAACGGTGTAGGTACCGTTAATCACCCAGGTAGAAAGTTCACCCGAATTCACACGGATTTTTTATATGATACAAGAATGCATTTTATGACTAATACTATTATCTTAAGGCTATCCTAAGAATCTATATCGTTTTACAGTTGGCTGTTTCTATTCATTACACGATATTTTTAAAGGTTTATGACTTTATTGAAATCAGTTATTTTTCTTTTATTGATATTGCTTGGTAACTATTCGGTTTTTGAATAACTTCATAATATTTTGTTCATATCGTCGTCCAAAAAAAGTATCCCTTCACGACCATAGGGACAGTACTGTCCCTTTTCATTTATGACTTTATAGCTTTATTAGGATCAAATTATCTAATAGTGTAGTAATTTATATAAATATAACATTAACCAGGCTATAGTTTTTTCATGAAATTTATTTATGATTCTCACTTTAACATCTTGTGAATCTTGAAAAAACTTTTTCATTTTCGCACCAAAAGATATGTCATCTTTTATAGATTATAGACACAATATAGTTCTACTTTTATGAAGCTGCTAGCTATCAATGGTTAAAATAGACATTTAAATTTTAGAAAACAAAAAAATATTTGAAATTGACCAAGAATTTATTTAGATTTTTAATTTTTTGTGTTGGGTACACGGATGTCCCCATGGTCGTCAAAGGGTTAACTCGATTTTGTATGGAGGTATGACCCCAACCGGCAGAAAGCACGAAAACCGGCATGCGCATAGCCTTACCGTTCATAAGATTTTCTCTTTTTATTCTAATTCTTCTTTATTTTCTTTTTTGAACTATATCCAAAGACAGAACACGTCATCAACTGTATATTTCCTCAATCTCGGACAGCAATGTCGTCCCATCTAAAACCGTTTTATATAAATAAGAAGCGTCGACCGAAGCTGGAGCGTCTCGGGGAGGTGTAAACAACCCTTTAAAATAGTGTGCCATTATCGCCGGGTTCAAGGGACGAAGGGTGGGGGGCGAAGGGCTAAATATCTTTTAGTATCTGCAAAACGTCTAATTTAGTAGCGGGGCTTTGATGTTGTTTCTTGGCATTGGAATGGTGTGGAGTAGACTTTGTGTTGTATTTGGGGCATAAATTTCGGCAGATAAAGATTTTCTAATTACAGCTCACTAGTACAGTGTAAATTACAAAATTAAAAAAAAATATCAACTATGTAAATATACCGACTAAACTCACGGATATAAAAGTCGAAACTAGGCTCGACCCTGGGTTTCGACCTCAGCGCGTGAGCTCCTGATGAAGGACTTCGTAATAGTCCGAAACCCAGGGTCGAGCCTAGTTTCGACTTTTATATCCGTGAGTTTAGTCGGTATATTTACATAGTTGATATGGATAACGCTCGCGTTGGTTTTTAAAAAAAATAATTAAAAGTATTTTATTGACCAATTTACGTAGGTATTATACGTTTCCCGTTTTCTTTACTTTCTGTATTCTCCACAATTCGTTGTTTAATTTTTGGTGACTACTGCTTGGAGATGCTTTTATGTCAGCTTGTCTTGAATGCCTGCTTATGTGTATCAAACTAAATCTTAGTCCTAGTCTATTTTGATGAATATTATTTTTTCACGTCTTATCTCATGAAAAGTAAAGGTGCGGTAAATCGTCAATGAACATTCAATGAATCACGTAAGATGCGCAAGGACTCTCGGTTAACTCGTGCCTTGAAAAGCACAAGTTGTATCGCTAATATATATTGTGTTGATTGATTTCACACTGTTGTAAAATTTTAGGCAGGCTGTGCGGTAGAATCATAGGCACTGTTGGGGAACTGACCTAGTCGACCTCCTGTAAAGGAAGTTTTCCCCTGGTATACGTTGGTAATTTTAAAATTTATTTTCAAAAAGCGACTCCACAGTTTAGTTTCCGTCCGGGTTGCGTAGAGTCGGTTCGGTCTCGAGTCTCGGGGGAGAGTCCTCTCGTTTACTTATCCATCTAACATCTTCTAGAGACGTGGCTCTATGTACTGTACTCTATGTAATATATACCTATTTGGCTTTTAATGGAATGGATTTTAATGGGTTTTGATTTGAGTGAATGTATTTAAATGTTTTTTTTTCGTGGTAGAGGAATTATGAAATACTAGCTGCGCTCAGCGGTTTTACCCGCTGTGCGCTACTGTTACTATGTGTTATTCCAGGGTCTAAGCTATCTCTTTACCAAATTTCAACTCAATCGGTTCACCCGTCTAGGCATGAAAGATTAACAAACTTCCAGAAATCCATACATACAAACTTTCACGTTCATAATATTAATAGGATTTTTGAAAAATATCACAATGAATCTGCCTGAGTATAAAATCCGATCATGTTATTGATTTTGATAGAGTGCTGTTCCAAGCATCATCTCCAAGCAGCATCTGCTAAGAATCACATTCAATTTGGGACTAGTTTTCTTTACTAAATAATATTTCCATTTTATATACGTCGATTTTTTATGAGAAATGATAGTGTTCTATGAATAGAGACTATATTTACTGTAGTTCTCTTTGAGAACAAGATTGATGTAGGTTTTTATAATTTTTTTTAATTAATTTTAAATTCTTCAAAATTTCACCATCACCATTGATCATTGATATTATTTAAGCAGCGTATATTAATTACTTCAAGACTTAGGTACATAATATTACATAGTAACTAACCTCCATAATGCGGGTTATACCACAGTAACTCACGAGTTAGCAGACGCATAACTAACCATACAACATTTCAATCTGAGTGCGCATCATGTCGTAAATCTGGTAATTAAGGCAAGACAAGCCGCCGCCTCGGCTCTGCTTATGTGTTAGTTAAGGGACTTATCTCACTGCAGCTCCATTATTCTGTGGACGGTCGAAGGAATGGGAGACAGCGAGTTAACAAATAAACTCTAAGGTTTGAGAGTTTAGATATAATTTATTTATTTATTATTATTTATTTTTTGAAGTGAAAACTTCTTTAGCGGCGCTGAGCACTTTTTTTGTATGAGTAAAAACTTTCAAACTCGCGTCAGGGTCACGTGATGCTGATCGAAAAAGCGTAAGATCGAGGGGAAGGGAGAGGAACTAGTATCTCCCACTCTTTCTACCGTGCCTGAGTGTGCTGCTCTGTTTAGGCGGCACAGGGGGCTTAGACAAGCGCGCGCCCGATATTTTTTTTTTATATTTTATATTTTTTTTATTAGACACTTAAATAGGTTAGAATCAAAACTGTTTGTTTCTTACTTCAGTTATCATAAACCAATTGTATCAGTTGTAAAAATTTGCGATGATGATTCTGATAATAACGATGGTGTAAAAGTCGTCGAAATTATGGATGGAAGTTGATTTTTCTGAGAGATAAAATTTAATGTTATATATAAATAACGATATAATATTATAAATAACAACATATAATTTGTCATATTTGTGTACGATAGCGCAATAAATAAACATTGTATTCTACCTCATAAATAATAGTATTTTTATACTTATAATTAAACACAACGTTAATATTGAAGTTTTCACTTCTGCCGGCACTCCCGGAGTGCTACCTTTTTTTTTATTTATTTAACCATAACTATAACATGAGCGTTATAAAAGGCAAGTCATTTGTATTACATACACTTTGTGTAAGTATAGTATTTATATATATACAAAGAAGATAGAAGACGAGTATGACACTCTTCTGATGGTGAGAGAAAACGCTGCCCGAAATCAGTACAGTGCCACCCATTATTTTTTTAAATTCATTATAGGTTAGCCTTTTACCACGATCTCGCGTGATGTTAAGATAAAGATTTTTTCATCCCACTATCTCGGAAAGTGTAGTTTTACTCATCGATATCTGACTGGAAAAGTCTATATTTTCCTCTAGAGAAATTCAAACTTACTTTACCCTCTAGAGACAAAAACATAATTAAACCTATTTACTTCCACCTCTATGGTACCGAAATAAGCGTACAACTTTTTTAAATTTGTTAAAAACTTGGAGTAAGAACCTCTTTAGTAAACTTTTTTTTTTAATTTGCTTTGGGCGCACCATCAGCCTTGCCAGTAAGTTACTTTTGTAACATATTACGTTTCTTTTGAACTATACCTAGTCAGGTCATAAATTCTGTCACATGTTTAATATAAAATTATTGGAACAAGTTTATTTATTATGTAACCATTTATATACCAAAATGAACTTAACAAAACATAGATTCTTATGACAATAAAGTTTATTCAAAATGACCTCCGTGATTTTGAATACAGGCCTTCAATCTGCGCGGCCAGTCGTCTATCGCAGCACGAACGAGGTCCATGTCAATATCGGCTGCTGCCTTAATCAAGGATGTCTTGAGTGACTCCAAATTGGGATGAGGCTTTGAGCACGCCTTTTCCTCCAAGTGTTGCCATATCTTGTAATCTAACGGACTCAAATCTGGACTGGAGGAGGGCCAGTCTTCGTGCCGGATGAAGTCGATTTCACGCGCCGCCAGCCAGTCTTGTGTGCTCTTCGCTCTATGAGCTGGCGCCGAATCTTGTTGGAATACCCAGTGCCTGTTATTGAACAAGGTATGAGAAACAGGTTCCACAAGGTTCGTCAGGACTGTATTTTGATACACAACTGCATTCGTTTTTACACCTTTCTCACAAAAATGTACCTCTGTTAAGCCCCAATAAGAAACTCCCAACCATACCATGAGCGATGATGGAAAATGACCTCGTTGGACACGCGGAATACGGTTGCTCGCTTCTTCACTACTGTGTGCGTACACCTTATCATTTTGTTTGTTGTAGCTCTCTTCTACGGTAAAAATTTTTTCATCCGAAAAAAGAATTTCTCGATATTTTTTTCTCGCGTACCGCTTCAACAAAGCGCGGCATCTCTTCAGTCTCAGGTCCATTAGACGAGCATTTAAACGATGTCCTGTTTTTCTTCGATATGCCCGAAGCCCTAAGTCTTCATTTAACACCCTTTTCACCGTGGTTCTGCTTAACCCCATCTGAAGGGCCAACAGTTTCTGCTTACGTTTGGGATTTCTTTGAATTCGCGCCTTCACAGCTTTTATCACTGCTGGAGTCCTAACAGACCGAGGGTGACCACTTCTTGACCTGTCATCTATACTAGAGTCTTCATTGTATCGTTTGATGGTACGATAAACGAATCTTTTGGTTATATTCAAATTTTTCAGTATGTCAAAAATTTGAATTGACGCGTAACCGCAACGATGCAACGCAATAACTGCAACACGGCCTTCTTTAAGCGTCCACTCCATATTTAAAAATGAGTAAAATTCTAAAAAGTATACACTTTTATTTTCATGAACAATTCGAAATTCGAATTCAATAAACTTTTTTGTGGCCAGCATTCTAAAAGAAAAGTTTTTACTGTGTGACAATACTTATGACCTGACTAGGTATTTACGTTAGTTGTTTAGATATAAGTTACATTTCGAGGCAATAATGTTTTTAATGAATTATATAGTACTGTAATAGTAAATAATAGTTGAGTTAATTTAGCAGAGATAATAGAATAAGCCAATTTTTTATAACTTTATCTAGTTAGTAGCAAGATGTTTTCTAAGTATTACTTTTTAGTAACTTTTTTATTAACGATTTCTCACTGTAATAAACTGAAAATGAGAAAATAATCACTAAAACGAATAGGTAGAGTGCTTTTCACGAAAGGAAACCTTTTTGCGGGACGCCACTATTGCACATTTTAAAAGTTTAAATACCTTTACCTTTTTAACGCCTCATAATTTCTCATATTTAATTTCTTAATCAAAAAGGTATTTATTTTATGTAACAAATAAAAATGATTTAAAATATAAAGTCCAATAATAATAGAATAAAAAATTAGTTCCGCTAAATTCCGTGGGACCTATTTCGTGAAAAGGACTCTAAGTAAGCGTACCTACGTAAATTAAAATTGAATACTGGTTATTTTTGAAGATAGTGCACTGGCAACACTGTGCGCATCCATGGTGAGAATAATTAAAAAAAAAACTTTTAGCATTGAGTTATTTCCTCGCTGAGGGGGGATGAAAAATTATATGTCACACTCGAGTGCAAATATTTTTGACCTTGTGCTCTTTTGATTCCCTCGCTAACGCTCAGGATTCTAATTAATAAATCACTCGCTACGCTCGTGATTTAATTTTAGAATCCTTCGCTAGCTCGGTCATACAAACTGAGCACGCGGTAAAAAAGCAACTTTGCACTCTTGTATAACAAATAACTATAATTTGGCATAGAAACATACGACATGCATATTATAGATCTTAATTAATTTAGTAGCCAACATGTTCTGCCTTTACAGACGCACAAAATGAAGACATAATGGGTGCTTATCGTAAAACTTATTGTTTTTTTTTTAAGCGACGATGCAGTTGTAGGTGGTAGCAGACTAAACTTATAAGGCGGAATAAATCCCTGCCTGGCTTCACTAATCATCATGCTACAACGCGCTCATGATGACCGCTAGGCGACACCGTTTTGTCCAGTGGGTGGTAACTAGCCACGGCCGAAGCTTACCACCTGTATGAACTTCAGAAAAGTTTAGTGATTCTGGGTTTGCAATAAGGCAATGACCGACACCGTGTCGGCAACGCCACTGTTTTAGACGTCTATAGGCGATGGTAACCGCTCACCATTAATAAGATGGGATTTGTGTCAGTGTCTAACATAAAAAAGTTTCAGAATCTTTCAAACTTATAAAGGTCTACTGTTTGTAAAAGTTTGAAAGGTAGTATTCGAACACACGTACATTTACAGGTTATGTCTATAAACCTTAGGAATATTTTGCTTGGATGGGATGTGTAATTTTAAAATGGTCGTACTTATACGGAACAGAAAACTTAAAAATCTTTAAAGTTTGAAACTATTACTGCCATATTTTATAAGTATGAGTATACGAGTAGATCACGTAGTTACCGCAACTGTACATTATTTATGCCTCCAACTTGCGTCGCGTCGAAATTTCTTTCAGCTCCGTTTCAGAAATTATGGTTGTTCAGAAACAATGTCTCCGCGAGGCTTCCCTTCCCGAGATTAAGAATTATTACCTCTTATCTCGTCCTGAGTCGACAACTCGTCGGCTATTCGCTCTCACTCGATATCTAAGTGAAATTATTTCGACAAACTTTACCTAACGGTTGAACACCCCTGACTGAGCTTCGGCCGAGCGAATTCCGACCTTAACTTATGCGGCAAAGGTCGAGATTTGTGTTGACGGAACGCGAGGCAGTTAAGACACGTGATTAACGAAAAGCGGGAAACTGGAAATCATTTGTGAATTCCCGAAAGGGACAGGTGATGTGATATTATGCAAATGAAGCCGAGTGCGAGCGAGAGGGAGCGAATGCTGAACTTCAGGCAGACGCGTCTCGACGGATATAATTTATACTCGGATGAAACGATTTATTACAAAAGCCTTGAGTACGTACTCGAAATTAATTACGCTAAGTTTTGCTTTCATTTTGTTCCATTGTGGGAGATTTTGTCGTCTTGTCGAGATACGGCGGGTTTTATTGCGTGGGCTTCGAAGGTGGATATTTATGACAAGTTCGCGAGATTTTCCTTTTCGGTGCGTTTGGAGATATAAAATGCTGAGCGGCTGTCGACTCTATGTTACTGTGTCTTATCTATGGCACGTGATGATATTAAAAAAAATAATATTTTAGGTTGGTTTGAACATAACAATTGTAGAAGATATGTGTAGAAGAAGAAATAGCTACAAATTTATCGCTAAGATGTCCCACTTATTTTTTTACAAGCATCTATTGGGCTAAATTTTGGTAGGTAATATGTATATTATGTATAGAGGCTACTTTTCAGATAAAGCTAGTAATGATTTACAAAGGTAGGCACCGGATTTCAGTTCACACGGTAGACACTCAACTCTGATCTGTCTTTATAAAGAAAAAAAGTCTTTATGTACAAGTAAGTTTACCGGGGATAGACTTCATTTGCAGGAGGTCGTCTATGTGGGTACCCCAACAGTGCCAGTTTTTCTACCGCCTGAGCAGTAATGTGCAAACATTACTGTGCTTCGATAGAAGGGCTGTAGCTAGTGAAATTACTGGGCTAAAGAGTCTCAATATCTTATGACTCTTGAGTAAGATGCGTTGGTGCAGTGGACCTAGAATTGTGAAATTCTGGATAGCACTGTACTGATTATGGGCAGCGTTATCTCTTAATATCAGGAGAGCGTTTTGCTGGTCTTCTTACTTCGGCACATAAAAAAAGAATCATTCACGCATACTTTACTTATTATATTAGGTTATTCTACCATGACCAACATAACATACAGTGTGCCTAAAATAATCATAAATAACCAACCATAAGTCATGTAGTAGGTACAGATGATATCGGTCGGTTCAGGGACGGCTGCGGCGTCCGACACGACACGACGTCCGGCGTCCGGTGCCGTGACGTCACACCGCTACTGCTCAGCTTCCGGACGGGTGACACTGCGAATATATACATAGGTAGTGTTAGGTAATGTTTACATAAAGTAAATACATATTTTCATATAATATATATGCATAAGAAGTTAACTTTGATTTTGTGAAGAAACATTTTATTGAAAAAAAAAAAACAATGTTCTGGCACCTGAAAGATTGATAACATAATCGATTTTATGTTAATTACCAATTTGGTAAAAGATCATTACAGATTTATTTAAAGGTATGGTCCATGGCACTCATTTGACTTTACACTTTTTTATCTACTTGGGTGGCGTCTTCCTGCGTGCACTATGATGAATATGATCAGTGGTGATCACAGAAATCACAAAATTATAGACAAAGAAAATGTTCCTTGAATCTTAACAAAACAGGCTATATTCGGAGGATTTAAAAGAAAATTTAGTGTAATTAACTTCTAATATAGACATTACAATTTCTATAAACATAAAACAAAAGAACGATGATCCGTCATCTATATCTCGTCCAATTCATAAAGCTTCGCATTAGCCGAGGTTTGAGTGCGAGTAGGAGTACATACACTAGAGAAAGTAACCAGGGGCTGCATCCGATGAATATGTATGAGGGGGGAGTACAGGGGAGTACTCCCTACCTCCCCCGTGCCGTGTAAATGGAAATTTCAAATAAAAATACCTCAAATATTAACATGAGCTCGATTCGTGTTTTTCCGCGTTTTTTCTGTGACACGTGTGTTGACATGGACACTGCGATTTGACTTTGGTTTGGATTGGACGGTAGGGTAATTCAGGATGGTAATGGTTGTGTAAGGTGTTTAGATAGTTAGGTCGGTAGGTATCAAAAGTTTGACTAAAAATACTTGTGGTTTTGTTTAAAAGTAATTGGCTTTCGTTGAATATGCGAAGTCGTAAAGGTTTCGAATTTCGATAGGTACATTTTTTTAAATAATAATAATTTGTTTTTAAACCTTTAAGGGTAAAAAATATAGAATTTTTATTTATTAAAGTAGGTTGATACCTATATCTACAATTAAATTTTTTAAGTGACAGAAATGGGTGCTAGTCGGTAGATGGACAAAATTAATTCCGTGATAAATATGCACTAGTTCGTTGATCCGGTTCCCTTTGTCCAGTGACAGAAATTAGTATATTATATGAACTCATGATGTATTTTTCAAAACGGTAATAATTATGATATTTTGCCTAGGTCATTAACCTCTTCGCGCAAAAATTTGACTAATTCCACTGTCAATTTTGTTTCGATACCGAAAGAGTTGTTACACATAATTTTAGTCGATGAACTCATTGAACACTAAAAATTAAATCTAAATTAACTTTATCGAGTAAAATGAGGTAAATATTTATAAGTTAAGCTCATGAATGTTTAATTAGTGATTAAATCTAGTTGTTCGCAGGTAATTTACAACTAGCACCGTTTCATTAGGCATGGCTGTGGTTGATTTACGCACTACATACCATTACACTTTGTGTAATGTAATGAGCCAGTTAATGTGTTACTTCATTAAGGCTACAGCTAGTTAATTCTTTAATGAAGAAATATTTTAATTTGATTATAATAAAATTGATTTTGTAAATATGGGATTTGTTACTTTGATCCGCCCTAAGTATTTATTTTGTAAGAATAAATTATACTTTATTGGGTTATCATTGACGAAATATTATAATATAATTAGTCAAAATAAATTTGATTTTGTATATTTGGAAGTTTGTCACTACTATCCTATACCCAGGGTAATTTAATCATATTTTTAAGGCCAAAAACGTACAGTAATTAGGAATACATAAAAATTGTTTTCACAAATAAATAAGCGAATCATCATAATTTAAGACTTTCGTCTTTACGTGCGTTTGGTATCGTCATAAAGAGCCACCTGGTAATCCTTTAAAAATTCACAAAAAATATTATCTACAGCTTTACTGAGAGACATTTTCAAAAAATGTATTCCATGAATTTATATATTAAAATCATTATATCATAAGAGCGAAAGAGCTCTTAAATATCTGTAAACACTTATTTCAGTTTTTCAAACCATTGTGTCCCATCATGAACATGAAGTTTTTGCCAACAAAACATCTGCCTATCGCAGCGCACCGTGGCAAAAATCATCGGTTCCGAGGCAAAGTCGAGTGCCCTGGAAGCGTCAGTTTTTTGGTCGAGCTCTGTGTTTTATGGCCGAGACCAATCTCGAGTGACGTCTGCAACTACTGACTCTGCTACTTATTCTTCTTGAGTGGTTATCAATTTTATGTACATTGTAGTATCTGATACGTTCATTTTGTTTTGTTTATGTACTACTGTTTGAGTAATTGGTAATCTTCTGAATCTTTAAAAGGTAAGAGTGACTTACTGATCTATCAACGCACATCTGAAACCGCTGAGTGGATTGGGTTGAAATTTGAAACAATATAATATATGTTTTTTTTTTATTGCTTTATTTTTTTCTTTTTTTTTAATTGCGCCTATACCTGATACCTACCTATATTATTTAAGAACATCTGAGTAGTCTACTCTAGTTCTTAATAAGAAGTAATATCAAAAACATAAACAAAAAATTTACGTAAAGTAACCAAATTTTATGGTAATGTTCCTAATGAATGCATATTATTATAGAGCTAGTAAAGCTGCATTTTTTCTGAAGAAGAAATATCTTTTCTAGAATATGTCTGTCCATGTAGCGCGGTCGTGCCAACAGATTCTTTGATTAATGGTGGAAAGATGGCGCCGATATGAGACGAAAATTGGATGTTTTCTCTACTGGAAACCGGCGCAGATTGTTCTAGAAACGTAGGTAGTTACGTATTCTACAGGCCTACCACTATAATAAATGTGAAAGAACAGATTTATGCAAGTGTTATTAACCATTTTATACTAGGTTATGCTCGCTTTTTTCGCGGAAGTCTATAATGTCATAATACCTATCTGTGTTCCAAATTTCAACCTGAACCGTTAAAAAAAATACATTAAATTATCTGTTGAAGAAATAAACAGGGCGGTATTGAAAACAATTATTCAAAAAATACTTTTCAACCGGTTAAATCAAGCAAAGAAGGGATTTATCCCGCCTTCTAGGTTTAGTCTCCTATTATCTACGCCATCGTCGCTTAAAATCACGCGAGGTCGTGGTCAAAGGCCTGTATAATATAAGGAATAAAAAAAATACTGAACGCAGTTTTATGATAAATTTTTATTTAAAAAGCAATTCAATACTACTAAGTCTCGCATATTAATCTTTCGCACCTACCCCTTGTGAAGCTAAAACGCGATATTATCATGGGAGTTTTAATTTTGCAATTTGTCGCGAACCCCATAGCACCATATCCCCATAGACAATCATCGCACAGATGTGAGGGCCTATGGCTCGTGTGATGGTGCACATGACGATTTTGATGTTGGAGATAAGGATGATGATGTTTTGGTCTTTTTGATGTGTCTATTTTGTTGTGTGTGAAATAAAAACCTATGAATTCTTTGAATTTTTTTAACAAGTGAACTTCTCAGTTTAAGCCAAGTGTGCCTTAACCATACTTTTACCAACTTTTACATTTTTCAAAAGTCCCTTCCCTTATTCTATTTTTATGTTAATGAATTATGTAATATGAATTTCAAATCCACATCAAAGGGCAATAATGTAAAGGCACCGCAACAGGTCGACATAATGTAACATCGGCAACAAAATGCACACAGTAATCCCCAATCAATATTCCCGCCATCCCTCTCAAAGTTATCTTTTTATCTACAATTAGGATTTCGTCGCCTCCCGCGTCGTGCACCGAGTCGGCGCCGTCAAAGGCCGTCCTCTCATTATGCGACGTTATTGAGTTATCAACGAGGGAGATTAGTTCATACTTCCATACACAAATCCTATCATACAAGCTGACGCCTTTCACTAAAAACAAGCTTCATTTCGGTATACCGCAGAACACTTTTACAACGCGGAATCGTCGCACTGAAACTGACCCTGCAATCCAAACTCAACCTTGCGACGCTCGCCCTCGGTCAAATTTACCATAGCATCACATTTATAGTTAGAACTATGTGATTTTGTACATGTATGTCCCCAACACAGTGATCCGCTAACAAGGAAGTTGCCAGGGTGCTATTTGTCAATGCAAAGGGATATAATTTAGTTCGTATAATTTAAAACGACCGATAATGAGATGCATATTCGATTATCTCTCAGTTTTGGTTGGGGATAGTGATGGAATAGTTTGCGTGGACTGACAGATCAAAGGAAGTCATTTCGTTAGTACTTTTTTATAGATGTATGAAAGGAAAGTTATGAATAAACTGGCTGTACTTCGCGGGTACATAACTAAAAGTTATCGTTTTGTAGAAGTTTTAACGTGAAGGCATTAACCAAGTTGAATGTGAGTTTAAATTTGTTTATGAAAACGATTTTCTTATGCGTTTCTTTTATGCCAAATTAGAGTTTTTAATACGGAGATCATAAAGTAAGACAAATTTAAGTATTTATTGTTAAGGGGGGGGGGACAAACTTGTTAAATAATAATTAGGGAAGCAGTAGACGTACCTATTATGTACATTAAAATATACTCGTAAACTTTACTTCAAATATCAATAGACGTCTATTCCCAATAAGAAACAAATTCCAAACCAAAATCAAATTGAATTAGCGAATACTGAAACACGGAGTAAAATGCGAATCATAACTCAGTGCGTCGACAAGAACGTAATTAACACTGGAGTGGTGGGTCCCTCGCGGCGCGGCGATTGGGCGCGCCGGCCTCCCGAGACAAGTGCAAATTTCAAATTGGGATGCACACCCGCGGTAAATACCTACGCTAGGTACGGCGCGGACAAACAGAGAGGGCGAACGAATCATTCGTTAGGAGTCACTCAAGCGTTCATTCGTGAACGCTCCACTCGACCCCGCTCTAACTACATGCCTACCTGTTCATACTAAATATTTGCATACATATCGACCTCTATTTATCGTTCTGTATTACGCTTTTGATGATCTAGTTGTAGGGGAATTCGCGTCAAGCCGCGACGGACCCTCCTGAAATCCGATCCGCGAAGTCTCTTGGTAATTAACTACCGATTACATTTCTTGATGCATTTTTAAAAGCGTCCGACGGCTTTTTAATGGTTATTTTATGGTGACGGATCGCTTATTAAGTTTTTATGGCGGCGCGAGCAGTGACAGATGGGATGTAGTTTGACACCAGATTTGAGGGTTTGTATGACGTGAGATGTGGGGAAACAACCATGTTGCAGAATGAAATGTTTTGCCAAAAATTGCTATTTGTTAGTTGTTTTGTAAAATAAGCTTATATCGAACTTTAGAGGGAAAAGGAATAGTTAAGCTGTATACAAAGTTATTTATACGTGTTAATGTAATAGGAAAAATGTTTTATATTATTATTCTGTTAATTCGATCTCGTCAGATGTCGCCTCGTGATCTAGAAACAATACCAGTAGCACTAGCCCTTACTAGGCTGAGTATATTTAGCCTAGTGCTGCTATGCGGCAAAATATCTGGCACAGGCACGATACCTACACAGACAAACCTTCGAAGAGAGCCCTTCTCAGCAATCAATATAAAGCTTGACCTTTACAATACAAAACTAGGCTTATTTTCTATTTTATGACAAGAAAATATTAATAAAAATTAAACCAGGTGCCCGATGGTAATCATATCTAATGATATCTATATCCATATCCGACACTGTTTAAAATTAAAAATTCGACGCGACACTGCACTACTTCTGTCACCCTGAGCTATCGAATCTCGTCATGCCTGTAATTTAGGTGGTAGCATTGACCTTTAGTCCAGAACTCAGTAATGTCTAATCTCAAAACATCACTATATAATATATCTATGACCTGTAATGAATATTATCAATAAAATTATGTCTATGTCTATGTCACTGCTTGGCGGATAAATAACTGCCAAAGTTGTACTATCCAGGCGACCTCTGCAATAATAGAGACCACTACAAAAATAATAATCAAGAATCGGATAAACTGTCTAAAATCGTAATAAACGAGCGTCACTTATAATCACATATAAAATTTTATCATCCCGCGGGACGTGGAGAAAATTAAAACAGATGATCTGGCGTAGCCATTGCGCGCCATAATTAAAAAGATAAGAATTTTCCTCGGTTGAATACCCCTTCGGTACAGGGCCCAGGGCTGAGGGAACGGTTACCGGTTAGAGTCCCTTTGGGAGAATGGGGCACACATAGATCGGCTCGCTGCTGATTAAGTAAACTAAGATAGGTTGGCAATACAGCGTAACGTCGAAAGTCAACAAGGGCAAAACGATAAGTTGATTTGGTACCCTCAAGGGTTAAGGAATAGTTACTGTTTGCGATGATTGGATTGCTGTTGAGATGAGAGCGGCATTGTTTGCTCGCTGTGTTTGTTCGGACCTATCTCGCTGATACCACACAGCTTTTAATCTGCGCTTTTAAATATTGCCTTTTAAAGTTTTTTTCGTATTGCATTGCGTGGTTGAGATGTGAAGTTAATTATTGCCTGAAATTAAACATTCATTTAATGATTAACTGCATTGTAAAGTGTATTTTTCATGACTACTAACAAACATTTTATTTTCATTGTTCTTTCTAATATTTTTAACGACGGTATAGGTAACGTATTAATATTTTGTTTAATCTTAGTGATTATAATTAACGCTCTTCTAAAATAAGTAATATTCCTAAACCAACAGACCCTAGGTTCAAGTCTTACACGTAATATGTGGCAAAATATTTCACCTGGGTGCGGTGAAAAATTTAGCCAGAAAAGCACGTAAAGCTATAGGTCCCGGATGTTTCTTATAAGATATGTAGGAAATAGTCGTTAGGTTCTGACGCAGACTGCGTATAAATCTTAGCGACCTGAAACAACAACATATATTTAGTTTATCTAAACCTATAAACATAATACAGTTCAAATAGGGTAACCCGTGCTGTAGGAGTATAAACTATAAACTCATAAAATTAACCAATACAGTTTTCCAACTTACAAAAGTTTAATTTTAAGAACGAATCTTCCAACCATCCACAAAAAATCCATAGAAGTTGATTCCAAAAGTTTAACTCATGATTGAAGTAGTTTTCATCTTAACTGGTGCTTTAGACCAGCTACACTATTTATTTTGTGAGCCGCAAACCATCAATTCAGCCAAAAGTGTTTCATCGCAGAATCCGGCTGCTGATAAACATAAATAAGGTTATGAGCTAACAATGCAACAATTACTAGAAATAGTTTCGTTAAGATAAAAGTAAAGCACTTCTTTGAAGATTAAGCAACAAGGAATGTGAAGTTAAATTTGTTCACGACGAAGTTTGAAATGTAAGACGTTGATGAAAATTAAAACGATTTTGCCATTAATTGTTTTTTGATGTGTGTATCAATAAAGGTTAGTTTTACCACCGATATCCGAAATATATTTTATTTTCCCTGCATGGTTATTCGGAAGAAATTACACTATTAACGATAAGATCGCCAATTGTTTTACTTTTAACAATATAAATTGTTTTTAGTTTTAAGTTTTTGTACGAAATTGTGCTGATACAATATAATATTTACCTATCTTATCTTTGTCTGATCTTACTACAGGTGCCCAAATTATTCAATAACCAAGCTAAGTCCAGTGTTTCGATCCATGATGAGGTGGATTCGGGCGCTGCACGCGGCTCGGCAGACGCAGCAAGCCGCCACCTGTTTAGTATGCCGGCCGAGTGCGGCCCTGTATTGATTGCCCCAACCCCCATCTCCCCCCGCCCTCGGGCACCGGCCTTTTTCAAAACAATCCCAGGAAATAATGATTTTTATAACGTGAATCCTGTAAGGATGATATTGAGGATGTTATAGTCGTAGCTGCTATGTTTAGATTTTAGAGGTATTCATATTTTTGACACGATTCTTTGATACAAACCTCGAAACTATCTTCTTTAAGTATGATACTTGTAGGTTTATTGTTTTTGCATGTAACTTTGCATGTACTTGGAATGATTACTATAAATTTTAATTTAATATTATCTAAATAGATAGGTAGGTATATTCCTAAATTGTTTGATTGACTCTATTCACGCACAGCTATGTTACTTCAACCGTGGATATTTACTCGATGCTTCAACCTAATCATTCCAGCTCATTTCGCTTGAAGAATCAACAAACTTTCACACTATACACTTTATATAATATGCAAGACTTAATGTTTGCAGTCGTATGAGACAATCCTATTTTTAACTGATGTTTCCGTCATAATATCAACCTATGTGCAAAATTTTAACTTTTTTTATTGTTCAGTGCTTTCAGCTTTGTGTTGGTAGATCGGTCAGTTTGTATCGCTTTAATTTTATTTCTTTTGAAGAATTTCACCCTGGATACAGCGACAAAGTGGAAAAGTGGCAATTAAAAAATCTATGGGTATATCTGTGGGTCCCGGCTGTTTCCTTTAAGGTATGTTGGCGGCAGTCGTTAGGTCATGTTGTAGGTATCAGAATCTCGGCGAACTGAAACTGCAACATATAGAATATAGGTTTGCTACACAACCTTTAAATTGTGATTTGATTCTGACAGTGTAAATAGGTTAACCTGTTCTGTTGGAGTATAAACACCATTTATTATTATTTTATTATTATTATCATCTAATAATCTAATCTAGCAAGCAGTTCCATCCCTTACTCCCAAGTTAAGTACTTATCTGAAATGAGCAGAGTACGTCTCGCACCAAATCCACCAAAGTCATTAAAGACGTTGGCAATCAGTTAAAGTAAATCAAGCGGCCTCCGAGACCGGCGACGCCATCGCCGTCGGGTTATGGCACAGATAATATAGCCTATTGATAAGGCACCTATACTAACGATGTTTTTTTATACAACGAAGTAAGAAGACGAGCAAGACGCTCTACTGATGGTAAGAGATAACGCTGCCCATAATTAGTACAGTGCTACCCAAGATTTTACAAAGGTAAAATTTTATGTAAGTAATTGTCATGTCAGTAATGTAAATTGTCATCACATCTTTTTTTTGGGAAATACGATAATATTATGATGTAACTGAATAGTGTAGAGTGTCAGTCCAAATCACTTGCTTAATTTATTTTTTTGTTTTTGTTTTATTGAAAAATTGACAAGAGAAAGTACTCCATTGTAGCTTATTTGAATGAATGCATTTCGAATTTAATTTAAATTTACCTGTCATTTGTGTAGTAATTTTTGTTCTCATAGAGGTTTTATGGTAGAGTCGTAGAGTGGTAGTCTTTAAATAGAAAAAAAAATTAAAATTGATTTGCAAAAGTGCTCCATTGTAGCTTATTTCAATAAATTAATATTGAGTTTGAGTTTGTGTATCAATATTATTCTGCATTTCTGTATCTTCCTAAGAAGTAACCCCTCGTCAATAAGCTAGATGATCTTGATCCATCCATAGTGTAGTGCAAATGTAGTACGTGACCAGTTGGTTGCCAAACGGTGCCAGATAACGCCCGGACTAAACGGGTAACTCGCCAGATATGACCATTTTCTATTTTACTAGCTGGATTGAATTTTAATTATTTTAAGACTGCAATACTGGGATAAATACAATTTCTTTTAATTGTAAGTTTTACAGGCTTAAGAAAAAAAATTCAGCCAGCATTATATGCTCACACTATATGTTATACGAAAAGTTTTGATTAGTTAAACTGCCTGTAATGTACCTGTAATAAAATACTAACTAGTTTACTTAACACCTCAAAATGTGAAGAGTACTTTTTAGATTTAAGGGCTCAATGTACAAATAATAATAAAAAAGTCTGTAAAATGACAAAGAAGCGAAAGTTCATCCCTTCTACATTTAGCATGCTATCTACGGCCGCATAGTCACTTAACATCTCGCTAGATCGTGCTCAAATGCTGACCTATAATAAATTTAAAAAAGTTTTGTTAAAGTTATAAGTTGCGTATGAGTATTTAGGGTTAACAAAGTATCCAAGTGCAAATGAGTTTATAATAATTCAAAACCCGATGCGTAGGAGGCTGTTGAGTGAGTGCATATTGCCTATCAACTATTGTTGTAACTTTATTAAGTTGTTGACTAAGCACATACTTAATGAGGTGGTGAATGCTAATTCTTTTACTGCAGAGATTTTAAAAATGGACCTTTATGTTATTTAGATATTTTATTTAAATAAGTGATATTTTATTTTATTATTATTGAAAGGCGTTTTTATCCCACTGCTGGGCAAACGTCTCTCTGGGTTAGTTCTGTCCAGAGCCAGTTTGAGCAAACGGTTGAGCTCATCCCGCCACTATATTAAAATTGCATTTTTTTCTAAATCTGCTTAAAAAATATTCAACAAACATGTCCAACAAAGGCATACATTTAATGTATGCCTTCGTTGGACATGATCGTTAGGTAACCAGTATCTTGCCTTTTAAGAAACTTTTTCACGCAAATTCTATGAGTTGTTTTTTTAAATAGTAGTTCTCATTGCACAAATCACCCAAACTAGCGTCACGCGAAAAAATCGATGCCCAAATCGGAGATTAGCGCGCGTTATCCCCAATTTCATCTAAATGCCTCTATAATCCCGCGCACAATGGCGAAATGGTGACAAAAATAATAAATATGGCCGGTCCCGCCCACCGTACAATAGTGTAATGGTGGCCGTTTCAATATTTTCCTATGGGGTGACTAATAAAGGGAAAGCGGGGTAAAACAAACCCGCTATTGATACGTGGGTACTATAGAGCTGGTCGCTTTGCGTCACGCTGCGTCGCGTCTACTCGCACGGTGATATTAGTTGACTTTTTGGTAATACTATGTGTATTTTATTATTTTTATCAATACAGAGATTTAGAAATTATCACCCAGTAATACGACTTTTTTATTTAAAAAGAAATGCTGCTCTAAAGTCGCTAAATTTTGGGCAATACAAAATTGATATTTAATATTTAAACGAATATTATATTGTGCATATAAATTCGTATAAATTACAATTACCGATTTCAATGTTGTTTTCAATGTTCAAAAAAGTATTCCCGTTTGGTCCCTTCTATTCAAAGTACCTATTTTTGTAGTTCATTTTTTAAACAAATAAACTTTTCCACAAATTTTCAGCTATTTCAGCACTGTTAATTTTTTCTCAAATAAGTAGGAAACTGCTCATGAGCAAACTGACATTACAATTTACAATCTAACACATCCCACATGACGTGTGAACCGGCATCAAAAACCAGTTCCCCAACGAAAACAAAACGCATGCGACTTGCGACACCTCCCGCACTAATCTCCTAACAATGCATTGTTGGCGCATTTCGGCGCGAAAATAATGAACCGCACGTGCCTCGTCGCTGGGACGAGGTTATACTGCTTGTAGGTAGGGAGCTAGTGGTGAGGTTGGTTACGATTGAAAGTCTTTATGTTACGAGACCGAGGAATAAATACCGAGAATAGAAGGAAAAGGAAGTACCTACCTATAGCCGAAGCTGTAATATTTACTTGTACTTGATCAGAAGGCATTATTGTTATAAAATGTTTTCATAGTAACCTAAGAATATGTGTACATAGGACATAGTGATCAATATTAGACCAAGGTTTTGATTAAAGAGAAAATGACGTGAGATAAATTTTATGTTACATATTTTAATTTGGTATGTTCTGTAAGTTAATATGCAAAATTGGAATTAAGGAAGGTATTTCAAACTGAATATTGGTGAGATGAAACTTATGAAGTAAATTTAGAAGGACTGTTTAGGTATGGCGTAGATGAAGCTAACCTTACCAATCTTCAGTCATAGAGAACAGAGAGATACTTGAAGAAGAAAAATGTACATCACCTCTACTGTATGAAATATAATTTGCAATTTATAAAGAAGATATCTTCATAAAAAAGAGAGTCTTGCCAGACTTTATATCGTAATCAAACTATCCACTAGATGTAATACTAGCAGGACCAGGAGCCGGTTAGAGCGGCGGTCACGTGTCGATAGTATCGCCAATGGAGATACGCCCTAAAACACGGCTACAAAACACTACGCGGCCCTATTCATCAATCCTTACAATAATGCCATTTGTGTGATATTGCTTTATGGGCCCTATTGTATTTATTGTTTTGGATCTATATCTGGTTCTGGTAGTACAAAGACTTCGCTTGTGAAAATCATCCCTCGGCTTAATGACATTGGGAACTTCTATCGAGCATAGGGGCAGCCTGAAAACCAGCAACTACGCTAACTCTGGGTTGCCGTAGTTACACGCTGAGGCTATCCCTATTGCCAAATAATGTTTTTTTTTTCTTTTAATGTATTTCATTTAGTAAATTGTGTAAAAGTTGGCAATAAATTTATTTTCTTTCTTTCTTCTTTCTATCACAGTAAATACAGAATTCTGTATTTACTGTGCTTCTATGTTACGACTACGCAATGAGAAGGCGTTTGCAAATGTGGGTACCGAATGTTTTCTATAAGATATGTAGGAGACAGTTTTTAGGTTATGTTGCAAGCCGCGTAGTAATCTTGGTGACCTGAACCTGCAACATATACCGGTACCGGGGGTAGACTTCCTTTGCAGGAGGTTATCTAGGTAGTGGGTACCCCAACTGTGATGTGCAAACATTATAGTGCTTCGGTAGGAGGGCACAGTAGCTAGTGAAATTACTAGGTTAAAGAGTCTTTAGTCTTTACATCTTATGACTAAGAACCATAACTATTGTGATTTTAAGCTGACTCTGACAGTGTAACTAGGGTCAACTGTTCTGTTGGAGTATAATCCACAACTATTCAGGTAAAGTTGCTGATGTACCTAAGGTACAATGTTCTTTAGTATCATTCTGTTGAATAAAATTACAAATATGTTCTTCAATGAGAAGGTACAGAATTGACATGATTCAAGATTATGATAATGATAATCTTACGAAGCTTGACGACTCGATCTCAACACAATGAAAACTTAAAACAATACAAAATCAGAAACAACTAATAATAAACCTTAGGCACCCTAAAATAAAGTATATTTTAATGTAGAAGAAGAACCGTCACAAATCAAAACCGAGAACATTCGTCCTACGCTCGCACAAGACAATGAGACGATGTTAAAAAACGAAAGGAAACGAAAACGTTGTCGACGGCACCCAAACACGCGCGCATGACTTGCATTCGAATTGTAACCAATAAAATAATAATTATACACATGTGACTTATTAGCTATACACATTGCAGATCATGTGAAAATAAAAAGAAATGAAACTGCACATGAAAATGAAACTATAAACTACGTAGCATAAGGGTGGATTTGCAATGGATTAAATTCAGCTCTTATGGCATGTGCAGAGCCTATAAAAGCTACAAGGAAAATAACAAAAGGTTGAACAATAGAAGTGCGTAGTATCATTTGTTAAACGTCCCTCTTGATGACGGCCACTATTATTTTATGAATGATGCTCGATGGGGGAATGAATTACTGTGTTTTGCAATCTGCCGAATATGACTCTGCTAATATACGGACCAGCAACCAGCATCTTGATATACTTAGTTGGGTACGCCAAATGAAGCAGTCATTTTATTCTGACAAGAATGAATTAATTAAAAAAAAAAAAAATATAATTAATAATAATATAATTTATAAATTAATTTCTTTTTAGTTGTAAAACTATTTATCTTAGCTCATTGTTTTTCGATAGGGTTCTGTAAAATATGTATTAAGGAAGCTATCTGTTTGATCTCAAAACAATTAAATAGATGCTGACTAGATTTACAGAAAAATTAATTTCGGGGTGCCTCAAGGAAGTATGTTTTGCCCTACATCATTATATAATAGTCTGACTAGACTAATCTATGGCGGTCACCATAAAATAATTAAAAAAATAATAAAACCTATTTTTTTAATTTATTTCACCACACTTACCATCGTCATATTTTTAACTGAATAAGTTACGTTACAAGTCGACACGTATTTTTTCCACTTCTGATTTATTGAACTTATTTTTTAATTTAATATTACCAAATATTTAATGAATCATCAAAAATAGTCCACTTTTATGGCTCTCATGACGCGTGGTGAGTTACTGACATAATTTATGAAGTAGCCCTAACTCACAACCCTATGCGAAAAGATTTTTTATTACCCCCCTTTCATAACACAACGTCGCAATTACACATAACAAATATACAAAAATACACTCTAAATTGAACAACATAAAGTTGCAAATCGTATGAAGTGGAGAATATTTTTGTGACGTATGAATAAATAGAGTTGTCATTTGACTAACGACACCTTAATACAGAGTATTTAGTTAAAGGCGGAATGGTTGTATTGTGAGAGTGCAATGTATCGAAAAGTTTTAATTTTGGTTTTATGAGTCGTGCGTAATGTCCCTTCGAGACAGCCCTTTGGATACGGTGACTGTTTTAAATAGTGAAACAAATATTATATAATAATAGGCATAAATAGTGTCCTGCGAATATTAAAATAAATGTAAAAGTATGGATGTGTGTTTAAGTTTGTTACCTTTTCAGGCAAATTTGAACTATTTATTATTTTTTTATCTAGAAAGTAATTTCAATTCAATTTGATCATGACGACTAGAAAAAAATGTGATAGGCGTGTTTGAAACAGTTTTGAATGAAAATGGAACGACTTTAAAAAAAAACTCTTATATTAATTAACTTCAAATTAAATGAACATTTTTTTTTTTTATATGCAAATGCCTTTATTGAGAAAACAAACTAACAATACTACAGCTACTACAGCAGTTGAGAACACTTTTATTAACCACAGATCGGCCACAAGCCAATCTACAGAAAATCCAAGTGCTCCAAACCACTGTTAGATGGCAGAGTGCCCAGAATGCTGGCAGCATTGCCACGTTGAATGGCAATACTTATACGTTGGGCCAAATATACCCCAGCATTTTGGTCACATGTCGCCTCGACCAAGCGCTCAGATAAGTAATGAACATTAATTAAATGAAATAGTAAAATTTAATCCGCCAGTTTTACTACTAGGATTTAATTATTACTTCTAGATACTAATTTATTTTAAAAAATCTGAAAACCGTTAGTTTGATTACGGTTTTATTTGATCTTTCACCAAATTAGTTGTATTTTCACATTGCCATAAACATCGGTAAAACCACACCCAAATATTGGAAATTATTAAAAAACTAATAAGCAATAAAATCAGCTTTACTTTTATTTAGTTTTCAATCAATCTTGTACCGCACACTATAGTAATCGAAACAGATACCGCGCTTTATACAAAAGTGATGACAAACATGCAGTTAACGAAAGAACAAGTTTTTTTTAAGATTACATAGTACATATGTCATACGCAGTAAGTCTCATGCAGTTTTGAAGTTATCATGTCACGTTTATGAAAAGTATTTTTACAAATCACAAGAGCAATGATAGTTAGAATTGTAATTATCTAACTCTTTATTGAAAGTGTATAGGTATTTAGCGGTATTATCGGCCAGAACAATATTTCCCAAAAAACTTTAATAAAGGAATTAATATAAGAGTAATTGTGATTGGCTTCATAATTTTTATGCGTGTGTTATCCGTTTTTAATAGACTGTTCGTATCTCGCACCAGCTTTCTATTTGAGCTCAATTAATAGTATAGACTAATCCGAGATGATTACTGGCGCAATAAACTTCGTCCAGGCTAGATTAACCGCACTATAGCAGTATACGTAGACACCACCAAAACTGAAGCAAAAGTGAAGCCATTAAAATTGGACACTCTGCAAGGTTGAGTCTATAAATAGAAATTATTTACTACACATCATAGCGTCAAAAACAAGTGATCGTTAACCACTAGTTTTACTAGACATTACATGATAATATTCTGGTAATATGTGAATAGAGTAAATCTAGTGAATCTAGAAAATAAGCTTAAGGCTAAGCATAATATTTAACAATTAATAAAAAGTTTAATAATAAAAAGTAATATATTTGAATACAATATTATGAGATAGCTTGTAGTACAATACATCTTAGCTAAATATCTGTTTATTTTTTTAAATCCAAGTCCAAATAGCTGTGACATTAGCTTTTCTTTTTTCTAAAAGATAGCGTGTACAGAAGTAAAAAGTAACATGAAAAAACGTATTTTTACTGCAGCGTCAGTTATATCTACGAAGCGGTGTCTACCTTAATTACTACAACCTGTTCAACCGTTATAATGCCGTGAAGGAACAGGGTCCTAGTCTCAGTGGGGCACCCTGGGACCCCGGGGCCCTAACAGCGGGGTACTATTGTCACTATTTATTGCCGTAGCGTCACTAAGCGACGTTAGGATGAGCGGTTTGTGACGCCTTTGTGGGGATGTGACACTGATAGGGCTTATTGCATTAGTTATATTAGTTGTGTCATATTGTCTTCTCCCTGCACGGTTGTCTGGAAGAGATCACTTTTAGCGATAAATCCGCCAATTGTAACACATAGTATATTTTACGAGCTTATGCTTGCGGCTTTGCCCGCATGGCTAAATTCTTTCTTAGCGGAGGTCAACATCATAAAATCTATCTGTATTTCAAATTTCAACCCAATCCGTTCAGCGGTTTGGGGTGTACGTTGAAAGATCAGTCAGTCAGTCAATCAGTCACTCTTTCCTTTTATATATTTAGATAGTGTTTTTTTTAATTTGTAGTATATTTTTCTGTGTTAGTAGTAGTAAAGTGTTATTATATATCTATCTATTAATCTAGTTAGGTACCTATTTGTTTTAAGCTCGACTTCGTTGACTTGTCTTTACCTATAGTCAGACATAATATTCATTTCATGGCCCCAGGAGTAGAATAGATTAGAATAGAAAACTCTTTACTGAACCACCACAAATAGGTATACTGAAAAAATTAAAACTAAATCAAAATTTCTTAAACTAAGTAAACGAAATAAAAACAACCAAAAATACACAACTGGCACAAAGTTAACAAGGAAAGAAACAAGTGTGACAATTGGCAGTCTTACCGCTCTTTCAGACAACCTACAATGACGACAGAGATACGAAGGAACTTATACAAATTCTTTTACTCTTAGAAAGAGCTTATACGAGTTTTGCTAAATACATAAATGTAAAATATAGAAGATGATATTATCTACCTGAGTTTTTAATCAAAAATATACAGTGCTATATAAAACTTTTTATTTGAACACTGCGAATCATATACTAAAACTAAAAAAAAACAGAGTTTTAACATTGCAGACTTTTGCTTTGTTATTTCATGAGATTTTTGAAATACGTACCACTATTAAAGAAATTACTGTAACATAAGTACCTAATAAGTAAGTAACCTTTTTATAAAGTACTCGAGCCATTGTAAAAGTGCGAATAAAGCATCATCAGCTAAACATTTGAACCAGTCAACATGTTTGGAAACCACTCCAGACCTCCTCGCTCGGAACTAATGTGGATGATCGACATGCTGGGAATCAAAGAGTGGTATCACTGCCCTGAGGCACTATTCATGCCTCACTTGGCTTTGTATTGGTAAATGCAGTTAAATATAAGTGTTGTTCAACCATTTTTATTTTGCAGCTACCTGTTAAAAATCTTCTAAAATGTAGCCTGCAATTTTAGGGTGGTCGAAAATATAAGAAAATTAGTGCTACTAACTGTTACTACTAACTCTAGGATTTCATAGAGGTATTAGGTACCTATGAGATGGTAATAGGTAACCTATATCATTTAAAGTTAATGAGATGGAGTTAAATATACGAGTAAGTAGAATTTTACGAATAAAAAATTGCACCTGTCGCACAAACTATGTCCTTAAATTCCTAAAATTTGGGTGTAAACAAAATTTTTGTGACATTATAAATCCATGAATTGCGAAAAGCCTGTCTTTAAAAGTCTTCTAAAGCACGTATGATAATTTCGACGCCTCAGGCATGAAGCAGAGTGGCGCAGTGGAAGCGTGCTGGGCCCATAACCCAGAGGTCCGTGGATCGAAACCACGCTCTGCTAGTTGCTTTTGCTACACGTTTTTTAATTTTTCCTCTGACTTTCCCGTGTATATTCTGTATTTTCCGCATAATATTTTGTCTGTTGCTCATTATGTGTTTTCAAGTGAAGCGGCAAGTTTTGTTTGAAAACAAGCGGGTAAACAAACAGCCGCGTCGTTTGTTTTATCATGGGATATTGATCATTTATAGCACGTGTTTCTCCCGACGAATGTTTTTTTAATCGTCTGCCAGCGGCGATATGCTGTTTGCCCTTTATTTATTTTGAAAAATAAAATAGTTACGGTTACATTCGGAACGGTGAGTTGTTTTTATTACGTCAGCTACTGAACTGTATTATTTTCTCTTAAATTTACTTCGCTTTGCCACTACTGTTAAATACTGAGTTAAGTGGTTTTACCTCAGAAAGGTAGCCCATGTGATCTTCCTATTACCCATTTACTAAATTTCAGCTTCATTGGTGTAGTTGTTTAAGCATGAAGTCACAAACACACATACAGACTTTCGCATTTATAATATTATGTAGGTACGTAAATGTCATAGTGTTACAAAAAAGTAGATAGTTGAAACCTAAAGTACTTATCTAATTATAGTACACCTTTAAATTTGCTTACAAAAGCACATATTTTCTTTGTGTATAATATGTCTATTCATTCATCAAAAGACAGCCTTTGCCACGTCAAACACTACAGACTACAGACTTATTATGCGCAGGCACCTTGCAAAAGCTCGCGACACCCTACGCATTATCATGCAAATTCCAATTTTAAACCACTTGTTATCTAGTTAGCGACGAAAAATACCTAACTGCACCCCAAATTAGCCCCCGGCTGTCAACTAAACCGTAAATAATCGATGGCGATTGACAAACGAAGCGTTCGCCTGTCAAATTCCAGTTTTCTATGTTACTAAATTGGTACAACCATAACTTTTTCACTCGATCATACAAATTTCAACCTTAAAGCTACTAAGGTAAAGGTTGTTTCAAGTGTATGTGTTAGGGTTGTCAGTAGTGCGTAATGGAGGTCTTGTTATGTTAATCGCAGCCCTAAGGCGTCAGGGCTGCATGTGCAAGATATTGAGTGGTACGAGTAACGAACATAATCAAATGTTCGGCTGCGTGGTGCCTCAACGGTGCCCATATGCCAGGCTATGGGAAAAGTACTTGTATATAAGTTGATTGAATATATAAGTAATACTTGTAAAAAGTGGTTGAATTGAAATGGGATTTAATTTTTTAAAATTTTGTAATTGAAAAATTCATGTAACTACATAAAGTAAGGGCAATTTCAGTGCTTCTAAGCTTATCGTAATCTTGAAATTTCAGTGACTCCGTATCCAATTCTAAATATTTTTGATATGGCCAAAAAAGCTATTTAAAGATTGCTGTATTTAAAAAAATCTGTCTTAAGATAAATTCTGTTTTTTTGTTTGCGCAATTTGGGTCCAAGGGATTCATAAAATTGGTCAAAATTTAGCTAATGACCTCGCCAATAAGGCCTTGTGTACAAAAAAATTGTGTACGCAATCCGCGATCTTATAGCACATCTCTTCCAGACAACCGATGAAAGGCAATTATTTAATAAAGTTTAAAAGTCTATTTAACGAGTAAGTGCGTGAAGGGTTAATTCCACCCCCTCGAAGGGTTGAAGTAATGACAGAAGTTACGTCGACTGAGGCCGCATCTCTTTTTAATTAACCACTGCTTTATGGCGTCGCGCGGTTTCATATTTGCCAAATTATTGCTGTAAGTTACATCTAATAGTTGGAGTTTCTGTAAAAGAGCCGTTGCTCTTCTTTTAATACCTAGTATTGTTGTTAATTTTGTCTATCTGTCATTTAGCCAACTTAACTAAGCACTAACTAGGTAGTACACAACCTAGGTACCTAGGTGTCTTGAAAAGTAGGCAACGTACCAGCGGTACCCCTGGTATTGCAGGTATCCATAAGCGACGGTAGCCACTCACCATCAGGTGGGCCGTCTGCTTGTTTGTCACCTACACAAAAAAACTTAGGTAAATAAAATATTTCTTTTGAAGTTTTGTGAAACCACCGTCCTTCCAGTGTTGTATATTTTCTCTCCCTGCACGGTTGTCTGGAAGAGATCGCTTTGAGCGATAAGACCGCCAATTGATACACCCTTAGTTTTAATTTTGTTGTTTGTAAAATTTACTTTATGGATCAATAAAGTGTTTCTTATCTTATCTTAATATTTATGTGTAATGTGCGCATATTATGTTATACTAGCTGCGTCCAGCGGTTTTACCCATTGTATTGTAGCCTATGTGTTATTCCAGTCCACCCGTTTAGACGTGAAAGAGTAGCAGACATACATGCAGACATCCATACATTCTTACATACTTTTACGTTTATAATATTAGTAGGATAGCAAAGAAAGACAAGGATCATGAAACCATTGTGCTCCAGCGTTTTTACACTAAATTAAGAGTTTTGATTGTCAAACTGAATTTATACAACTGAATTATGATTTTACTCTGGCAGTGTAAGTAAAGTGACCTGTTCTGTTGCGTATAAACCCCAATTATATTATTAGGTATAATGATCTTATTATTAATCGTAAGTGGACAAAATATGAATTTTATTTTCCACTTTTTTATATTGTTAAGGACGTTTTATAGTTTAGCCTTTGACCACGATCTTGCGTGATGACAGCCAAAGATGCGGTCCAAGATGGCAGCAGACTAAGCAGACGGGATAAACCTTCCACTTTTTTTCTTATAAAAAAATTGTCAAGCATAAATTCACAAAATCACATCGATTTCGCTGGCTCGGCCATCTCTAAAGAATGGGAAAGGATCGTGGTGTGAAAAGGGCGTATGTAGGACGGCCAGTTGGTCGTCCCAGGTACCGCTGGAAAGATGAGGTGGAAAGGGATGTGCACACCCTGAAAGTTAAAAACTGGCAGGAAGTGGCACAGGACAGAACCAGCTGGAGGCTCTTCGGAGGCTGTCGGAGGCCAAAACTCACTTTAGGTTCTCCCGCCAACGTAGTAAGTAAGTAATATAAATTCACACTTGGCAGATAAGCTATAAGATTTAGTTACGTATTTACTACTCTTCTATAGCAAGGCTCTACACATTTCGCACAGTGCACGAAGTAGGGCGGCACGCAGCCACGGCGTCACGTCCCGTGACGCATGCCATTCCACGCCATGAGATATGGTGGTATGCCATGCTTTATTAAAATACTATGGAGAACTACTGTCTACTCCATACCGCTGTATACAGAATGGAGGGATATTAAACTTAATTGTTGTATCTGTCTCAGGAAAAAGAGGTAAAAAAAATCCGCGACTTACTTGGTTTCAATAAACAATGGCGAGATGCTCGTATCAATTCGTAATCTGAAAATAGCTTGACCGACCGATCAAATTTAAATGGAATCTGTATTGTAGGTGATCTTTCAAACAAAAAGGTTTTTTTCAGGCCTTTTTGAGTAATCGGTGGAGTAAATGTTGGTACTTTTTCAGCATATAAATTCCTAAGTGATTATTTAGCAAGCTCGTAAAATAACATGCAATAACAATTTAAAAGAAAACCTCTAATAAATAAAAATAACATGACAAAAGTAAAATGATCAAGGGGAGCCTTATCAAATTGATAGCAGATACTGTCCTACGCAACGCCTAGATTTGTTTACGTACTTACGATTACGCACGCACGCGATCTGCCCTCTCTGTCCCGCATCGTCTCTCTCTTTCGCACACTGACAGATCGACACCACGTGACACACCTTCAGACTTCAGTCTTTAGCTGCATTCGAAGCATGCAGGTACTTGGTTATGAAGCTGATCATTTTCTATATTGTTTCCACGATAAACGTGCCAAAAACGGAACTATATCGTCTCATTTTCAAAAATAGAATGCATGGGATGACAGTTCAAAATGACAGTTGTCAACTTGACACACGCGTGGCGCGAAAATTACGCGCCATCAGAAACGTCATGTTCAAATTAACTTTTTAATTTTCCCGAGGTTTCGCGCGAAGCAGCCAGTTGCCTGAAAGACGTAGCCGCACTGGCTCAGCGCAACTCTCGCTCGTTCAACTAAATTTTCAATTCAAACAGGGTCTTTATAAGGGTAGTGACGCTGTACAAAATTTACATATCGACGTAATAAACCAACGCGCGGGTGTCTGATTTGAATTCAGAGAGCGTTTTAAATTGAGAGTTTTCTGTTTTGTTCTATTTTCGTGTTGTAATTAGGACGATTACGGACGGGACATTTATTTTTAGTCCTTTTCCTTGAGGCTTGACGAATGAAACTATGTATACCTAATTCAAAAATGTATCTGTATGTAACTCGTAATACAAAACAATTATTGTTTTTGTATGCCTATCGTCTATGACAATAAAATCTTCTGGACTGAGCTTGTTGGAAATATAAATGAAGCACGCACTGTATGCCCATTCCCTTGTTTTCTTACTCTAAGAGTCTAATACTTGCCTGTGATTGGATAACAAAACTTGTATTGCAGATGAGTTTTCAGCAGTTAGTCTACTTAACGGCTGTTTACTATAAGATATGTAGGAGGCAGTCGTTAGGTCATGTTGCAGACCTTGTAGGAATCTCGGCGACCTGAAACTGTAACATATAAGTTGGCCACACAACCATTAAATTGTGATTTGACTTCGAAAGTGTAAGTAGGGTAACCTGTTCTGTTGGAGTATAAACACCAATTATTCTTATTTAAAGTTATAGTCAACTATGCCCGGTTTTCCCTACTAATCAACAGGGAAAATCGCTGGCCACAGCTAGTGAATCTATAGGTACATAACTTTTAATAATTTTCAATCATTGTTTCAATCAGGAGCCAAGTAAATGATTAATTACAATTAATTAGCAAGCAATTACTCATATGCTAATTATGAATTATAATAATGAGTTAACTACCGCGGTGATAGCCACTGGCCGTTAATTACTATTAACTGATAATTAATTATTTATTTATGCGGATACTTGATCGATATGATAACTTTTTGCCGCGTTATTGATAGGATGTTTAAATTATTTTGTTATTATGACTAATATACCTATAATATCACCTATATGTATTTGTAGGCATCTGGGGTGACGATGCGTAACGCTTTTTTCCTGAGTTAATAAAAAAAGGCTTCTATAGCAGAAGCCGCCCGGAGAAGTATCAAACCTTTGCCGGTCCGCAGTAATGAATAGAATAGAATAGAAAACGCTTTATTGCACACACAAATACAACAATAATATATACTTAGAACTAAGATTACACAGAAATAAGTGTTACAATTGGCGCTCTTATCGCTAATAGCGATCTCTTCCAGAATGAAAGTGCATGCATCTGTTTGGGCAGATGGGCAATGTTACCAGTGAAATTATAGCCCATTAGGAGATTCAACAAGCCGAAGATGGTAGGAGGCTAAACCTAGAAGGTGTGATAAATCCCTCCCTCGCTTCTCTGAATATCGTGCCAGAACACAGTCTTATTTAAAAACAAAAGCTTACAGACGGATTTAAGACAGTATAAGGTTTAGTTAGGTACGTAGGATACCTACTTTAGTTTGTGAATGAAAGTTGGCTGAGTAGATAGATAGATATGAAATAAGTAGCTACCAAAATATAAAATTAAATACAAAATAATCTTACAAATATAATAAACGTGACAGTTTGTCAGAATGGATGTCTGGATGTTTGTTACTCTTTCATGCCTAAACGGATGGACCGATTGAGCTGAAATTTTGTATAGAGATAGTTTAGACCCTGTAATAACAGGCTACATAAGTACTGCAGGTAAAACCGCTGGGCGCAGCTAGTAAATTATAAAAACTAAAGGTACTAAAAGGCCTAATTGATGCAATAATTGTTCTATATACAAAACAACTAAGAGCGCGAGCGTTATGTGATTCGTGCTTCTCGTAGTCAAGTCTAAGGTTTAAAATTATCTATAACAGTTTCAAAATTCAAATTGAGACACAATTCCGGAAGACAAGCGGTCGATGATCGGGCACCGTTCGCGGCTACTATCGATTTTTCTCCCTAAGTTTGTTGACAAAGGTTGGTTCTTAAGCCAAATGAGATGCACCCCAAAGAATATTATGGGCAGACATCGCTTCACTATCTGTACCTATATATCTATATAATATAGGATATCTGCACGGACTCATATCGCCTCTTTATTGATCTTTTAACCGTCAATGTGGGCTTTATTAAACTTTGCTTTGCTAGTTTCATATTGTGTTTAGTTGTTTTGATTTTCTTACTTCTGCGAATTTGTTTTGGTTACTTGTGATTTAAGTTTTGGTTAATATTGCGTAGTTTTTGAGTGAATTAGCTAGGTACAATGTGATTTATTATGAATCTTACACGGTAATAATATGTAGTTTAAATTGATAACAATATCTATGATGAGATCTACTAAACTTGGAACTACCGATATAAAGTCCTTTATGATATTTAAATTCTTATACATACACTAGCTTACCCGGCAAACGTTGTTTTGCCATATAAATAATTTCCTAGTAATTTCTAGTGTAGACAAAAAATAGCTTACTTATTGGAAGTATGTATGTATTTTAGAATGTGTATATTGTATGTATGTAAGAATGTGGTATATGCGTGAAATAAGCATTATTTTATGGAAAAATTTTTCAAACAAAAGTAAAAAATTAAATTTTATGAAAACATTGTCTCTTATAATTTTTTCATACAACCAATATTTCCATTGACATTTCAAAATAAAGATTCATAATGATTGATTTTTTGAAAACTATGAAAATCTTAATTGTTCAATTACATTTTTTTAATAAAATTAAATTAAAATTACATTTTTATAAGATCAACAACATTTTCGATATAAATAAAAAAAAGTATACTTACAACAAAATCCGTTGTTATTGAAAGCTCGTGTCACGTGTTGAGTACTTTTGAGGTTATAAAATCACTTGATTAACTAATCGTGAAAAATACACTCAAAATAATAAATCATAATTTAATTATTATTGATAAAATAGGAATGATTAAAAGTTAATATGAGAGTTACACTGAGATAGCAAAATAATAATTGTCAACGTTACTACTACACTTGATGCATAAACAATAATGATGGCCGACAACTGTGTAGGGAGTGAGAAAGAAAGGAGACCGGCTTCGTTCTCATCCCTACTCCGTGCTGTTTACTGGGTCAGAAGTAACACCTGTAGACATCTGGCGGGGATAACTAATTAAATGACGATTGATCAGTTTTCGACCGGAGAGGAAAAATGGTTAAATTACTAAAATGGCTATTAAAAAATAAGGGTTGATTGTAGAATGGTGAAAATTGAGGATTGTATGTATTTTTGTATGTTGTATCATAAAAAATAGAAATAAAAAATTTTGTCTAAAAAATAAAAAAATAAATTTAGGGGTGGACTACCCCTAACATTTAGGGGGATGAAAAATAGATGTTGGTCGATTCTCATAGCTACCGGATAAGCACAAAAAATTTCATCAAAATCGGTCAAGCCGTTTCGGAGGAGTATGGCAACGAAAACTGTGACACGAGAATTTTACAAGCTTTATATTACTTTCACCTGTCTGTTGTCTGTCTGTCTGTCTGTCTGTCTGTCTGTCTGTAATCAAATCTTGCAAGTTTAATTTGACCCACTTCCCGGTTTCCAATTGAGCTGAAAATTTGCATGCGTGTGTAAATCGGATGACAATGCAATATTTTTATGACATCGAGCTGATCTGATGATGGAGCTGGAAGGTGGCCATAGGAACTCCGTCATAAAACAACGCAACCCCATCGAGTTTGGGCTCATTTGATTCGTCTTGACGAGTACTTTATGATACAAGACGATAATAATAATTAAAGCTTGTTTTTAAAAAGTATTTTTAAAATTTCACTTGTTATATATTAGATTTAATTGTATTTAGGCTAACTAACTGCGCCTCGCAGTTCACCTGCGTAAGTTCTGTTTCTGTAAAAAATCGTCATAAAATATAACCTATGTGTTCTGATTGCCAACTTCACATACCTGATGATTACCGTCGAAAATCTTTGCTTTTTACAAGCTTTATATTACTTTCACTTGTCTGTTGTCTGTCTGTCTGTCTGTCTGTCTGTCTGTCTGTCTGTAATCAAATCTTGCAAGTTTAATTTGACCCACTTCCCGGTTTTCAATTGAGCTGAAAATTTGCATGCGTGTGTAAATCGGATGACAATGCAATATTTTTATGACATCGAGCTGATCTGATGATGGAGCTGGAAGGTGGCCATAGGAACTCCGTCATAAAACAACTCAACACCATCGAGTTTGGGCTCATTTGATTCGTCTTGGCGAGTACTTTATGATAAAGATGATAACAATAATTAAAGCTTGTTTTTAAAAATGTATTTTTTAAATTTCACTTGTTATTCTACTACTTTTTTAAAAAAGACTTGGCGTTGATTAACTTTTGATCATATTTTTGTGCAGAAATCAATTGAGGGTGCAAAATAAGGAGTTGTAAAAAAACCCAGTAAATCGGCTCAATGAAGCGCGTTTGCTATTTATTAGTCTTAAACTTTTTTGAATAAGACTTGTCGTTGACTAAGATATGACCTTATTTTTGTGCAGAAATTAATTAAGGGTTCAAAATAAAGAGTTGTTAAAAAACCCAGTAAAACAATGAAGCGCGTTTGCTATTTATTAGACTTTAGGTCTAAGGTCTAGGACTAAGGTTTGACCTTTATGTGCAGAAATCAATTAAGGGTGCAAAATAAAGAGTTGTTAAAAAACTCAGTAAATCGGCTCAATGAAGCGCGTGCGGGGTCGGTTCCCACACGGCCCAGCGATAAATAATGTTTATCTTTATTTATTTACGTGTCAACGAATACATTCCCGTAATGCATCCTTTGATCCGTGCATGCAAAACATTCGGATGTCCCTCCGCATGCAAATTCTACCAACAAAAACAAGGGGTAGTCTTAATGCTCAAAACTCCATTAATATTTGAAAAACAACGAGCTCAATCTGATAAGTTGTTAAGCCTTTGGGTGTGATAAGATGTAGTCAAAGTTTCATGCGTCCAAAGTTTTGTTTCTGACGCTAGAGTTTACTGGCTTAGCCTAAAAAATCTTATCGAAGATCGCCTTTTTTATTTTATTTTTTTTCTACATGCTGAAAAAATTATAGGTACTCTATAAAATCCGTCAGTTACTTCCCTATTGGTGGCATGCTCATTTTTGGCAATAGACATGTCGCCAGATCAACAATCCAGCCTAACAACTGATTAGTATTTTTTAGGGTTCCGTACCTCAAAAGAAAAAAACGGAACCCTTATAGGATCACTTTGTTGTCCGTCCGTCCGTCCGTCCGTCCGTCCGTCCGTCTGTCTGTCAAGACCCTTTTTCTCAGGAACGCGTGGAGGTAATAAGCTGAAATTTATAGGAAATACTAAGGTCTATTGCTTCTTAGAGCTGTGAACTTCTAGGTCAACGCAATCAAAAGATATAGTCGAATATGTCGCAAATTTCAGCAAATTTTCGACATTACCAAATAAATAAAAACCTACGGGGCACTTCCCGTGAACTCAGAATCTTGAAATTTGGCACGAAGTAACTCCTTAGAGCACAGATAAAGGAAAAATTGCGAAAACCATACAATTTTATTTTCATCATATGAAAAAAATATTTTGAATAATTTTATACCTACTACCCCTTTTCTCATGAACGCGTAAACGTATTAAATTGAAATTCATATCAAATACTCAAGTCTATTGTCCCTTTAAACTGTAATAAAATCAAACCTCTATGTTAACGCATTCAAAAGAAACAGCAATTTTAGCCGAAATTTTAAACACGCAACTACTCTCAAAAAACCAAAACCTACAGGGTACTTGCCGTGAACGTAGAATCTTGAAATTTGGTAAAAAGCAATTTCTTAGAGCACAGATAAAGGAAAAATTGCGAAAATTGTACACTTTTAGTTACATCATATAAAAAAATGTTTTTGATAATTTCATACTTACTACCTTATTTCTCATGAACGCGTGCAGGTATTAAACTGAAATTCATATCAAATACTAAGGTCTATAATACCTTTAAACTGTAATAAAATCAAACCTCTATCTCAACGCATTCAAAAGAAACAGAAATTTTAGCAGTATTTTTTAACTCGCGACTACTCTCAAGGGAATCAAAACCTACAGAGTACTTGCCGTTAACTCAGAATCTTGAAATTTGGTTCGCAGCAACGTCTTAAATCACAGGCACAGGAAAAATTGCGAAAACTGTAAATTTTTAGTAACATCATATAAAAAAATATTTTTAATAATTTTGTATTTACTATCCCTTTCCTCAAGAACGCGTACAGCTATTAAATTGAAATTCATACCAAATACTCAGCTTTATAATAACTTTAAGCTGTAAAAAAATCAAACATCTATGTCAAAGCAATCAAAAGAAACAGCAATTTTAGCCGTATATTTTCAAACTTGCAAGTACTCGCAAGGGAATCAAAACCTGCAATATATAATATTATACCCACTTTTCCTTAGGGTTCCGTAGAAACCCGTAGGTTTATACGGAACCCTCGGTGCTCGAGTCCTACTCGTACTTGACCGGTTTTTTTATCATTCATGAGGAATTTCTTAATGTACCCAAAATTTTAAAAGAAAAATGTCAAAGGCGTTTGGAAAAAAATCGAACAGGATAAAAAGCTGAATGATTAATAAAATAGATAGAAATCCAAGTTAAAAACAATCGATTTCTACATTCAAATGATTTAATTTTAAAACAGGAACGAATTCCCCACGTAGTGACGTCACAGGCAGTGTCCACGGCCGATTAAAATCTATTAGTGTAGTGAAGGGGAGAGCGAATTAATATTCACAGCACGCACGAATCGTATACGCAAACGTAATCTTTTTATCGGCGAATGCTTGCGCGGACAATGCGGCCTGTACTATGTACTAACATATACCTCTATATTAATATGTACCTACTGGCTGTCTCGAGCAGCTTCGTCTGGGTCTGGAAAAAATACTTTATTCAGACCTAGGTTACAAAAAATTATGTACAAAAAAAAATCATAAAAATCGATAGTCATTTTGGAGGTGTTCGATAACAAACGAGTGACACGTTCTTAGAATTAAGCCGAATAGACAAGCGCAATAGGTTGTAGCTAACGTTAATTCCTTAAAAGTTAGGTATAGTTTACCGGGGGTAGACTTCTTTTGCAGGAAGTCGACTAGGTGGGTACCCCAACAGTGCCAGTTATTCTACCACCTGAGCAGTGATGTGCAATCATTGCTGTGATTCGGAAGGAGGGCACTGTATAAGCTAGTGAAATTACTGGGCTGAAGAGTCTTAACATCTTATGACTCTCAAGTGAGAAGCGTGTACTAATTATGTGCAGCGTTATCTCTTACCATCAGGCGAGCGTCTTGCTCGTCTTCTTACTTCGTTGTATAAAAAAATTGTTTAGATAAGTAGTATATGTCACATAGTTTAGTTGTCAATCCTCACATGAATAGTCAGTAAGTCGGCGCGTTAACAGGTAACTTGCACGAGTAAACTACGCCCCAACTATAATTACACAAGTTTACGCTATACTCGCAAATACAAATCCGCGCGAATACCTTTGATCCTGACGGATTCAGAGGACTATAATATCTATATACACATACGTACAAAGTATAGTTTTGTTGTGGCTAAAGGTGGCTTATAATAATATAGTCATGTGTAGTGTAGTAGTTGTCTCTTGTCGATCAGACACCATTAAAGTTTATTTTCACGAACATCGAAATTGCTGAAAAAAAACGGTCAAGTACGAGTAGGACTCGAGCACCGAGGGTTCCGTATAAACCTACGGCATTCTACGGAACCCTAAGGAAAAGTGGGTATAATATTATATACTGTAGGTTTTGATTCCCTTGCGAGTACCTGCTTGAAAATATGCGGCTAAAATTGCTGTTTCTTTTGATTTCGTTGACATAGATGTTTGATTTTTTTACAGCTTAAAGTTATTATAAAGCTGAGTATTTGGTATGAATTTCAATTTAATACCTGTACGCATTCTTGAGGAAAGGGATAATAAATACAAAATTATTAAAAATATTTTTTATATGATGTAACTAAAAATTTACAGTTTTCGCAATTTTTCCTGTGCCTGTGATTTATGGGGTCTACCCTCTTTAGACGGGCAAAGATAAGGCTATTTTCACGAATTTTTTTGACCGGTATACGTCATAAATATGGACATAAAAAGTGTTAGGCCTAAAAAATACACTATTTGATTACACAAGAAAAATTTTTTTATATTTATTTTAATCAGTTTTTATACATAAAAATGAGGGAGAAGACTGGTCCAAAAAAAACGATGAGTGTGCGCTGTTGATGAAATATCTGGAATGGATGATCTGAAAAAAAAAATAGTTTTAGATTCAGTAAGTAAATGGCTATAGCGCATATCATACGATTTTTTTTGTTTTTCAAAAATGACAAAATGGCAGCCATTTTTCGAAAAAGTACAAAAAATCACGTTTTTTCCGTCGTTCTTTGCCAAAAATAAATAGTTAAACTCAAAATTTCAAAAATCGTATGATATGCGCTATAGCCATTTACTTACTGAATCTAAAACTATTTTTTTTTTCAGATCATCCATTCCAGATATTTCATCAACAGCGCACACTCATCTTTTTTTTTTGGACCAGTCTTCTCCCTCATTTTTATGTATAAAAACTGATTAAAATAAATATAAAAAAAAAAATCTTGTGTAATCAAATAGTGTATTTTTTAGGCCTAACACTTTTTATGTCCATATTTATGACGTATACCGGTCAAAAAAATTCGTGAAAATAGCCTTATCTTTGCCCGTCTAAAGAGGGTAGAGCCCTTAAGACGTTGCTGCGAACCAAATTTCAAGATTCTGAGTTAACGGCAAGTACCCTATAGGTTTTGATTCCCTTGAGAGTAGTGGCGAGTTAAAAAATACGGCTAAAATTGCTGTTTCTTTTGAATGCGTTGAGATAGAGGTTTGATTTTATTACAGTTTAAAGGTATTATAGACTTTAGTATTTGATATGAATTTCAGTTTAATACCTGCACGCGTTCATGAGAAATAAGGTAGTAAGTATGAAATTATTAAAAATATTTTTTTATATGATGTAACTAAAAATGTACAATTTTCGGAATTTTCCCTTTATCTGTGCTCTAAGGAATTGCTTTTCACCAAATTTCAAGATTCTACGTTCACGGCAAGTACCCTGTAGGTTTTGGTTTTTTGAGAGTAGTTGCGTGTTTAAAATTTCGGCTAAAATTGCTGTTTCTTTTGAATGCGTTGAGATAGAGGTTTGATTTTATTACAGTTTAAAGATATTATAGGCCTTAGTATTTGATATGAATTTCAATTTAATACCTGCACGCGTTCATGAGAAAAGGGGTAGTAAGTATAAAATTATTCAAAATATTTTTTTCATATGATGAAATTAAAAATTTATGGTTTACGCAATTTTTCCTTTATCTGTGCTCTAAAGAGTTGCTTCGTGCCAAATTTCAAGATTCTGAGTTTACGGGAAGTGCCCCGTAGGTTTTGATTTATTTGGTAATGTCGAAAATTTGCTGAAATTTGCGACATATTCGACTATATCTTTTGATTGCGTTGGCCTAGAAGTTTGAATTTTTCACAGCTCTAAGAAGCAATAGACCTTAGTATTTCCTATAAATTTCAGCTTGTTACCTCCACGCGTTCCTGAGAAAAAGGGTCTTGACAGACAGACGGACGGACGGACGGACGGACGGACGGACGGACGGACAACAAAGTGATCCTATAAGGGTTCCGTTTTTTCCTTTCGAGGTACGGAACCCTAAAAAAACCTAAACTTGAAAAACTCGTTCTTCATTAATTTTCCTATGTATCTAGAATAAAGTTAATAATGAATGTGTATATTTATGACGAGAAAAAGTCAGTCACTCCCTTTAAAAATTTCATTTAAAATTTTATCCTTTGCGTAGAATACCAGTCGTCAAAGGATAGTGTAGATGTGATTCTGAATCACGGATTTCGATTACTAGTAACTATCATGGATCATTCGCACCAGTATAAATTATTATATTACATAATTCAATTTTTGAATGTTGTGACTAATGTTAAGCCGTGAAGAGGCAACAAATATACACTCACCTACGAATATTTTCGCATTTACAAAATTAGTATGGTTTGTACAAACTTTATCTCAGTAGGTATCAAAATTTTCAATGTCCTAAACTTATCATACGTTCAAAAGATTCTAAAGAATGCTAAACGTATTTCTTTTTCAAAGATTTTTCATGTAATGGCAAGTCTTGAGACAAAACTCTCCATTTTGTGTAGCTATAAGATAATGATTTAACATCGTTACATAAATGTACGGTTCCATGTTATGTTGTAGGAGCTGAGGACCAGCCGTTTATACTCACACTGGGATAAGGACTTTTACAACACACGATTTGTAAATACAAGTTTTTTTTTAATCAAGATTATTCTTAATAATACTAATATTAATTCATGGAACGAGGCAAAAATCCATGATAGTTACTAGTTAAATAATAATATTATTAAAAACACCAGAGGTAATATTGTAAATTTAAAAATGACATAGGGCATATCACTGCCCCACAACTAGCATATTTGCGGACCTTCTGAAGGCTAATACAAAAGTTTAATACGACACCACATAAAGCCGTTTTTTACGTAATAATATTATAGGAACATAAACTATTAATTGACGGATATTAAAGCCATTTTGACTCGAAAAGTAGCATAATACCAAGATAAACATTGAAAATAAATACCTATTTAAAAAAAGCAAGCCCTATGAGTTTCTTGTTCGTTCTTCTCATAAAAGTGCCTTGCGAATGAACGATAGAATATTAAAATAAAATGTAAAATTGACTTGCAAAAGTGCTCCATTTGAGTAAATGAATTTCGAGTTTGATAAGTTTTTAAAAGTAGCTTAAAAAACAAAAGGCGTAGGTATGTTTCTTAGATCGTTTGGTGTAAAACTTGGCAAAGTTATCGCAGCGCCACGGGTTCAAATAGGGTAACTTAGAACCGAAAACTCGATTAGTTTCGCAGACGCGTGCTACCTGCCTTCTACGAGTATGACTTGGCACTACTCTATCTCTCACTAGCATAATACATACTCTAAGAATATTATTATTAACTAGCTGCACCCAGCGGTTTTACCCGCTTTTCTATAGCCTATGTGTTATTCTATGGTCTGAGCTATCTGTATACCAAATTTCAGCTCAATCGGTTCCCCCCGTTTAGGCGTGAAAGAGTAACAAACACACATCCAGACATCCATTCTTACAAACTTTCACTTTTATAATATTAGTAAGATATGCTTCTTAGCCTAAAAGTCCTTCCCCACTTTGCACAAACATTTGCGTAAAATACTTACTAAGTACTTACTTTTAAATAGGTACTTAATCAGTTTGTGGCACTTAGAGGGATTTATCCCGCTTTCCAGGTTTAATCTGCTACCTTCTACGGCCGCATCATCGCTTAACATCACACGAGATCGTGGTCAAAAATGCACCTATAATGATTTTAACAAAAACTTTTTTGAGCGGACATTAATTTATTATGCGCGGTGGAACGCCGGGAACATAATATTAGGTATAATATTTGGGAGCGTATTCGCACGCATAAATTTTTTTGGCCTAATTTTGTTTGGCCGAAAATGTTCCGCATAACTTTTTTTAGCCTAATCATAATTTGCCATAATTATTTTGATACATAATTATTTTTTGTCATAACTGTCAGTTGCCCTAACATTTTCTAGCATATATTTGTAAAGCATAAATTTGTGTGTCATAATATAAGTACGCATAATTTTCTTAGTCCTAATTTATTTTGGCCGAAAAATTTTCGAATAACTTTTTTGGGCATAATCATAATTTCACATAATTATATTAAGGCATAAAATTAAAATTATATGTATATGGAGACATTTAGGAAAGCAATTTATAGCACCCAGAGAGATTGACTGTCGCAAAGTCGACTCGAATAAGTTAGGTTAGGTTAGGTTTGAACAGTGTCCACAGTGCCACGGCAGCGGTCAGCAAAGTGCCAAAAATGACCCCTCACTTTTTAATTTAGAGAGAGGATTATAGAGGAGATAAAATTAAACAACCGCAAGAAGCATAGGTTAGATTTTAGGTTAGAAGATTGAAATCAATATATAATTAGTTTCTTTTAGTATTAATAATATTTTGCCGATTTTGATGGTAACATATTACTGTGGCAAGATATCACTTAGCTAAAAAAATAGGGCCAGATATAAAAATCTTACTTTGCATGATTTTTGTTTTCCGTCCTAATCATTATTCTGTTGCCTAAAGTGGAATTTTGTATATATCCATTAATACTATGTAAAAGTACCCTAGTTATAGATATTAGATGTAAGTTTCCTGAAATTGCAAAATAAAATAATATATCATTATGCCGAAAATTATTAGGGCTGAATATTATTATGTCAAAAAATATTAGGGCTGAATAAAATTATGCCGAAAAATATTATGGTAAGAAATTTTATGCGTTAAAACTATATGCGTAACAATTTTAGGCGTACATATTATTATGCTTAAAAATTTTATGGGTGGAAAATTTAGGCCAAGAAAATTATGCCAAAAAACGTTAGGCGTTTTGAGTTTTAGGCTGAAAAACGTTATGCCACATTAAATTAGGACTCAAAATTTTATGCGAGCCAATATGGACCCATAATATTTATTTAATGTTGCAGATACTTGCATTTATTTTAGCTGAACAACACTTTACAATAAGATTACGCAATTAGATGTTACCGGGGGTAGACTTCCTTTGCAGGAGGTCGACTAGGACCCACCCCAACAGTGCCAGTTATTCTACCGTCTGAGCAGTGATGTGCAAACATTACTGTGCTCCGGTAGGAGGGCACTGTAGCTAGTGAAATTACTGGGCTGAAGAGTCTTAACATCTTATGACTCTCAAGTAAGAAGCGTTGGCGCAGTGCACTGGGTAGCACAGTGCTAATTTATGGGCAGCGTTGTCTCTCAGGAGAGCGTCTTGCTCGTCTTCATACTTCGTTGTATAAAAAAAAAGATTGTATTTTACCTGAAATCTATGAGTAAGCAATTGTCTATTCTTACGGGACATTATGAACATAGAGGTCACATATAGTAAATATAAGTCAAATCACACTAAGCAGCAACTGCACTGCAGCACTCGCAATACGCGGCAGCGACGCGGCGCGGCACGGTTTTGATGCACCTTTAATACTCGTATATTATAATATACAAAGTTATATCTATAGTTTCCACAGTATAGTCAAATTTTGCATCTGTGGTCTGCCCTCTACAATATTGGGTCACAGAGTCGTAAGCTTCGATTTGTAAGTCCTGGATAGATTGCTAAACGTGATTAGACACGGATGTTGCTTGCATCTCATGTTACATTCAAATTTTGTGAACTCAAAAGCATACGTGTATAGTTAAATACTTACTTTATTGAAATCACAATTACATTATAATGATTAATAATATTTAAAAACCAATACTTCATCACGCTTTAGCCAGAACAGATTGAGCTAAAGCTATCTGTATCTAGTATTGTCTTGTTCACGGTATTATAGAAATGATTGATTTATTAGTTTTCAGTGCGTAAATGGTTCAGTATTTAGCTAGATGGTTATTGTATATTAATATGATTACCTATAACACTAGTTTCTTTGCAGATATTTATTTGCTAAATCTTCAAACTAGCAGCAATTTATTTTAACATTTTTTTTTTTCAGACTCATAGTTTCTCGATGAAAAGGTCCTACTTAAATACAACAAAACATAATATTATCCGGATAACTCACATAGAAATAGCCATAAATCAAAAGAGACAACAGAAGCAAATATGCCACACAGTAACATATAAAATGTATAAGAAAAGTGGAGTAACCCCAAAGGTCATCTGGCGGGGCGGTCCATACGAGGCCGTCCGCAGGAAGCCGGCCCTTCCTTCCTGGACGTTACAGTGATATATGGCCGCTGTATTATATACTAATTGTTGGCTTTATTTTGTGATGCTCCGATGGAAAGAGACTTCTAAAATAAAACTAACTTCTTTGATAAATATTATCTATCAGATAACTCTTCAAATATCACAATGAAGATATTTCAATTCTAATAATTATATTGCTTAATTGGACTTAATGACATAACACTTAAATAAATAATTGGGCAAAATTACAGACGTTATTCTCTCTTTTCTCTTGGCAAGATAGCGAGTTAATTTCGACTCACATACGGAAATATCCCTAGGTTGAGGAATATTTAAGCCAGAGTATGCAAGGACCCAAAGAAGGCACATTAAATTAATAGTACGAAGAATGTTTAGTTGGAGCAGCCTTGGATTTTTCTTTACATAAATAAATAAATTAAACCAGCCGGATACTCTCCTGATATTTATAATGAGAATCTTCTGATAGTAGTAGTTACATAGATATACTATTAAGTGTGAAGACTAACGCTACACTACAGTCCGATCGTTATTAAGACATAGTTGTTAGATTAAATCTTTGTTTTTATCAATGAATTAATTATAATTGATAGGTATAATAAGATAATGAATATGCCACTTATTGTAGTCAAACAATGAGAAACAAACCAAGCGTTTATGAGATCCCATCTCAGTTTTTATGTCAAAATCTGTTCCGAATATGATTTCACAAACCTTGACGCTGTACTCTGTACGGAGCCAGCCTCATAACGACCGGTTACTTTAATTAATATTATTTATTATATATGAGAAAACCGCCTTTACTATTTTTTGTGTATGTTAGTTTCGGTCCATGAATTTTGACGATTTTGCAGCGGTATAGATGTAATTGTAAGATAAAAGATATGGAGAGAATCGGTTCGTTGGTCACGGGCGGTGGTCGGCGGTCAGATGGTACCACAGTTTCGCTTATTACTGTTTATTGCCATTGTAAAGGTTATTATAATGTGACTTAACTAGCAACTCGTTAATTACTCGTCTTAAATTAATACGGTCTGATTATTTACATGTTACGTTTGCTTGTTTGCGGCATTTTATTCAAATTACAATAAAATCTTCCTAGTTTGTTAGAAAGTGTAAAAAAATAAGTTTCGTAGATATTAATTAAAAAAATAAAAGTGGTTTACTTTATGCCTGCATCGTAAAGATTTAAATAAATTACGATTTCTAACAAAGCTATAAGCGTACAAAAACGGTACAATAAAACCTCCTAATAAACTCCTTCGACTTCTCAATCTTCGAATTTCCCCCGAAACAAAAACTTCAGTGACCAATCCAGAGATTATGAGTGTCAACAAGTGTGCCAATAAGGTACTTATCAATCTCCTCTCACAAGCCACCCCGCTATTTAAGGACAACTTTGACCGGTGACCCACCCTTAAGGATAAAACTACGGTTGTAGGGCAGCTATAGATAGTTTATTGAGTGACAGTGGTCAGCAAATTGGGGTTCAGAGGGAACAGCCTCTGTAAAATTATGGCTTAGAAAGTAGGTATAATTCTACAGTGGTTTTTTAAATGCGTATAGGCACTGTTATAAGAGGTTTTAAAGTATTTATTATCTGCATTTTATAGCTAGCTGCAAATATTACAGAAAGTGACCATACATACATATAATCACGCCTGGTTCCCGTTGGGGTAGGCAGAGACTATTTCCCTCTATTGGGTACGATCCTGACACACCTCTTTCGCTTCCTCAACTTTCATCACATTCTTCATACACGCTCGCCGGTTTTTGGTACTCTTGACCTGGCCTTTCCTTAGAACAACATATATTTGGTCAAGGAAAGTGCGCCTAGGTCGACCAATTGCGGCTTGACCAGAAAAAGACAGAAAAAAAGAAAGAGAAAAGAGAAAGTGATAAGGTCCTAGTAATTCCGAAAAAAGTTAACTTACACTAGAACTACACAAATTATGCTACTTTGTAAAAATCTTTTGGAGCAGGTATAATTATTCTCAAATTAAATTTAATATACACATGTATAATTCAGATTTAAAATAAATAAAGGGAATAATGTACGTGTAATTGCTATCTGTAATGTGAATTTTCAAAATAAACATTTTTTAAACAGCTACGTCTTGTCTCAATCCCTCGTTTTGCTGACTGTATAGAATCCTCCATAAAAGACCTCGAGATCCTCTTATCTCAATAGCAATGCAATTGACCAGACACCTTCGCCCCTTGACTCTGCTAGTCAAACAACCGTAAAGGATAAAAATGGCGCCCAACGTGGGGCCAGACCGATGTCTCTCCAGATAACGTTGAGCCACTGGTAATACACTGTTTGGATAAGATTTACTTGGAATAAGTGAGAATTTATGAGGAAATAAAATTAATATAGGAATTTATTTTTTTATGCAACAAAATAAAAATGGCGCCCAACGTGTGGCTCCAGCAAATTAAGAGCATAATTTGTAAAAATAATAAAATATGTTTACACCACATATGCCGTTTAATATTTTTTACATCGAAATTTAGTAGAGTTTGACGCTATATAAATTGTCGATCAACTTGAAGACTTTTTGTTTGTGTAATAAAAAAGTTAACTAGGTGAGTAGGTTAATGGTTGTTTTTGTGTATGTTATTGATTTGTATCAAATCAGACCATTATTAATCTAGTCAATAAATAATAATTATAATTAGAAATCTATCAAATTATCGAGTAAATTGATTTCATACTCGACCAAGCAATAACTTTATGCAATTATATTAATCACCTACTCCGAAGGAATGGTAATTATATTATAATATAATTTGTTTATATAGAGAATAAAATATAATATAAATGCGACGTAAACAAAAGTATTTAGAATCAAATATTACCTGCAGGTCAAACATTTATTTTAACTATTTTAAAGTAATAACTGAAAATAACTATTATTTTCTACGCCTAATACTTGTTGCGCATAAAACTCATTGGAATAACACTTTTATAGTGTTGCGCTAGTGTAATTATTATCTTGAATACAGTCAATGGCAGCGGTAAATAAATAAAGCTGCGTTTTTGTGTTGTAATGTTTTTTAGGCCAGTTCCGTTGGAAACAAACACCATTTAAAAATCGAACATTGCTAGTTATTCGTTAGTTAAAGTTAGTGTTATTCAAACCTTCTAAATCTAAAGCTCATGCAAGTAGGTATAGGTACCAACTACCAACTGCAACTTATTCGGGTCAGCTGTTTAGGCGTCAAGCAAAAACAAAATACTATACACATTTTGATTTTATAACATTAATTAACCTGATGTGCTAATCGAAATTAATAAATATTAAACTTAGAACCAACGACTTAAGCCGCGTCTCCAGCTCTTATTTTGGTCTACACTCTCAACAAAAACACGTCAACACACAGCAAAATTCCCCTACACAAAAAAAAGAAAATTTCTATGCTTCAAGCGTTTGTTTGAGCTTTTGCATTTGTTGAAGCTTATCGCCGGGCTCAGCTAGTAAATAAATAAATGAATAAACAGAGCAAAAACATTTGTTGAAGCTTGAAGCATAGACATTATTATTTTTTTGTGTAGGGGAATTTTGCTGTGTGTTGACGTGTTTTTGTTGAGAGTGTAGACCAAAATAAGAGCTGGAGACCCGGCTTTACGCCTGCAAAGTCGCCAATGCAACGCTTAATGTGAGTTTACCCATTTTATTTATACGTAGATCGAACTATACATAGAAATGATCACCGACTATTGCCGCAGACTGTAAACAGAACCGATGTTTATAATATAAAACCAGTCGTTTCCTACGAACAACCCACATCCCTCGCATAGGGCAATGAAACTGCACTAAACACTAAGTGAGGGAATAAAGAGACAGAGGTGAGATACTTATCTAACAGTTACTTATAATCTAAGTTGGGTATGTCCCTGGAATTTGTGTTAATGTCGATTTAAATATAGAAATCATATTCGAATGAGACAGTACCTACTACCTACCTACCGCGACGCTGGCGCGGCGGTACCTACTTCAGTTTTAAGATTTTGTGGGTTATAATTAAGCCGTAAAGGTAATTAATCTATCTATACTTATGAAATCGTCAGTGATTGACGTAAAGGATTTTGAAGATAATTATTACATCGAACCCATGTGAATTTATTTTCTCCTCACCCTGCATGGTTGTCTGGAAGAGATCGCTATTAGAAATAAGACCGCCAATTATAACACTAAGTTTTTATATTGTTTTAGTTCTTAAGTTCTTTTTTGTATTTTTCTTGTGTTCCAATAAAGTGTTATCTATCTATCTATTACATTTTGCATAAGGTAAAGAGACCAGGTCAATAATGGAATCATGGACATGCTATAGAGGTATAATATAGGTTGAGCATAATATTATAATCTTTAACTGTGATTTGACAATGCAATGAGAATAATATATAACCTGAATTGTTGAGTATATCATTAAAATTATTTACTGGGTTGACAGGTGTGTCGGTTTTTATACATTGTCTATTCGTATGTTTAAAAACAACCCATGCATTATTAATCATAGTCTAGTCTAGAGATAATTAATTAGGTAAATACTTATGAGAAACAAAAAAGCTAAAAATTCTGTCTCAAACTTCCAAGTAACGACTTAATTAGTCTCTTTGAAGCTTAAGCAAAAAATAGCCTCAAAAAACAAACTTACTCGTAGTAGGAGACGAAAACAGCAATCGATCAAAACTCAGTCGTGGTCACAAAATGCGCACAACGACATATAATTACCGCGTGTAAAGCGCATGTTTACGGTTGCGCGCCCACAAATTGGACGCACTATTACAGCGGTGATAAAAAAATTAATTCACTAATAGAGGAAGTCGTTGATTGTCAATCTTTTGAACCAGGACCCGTTAAATAGGGAGCAATTTGAAGGTTGAAATTTAATTTAAAAATTACAACTTTCCCCGTGACAGATTCGATTTACATTCTGTTAATGTTCTGGACTCTGGACTGACCGAGAAGGAAGATATATGGTTTCGATAGAACATCAGCTCTATGGATTACAACATTTTTGATATTATAAGAAAGAGCTCCTCGTACATCAGGGATACAAATTGTCACTTGTTTGGAAGAGATAGCTTTCAGCGCTAAGGTCGCAATTGAAACATCCAAAACTGACAAAATGTGTCAAGCGTCATTACTACTGTGTTCCGGCACGATGTACAGTGAAGCTAGGGAATGATTTATCCCGCCTTCTAGGTTTTGTCTGCTACAATCTTCGATCGCATCCTCGCTCTTTGTCTACATCTATGAACTATCTTCTAAAGTATTTTGTGATTCAATAAAGATTTACCAGTTTGTCTACAAGAAGATAAAACATTATGCCTTATCCAACTAGCTGTATCAGTTTCACAATCGTCGCCTGCGCAGGCCTTTACGCGGTACATTTGCGGGCACAATAAACTGCAAACAATCATCAGAGGTGCCGATAGCTTATAAAACTGCACACAAAACAACCCACTTTTGTTTCCCTTTGAACGCATTCAGTTTTGTCATTATTCGCGACCACGAGCCGCGAATATATAATGTTTTATTATTGGAGGTTACGACGTCACGGCTTGAGCCGACTGACACTGATAATACCATAGAGCTATGTAAAGGAACAAAGCTGAACAAGACTAAAAAGTTCAACGAGGCAATGCCGCTTCGCAGTTCAACGAGGCAATGCCGTCAGTGTGATGGGCACCTTTGCTCCAGGTTCAGTGAGAGGTGGGCTATTTGATTAATTAATGTATTATTTTATTGTATGTTGACGTTTATAATATTATGAAGATTATAATCTTAATAAATAAGATTTTAAAAAATGATTAAAAATATTTTCTTGAGGCCGCACAGCCGCAGGATCGCGCGGGAGAGTGGGACGGATTTTATTAATATGTATACAAATACGTTTGTATGTACCTACCGTTCCCTACGCATATAAAACAGACGCGATCATGAACAAAATCAAGATCGCAACCGCTTTTTCGCGCGATCCCGCGTCTTTGCGTCGTTAGCTTTGTAGATGTCATAAAAAAAGAAAGAAAAGGAAAGAGACTCTATTACTGGGACCGTTTTTAGATGACATGTTTGTATGAGTTGCCTGCAAAGGTCTAAGAATTTTGACTTTTTACAAATCAAAATAATTGGTCTTGTGTTGTAATGTCAGTTCTAAGTAGGTATAGATCTATGGATAATACTTTCATTTGTTCCGAGAAGCAGTTATGTCATGAGGTGCAGTTTCTTTGGTTCCATGGGTGATAAGCACACTTGCATACTTCAAATAATTTTATTATTGATGACCAGCACCAATAGACAAACGATACTGAAATTCTTTGTTAAGCAACTATTGCGATACGAAGTAGGTATGCTTTTAATTATTATAACTGATTAGAACAAAGGAGGAGGTTATCAATGCGATATGAAAGTAATATTATGCGTAGTAATATAAGTCTTTTTAAAAAAACTGTACAACAATTCAAAAATGTATGAATGTATTCATATTTCTCTGTAACCACTGCACTGGTGGAGTTTTGCCATTATTTTTTATTGGCTTACATTTAGTTCAACTTAGGGCACGATGCAAGTTTCATCAAAATCGGTTCAGTAGTTTTCAAGTTATGAATCGAAACGTTAGTATTGACCTTAGTCACTTAAAGCGACATTGTAGTATGTTCCATTTTTAAATTTTATTTCTCATCTTATTTTACCAGTTATTCTAACGAAATGTTCTTTGAGTATGAGTGAAAACAAACAAGAATTTCGGATATTATCTACTGATAATATAATAAAGTCCTAGAATAATTATCATGTTATTAAAGAACATTATTTTCCTCCGTATTTTTATAGATATCGTTATGTTTTTATAGTCTTTTTATAAAGTTAATGTAGCTAAATATAGATTATATTACACTTGATAAAAACCGCTATAGTTTGTGGCCTATAAAACATCACGCAAAAAATATAGCGAGTGAACTTAATTTATACATTTTATTTTGTATTTGCTCTGGGCTCTGGGGTAATAGACGATAACACTATTTACTGAAACGAAATGATAATATTATGCTCGCATGTACTTTTTATCCTAACTTATCTAAATATAAAAAGGAAAGAGTGACTGATTGACTGACTGACTGACTGATCTATCAACGCACAACCTAAACCGCTGGACGGATTGGGTTGAAATTTGGAACACAGGTTTTATAAAGTGGATCTCTGCTAAGAAAGGATTTGGACACGCGGGAAAAGCAGCGAGCATAAGCTAGTTTATTTATAAATTATTATTATTATATTTAGCCTATGCTGTTCCACTGCTGGGCAAAGGCCTCCCCCAAGTCTTTCCATATATCGCGATCAAGCGCCGTCTCTTGCCAGCCCGTCTGTTGCGCGTCCAGATCATCACGCCATCTCTTCCGGGGCCGGCCGCGACGACGTCTTCCATCTTCTGGTGCCCATTCTTTTATAAATTAGTAAAGAAAAATTAATTCAGTAGTACCTATATGAATAATGATTAAAAATATTATGAACAGCTATCTAAGAATCTAGGTAACGGGCTTAAATCGTATCGGGCTTGTTATAATCTTACTAATATTATAAACGTGAAAGTTTGTAAGAATGGATGTCTGGATGTGTGTTTGTTACTCTTTCATGCCTAAATGGGTGGACCGATTGAACTGAAATTTGGTATACAGATAGCTTAGACCTTAGAATAACACATAGGCTATAGAACAGCGGGTAAAACCGCTGGGCGCAGCTAGTCATTCATAATTCTTCCATGTTCATTCATGCTTGTTTAAAAAATGCACTCAGGGCACGCGACTCTATAGAAATTCGCAGTGAAAAAAAAATGCGATAAATAATCGCATGTAAGGTTACGCTTAAAAGTTGTTACCTGTTCAAAGCCAAAAATTAATTAAAAACTTGACAAAAAAGAACTGTAACAATAAAATACCACAAAATCAGATGATATGAACAATGCAGTCTAATCAACTGCCATCAAACTCAATTACCACCCCACCAGACTGACAATGTGGACAAAATGGAAAAATTAAAGTTAAATTGGTGAAATTCACCATTACGCGCGGTTTTCGATGGCAGATTAGTCGACATTAATCATTTGTTGGGCGCAAGCGGAGCGCGGCGCAAATCATAGTCCGCGCCCGTCACTCTGACAAGCGCATCCCGCGTCTCTCATAGAATAATGTTATAATATCTACAGATAGGACAGTAAAAATGCCTACAATGCACATAGGGTTGCAGGTTTTTTTACCTTATTGAAATACTAGAAAGTATAATTGTTTCATAAACAATCTCCTTTAGTAGCCGGTGTGTTTTTTGAAATTAAGGATTTTACAAAATTTTGCAAAGAAATCGAATTAAGTTCTTTATTCGAAGAAAGCATGTAAGATTTCTTTTTAAAGATGTTATGGTAAATAGAAGTCCTAATTTTGTCTTTGTAGCATACATGGCGTATTTGTCGTTCATCCGGAATGTAACCTGAAGACCCAAAATTCAAATCTCAAGTTTGTTGTTTTCGTCAGGACGCTACGGCCGTGTGGGTTGTATTATGAAATAAGGTGGCAGTTGTCATTTTGCAGGTTTTGCAGTGATACAAGATTGGAAAGGTAAGATTTTAGAACACACTTTTACAAAAGCTTTAAGTGTATCTAGTGAAATTACTAGGCTGAAGAGTCATGACATCTTATGACTCTCAAGTAAGAAGCGTTGGACTGCACCCAGAATTTTACCTTTGTAAAATACTGGGTAGCACTGTACTAATTATGGGCAGCGTTCTCTCTTACCATCAGGAGACCGTCTTGCTCGTCTTCTTACTTCGTTGTATAAAAAAAAGTCTAAAAAAGTTTTTCATTTCAGATAAATCGATTCTGTTTTATGACGATTGTGTGTGTATTGTTTGCCGAGGGCTGCGTCTGCGCAGTCAGCGTGCGTTGTAGACGTCGACAATGCAACGGAAGTGTCGAGTGGTGCTACACGCAGCCCGACACTCACACTAATTCATGTTATTTACAATGTCTATTATTTACATCGTGACGCGGAGATTTCTGGCGTTTGTTCGTTCTCATTCAAAAATAATATTATATTGTTATTGTGAGGTTTGAGATGTTTTAAACATAAACAAAACTAACTTCTCCTCACAATTTTTCCTAAATTGAAAAATATTTTTAGTGGATTTCTTCCACGATTACTAAATTTCTGCTCAATGTGTGCAGCGGTTTCAGCTGTGCGTTGATAGTTAAGTCTATTTGTCAGTCACGCTTTCCTTTCTCTTTATTAAGAAGACAAAGACTTTATCTTCTGGAGATTATAATAGGTATAGCTGTGTACTAAGTATACAAAACATGAAATGTTATCGTCAACTTTCAAATTTCCCCATAAAACCGAGTACAGCTTTAAAACTATGGAACCAATAACCATTTTATCGAGATCAATCCAAACACAATATGTCCCATTACGGTCGTCCCACTCGATTCACTGCTAAAGCAATTTCAGCAGGAATCATGCGATAGACGCACATTCCGGGAAGACAGCGGGGCCCTTATCGCGGCTGTAAATCAATATATGATTACAAATTTAATGCTACTGTTGGACTATAAATCAGAGATTTTAAATTACGAGGCACAGGGACGTATTGCGACGCGTGAGGCCCCCTAGTGCTGCACCGCTCTGTCGACACTCGATAAATCCAGGCGATCCTGTCTCAAGCCAACTCTATAAATAGTCGCGATGTTATAATTGTTTAATGCGGATAAATCATTTGGTACATTGTTCGCGCGATGGGCCAACATGCGATGGCTTTGTTCGAAATATTTTGCTTATTGCGGTCGTAATTCAAAAATATTTATAAGTGTTAAATTTAAATACTCCCCGTGATATCTGCAAGTAAGATAATGTTATCGATAAGTATAAGTCGCGTCATCGCATCACTCAGCACTATTTCTGTATGTCGGAATGATGGACCGAGAACTATATCACCGTTCACAGTTGATGTGTCGACGATTCATTGCGTTTTATGTTCGGCGGTGAATGTTCTCCACGCGTGACAAACGAGCATTGGTTTTTATATCACATGCTGGAGAGGTGTCGTATGGTAAAATATTCCTTTGTTTATGATGGTTTTATTGAAGCCATAAGCACATCCGTTCAATGGAGTGCAATCCCAAATAGCAATATAAAATTTTCACGATATCGACTGAGGTTAGCAACATGTTGGTGTTTTTAATACTATTTTACTAGTCATACATCATTTATAGAGACAATAAATGATAAAAGCTTAATAGTTTAAGATCTAAATTCAAAGAAACATAATTTTAAAACCTTATAATATTTTTTATTGTGACATTAAGTGAAAAGACGAGTGAATCAGGTGTCACCACTGCATTTTAAAATACAAAATTCTATGCGGCACACCACTGTGCCTAACACACTAATTGTTAAATCTAGACATGGCCAGTAATTTTGCTGGTAAAATTGCCCTTCAATCCTCAACACAGTAATGTCTGAACATTTCATGGTGGATGAGTAACTTCATGAAGTTGTACTTCCCCAAACCTTTGCAATGGAGACACAAACTCAAACCCAAAATTAATTTATTCAAACAGGCTACAATGGAGAAGTTTTTCAATCGCTCGTTCCCTATGAGTTTCTTGCTCGTTCTTCTCATAGAGGTGCCTTGCGAATGAGCGGAAGAATATTAAAATAAAATGTAAAATTGACGCAAAAGTGCTCCATTGTAGCCTATCTGAATAAATGAATTTTGAGTTTGAGTTCGCAAAACACCTCTATAAGAAGAACGAGCAAGAAACTTTTCCTTGCCATTACAAAAGAAAGATTCATAATAAAAGCTTTTAATATTATATTTATAACAGAGCCTGTTAACATGCTTGGTGTAGAGCCTCCGATGGCAGATAGCTCGTTTATTATTTCTTATAATTTTCCGTCCGTTATCGGTATCTCCTTTACTGCCATTTTGTTCGGTAAAGATGTTGATTCGCGGTCGGCCTTTCAGATGCGAAAGCTTCGTAGACGTTATTATTTTGACATGTTGATGATTTTTTTTCTATGTGTGGGAATAAAAAAACTGAAGAGATAATGTAATCTTACCTTATCTAAACTAAACTACCTTCATATATTAAGAAAACATATTTTTTAAATGTTATTCGAAAAAAGTTATCAACGTTGATAATGCTAGAATTTGTTTTTTAATTTGCTGCTTACTTAATTAGATTCAACTCGATCTATGTTTTTTTCAATGGATTGAAATAGCTACACTTGAACAATTTATAAATTATGTCTAATAAAATTTTACGAAATCAAAATGTGCCGTCAGATAACGATATGCAATATAATGATGGTTTACATAATAATAATATATTGTAGACATCACTGTTTCTCTTATAACATCATAATTAATTGGGAGACACTTTTCTCGGAAAGATATTAATTGGTGGCCTTTCGCAGGCTGTTGATGGAGAGGTTCTTATTTCAAATATTGATGGTTTTGACAATCGGGAACTGATCTCTGACAGTTAATGATGCCTTCACATTCTGATTGTCAGAGATTAAAAGTGGCGGCAAAATGAGAAAGTGCTACCTTTTATGTTTTACAAGTTTTATATTTTTTGTTTGACTTTTTATATTACGTGATATTGAGCAAAAACTGTAAGAAAATGGCTTAGTGATATGAGTGTGATTGTTAACCTAGTGTATTGGCTATAGTTTTATGTAAATTATATTGAAAATTTTTGGTTGGCAATATTTTAAAAACCAAGCTAAGTATATGTGAACTTCAGATTCAAGCTTTGGATAATGGCTACGATAGTTAATAGGTATTATTTATTAGATAGTTACATCGTTACATATCTAATTTCGATGCAAGTATGTTTTATTCATTGAAATTTAACAAGTCAATTACAAAAAAACAAAAATTTGGGATGTAATTGTAACGTGAGGAAATGTCGAGACATCGGGTGTAAATCATGGTGTAAGTAGTGAGTGGTGTGGCTCGAGGCGACGACAATTTGCTGCCGTTGGTACTGTTGCTGACCGCACAAATCAATCATCCCTTCAACCATTGACATTTCCTCCTTCCCAGTACTAAAGGGAACCAGGGGCACCCTCACCAATGTGTTTATCGACTCTCCGCGATGAATTATTTCACATAATCACTAGAAATTTAAAGGTTAAACCGCCACTGATTTATTGTTCCCAATTTTTCTGTCCAACCGTTTGGCATCTCTCTTTTAACGCATTTTAATGCGTGCAGTTGGTATAACTGACAGCCGATCTGCCCTTTTGGATGAAATTTCAGTAATCGATGCGCTCCTTGAAATCCTCGACGTGAGTTGTGATCGATAAATCACGACTCTCTCCGCAATCTTCATCGGCATTTTGTAGGGCAACGTAAAAAGCATAATACATTATCTTTTTGATTCGAGGCTTTGTCTACACGGAGCGAGGGTTGTCAAACATAAACAAACCGATACAAAGCGAGAAACACGTCCCTCGGCGGGACGGCGGCGCGACCGCTAATGACTTGGCGAAACCGCGGAGCTCCTTCCAAAATTAAACAACGTAAAAAAGCGGGCAAACGATCGATCACAGCCGGCCTTCAAACAAAACAGAAAAACTCCACGTGAAAGGATGCATGGAACAAATTAAAAGCTCAGCGTGAGGCTCCACGGCGAGGCTCCGTGGGCCGCGAGCGCAGGCCGGGGCAGGCCAGGGCAGGCTGCGCCGGACCGGGACATGCTGAGGGCAAATATTAAAGCTGTCAGTTTTGTGTAATTTGAGGGCTCGTTTTCGAGTTATAAGTTATGTTATTGAAAGCTCGGGGCACGATTCGTGTGAACTCACCGTAATGAGCTCCGAGTAAACACGGGAAAGTTTTATATTAATAACAATTTAGAAAATCGAAATGAAATCCACACAATCAGCGTCGTTTATGAGCGTCGATTACGGCCATAAATATGTGGGTAATGGTAGCTCGGTGACCGCGCCGAGACGGTGTCAATATCCCATTTGTACTGGTCTAGGTATGCTCCAATGTAACGCAATAAAAATGCCATCGGAATGAGCTGCCATATTCTTAAATACCAGCTGCACAATAAAAACCGTTGAAGTCGCCAATAACGTGTGGAAGTTACGATCGAAGCAGCGACGTCTCCATTACTAGAAGTTACGCTAATGGCGGACGCAGACGTCACTTTGCCGAATCGACCGCAATTATAGGACGAGTCAATTCCGTGCAGCCTGTAGGTGCTAGTGGCTCGTCAGGTGTTGGTGCACTCGACAACGGTTTTTCAATACAAAGGCAATAAAATAACGCTAGTCACGCACTAAATGGCTCTCGGAGTGGGCGCTCGAGGCGTCGGCCAAAAGAAACAAACAAAAGTGATAAAAACGCACCATCACGCACCCACCAAATTATTTTCGCCTCGTAACACGTGTCAAGTTTCAATTTTACTAACGTCGAAATTAACAGTGGGCGTAAACAGATTATTGATATTGTTGTCGATAAAAAAGTAATCGATGATCGTACGGAGCTCTCTCGTGATAAAAAGGTTCTATTGTTGAGTGTTTAGGCTTTTTTCTGAGTAGATGGACGCACGAGTTTTGACAAAAAGCGTGGTTCATCAATCAGGAATGGTTTTATTGGCTCACAATGGGTCGCAATCGCCGCGTGTAATCTGCTAGTTCGAGGAATATCGGACTATTTTTCAACGTTTTAAATGAGACCAATTTACTGATTTTTGGATTACATTGAAGAATTTTGAGATGTTATCTAGCTTTATAAATTGGGGCTATTGTGAAAATTGTGATTTTACAAGTTTAAATCTAAGCTCAGCTTTAAAACCTCACACGATTTGATGTCAATCAAACAAACTTATTTCTTCCCTATTCTAAACAAAGCTCATGGTCTAACAATATTTGATCACGGCCAGAGGCCAATTTAAAAGTAAATGAAACGGCACATTTTTTCACCACAATGCAACCCCCTAATTGTGCACTAATCATAGGTTTGACACCTTTGTACCAATAACCACTTCATTTGTCTCCAAAAACATGACAAAAATCAAATAGCATCCATTGCGGGGTTGTATCTTCTTATCTACAGTAAAATGTGTAGAAGAACGTCAATGGTTGACGAACTCAATAGTTTGTCGGGAATTTAGGATATGACCTGCGGGTATGTGAAGTCGAATGGCAAGCTAATGCAGGATTGTGGGGAAGGAAGGTGGTAATTAGAGCAAATGTGCCGTATTTCTGTTGACAATGGACGCTTTTGTTGTTCTTTGTTGCTTACATGTTGAGATGTTACTTTTATATTTGTGTTGGAATATTATTGCAGAACATAATGTTGAATTAAATATACTTTTTAAAAGCTTTAACTTGCATTTCTGAAGTTTGAACTCTAGTGGATTCTGCAATATATGAAAATCTATTTGCCCGATTGTATTTAAGTATATGAGATTGTCAAAATATACTATCTAGCAGCTTTCATCATATGCATCAGGCGGTTTATGTGCTTGTCTAACAGTCACTAACCATAAAGTACTTTCAAGTTTTTTTTTTGCAAAATCGACATATACATTAATGTATGTAAAGGTTAATAATAATATGACACATATCACCCATCAATTAGTCATTTGTACAGTCTCGCAGGATGCACCTACGCTCTCCCAGACATATATTAGTATAGATAGAATTGTATGGTTGTCTGTACGAGGGGGTGGGGTCACATTCATCACGTGGCTTTGTTGTGCAATCTCTTGATGACATTTTATAGTGCTTTTATAATATAACTAGCTACGACCTCTGTGGCGCGGTGGGCTAATACCCGCTTGCAACGCAGATGGTTGCGGGTTCGATTCCCGTATGAGACAAATGTGTGTGTGATCCACAGGTATTTGTTTCTGGTCGTGGCTTTCAATATCTATTATAAATATGTATTTACAAAAGAAAAGTATATAAGTATAATATCCGTTATCCTAACCACCATAACACAAGCATTAGGTTTGCTTAGCTTGGGGTTAGGTGGCGCTGTGTGAAATGTCCTGAAATATTTATTTATTTAACTAGCATATTTTAGGGTCTAAAGTAACAATAGCAAATTTGATTCTAATCAGCACAGCTGCTTAGGAGTGAAAATGTTAAATCCATTTACATAACTAGTAGTTCGCCTCAAACTGGGACCTCGCGGCCCAATTTCCGTTAAACCTTAGACTTTAGACCTTAGTCTTTTTTTAAAATATCCTAATACAAGAACTTTAACTTTAAGTCGAAAAAATACACCCGTTTATCCTTCAAAAAATGTTTTGACCCTCTGAATAAATCAATATTCATAGAGAACTTGCCGTTACCCTATGTTTATGAAATTTGGCATACCTTAACATATATTTTAAATACGGGAAAAAATCTGAAAACTTTTAATCTACTATATAAAAATTAGTCGGGTTTTCCTTCCTGACGCTATAACTCCAGAACGCACGAACCGATTTCCACAGTTTTGCATTCGTTGGAAAGGTCTCGGGCTCCGTGAGGTTTATAGCAAAGAAAATTCAGAAAAAAATTAAAACGAAGCCATCTGGTGGCGAAACGGAGTTCGCCAGGTTTGAAAATAAGTCGGGTTTTCCTTCCTGACGCTATAACTCCAGAACGCACGAACCGATTTCCACGGTTTTGCATTCGTTGGAAAGGTCTCGGGCTCCGTGAGGTTTATAGCAAAGAAAATTCAGGAAAAATTTCAACAGAAATTTAAAACGAAGCCATCTGGTGGCGAAACGGAGTTCGCCGGGATTGCTAGTTTTTAATAAAATTAATTCATTTAAAAATAGCGCTATTTAAAGAACGTAATCATCGAAGTTAAGCAATGTTATGCGTGTACGTATTTGGGTGGGCGCGTACGTAGTGATCTCAACTTTTTGCTGACTTTTTTGGAGAGAGTTACCAGTGGTCTGCGCTGCACTACGGTGTGCTCGTGCATCTTTATTGTTGAATGTGTCGGCACAAACTATTCTAAGTTTTAAAAAGTTTTGCAGATAGGCTACACAAATAATAATATATCTTACTGCCAGCGAAAAAGCTAATATGCCCAAGATGAAATTGTGTATTTAATAATTAAAAAGGCTGCAGCCTTATTAAATGGTCTTATAATGGTCTTTTCAAAACACTGAACCATTTTAAAATTGCGACTATGAACCTAACAAAATGTTACTGTCTTTTATGGGAGTGAATCGCAAATCTATAATGATCATCTCTAAATTATGAACCATTTTGAAATTGCGTCTATCAACCTAACAAAATGTTACTGTCTTTTATGGGAGTGAATCGCAAATCTATAATGATCATCTCTAAATTATGAACCATTTTGAAATTGTGTCTATCAACCTAACAAAATGTAAGTGTTTTTATAGAAATGAATCGCAAAACTATAATGGTCAACCCTAATTTCTGTACCAATTTGAAATTGCGATTATCAACCTTACATAATGTTTTTATCTTCTAAGAAAATGAATCGCAAATCTATAATGGTCAACTCTAATATCTGTACTAATTTGAAATTGCGTTTATCAACCTACCGAAATGCCCCATCTTCAACGACAGTGAATCGCAATTACATAACGGTCCGTACTATTCGAACTAATTTCAAACTGCGTTTATCTACCTTCCAAAATGTTCCCATCTCCTAAGACAGTGAATCGCAATTATATCCCGGTTACATTATTAATAAAAGATTTAACTGCAACTCTTGGGCCGATTTGGCTCATTTCTGAACATGAGAATTCTTTGCGTTTGTACTACCCGTTCGCAAAATTCCGTCAAGATTGGAACTTCGGTAACGTGGTAATCAAGGAATCTCTTTAACTCTAGAACCCTTCGACCGATTTGGCTCATGTTCGAACTTAAAAATTCTATGGATATGTACTACGCGTTTGCAAAGTTTCATCAAGATTGGACCATCGGTTTTCAAGTTATCGCGTAACAAACATACATACAAACATACACTTTTGATAAAATATTTAGGTAGGTTATAAAAAATGTTAATTGCTCAGAAAAAAAATTATCGGCGTACCAGTTTTGAAATTATCGTCAGACCTATCTTAAAGACTTTAAGTCACTTATATCTCTGCAATACTGAAGCCTATTTGGCTTTTTTTTATACTATAAGTATTCTATTAACCTATTTAACTGGTGTGCAAAATTTCATTTAATTTGGATTTACCGTTTTTGAGTAAATGTCGATCAAAGTTAGGCACCAGAGGTCAACCGTTAAACTGGTCAAAACGCAGGCTTTTCGCGGCTCTCGACTCTAAGACCTCGCTTCGCTCGGTCGATTATTAATTATTTTTTTAAACAAAAGACTTGTGGATGAACTTTACAAACTACATCTTTACAAAAAACGGATCCAGTACAACAATGCTTTCAGGATGCTTTTGGCGCTGTCTCGATACTACAGAGCGTCAGGGATGTTTGCAGATGTTAGAGTGAATGATGGTTTTAATGGCATAATGATAGATAAATACATAAATAACAATCCCAATAAGTTTCTTCCTCGTTCTTCTCATAGATATGCTTTTCGAACGAACAGTAGAGTCTTAAAATACTTAGATCTAAATAATTGTAAAATTTACTTTTAAAAGTGAAGCACTGTAGTCCAGTAAAAGAAGAAATGTGGATCGAAAAGTCGAAAGCAGAAAAACTAACTTAGGAACTTTGTTTGGACAATTCAGAACATAAACATACTAAAAGTCCCCACCCCTCCGTAGTGAGCCCGAGGGGGGGGGAGGCCGAAGAAGTTTCCATTTTTAGGTTTTTTGCTTATGCCAATTCGAGTGTAATGTGCCGTGTGCCCAAACTGGACGGGTTTACTAATAGCCATTGAAGAGGTTCAGTAAACACCTCCTGGCTCCATCATCAGATCAGCTCAGTGCTACCAAATTATTGAACTGTCATCATATTTCTAGACATTTGCAAAGTTTCATTATGGTACGACAACCAGAAGTTGGTTAAATATTACTTATATGAGATTTTTTTTACCGACTTTGTATGGAAAACTAATTTCAGCATCTTAAAAATAGACCATGTTTGAAAGCTCATAGCTGGACAACGATTGGATATAGATAAAAAGTGTTAAAGCCAAAGTTGTAGGAAATTTTAAAGCTTTTATAATGTAGTACAACAAAATATCGTACTACGCCCAGTTTTTGACATATAGGCAAAAAACCTAAAAATGGGACCTTCTTCGGCCCCCTCACCCCTCAGAATCACCTCGGAGGGGTGGGGACTTTTAGTATGTTAATCTCCTGAATAGTCCAAACAAAGTCCCTAAGTTAGTTTTTCTGCTTTCGACTTTTCGATCCACATGCCTCTTTTGGGCACTCATTGACTGGACTACTATTTGAATAAAAAAATGGGTTTAAGTTTCACCCGCACGATCATTAAAATTCATAATATTTTGAGTAAGTCAACATGGCTATTCACTTATCCGTTAGGGAACCGAACCTAGGACCGAATTATCAAAAATGTATGAAATGACGTATTACGTCGTATCGATTTTTGACAATTCGGTCTTTGGTTCGGTTCCTTGACGGATAACTGAATATTCCTGCAGTTCTCATAATATTATAATCGAAAAACATTGTAATTTTGTATTCTCTATAACTCTACAACCCTTGCACCGATTTGGCTCATTTTTGGACGTGAGAATTCTTTTAGTTTCTATTACCTGTTTAAAAAGATTTTATCAAGACTGGATCATCGGTTTCATTGTAATACAGCAATCTCTTTAACTCTTGAACCCTCCGACCGATTTAGCTCATGTTCGAACTTAAAAATTCTATGGATTTATATTACGCGTTTGCAAAGTTTCATGCAGATTGGACCATTGGTTTTCCAGTTATCGCGTAACAAACATACATACAAACATACACTTTGGCTAATATATTTGTGTCGCTTATAAAAAATGTGTATATGTTAGAAAAAAAATTATCAGCGCTCCAGTTTTGAAATAATCGTCAGACCTATCGTAAAGACTTTAAGTCACCTATATCTCTGCAACCCTGGAACCTATTTAGCTAATTTTTTCACTTAAATTATCTAATTAACCTTCTTAACTTGTGTGTAAAATTTCATTTAATTTGGATTAACCGTTTTCAAGTAAACGTCGACCAAACTTAAGCACCAGAGGTCAAGCGTTAAACTGGTCCAAACGCAGGCATTTCGCGGCTTTCGACTCTAAGACCTCGCTTCGCTCGGTCGACAAAAAAAAACAATTTATACACAGAAATTGCAAACTGTATACTTTATGACGCTGAAATACAATATAATGAACAAAAATCCACGTATTAGGCTTTCTTCTCCTAAATATTCCAATAATACTAGCTTATGCTCGTGACCTTACGCGCATGTAGAAATCCTTTTTTAGCGGACGTTTAAAACTTATCTGTTTTCTGAAGTTCAACCAATACGTTTAGTAGTTTTAATTGTGCGTTGATAGCTAAATCAATCACAGTTTCCCTTTATATATTTCAAATTTTCTGCTTAAATCTTTAAAGAGATCAGGTAAAGGTCCATATTACATATAATTTAATTAAAAAACCCGAATATTATATAGTACTAGCTGCGCCAGCGGTTTTAGCCGCTGTACTATAGCCTATGTATTATTCCAGGGTCTATCTCTATACCAAATTTTAGCTCAATCGGTCCACCCGTTTAGGCGTGAAAGAGTAACAAATATCCAGACATCCATTGTTACCAATTTTCACGTTTATAATATTAGTAAGATTACATATTATTAATGTAGTAAGACCAAAATAAACTTGTAGGCAGGATGTACGCCCACGCGCGCGGAGACAAAGCCGCGGTATTTGCATATGCCGGGGGTGTGGTCGAATTAATCTCGCGCCGTGACATGCGCCGACGCATCTCGGGGCTGCGACTGATGGGGATAATGACACGCCTAGTTATAGGAGGCTAGTCGATTGCTAACACTACGAATACCTACCACTTGTGTTTGGTGCACGATACCTATGCGGTATGTTTAGGAAACTAGCACAATCAACTCCGCGATAAATGTTAACTACATTTTTTATTATGGCATTGGCAAATACCACAACCTACGGCGCAACCCTGACAGCGCCCTCTTACGAAAAAATCAAAAACCATTCCTTCCGATCAAAAATTGCAAATGGACGCCATCATTGCGTCTGCGAATATTAAATAGTAAAAATTATATGTGCGTGCCCGCCGCGAAGTAATATCAAAATACTGAAGAAAACTACACCCAGCCAACCAAGACGTGGAGACACACCGGCACCCTGGGCCCAGGAGGAAGAGGGAAGGATCCTGTGTTACAAGGTTGGTGCCAGCCATTATACTGTCAATTTCTTAATAGTTTTTATCGAACATAGTTTTGGTTGGAACATAGGTGATCTGATTATGGCCTATAGACAAGATGCATAGAGGCTAGATGGTAGCAGACCTAGTGGGCGGGATAAACCCCTCCTACCTACATTGATCATCAGGCCGGAACACGGTCATAATGAATGCATGGCGACTCGGTTTTGTCCAGTGAGTAACATGCTAAGACCGAATCTTACCACCAGCAAAGATGGAGTGGATCGAGTGGATAAAACCTCACACAACTAATTAAAATTATTGGTGCCAGGTTACGGGTTTCAAACTTGGTGATCTAGAATTACCATCTGCATCACAAAACCTATAGGCTACTGCCGCTACTAAATGTTGACACATATTTGTGTGTGTGTGGACTTTAGGATTTAGCAGACTTTAGCAAAAAAAAATCAACTCGAAAATAACGCGTTCTGGAGGAAATGGATCTGGTCAGATAGACTGACGCACGAATGATCCACAAGGGTTTCGTTTTTTCCTTTAGAGGTATGAAACCCTAAAAGTAGCAACGATGACTTTAAAGCAATAGGTGGTAACTGCAATAGACTTAGTAGTCTAGACTTAAAGCCAATTATTCAAATACTTCCTCTATGAATGAATCCACGAGCGTCCATTCAATCTGAAGACAATATCACATCAATGGTTACCTTCATGAATGGAACATGTGAAAGGATTGACGCGTTCAATCAAATCATACAACACTTCATTTTTATCCCATTTTCAACCTTATTTCAAAGGTACTAAGAAGGATAATCTTAAGTTAAATTTGACGATGATAATGCAATTGATAAAAATGAATATAATCTTTATTGTAAGTGTAATAAAGATCAATATTAATCTTGAATAGCAAGTCATCCGTTGTTTAGATGGTGTAAGATAGTACAATTTTGTAATAAAAAGTAGTGATCTCGACAGGAACATTATAAAAGATTATAAAATTGGGAGATATTTTAATGTTCAGATAGATGTAACATGTCCGCACACTTAACGAAAATTTAATCAACTATTATATTGTTTTCTTTATTATCTACAAAAATTGATTAAGTATAAAAGGTATTATCTATGAATGTGTGACCAGCGGTTGTACTTGCTGAAAGGTAGCCTACTTATTCTTAACTTAGTTGCCTGCTCAACTCCACTGACCTAAAATCAGATAGAGAATAAATAGGTAACTTAGACCGAAGGTCTCTACTTAGTACTCATGTACGCTTAGTATTTTACACTGCCCTCGCATATTATGTGCTTAAAGTGGGGCTGAGGCCTTAGGTCAAAAATTAATACTATCTACCCAATTTTAGGTCAGTAGACTCCGTTTAGGAAAGAAGTATAAAACATACAAACAAACACACTTATGTCCTTATAATATTTATTAGTACAACAAGCCATTTTCTATACTATATACAATATATAGGTAAATATAATATGCAATGTTATAAGACAATACTGTCACATTAAAGTCATAATCGTCACTAATTTTACAGTACGAGTAATTTGACGCATTGAATTACGTTGAGGCCCAATTCGGCTGTCCCCACACAATTGATTGCATTGAAAGGGTGTTTATTACTTAAATTAAAGGTCCATTACGACGCTCGTGCCCTCAGTCTAAAGATCTGAGCCCGGGACAATGGGTCGACTTGTGAGGCCGCCTTTTTGTGCAAGTTTTGTGTCTACATGCACGAATCAACGCCCCGCGACTGATCAGCCGTATTCGGTCACATTCTCTAATTTACGTCTACATTAAGATAGATTTATAGAAGCAAAATATTACACAGTAGCATAATATTAATTGTCATAGTAGCAAAATGTCATCACAATCAGACTATTATTATAAAGGCGAAAGTTTACGAGTGTGTATGTTTGTTACTACTTCACGTCTAAACGGGTGCACCGATTGAGCTAAAATTATAAGTAGCCTATATGTTATAGGCTACCTACAATACAGTAGGTAAAACCGCTGGGTGCAGCTAGTAGTATACAAAAAGTTTAAAAATCGGGGTCCTTAATGAACGACTTGTTACCATAATTTGTAAGACTATTTTGTGAATGTCACATTGTGATAATAATTTGTGAATGTCACATATTACTACTGTGTCTTGTAGCGTACCATGCGGGAATAAGCGGGACCTTGCAGTAATGTCAAGATTACAACTGTCATCCCATACATTCTACTTTTGAGTGCGATGACAGTTTTTGTCTTGATATTACATAAGAGCCCGCACGCCATGCTTGCCCCGTATGATGTTATGCGCAACTGACGTTTTGCAACATCATCATCAACCTATGTTCATCCACTGCTGGACATAGGTCTGGGGCCATGGGGGACATGTGAATATGAAATGTGATTTAGCGAATGTGTCTAAGTGCGTCTGATCCCTGCGACCATACGTGCCACTCTGTACTGATATGAGTCAGTCTGTCTCGATTTCTGACCGATTTCCGCTTAATGGGGTCTTAATGTAGACTTTTGTTTTGTTGCTTTATCGATGGGGCAGCTAAGTTAAAACTTACCTTGTGTAGTTTTTTTTTACTTTTAATTTTACATTGTAAGCTGATCGTGTGCTTTTGCATACAAGACTAAGTAGTACTGAAATATCACTTTATTCATAGGCTAATGTTACAAAGGCAGAGACTCTAAAAAAATGTTGACATGCAGTTACTAAAGTCTTAGTTATAGGCATTAAAGAATACCTTTAGTGAAAATGACCTTTCTAGCAGGTTTAACCTGCGCACACCTACGTCGCATCTAGTCAAATGTAGTTTTCGTGTAACTTTTTGCATTCAACCTTTGAGTTACTTGTGCTTTTCATGCTAAATTAAGTAGCAAGAATTAGTCAAGCTTGACTCTCGACACCCACTGGTGTCGAGATCACTATCTTAGAGCCTAGTGCTACGTAGCCTTCATTTTTGTTTAGGCTGATATCTGCTGATATGGCTAATAGCTGATTGTTATTGATGTTGTTGTTTGTTTGTTGGTTGTTGTTGTTGTTGATTGATTGATTGTTATAGAAATCGCTTTTTAGCGATAAAACCACCGCTTTTACATTTATGTTTTCTACTTATAATGTATTTCTTTTAGTGTGGTGTACAATAAAGCATTATCTATTTATCTATTGTTTTGTGTGTTGTTGTTTTTGCATTTGATTTATATTATAATTATTAGAGCCAAAATTCAATAACAAATGTGCCATCTGAACTCGGCGTGAGGTCGCGTGCGCGGGCGCACCTCAGTCCTGGAACAAAGAAGTTTAATTGTCGGTTATCCTCCGATAAATCCCACAACCTCTCATTACGGCCATCGATCCGATGTTAATTGAAACTTTGCCCTTTTTGCCTTCGAACCCGGCATTAAGCCGAGTATGGGCAGACAGACGGATGGAGAGAGGCTTACCTTTGTTGGTTCCTTATGGTCGGTTCCTACACAGACACTATATTTAGATATACTTAATATCACGATTTCGTGCTGATGTTGCTATAAGTGGACAAAATAACCGTTAGTAACAAGTCGAACAATGCATCAAAGGGTTTGTCCCCAAACGCTGATTGGTGGTTGAAATTTGGTATACACAGATTTTAACTACCAATTTTTTTGTAAATGTGTGACAAAAATATTAAAACAGGTACTCGATCGTCTATACCGTGCTACTCAGAGTTATGAATTAAAAAATCTGCACGGTACTTATTACTGTGCCTGTCATCCTGAGATATTTGATGTTAAATCTAGTCGTGCTCAGTAATTTCACAGGTAACATTGCCATTTAGTCCACTACACAGTCATGCCTGCACATTAATGCTTGACACATGAAAAATTGGCCAAGAAGTGGTAGTTACCCTGGTAACTTCTACAATATAGAGACTACTGCAAAAAGTTCTGAGAGATTCCCTAAGAACGTATTTAGTATTCATTTCAATCTTCTAATGAAAGGAAATGGTACTTTAAAGACCGCTTTACCCTTCAAATTGTAAGCCACAGCTAATATTATCATTACCTTAGCTTGAGGCATATTCAACATCTTGAACATTCACTCCAGTAACTAGCAAGCCACCGTTCACACTCCACATCTCAACGTCTCGGAATCGGACATTGATTTATCCGCGCTATATTTGATTCGATTGTATCATCAGAACGTCATAAATCCTCTCCCCTCGAGATATATCGGTATACGAGAGTTTTTCCTGATGTCATTATGTCCGTACGATAACCGAATCGGATCCGAGGGTGTGGATTAGGCACTGTTTCATTGTTTTGTTTCATCTGTGATTGATATCGGAATATGTTGGTTTTGTTGCCAGATTTGTTGGTTTAGTGACGAGAGGTCTTATGAGGAAATAGAGGCTTTTTGTGTAATCTGGGGTTTACAAGTAAAATAAGCGCGTATACCAAGTTTCACAATTCTACGTACAACTTTTGGAATGCATGTAAAGTAGTGGGTCTTCGATGAAGAGCCTTATAGGAACCTTATAGGAATATAAGCGATCTAATTGTACATAACATAAAGGTTGGTCACTGAACTGAACTGAAATTACTTTGGCTCGTGCAAAAGTGCTGTTATATATTTAATATATTGGCTTATTTTAATATATTATTTGAATTTTGACTTTTTGCTCTGATAAAGTAAGTAGTCCTATGCTGTCGGAGAATAAAACCCACGCAATTACTTTTTCTTAAAATTAAAATAAATATTAAAGCTATAACCTACCTCTAAAACCCTCTAAACAACGTGCCTCTAAATAACGTGTATCTTAATGCAATTTAAGTTCCAAACTTTCCAAGAACCATTAGGCAATAGTTCAGCACCGATCACTCTTCTCCCCTACAATATTGTCCAAGGAGAGGTTCCTCGAACAACCACATTTTTTTCCGTCCAAATAAATTAATACACCCGTCCGGAAGGTTCGCGAACACTTGTCAAATTAATTTGTTCTTGCAAGACTATTTGTCTGACGAGAGGGTCGAAAAAACTTCGGCCATCGATCGACGATTAGTTTGGGGATACTCTAGTTTGGTTCTCAGTTGAGGGATTGAAAAATAAGCTTTGCGCAGTTTTATTAATGTTTCGTATATATTTTTTTTTATGTTGTTTTTCATATTTTATATCTGTTAATCGAAGAAACGTGTTTAAGAAATGGCGTAATAATTCAAAACTGTACCTTTATACCTAATTATTACAACTCATAAAGATATTGCGACAAAAAGTTACTTTTCACTTCAGCTAGTATTTTATTATGTGTGCGATATTTGATATTTATTTAATTTTTTAATTTTTACCTACTCTCGTTCAAAATAATTCTTATTATTTTTAGGGTTCCGTACCTCCAAAGGAAAAAACGGAAGCCTTATAGGATTTCACTTTGTTGTCAGTCTGTTAAAAATTATCATATGTGTTTTAATAATTATTTACGAACGAGTATGTTAGACCAGTGCATGAATAGTTTTAACCTACTCGTATATTATGTCAAAACTATTTAATGTATGAGCAAAGAAAAGTAATATTGTTATAGAAAAATATTCTCTATCAACATAAGATACATCACGCTTCAATTATATTACAAGTTCCGAACAGTTCCCAAATTAAATCACCACCCCGGGACAAAGTGCGCTCCCGGATAGATCTGAGATGTAAACTCAGGCAAAAACTTTTTATAGGTAATAAAATAAATAGGCGGGCGTCACGCACGGCGGCCGCGGCCGAAATTAAAGTGCGCTTTTTTGAAAGCGGCAATCTCCTCGGTCACAGTCGATAAAGCGGCTGCGTGCCGCTTGACGCTCGCTCCCGGACTACGTGGAGATCTGGTTAGGGTGTCTGCAGACTGGACGGTTACTAGACGACTAGAATCTATACAAAACATCTTACAAATTGAGTTTTATCTGCGATCTAGGCTCTAGGAAAGCACTTCCTGAGACAGAGGTAGACCACTTACCCGAAGTCGGACAGTATTGTTAAATGACATACTAAGCCGTGGAACATAGGCTTTAAATTTATAAAACATGCATTCAGACAGAGAATCGGTCCACAGGGTTCAAGTTTTAAAATATAATATAAGCGATACGGTTCTTCTCAAATAATTCCTTAATATGATACTTAAGAATCCTTTAAAATATCCTTTGTTCAAATCCATCTCCATGTTGACATCGTTTGTAAAACAGCTCCGTCTACGTTAACCCTAATCCCAGTATTCGCCACTAAAACGGCAAGGCCGCAGTCTCCGTTGGTTCACAATTAGGCTCGCTAATAGCTTCAGGAGTTATCTTCTCTATCTACTCAGACAGCTACAGCGTTGATGTATGTAGTAGGTATGTACCTAGACTGAAGGTAGGTTCGTCGAGGTAGCTTAGAGCTTAGATACTTGGAAGCTGAGGGATGACATAGCGGCCATGAATCTTAGTAACTTACCCCGTATTTCTAGACGTCTCTTTTCTCAAGCTTTTAGTTTCTTCCTCGTTCTTCACATAGAGGTGCTTTGGGAATGAGTGGTATAGTTTTAAAATAGAACTATTTTTTTTCCTATTTGAATAAATTAATTTTGAGTTTAAGCTCAACCTCAAATTGGTAAAAATTGATGTCGTTTGAACCATTGTTTTTGCATTAGAATAATCTTTACACGAAGAGGTGCGGTGTCTTTTTAAGCAGTGGTGGCTAAGGGGTTATGTGGTGCGAATAAGGTAGTAAATTTTGGTATGTAGAAATTATGTAACGGATAAAACCTCTGGGTGCAGCAAGTTAGATATTGATATTATAAAATAAAAATACCCGCAATATTTGCTACTGTACATAATATTATAATGTGTTGTGGTGTGTGACACCGATCGCCAGATGTGTGTGACGGGAGATGTGACGTGACACCCACCCACAACATATTGGCTTTTCATATCTACTGATGTGGGGAATACAATTCAACTTTTTAAATATTGACCAGGGGTGTTTACTGATAAAAATTCTTTTAAATTAAGCTGTAAGGACAACAGAAATTATGTGAAAAGACATGTGAATAGAAAACGTAACTGATTGACTGACAACAAAGTTAAAACATCAGAACTCAGAACAAATAATATTAGATTATTCTTTTTAACCCTAGAAAACATAAGTAATTTCGTATAAATGTCGAACACCCAAAAAAACTTTCAATTTACAGCCAACTTATAACTGGCGAACTGCACCGAATACTGTTTGGGTTTAGCCTATAATAAATGATTATTTTTGACATATACAGTATCATAATAATAATAACCATAAAATAAGCTTACAGCTACACAAATCATTCCGAAATATCTAGTGTTAAATATAAAAACCACTTTCAAAATGGTATCTAGCCTAAACTGCTCCACCGTATCATTAAAGAGAGTCGTTGTAAAATGCGCAGTAAACAGGCACCTGACTAATAAATCCTCGCAAACAGCGTGTTCCGACCGAAACGTGAACCAAACCGAGGTTTAGACTCCGCGCTGTGGTGGGGTGGAACAAACCCACACATAACCACACACTGTGGTGCATGGGCAGACTCCAAGCACTGAGAACGAAACTGAAGCCAAGTTCATTTGTTAAGTTTTTTGTTGTTATCAGTTATTATTGCCTGAACAAATATATATTATTATTTTCAGCCTATTTCATGTCATTGTTAGGCAAAGGCCTTATTTCTTGTTCTTCCTTTCATTTTTATTCATGGCAAAATTTAATATTAATGTACTTACACGAAAACAAATTTTCCTACACTTGTTCACATCGAATATTATGAAAACTGTCACCTTACAGTCTATAATATTATTTTTATCTGTATATAAATATATTTTGCAGAATAATTGATTTTAAAAACATGTATTGCGTAAGAGAAGTGCTATTAAAAAAAAAAATGTGCTGCACTTGAAATGTCAAAACAAGGTCTTGACGCGACGTTTGTATTTACAAACCAATTATGAATGTAAATAATACATACTACTAACAAACTTCGACGTACGACGTCTTTTTGTGTGTTATTTTTGCGGTGTCTGCCCTTTTTGCTACAGTTTGTGCGCAAAACATGTTGTTTTGTGGTAAAACTTTGGCAACCGCGAGCGACGCAGCGGCACTGAGGTTACACCAATTACATCTATCCATGTTTTCATGTGTTTTCATTGACTTTTGACAGAATATCATGCTGCATTTGACTCGTCATAACCACAGCCAAAGGGGTCTTGTTTTTATAACAATTCAAAGGTCTTCTGTGTTAAGCCTGCTGAAAAAGGGATGATACCCTTGTAGTCGGATGCATGGTCATTATCCACCTTTACTACCCTGTTACTAAATTACTATTGCGAATGCGTTAGTATGTAGGTGAGTGAGATTGCTACAGGTTTTTAGATTGTTTCAGTTTTAATGAAACACAAAACTCGATATTTAAAAACACATTCAAAAGAATTTGCCTCGCATGCTCAATGCTCAACCGATTTGGCGGCAATCACTGATACTGCGACCGATACCGCTTCGGCAATACTAAGGGTAATAAGGTATTAGGGTACTAAGGGTTAGACGTCAGACGCCTATAGGAAACGGTTACTACACACTATCACAAAGACAGTATGTTTGTGTGTTGATCTTGAACATAAATTGAGTACTAATACCACATGTGCAGTTTTTGAAGTATAAATGAAGTAGCAATAAATAAGGTAACAGAAGTAGGAACGCCCATAAAGTGTAGCATAACCTCAAACAATAGCTCTAACCCAATATCTTCCGCAACTAATTTCACGTTGACAATATAGGGTTGAATATATTGACACAAATGTTGCGGCATTGTGAGTGTACTCCGAGAGGTAGGGACCATCATTATTGAAGAATATATTATTGTGTGGACTTTTGGATATTTTTATCATTAAAAAAATAATTTGTAGAATAGACGTACCTAGATTGTACAGTATATTGAAATGTAGATTTTTTTAAAACAGACTATGATATTGCTATGATTTGGTCGCACTTAAGACTGCTTTTTTACCTGTCCATACGTTTTCTAGCTTCTCTAACGAGCAAGCTACCTACAGACGTATCTAAGCCTATTATCATTATGTGTCATTTTCCAATCATGCCATTGACTTTTTAAATGGTTTTCGTTCGTCTGAGATGGAATGAATCTCGGTTTGGACCATTAAGTATCATAAATTTGCTGCACAAACGGCGTAATACAGAAAAACGAAATTTTGCTTAATTTAACTTATTAAAGTTAATGATTTTCCATGATTGAATATTTAGTACCCTAATGAAATCGAGAGACAATATATAATCGAATGTTTAGTACCCTAATGAAATCGAGCTACATCTCCCAGTCTACATAGAACCCTTCTGTTTGAGGTTATTGTTTCCTTGATTCGGGCCGTGGCTAATTAATTTAGTGTCGTTTAAGGCAGCCGCCCTGATTGCGGCTCCGTTTTAATATTTTGATATTGGTTTTTGTTGAGCCAACTGTTGGCGATATTACACTCTTATTGGAAACAATGAGAGATATCTGGGATTGGAACTGTGACGGTGATACATTTTCGAAAGATTTCTTTATTTAAAAATTATATCAAACTTTGGTAGATTTGTAGCAAGTTATAGCCTAACCTCCGCGCCTCACTACATGCATCGTCAAGTTCTAATGCGAAAAATTCTTTTGAGTATTTGTTTTGTTTGAAAATACTGCGCGCATATAATGTGTTCGCTGTAGAGTAGGCCCTTAAAGAAGTTGTGTAACTCATATTACCTTGATTGCACCTGTGTGCCTAATTGCACGTTCTGATTGTGATTCCCAATAATGTATTTTTTTATGTCAGTGTTTTGTTGTCTCATAGTTTTGTAAATTTTTAAATCATGTAATAATTTGGCTCGACTGAAATAAATAAAAAAATAATTTCATGTTTGTTATCCCAATTATATCCCTTCTTGTCTCGTATGAAAGGTTGTTTTTAAATTTCGCCTTTTTTGTAATCACAAAATTATTACTGTGCATATCCCATCTCCCAAATGTCCGTGACGTCACATCCCAGCATGCACCCTGCACCCCGCATCACATTGCGTCACGTCGCGTCATCATCCGTCATCGCACCTCGGTGACAGAGTGACAGCCGACACCACCCTATTCTGTTTCTAATTTGATTTCAACCGCTGTGGTACACTGTGGTTTTGTTTTTAAATATTTTGTAGGAAGATTTCCACCATTGATTTTTGACTCTTATTTAATGTCTAACATTGGTTAGAAATATTCAAAGAGAAAGGTTTGGCTTATATGTGACTCATTATTCTATCGATGGAAATCTTTAAATAATTGAAAACATTAAAGAATGTTTAACTTATTAGTTATTTAACTAATATTATTAATATGGATTTTCGCGAAGTAACGCCTAATTCCATCAATTAATTTTAACTTGACAGTTTAGGTTTATTATATTAGTGTCATTAAAATTGTTGTCAAAACAACACAAAGTGTCAACACACTTTAAAATAAGAATTTGATACTATAACACACAGTGTAATTACTGTGGTGTAGAGACTTGAGATAAAATCGAACATATTGTTAAAATTACAAACGATTTCACGTCTCAAAATAAATTAACAACTACCCTCGATTTGTTGCAATATCTGTAAAATGTGTTCACATTACGGTTAGGATTACAGTTAATTCGGCTCTAGCGGATATAGAGCCCATATGGTGCGTTGTAGAGTCCCCTACTCTACACTATTGTAGAGTTTGATAGAGCTCTACCATTATTGGCGGATTCATTATTAATCCAAAAGGAAATAAATTAATATTTGTTATTGATGTGTTTTGTGGCCGTTTAGGTTAGTTTCTGGTCATTTTCTGAAAGTTACCTTTTTTTTCAATTAGTTTGATTTAGATAAAAATAACCATGTAAATTTTATCTGTAAAGTAGACATACTTTCGTGTATTTGACAGACTATTCGAAAGAAAATAATATATGTTTGAGTTTAATAAATTTCATTTGACACATTATGTATTAAAATTACAGCATATAGGTTGGTAACACTTTAATTGTGATTTGACTCTGACAGTAAGTGAGGTAACCTGTTCTGATGGAGTACAAATCCCATTTTTTAATGACTCAAGTATAGACGTTGCTCCCTTGTATCTTTAAATCTTTGTCAGCATCGTTGAGAGCCGTTTTTGAGATTCGCTGATCACTACAACTATATAAAACTCTGTTTGAAATAAATTTAACCTTTATTACCACGGCATAAGGTGCTAAGGAAGTGAAGTTGGAAGTTGGAGAAGAAATTCTGTTTGCGCTCTTGAGTTTGTGTGTCGCGCTTGACGACTTCACGTAAAGGGAGAAATGTATGGGAATAGAAAAAAAAACTATTTATCAGTCAACGCTCGCGTAGATGAAAATTAACTCCAAAATGTATATGATACAAATATTGAATTGGGTACTTAATAAATAAATGCAGTTATATAAAATCGGTGCTCTAATTTATTTAAGTCGCCAATACCTAAAAGGCTTGTGACATGACCCAATGGCTGCCTTTTACATATTATGTTAAAATAATAGCTTAGAAATATGTAGTTTTACCTGGCACCCGAAAAAGAATTTTGCCACACACTGGGATATAAACCAGTGGTCTTTGAATTTCAAGCTATAATGAGCTACACTTTGAATAATATTACTATGATTCCGCAGGTAATAATCGCTAGACGTAGTTATTTAATAATATTATGCTAAAATTTAAAATGGTGTAAGACCACAACAAAATGCAACAATCAAACAATTTGTTTACACTAGAAACTAGTCATCCATTTCCATTGTTGAAATAAAAATATTAAGCAAAAGGGTGACGATGAATACAAAAAAAGTTAAAAAGTAAAAAAGCCACATCATAGAAACTTACACATGTCGCGTTGCAAACTTAAAATTTTTGTTTGCAAGTTTGTGAATGTTTTAATTGTGGTGTTTTTAGTCTGTGGCTCGGTTAGTCTGTGTTGGGGACAAGCGTGACGGAATTGTGCACGGGGGTAGTTGTGATGCAACCCTTCCGTACGACGCGATCTGCGGCCGCCGAGGGATGCTGGCTACTGCGACCGGGTGGCTTTGATACTTTGGGGTTTATATTTTAAATTCTGTAAATATTTTTTTTTAAAGTATAGGTTAAGACAGCAGCGCGGTGGCAGACTTAACTTATAAGTCGGAAAAATCCCACGTTAAATTATAATATTTTTAAAAACTTGATAATAGTACTTTATGCATAATAATATAAATACGTATTGTGTGGTGTTTGCTACCTCCTTCCACCTTTACAGTTTATTTAATTTAGCTAAAATTTTAAATCTATTTGGAATAACTAAAAAAACCTACGTTTCAGTGGTTAAAACCGATAGACGCAACTTGTTTTGACGTAATTGTGACCTTTATCTCACTTGATTTTAATCGATAATGCAGTCATGGCCCAATACATAATTAAGAATATTAATAAAGTTTTTGCAATATTCTAAGATAAAATTTACACGTATATTATTAAGCAATTAACTTGATTTATCGGTTAAGTTAAATATTAAACATAATTTGATCACAAGATCAATGTTGGTTTTATCGATTGGTATATTTATCATAAGGCCATGTTTAATGTATTATTATAATGACGAAAATAATTATATTATTGTTAATTAATTTATATACATTAATCTTGTACAAGTGGAATATATTTATTCAAAACCAGTCAGAGTAAATCCTTAAATTATATACCAAGGAAAACTTTTTATATATCACAACTCGCTGTGTTAGTTTTGTAAATGTTATAATATTATGATCTCCACGATGACCAAAAAAATTGCATATTAATTAAAATTATCTAAGGAAACTCCACAAACAAAGACTTTTTTAATTTAAATTAAAATGTAAAAATATTCATACATTAGCATAATGTTATATACAACACATGAACAAAAAAAACATAATATGCACTGAAATATGACATGTCAAAAGATGCCTTAAATTTGATATTATTATGTAACAACAATATATACATAATAAATTAACAAGATAGTTTGCATAACATGGTATGGATTAGGTCTAATAGTAATTAATTATAGCCATTAATATGTAAAATCGTATTTTATTCATGGGCTATATTAAGACGGAGATATAAAAAAGATTTAGCACCTTTCTATAAGATGGCGATATTAAAACTGTATATTTTACGAATTTATCTTCTCAAACAATTATGTCCATTTTATTTATTTATTCAATTCAAAGCTAATTGAGCTTCATAAATTAATGAAGTTATTAGTATTATTACATTGATAAAGCTTTTGTATGTTTTTCAATTTTTTGAAGTGAAAACTTCTTTAGCGGCGCTGAGCACTTTTTTGTATGGGTAAAAACTTTCAAACTCGCGTCAGGGTCACGTGATGCTGATCGAAAAAGCGTAAGATCGAGGGGAAGGGAGAGGAACTAGTATCTCCCACTCTTTCTACCGTGCCTGAGTGTGCTGCTCTGTTTAGGCGGCACAGGGGGCTTAGACAAGCGCACGCCCGATATTTTTTTTTTATTGTTTATATTTTTATATTTTTTTTATTAGACACTTAAATAGGTTCGAATCAAAACTGTTTGTTTCTTACTTCAGTTATCATAAACCAATTGTATCAGTTTTTACATACTAGCTATGTCTAATGGTTTTTTTTTTGCTGAAAAGAATTGGGATAGTGGTCAAAGGTTAACATATAATTTTTTTTTATAATAAGCCAATGTATTATTTTACAGTCTAGCCCTTTCAGACCTGAATTATTTTTTTCATCCTGTGGAATTGGTAAATTCCGTGTGTCTAAAGTATAGTAAGGAGACTATTAAAAAAAAAAAAAAGGTAGCACTCCGGGAGTGCCGGCAGAAGTGAAAACTTCAATATTAACGTTGTGTTTAATTATAATTATAAAAATACTATCATTTATGAGGTAGAATACAATGTTTATTTATTGCGCTATCTTACACAAATATGACAATTTATATGTTGTTATTTATAATATTATATCGTTATTTATATATAAAATTAAATTTTATCTCTCAGAAAAATCAACTTCCATCCATAATTTCGACGACTTTTACACCATCGTTATTATCAGAATCATCATCACAAATTTTTACAACTGATACAATTGGTTTATGATAACTGAAGTAAGAAACAAACAGTTTTGATTCGAACCTATTTAAGTGTCTAATAAAAAAAATATAAAATATAAAAAAAAAAATATCGGGCGCGCGCTTGTCTAAGCCCCCTGTGCCGCCTAAACAGAGCAGCACACTCAGGCCCGGTAGAAAGAGTGGGAGATACTAGTTCCTCTCCCTTCCCCTCGATCTTACGCTTTTTCGATCAGCATCACGTGACCCTGACGCGAGTTTTAAAGTTTTTACCCATACAAAAAAAAGTGCTCAGCGCCGCTAAAGAAGTTTTCACTTCAAAAATTAAAAAAATTTACTCTTCAACTTTTCGGAAAATCTAGTTTTTCTTAATGTGCATAAATGTGGACTCCCGTTCTACTTAGTATTAAGATTAAGGTATGCAATTTTTTTCATTGTATCTTATGTCTACAATTGTGCACGCCAGTTCTGAAAGGGCCAGGGTACAGGTACATATAATTAATTTGTAGCGTTTCCAATTATATTTTATGCAGAAGAAGGTTAATAATTAACATAAATAATTATATAAATTTAATGAGTCGGGATTTATCGCATACATATTAAATCTATGAAATAAATAGTACTACTACTTTTTATGTAAATCTAGCATTAAGCTAGTTTTACAAAAAAAGTAATGTTTTAACAAAAATAATTGTAATATTTAGTTTAAAGTATCAATACGTTGCAGTCGCAGTACATTAAACCCTATATAGCGAGCGTGAAATTCGTACAATAAATGCCTTTGTATTGCGGCAGGCTGTTGACTTTCCGACTAAAACCGCTTGCACTGAACAATGCATTACTAACTTATTTTTATTATAACAGTACCACCTACTCGCTACCGTTCCCCTCGGGGTAGTAACAAGTCTGGGCTTAAATATTGTTTTGTGATAAAAAACTGTTTTTATTTTAGTACTTACTGTCTTTTAGTAGTCTACCACTGAAAAAAGTGAAGCATGGTAAATCATGAGTCATATTAAAACATTTCTCAATGCAATGAATACAACACTGATTTATAAAAAAGTAAGCAAAAAAAGCTCAAGCCAACTTTCAAAGGAGGACGAGATGCACATTTCATCACGAGAAAACTTTTTTGATTTTTGTAAAATTTAAAGGGCTCCTTACCCTTCCAAACAAAAAAAGATTTTGTAAGCATTTTTTGTACAGTGATTCAAAATTCAAATAAGAAATAACAACAATTTAAATAAAATAACAGATTAAAAAATACTAACGAAAATACTAGTAAAAGTCAGAATGTCTAAAAAGCAGGTGTGTTAACAAAGCTTTTTAATATTATACATCTCTTAATAAAAAAACATAATTAAATACATTATTATCTGCCAAAATAGAAATTTTACGACAAAATTATCATGCAAAAATTAAATTAGATTACCGATTAGTTGTAAAAAAGAAGATTTATGCAAATTAAACGATCACGAATAAATAAGTTTAGTGTTTTCTAGTTCAAATTGTGGATTGTGAATAATTAATTAGATTTTTGGAGAACAAAGTGTGTTTTATAATAATATCTGCATATTTGTCGCTCATAAAGATAAATGGTTACGAGACTTCCTTGTAGAAATGTTCATAAATATAATAAACTATATAGAAAGTAGTAGTTAGCTATAAATAGCTGGAATATCCAAGGTATGCTAGAAAACCACGGTTCTGTTTTAGTCCTAGGATCAAACTCCACTACACTATTATTCTTCGGTTAACCTAGGTCATTGTGAATTTTAACTTGATTTTTATTTAATTAGGTTTATACCTAATGGCATAAATGGAGGATGTTATTAAAATTTATATATTAATTAAGTCATTATCATAATATAGTATAATGTGAAAATGACTTCATTTCTGTCGCATAGATGATTTATTTTATAGATATTTATCAAGTAGATTAGTAAAATTTAGTTAAATTAAGTGAAAAGTCAAATCATTAACTGCAGTGGGTTCTCGTCACAGTTACATAAACGATGCAAATTAAATGCATTTAAAAGCTAACATTTTATTGTTAATAAATTATTCAAAAGATTGTTTTATATCCATCAATAAGTAGCCAGAAAATGGTTCCAAACTGAATTATGCGAATAGATCGTATCCGCGTCTGGTTCGATCCGGTTCACATTTAGATAAAGAAATGCTTTCAAAACATTCACTTTGGGGCCTATTTGAATAATTCGCGTTTTGATTTTTAGAGAGATTTTTTTACTTTAGGTCGATGACATTGTGATCATAGAAGAACTTAGATGAAATCTGTCTAGAAGATATATTATTTATGCAACACACGACGGACTTAATTGTTCCAAATAATCTAAATAAATAAATAAACACGGTCATAATACTTGGCCATTGGCGACATGGTTTCCTCCAGTGCCACTTCCAAGCAATATCTAATGAATTTTTAACCGAAAAAAAGAGGAAGTTTCTCAGACGCACAAGTTTCGAGACTTTTAGACCATCACTGCTTAATTATTTTTAAATTTTCTACTTCTTATAAGTATTTTATTATAAAAGTCCTTGGAGTATCGACGCAAGCAGTATAACTATATATACCTACATACCTACAGCTAATAAGGAAATCGCAAAAACCTGAACACAATAATTATAACAGATTTATGAGCGTCGTACCGGCACTGTTTACATATTATGTTAATGTACAAACTACGCGTTGGGTATATTCCACTATAATATATACTATATTTATTATATTAATCTTCTTAATATCCTACTAATTTTATGAGCGTGAAGGTTTGAAAAATGTATGGATAAATAAATAAAAATATTTCAGGACGTTTCACACAGCGCCACCTAACCCCAAACTAAGCAACTTAATGCTTGTTATTATGGTGGTTAGGATAACAGATATAATACTTATATATACTTTTCCTTTTGTAAATACATACTTATAATAAATAGATGTATGTTTGTTACTCTTTCACGCCTAAACTGATGGACGATTGACCTGAAAATTGGTACAGAGATAGCTTAGACCCTAAAATAATACAGTACAGTGGGTAAAAGAGCTAGGCACAGCTAGTAAAATATGAAAGCGCGACTGACTGACTGATTGATCTATCAGAATACAACACTTTTGCAAGGCAACATTACCAAATAGAAAAAAATATTAACTTGCGAAAGTGCTCTATTGTAGCCTATTTGAATAAATGAATATTGGGTTCGCAAAGCACCTCTATAAGAAAAACGAGCAAGAAACTCATATGGATTGATTTTGTTTTAAATATGTGTTTACAATGTTTGCCTACATCGATATGATAAAAACTCAAGTCTTCTAATTACCCAGTAATGTAATGAAACGCTACAAGTCGACAACTGCAGTTATTACGAACAGCGATTAGTGATGGTGCGGGTAGGTGGTAGTATATCGAGTAGGTATCGATGTGACATCTCGAATGATTTTATCGATATACAGTCGAGGCAGGTGTGCGCCATCCTTTCATTATGTTTTTTACCTTCGTTAGGATGGTGGTGCAATGAGTGCAGTCATAAGCTCTCTATTAGTTCATAAAAGAAGAAATTTATTGGACACATATTGCTTACTTTGTAAATTTAACATAAAACCAGAAGTTACAACGACCTAAAGTTAAAAAACCTTTAAAAATTTTATCTAATCAAAACTTTACATTTTAAATCAGTTAAAATAAACCTGGCCTAGTTAGTCAGGCTTCAATTTAATATAGTTTTGCGATCATATTTTATTTGGCTGCCTATAAATTATAATAGAGCTTCGAAAATTGTCTTAACTTTTTTAGTCCCAATAGTTGATTTAATTACCTATTTACATAACTTTGAGGTGAAATCGTTACAGTCACACATTCAAAATTGTTTATAAGAAAAGTTCAGTTATATTTTGCACTCAGTGTCTCAATAACCTTACAGTTACTGACTGTTAGGTAATTCAACGGCGGAAAAAATGCAAGTACGAGTATCATTTTGCGGACTTGTTTTAAAGTTGCATTTTTTTTATTTTATCGTATAATAAGCAGAATGAATGGGGCGCCTTTGACGTATAATAACCGTAACCTATAGATAATACGCCCTAAAGATGTGATATCAAATCGATATGGGGTCAAAAAAGTCTCCTAATAAGTGCAGCTTGACAAAAAGTATTTTTCCCCCAAGCAATAAAATTAAATTGGAGCATTAAAATGTAGGTACTAGATACTACTATGTACCAGTTAGTACTGTAGCTTATAAAGTTTAATTAATAAACCTAAAATATATTATTATATATGTGTTTTAATTTCATAACGGAGCCGCCATCAGTGCCATCGAGTGATCTCTAGTAAAGTGAATAATTAGTTCAGTTGCTAATATTTATGATAGTACAGTCATCGTAACGAAACTTTACGAAAAGTAACCACAATTATTACGTTAAATGCTAATCGAATTACTCGTACATATTAAATTCTACTTTGATACATGTTTAACGAGATTTCAGTAAAGAACCAAATTTATCGTGAGATCTTTTAATTTAGTTTGTTTGTTACCGATCTAAAATAAATTAACTAATTATAATATTATATTTTGTACGTGGTTTTACCTGTATAAGTCCCGATCCGAGAGAAAATCTATATAAAGAGTCTAAGTAGTATTTAAGAGTCTAACCAAATTTTAACTCAAGCGGTTTTGGCGTTTTTGTGTGAAAAAGCAACAAAAATACATCTCCTAACATACAAGCTCAACGGTCTTTATAATATCAAAGAAACCTTTAAAAAAACAATTCGCAATAGTTTAACCCTAAAATGTTCGTTAAATTTATTTTACAATTTATTCAAAATGCGAACGTCGAAAATTACACAATTTGAGACTTGAAGGCTCTAATGAAGCTCAAGATCTTTACCAAATAAGTCCCGCGAAACGTTTGAAATTCCCGCGAAAGTGGGGTGATTAATCAGCACGGGCAACACTTCATCGTGCGATTATAAGGTTTTAAATACAGGCGGGCGCAGCAGGTCAATATAAATTAGCTGGCGATGAAAATGCGAGCGTTTGCAATAGTTTAGTGATGTGGCGGTGATTGCTTTAGTTATCGATGTCGATAATTTTTAATCGTAAGGACATGATTGTTGATAAGCTTTAAAAAAATAGTTTTTTTTAGAAATGTCTTCAGTATCTAAAACAATTTATGTTAAATAATAAAATATCTAACAAGTTGAGAAATTGGTCTGCTTAGTTGTAGTTTACTTTATAATATCAATCCGTGCTCTAAATTTTATCTAAATGTACATATATTCTACTGATTTAGGTATGCCTTGATAACATAGTTAATCACGCTTTATTTTATACTTACAAATATATTTAGTTTGAGAAAAGAAAAATAACGCTAGTTATTATGAAATAGAACTTAATTTTTTTATCATATCATACAAAAATAAAAATAATAACTTCACGCCATTTTATTACTAAATTAAATTAAGTATTTAATAATATTAACATTAATTCAGAGATAATTGTTTTATTTTTATTAATAACCTGTAAAAGGTATCAGTTTAATCTACCTAAATGTTTTGCATATTAATTAAAATCGATAACGCAATGATCATCACTAGCCAACCCTTTCCCCAACATGGGTGCATTTCGCCCGGGGCTCGGGGCGCACCGAAACAGTTAACTAAATTAAACTGAGTGTGAACACCGCCGGGTTAACTATTCCATTTCGTTTATTGCACTTAACCCTTCGCTGCTCGATGGAGATATAGCGGCCAATTAGCGACGCACTTCGGCTAAGCAGGCCCTCGGGCTTCCTGGACCATGTGTGACCGGTGAAGGGTTGACTTTAACATTAGCCTTACAATGTAAAGTAATATTGTAAAGTTACTTTTTCTGATGTTAGTGGTGTTAGACAAGAAGACAGGATATTATTTCGAGTTTTTATGTCCAAATTATCTTACTCGCATGTGAAACTCGGCAGAAACATAAAGTATAGTTATAAAATGACATTTCGCGTAAAATCGTGTTTTGCTTCTTAGACGTGGCGACCGTCAAGATGGCGGGACCAAGTCTGGGATTTGCATGAAACATATACCAATATTTAGTACATATTTAGTACCTCCGATCAAAATTTAGGTACCTTAACAGAAAAGCTGCGGCACGGCAAAAACCGTGGTACCGCCATCTTGACGTCAGGGTGGCGGGACCAAATTGATCCGCTGCTTTCTGGAAGTTCAGACGAATTAAAATATTTAGTCCATAATTAGTACCTCTCATATATTTTTTTAGATTTTTCGTAACTTTTACCGTTTCAAAGATATTTCGCAAAAACGTAGGGATGGTTTATTATCAGTTAAAATAACGACATCATTATTGTAATCTATCCAATCATAGTGATGTAACGTAAAAACATGTACCTATCCATCTGCCCGTCGAGTCGCTAGTTTTTCCACCAATCGTTACTTACAGCAATGTGCAAGATTAACGTCTGGTGACACTTTTTACAACCAATTGGAATATTCAAAACCCGTATAAGATTCTAAACATCTGCTGATTGAACTCGCAGTAAAATATCACAATAATTACAACCCACAGAACGGGTCGCTTTTCGATGTCAACTCTAAAAGGCTTTTTGCTTCGACAGCTTTTGCGGAAGCGAAATTAAAATTAAAAACGGTTAATAAAAGCAATGTATGTTTTATGTATCAAGAGCGGAAATATCTCTAAATGACGCGTCGGACGAAATGAGAACGTCCATTATCGCGGATTTGGGAAAGCTTCATCGGAATTGGTAATGTTAACACGGTTTACGGATTTGCAACGTTTTTGCTGCCGATCGGTGCCTACTGGAGTCACTGACGGTACGAGAATAACTATCGACAGCAAATCAAATGTTTCAACCATAGAGTTTTGTAAGGAAGAACAAAGCTGCGAGATAAAAAATCTATTACGGATATGTAACAGGATAAAAAAGGAAAGCGAATCTACGAGTCTTGTTACTGTGACCGTTTGAGGTTGACAGGTTTGGCGAAGACAGATGAGTTGGCTTAAGTAGCACTTCAGAATAATGACTTTTGACAAATCAAAATTTTAGTGGGCTTAGCATGGACATTATGTAGTCTTGTACAAACAGACATTCCACACAATCACAAAATTACAATGGGATGACAGTTCTACTTTTGATTACTGCGGGATCCCAAATGCCTGGCTACGGCTAAATACGGTCACTGTTTATTGACAAATCAACATTTCAGAATTAAGATTTTTGACCAATCTCAATTATAGGTCACACATTTTGGTTATGTCAGTTGATCTACGTGTACACTAGATCTATGCTATCGACAGCCGATCAACGTTTGAACCAATAATGGATTTTGTTTCGCGATCGGTCATTTCGTGTATTAACATAAATACATAAAACATGTCAATTGTGCAAATTGCCTTCAAGACTTGACAGTTTGATATTGTGCGAACTTGACAGATAAATTGGAAATCTATGTCTAATGAATTGGAAATTCGTTTTAAAATGGTCAATTGGATGAATATTTGCACGCGACTGTTAATATCATAGTTTTATACTCGTACGGCAATAATATCAGAAGTCAACTTAAATAGAACCATATTTAAACCCCCAATTGGAATAGAACAGAATAATACTTTATTGCATACCAAATTACTCAATTAATATTTTTTTTCTTAATAAGTAACAAGACGACAGCAATGAGTCCCATTGCTCTACACCTGCCACACTACCACCCTAACATAAGAAGTTAAATATCTCGACCTGCCCAGTAATTTCGCTGGTAACATTGCCTTTCAGAAGAACATTATACTCGTAATACTGTTCGGCGAAAGAATAACTGGTTAAGGTGTGGTACTTCCCCAGGCAACCTTTGCAATTATAGAGGCCTAAGACTACAAAAAATATATACCTATATATATTTTTTATAGCAGACTAAACAAGCGTTTGACCGCAATCTCACCTGTTGGTAAGTGACGATGCAGTCGAAGTTGTAGCACGCTACAAATAATACTTATAAATAATTTTATGTTACAATATTATATAAATAGAATATTAAAAATATATGTACTAAATAAATGTTTACATTATACATATACACATAAATGGTCACTGTGTTAGTTTATACCAACGCTTTCAAAGTAGACGTTTCCAAAGCGTGTAATCGGTCAACCTAAATAGCGCAACACTTAGTGAAATCTTTCTAAGTATTGCTATAAAACTGCAAGTAACCTTCGCAAGGTTAAGTGCCAAGTGCCGAGTGGCGACCCACGGTTATGGACATTGGTACTTTCAATCGATAATATAGAATACATGAGCTGGGGTTTATTACCACTCGTCAGGTAATAAGAAGTTTCTAGATATCGATTTAGACTCCAGGATTCTTTAGTGATATTCTTAAAGCTGATAACTGGTAGAAAGTTAAGTGTTGTTGGAAATGGTGCCAATGGTTATCTTTTGCTGACAGTTATGAAAATGAGGTGAAGTTATATTTGAAAGAATAAATAACATACGAGTCTTTAGACGAGGACTGAGATACCTATAGAGGTTGATCACCAGCCCAATGGCCTGATGATATTATTATTAAATACTAGGCGCCCTCTGTAATACTATAGCATATGTTTTATTCCAGGGTCTAAGATATCTCTATACCAAATTTCAGCTTAATCGGTCCACCCGTTTAGGCATGAAAGAGTAACAAACATACATCCAGATATTTGAACATTCTTACAAACTATCACTTTTATATTATTATTAAGATTATCTGAAAGAAGGGGGAAGTTTAAAATTCACAATAATGTTCATTGTTGTACACCAGAAGTAATTTAAATAATTATGTTTATTTTCGCTCGCATACCGATAGCGAGCTTTGGTTTATTGGACGACGATTTTAGCTTTAATTTTTTTTTCAATCTGCATTAACGCACTAATATTTATAGTTGTTTATTTTGTAAGCAGTTACATACTCGTACCTAGATACAGCGTCAACATGAATGTTGTTCAAGAATTTGCGTAGGACACTCCTAGGCGACGCAATTCCTAGATAGCTCAGGAGTTGCGAAGGTCGTCACGATCGAACATGATCACCTTCTGGCTTGATGTATAGCTGCTGCCTGCGACTTGTGCCTCACATTCCGATTCTATTCACTTATAACTACCTCTATAATAATTAGTTGATAGATTGTAATTAATATTGATCTAGTCACGTCGAATCACCTTACGAGATTAAAATCTAGATATTTATTTTCAGTTTCTTAGTATTTTTTTGGTTTTGATATCACAAAATATTTTATTTCCAATTGACAGCACTTAGTTTCAATTATTCAAACAATAAGAGTAGAATAGGTAGCTACGTATATATTCAGTTAATTAAATTATGAATAATTTTATTTTAAGTCTTTATTCCATTTATTGTAGCGTCCATGTGAATGGAGGTTGCAGCAAGGTGATGTTACAGGATTTGTAGGAATCTTGGTGACCTAAAACTGGAACATATAGGTCAGTAAAACAATAAAACGTTGGCGATACAACTCCACCCGTAATTATTATGATTTGACTATGACAGTGTATGTGGGGTAACCTGTTCTATTGAAATATAAACCTTAAAATCAAATGGAAAAGATCGTAGAGATACCTACTATGTAAAAACACCTAGCAATATCATATTTTTTTAAATTTAATAATTTGTATTGTTTATAGCACTAATCTATTAGAGAGGTACATAGTAAGTAGTAGGTACCTCAAAGTAGCAGTAACCAAGTAGCGTATATTCTATTTATGTGTATCGTCCTACCCAATGTTGTAAGTTGTAACGGTAGGCTTGTAGCTGTCACTTCTGTACCTATATATACCTACATCTACATGCAATACATGGCACAATTCCTACGAACCATGACGATATCGAGTGTTATGGAGAAGGTATATTTTTGCATTTTTTTAAAAGTGATTTTAATATGCAATCCTTAGACAAAAGTTCTGGGCGACTAGAGAAATTAACCTAAATCTACATAATCCTAATAAGCCTCGGTCTTCCTCATCCACCCACTCTCATAGGCTTTCCGGATATCATCGCATCATTTCGCTCTACACTACGCTTACCTCAACGTGGTCTCCACTCAAAATCTCACCCCAGCAATCTGTTCTCTGGCAATCGTAACCAGCTCATCCTGAATTTTGTCTTTTGTCAAATATCAATTTTAAAATTCAAAGTAAAATTTTGAAAATATAACAAAGGAATACGAGATCCATAACGTTCGTTAAGCTCGTATCGTTCATCAACTACCTGCCACATCCAGCCCATCAGTTGATCGTACATCCTCGCCGTGAACGTCAGTCATTTGACAGTTGAGTTAGTACCAAAGGTTAATAGAAAGCGTAAAACAATGCGCGCACGTACACGCACTCGTGACAATGCCCATTGTGCGGACGCTTGACTCACCCGCCGATGGCCCACGTTTGTAGTTTAACCTATATTTTTCTTAAATCGATGAGGTTAGGTATTTTAAGCTGATGTCACACACAAAAGGGACATGCGAGAATGCGATCGCGATCTTCTGTGTTTCTCCTGACTGCGCCGGATCGTGGCCGTTTTATGTGTGTCACGATACGTGCAAATTCGGGCATTACAAAATGTCATTTCGCACGTCTCAGCTCTATAATGTGTTGCCTGCTTTATAATTATTAATTTACGATTGAATTAAAAAAGTATATTTTATCAACTTTAATTCATAATAGAAAATAATTGGACCAATTTTGATATATAACTATTCTACACAATATAAAAATGTGCGTGCTACAACAAATTTTATCAATAAACTTTTAAAAGTCTTTAAAATTACCAATATTAACAAAACTAACCTTGAAAGCTAAATCTAGCTTCAGATTATTTTAAGATTTATTGTTCAGCAAAAAATGAGTATACGCCATAGTTATCTCGCGCGCACTCAATTTCAATAATTTAGAGGCGCGTGCGTTGCCTGTCACCTGTCAATCAAACTGACAGATTTATGTATATTTAGTAGTAGCTAACCATCGGTCAAGCACTTGCTACTGGGAGCTTCTGATTTCTAAATATACACTGTTATTACATCAATCTCTTCATAAGAAATTAATTGTTACACCTGGGTATGTTTTTTTTTTGACAATGCGTGACAAGACAAGTAAATCTGGTGCGTGATGGTAAGCATCATGATTGTCAATATCAAACACAGTGTTTTAAAATTCAAAATTCTCATCGGCACTGCACTACGCTTGTCAACTAGAGTTATTAGATATTGAATGTCCAGTAATTTCGATGGTAACATTACCCTTCGGATTCCGGAACAGTAAACCTTGTACATTAGAGGTACTGCTTGGCAGATGAAAAACTGGCATGAACTCAGGCGGTTTCTGCAATAGAGGCCACTATTATTTTTTAGATACATACATATGTGTAATTCCAGTTCTTTGCAGATTGAGCAACTGTTGCAGCAACTGAGACTAGCAAGTAGCTGGTTTATTTCATTAATCTATGACTTCTGACGAATTATTAAAAATGTAGCTATTATAGGCACAGTTTGCTAATTTAAGGCCTGTTTAATAATGTGTCTATTGCATCAAGATAATAATATTATATGAAACCGCTAGTTGTCAGAAAGTACCAGTGGAAAGTGGGGTCGAAAAGTGCTCGAGTGGAGACCACGGATTAGCAAACGCAGCGTAGAACGTCCACCCACAAGGTGGACAGACGACCTTATAAAGGTCGCCGGAAGACGCTGGATGCAGGTCGCTTCCAACCGGTACATATGGAAGTCCAAAGGGGAGGCCTATGTTCAGCAGTGGATGTCTTACGGCTGAGATGATGACCAGTGTAACTAAAAGTTGCTCCGCCTGTAAGTGCCATACTACATTCCAGCATATTCAATTCGTTTTTTACACGCCGTAAAGTAAGAAACATTCAATTATTGTTTAAAAGTAAATGAAAAAGCCACAAAAAAAGCTCCAAAACATACGAGAAAGATAGCATTATATCTCTGGTGTAATTGTTTCCTCGGTATCCGGGGATGAGGTGAGTCGCCACAAATCAGCCGAGGTCAAATAAAACGTGTGACCGCGCCCTTAACTGACCGCAGGCTTCTGAGGGCGAGCATTTAAATATACCGACTTTTATTAAGATTTATATCTTATAGGTAAGTGAATTATACGATAGAACTAGCTGAAAAGTGACTGTATGTATCTAAGTAAATCAAAGAGTATAATACTGAAGTTTCAATTTGGGGATGATGAGTTAACAAACACAAAATTTGTTTACATTTCTAAATTGTATGTAAGACTTAGGTACCTATCCTACCTTTTGGGCATGATTTATTTATTTCTAAATTGTTATATCTATCAGACATTGTACTTAATGTTAATATCCTATTTACAATTTCTATAAAACATGTCGTGATGTCTAAATTCTTATTAAATAAATAAATTGATGGTAATGAAAATCAAAAAGCATTTTTTTTCAAACAGTCTACAGTCTACAAGAGTGGCTCTATTACAAGTATTTTTTTTACAAAATTATTTATTTTAATGCATTAGCTAAATAGATTTAGCTGAGATGATACTTATATAGGTAGCCATAGAACAATGCACGGGGAACTGATTAGCTAGGTAAACCGACTTGGACCGACCCTTTTTTTTTGGACACTAAATAAAAAGCTTGTTAAATAAAATCGTTACATCAGACTAAGCTACCGACCCAAGAGAAGCTTATTTCAATATTTTGTTTGAACACTGTGCTCCAAGACAAACGAGATGTGAGCACACAAATCAACGCCGGCTGTCCGATAAACACAACCTTTGTGGTGGTTTTACACGACGCTAAGAAGTTATTTGATTTTTTAATTTTTATATAAAAAATGTGTTAAGATTACATTGTGTTAATATAAAACAGTATATTCAACAGATTTCGATCTCTTTTTAAATATGTTAGCGTATGTATGTGTTTAATTTATAACCTGAAACCAAATTCAACAAAATCGAAATTAAATAAAACATTATTTATTTCAGTAACAATTTCTTACAAACGGTGGGTGACTTGTTCGTATTACATGGTTCACAATTCATCATTTAGGAATACCACCTACCTACCTACCTACCCGGTTCCCTACCCGGCTACCTATTCCGGTTGTAGCCGCACTTCAAACTTTAGCTGCAACCATATTATTAAGTTCCGGCTCATAATCATATCCCTAGTAAGATAATTATGAAACGGCTATTACTTTCTTACTGCGACAACGATAAAACAATTTTTAATTTACTGGTTTCCACGGTGTACATGCAGCATTAGTATTGGGTGTGTTGGACGGTGAAGACTGATTGTGACCTGCGTAAATATCGGGAAGCATGTAAACAATTTGATTTTGTGTATACTTTGAATATTCTTTGTCACAATTTTTAGCTATAGTGAGTTCTTAAACTTTTGACACCTGTAATAAAAGATCTAAGAGGTAACCTAAAAGAAGGAGAATAAAAATAGATCTTGTAAAAATAGAACTATGAAATGAAATGTAATTATATTGCTACGTTACGCCAAACGGCAGACATGATTCAGCAAAAATTTAAGCAGTGGCTAAAACCACTGGGCTTAGCTCGTATCAAAAATTTATATAATTATATACTTAACCTATTCCAATATTATTTATTAAATGTTCTAAAGAATAAAACCAAGCAATTTCAAACAGTGTAAAGTAAAAAACTATGGTGATCAATGGCATTAGCCGCAACACGAGCGTCGCGGCGAGCCTCGCAAATGTGGCGGAATTGGCCGACATTAGTGGTAACACCCTCTTTTTGTGGAGTTGGGTAATTGATACATTTGTTAACTGGACCTTGGGTTAGAGCGGTTAGCGGTTAGCTTCACTCGAGATTCGTTTAGTCTTGTTGGAGGGTTTTTTTTTTAATTCATCCGGTTAGTCTTTGACCACGATCTCACGTGATTTTAGGCGACGATGCGGCCGTAGATGGTAGAAAATTAAACTTATAAGGCGGAATAAATACCTACCTTATCTGATAAAATAAAATAAATCTTACTTGAAATGTAAGTAAAGTTGAAAATCTCATAGTTAACGATTCTTTTATGATGTTATGAATGATTCTTTTATGATCAAATCTTTAATCTGAAATTTCTTTGGACTAGAAAATCCAATACTGCCAATCACATTCCCAACACGGACTACATTTAAACACCCTTTTCCAGCAATTTTCCGAATTTCAATCAATCAGCGAACACGAGTAGTAACCCTACACATTCCAACTAGTAGGGAAGCGGCGTTCCTGAGATGTTCTCCCGAATTTTTGCAAGACAAATAGCAGACGTTTGACCGGGATGACATATTGCCTCATACACTCCAGGAATGACCGGACTCCGGACTCCGGGGCTCCGGGACTCCGGGGAGGGATGATTTATGCGAGGACCGCGCTAAACTTTCAGCCTTACTTTATGGGCCGCGTATTTATGATGCTGTTTAAACTTCGACTCGGACTTATTTATGTTTGTTTTCGACATTCAATTGTCGTTTTTGGTTGTTGTTGCTCGGTGTATTGATTTGTTAATGGAGATAGTTTAGACAAGTTTTTTTTTTATCATCACTTAATGTGTATTTGTAATAGTACAAATATTAGACACAACTATCTAAATGTCTGAATCGCTTGATCCAATTTTTTTTTACAAGTCAGAAGTAGACATTAAAATATTTTTTTTTCAAATTAAAGCCGCTGCTTAAACTTCTTGATTTTTCTATCAAGGAAAAATTAGTTTGGGCTATAATCATAATATTAATCATTTTGGCCTGAATATAATAATATTGGTCACTTACACACTATTTTCTCCAAGACAATCACTCACAAATCGCACTAATATAATGTAACCGCAATAATATAATGGGTCTTATTATAGGTACATAGCCCACGACCACAAGCCTCCCCATTGGTGTTGGTGGACAAATGGGCCACAAATGGCCCACAAATGAGCCACAAACGAGCCTCCATTAGACCCACATCTTCACAGCCCGGCTGTCATTTGTTGCCGCAAGAGGTCGCCGCACGGTGAGGTTATTAAACACACGCTTGTCATTTGTTTTCTACTCACTTTGGCAAATACATAGCTTTTGAGGTGCCATCTCTAGTAAAAAGTAAAAAACCTTTGACATTAATTAATAATAGTAGAGATAAAAGTCAGTATTTTATAGTCAGTCAGCGTTTTACAGGTTGAAAAGACAGTGTACTTAGATGTAGTACAAAGATGTCATGAAAATGACTCTACGTTGGGAAAAGTCTCATTGTCATATATTCTATAAAAACCGTATTAAGTCAAATTAAATACCGTAATTAATTTCATAAAGCAGTAGCAACGGCCACTGGTTGTTTTTCTAAAAAAATTAAGTGAGGAGTCAAAAATCACGACACATTTTCTAGGTTAAGTTATCTTCGATTTCACCCTTGAAACAAAACAAGATGTTGCAAAAACTAAATCTAAGATAGAAATGGGTTTGAACAGACCATGTTTGTTTAAAGACGTGACCCTCATTACGCGTAAGTACGTATAGATCGGCTTACAAGGCGAAGGCCTAGTGGGCAGCGGGCAAAGTCGCCGGCACTGGGCACGGGACACCGGGCGCGCCGCCAGCAATCCGATCGTATTTGCGTAAGCCTCCGCCTAATCCGACCAGGATTATTGATGACACTCGCCCGTGGTTATTAAGGTTCTATGGTTTAAGACATGAGCGGTACGGACATTTTATTATAATACTAGCAGTCCCGCGCGCACTTCGTAGCTTCTGACTGAAAATTATCAGTGTTTCTCTAGTATGTATATTATGCATGTCTTATTCATATAAACCTTAGAAACATAATATGACTATAAAACATAATAAACCTATCTATTTAAAAATCAGCATCAAAATCCGTTGCTTAGTTTTAAGGACACAAGCATAGGTACATAGGGACAAACAGGCAGAGATCCATCGAATAAATTAGTTTCTTTCTTTCTTTCTGATGCCTTTATTAGACCAGTTGTCAATCAAGTAGGTAGGGTAAACCTCTCCCACCTGGCACCTACTTTATTCCGCTGGTCTCCTCCTCCTTGGAGCACACTCCTCAAGACAGCAGCCAACAAGCAAGGGTCACTCCTGGCATGTCTCGTCCTCTGATCACCGTCACATTGGCCATTACAATACTTCTTGACCCTCGTCTCACCTCGTTCACAGATTTGCATACTACTGGGGAAAACTACTAGAAAATCGTCTTAAATAGGAGATGGTATAAGATAACTGTCAATGATAATTATATGTTAAGAAGTTGCATTGTTGCAATGTTTACTTAACCTAATAACATTGTGGCTTGAATGTAGCCTATGTGTTATTTTAGGTTTTAGGTTAAGTTCAGCCACCTCTAAATCCTCCCTTTTTCCCTCTAATTTATATACGACAATTAAACTAAAAATCTTAATCGAGTTTTTAAGTAAATACGGCAATGGTCTCTCGCAATACTATTATATTGCTATAAATAATGCAATAAAGCTATGTATATGTTATAAGTATTTTAATATCCCACCTTCTAGGTTAAGTCAGCTGCCATCTTCAGCCAGTTCGTCGAGATCGTTGTCAAAGACTAACCTCTACAGGTTAACCTTTTAATACCAATGTATAAAAATAACATTGATATAGAGCTGTTAAAACCAGTAAATTCTAAAACTATTCATTTGTTTTCATTTGTTTTCTACTCACTTTGGCAAATACATAGCTTTTGAGGTGCCATCTCTAGTAAAAAGTAAAAAACCTTTGACATTAATTAATAATAGTAGAGATAAAAGTCAGTATTTTATAGTCAGTCAGCGTTTTACAGGTTGAAAAGACAGTGTACTTAGATGTAGTACAAAGATGTCATGAAAATGACTCTACGTTGGGAAAAGTCTCATTGTCATATATTCTATAAAAACCGTATTAAGTCAAATTAAATACCGTAATTAATTTCATAAAGCAGTAGCAACGGCCACTGGTTGTTTTTCTAAAAAAATTAAGTGAGGAGTCAAAAATCACGACACATTTTCTAGGTTAAGTTATCTTCGATTTCACCCTTGAAACAAAACAAGATGTTGCAAAAACTAAATCTAAGATAGAAATGGGTTTGAACAGACCATGTTTGTTTAAAGACGTGACCCTCATTACGCGTAAGTACGTATAGATCGGCTTACAAGGCGAAGGCCTAGTGGGCAGCGGGCAAAGTCGCCGGCACTGGGCACGGGACACCGGGCGCGCCGCCAGCAATCCGATCGTATTTGCGTAAGCCTCCGCCTAATCCGACCAGGATTATTGATGACACTCGCCCGTGGTTATTAAGGTTCTATGGTTTAAGACATGAGCGGTACGGACATTTTATTATAATACTAGCAGTCCCGCGCGCACTTCGTAGCTTCTGACTGAAAATTATCAGTGTTTCTCTAGTATGTATATTATGCATGTCTTATTCATATAAACCTTAGAAACATAATATGACTATAAAACATAATAAACCTATCTATTTAAAAATCAGCATCAAAATCCGTTGCTTAGTTTTAAGGACACAAGCATAGGTACATAGGGACAAACAGGCAGAGATCCATCGAATAAATTAGTTTCTTTCTTTCTTTCTGATGCCTTTATTAGACCAGTTGTCAATCAAGTAGGTAGGGTAAACCTCTCCCACCTGGCACCTACTTTATTCCGCTGGTCTCCTCCTCCTTGGAGCACACTCCTCAAGACAGCAGCCAACAAGCAAGGGTCACTCCTGGCATGTCTCGTCCTCTGATCACCGTCACATTGGCCATTACAATACTTCTTGACCCTCGTCTCACCTCGTTCACAGATTTGCATACTACTGGGGAAAACTACTAGAAAATCGTCTTAAATAGGAGATGGTATAAGATAACTGTCAATGATAATTATATGTTAAGAAGTTGCATTGTTGCAATGTTTACTTAACCTAATAACATTGTGGCTTGAATGTAGCCTATGTGTTATTTTAGGTTTTAGGTTAAGTTCAGCCACCTCTAAATCCTCCCTTTTTCCCTCTAATTTATATACGACAATTAAACTAAAAATCTTAATCGAGTTTTTAAGTAAATACGGCAATGGTCTCTCGCAATACTATTATATTGCTATAAATAATGCAATAAAGCTATGTATATGTTATAAGTATTTTAATATCCCACCTTCTAGGTTAAGTCAGCTGCCATCTTCAGCCAGTTCGTCGAGATCGTTGTCAAAGACTAACCTCTACAGGTTAACCTTTTAATACCAATGTATAAAAATAACATTGATATAGAGCTGTTAAAACCAGTAAATTCTAAAACTATTTCGTAAATGTTCTCCCAGCTCACACATCTCCGATCTCAAAGTGCGTCTTTAAGAAAGTGCGAAGGTCTGACCCCAGGCCGTAAGGGCCGGTATCAGATGTCCCGCCTTATCGCAGCATTTGACACTTGACGCGCTACTGTCGCTTTATTGCTGCACTACTTAATAGCTCCGATGCGACTGATATGTAAGGAATTGTTCTCGATGGAACTCGAGGGTCGGTGTGGGGTTGTTTTACGTAATAGTGTCTCCAACTTGAAGACAATATCAAAGTACTATTATCCTGTAAGTATGTCATACATGTATCCTGTGACTGATGACTGTATGACATTTAAGTTTATAATAACACGTAATATATAAAAATGCAATGACGCGCGTGTGACACATCCAAATTTCAAGACATTATGTCGTAAGAAATCGTTAAATTTTTTTATTAATATAAAAACCACGGGATATCGTGACAGCAGCGTATGATGCATGAGCATGTTTTAAAACTAATCAACGTAAGAAATCAAATTTTGTAGTTGTAATACTACAACTATATTATATACTAGCTTACGCTCGCGGCTTTGCCCGCGTGGAAAAATCCTTTCTTAGCGGAGGTCTACGTCATTAAACCTATCTGAGTTCCAAATTTCAACCCAATCCGTCCAGTGGTTTAGGCTGTGTATTGATAGATCAGTCAGTTAGTCACTCTTTCCTTATATACATTTAGAAGAATATTATATTATATAAGAAGTATTATGTAAATGACACATTAAACACATTTTACAGTGAATAAAACCTTTAGAGTAGAAGCCCAGTATTATGACTTCGAATACATTGTAAATTGTAACTAAGAGTAACATGCAAAATATTTTAATCAATTTCAATAACTGGTTTTTTGTTCTAAAATGATTAACAATTAAAATTAATTTATTGATTTATGTACTTACTACTCAACAAAGAATTGTAAACTTGTGCCGCGTTTACACGCAACGCATAAAAAGTTATGAAAAACTGTAGCAAAGACTCATCACTCAATGCGTTATCATAATCAGCCACTGCGTTATGTTATCACTACTAAGTTTCATTCAAATCGGCGTCACGCGTCGTCTAGTGTAAACCCACCTTAACAATATCATATACAAACCAAATTAGACTCTATGCCTTTGTAATAAGGTTTTTAATATTTTTTGTATGTTTTTGCATGTACAGCTTAAAGAAAAAAACGTGTTTACACAAGTAGCAGTTATTATGTTGTCATTTCTAACAAGATTTACAACTCGCACTCGCCTTACCTTGTTGCGAATATGTATATATAATATTTTGTACTGGAATTTATTATGGACTTATTTTAATCATGTTCGTTTGATTGGAATAACGTTACAGTTATAATATATTATGGATGATAATAATTTTTATTCGTTTCATTTTTTTTGTAATATCCACCTAATTTTATAATGAGAAAGTAGCTGAAATTTGGTATGAAAATATGTTAGACCCTGAAATTAAAGAAAGTCTCTTTTTCAGCAGGTAAAACTGCTATAAAAATGTTCCTCATATACACCCATAAGTGTTATAATAACTATCAGTGTAGTGCTACTTATTGAGAACACATAAACAAAGTGCCTCCCCTTAATAGAGATAATAAGAGCAAGTGCCAATGGACACATTCTTAGTTTTAAATGTTTACGTAGCAACTTAAGTTAGATTTAAATTACTTATTAGCCTATATAAGAATTAAGGCTAGATTGTAATATAAATGACATAACAATAATATCATGTCATTTAAAAAAAATATATATATACACCCATAAAGAAATTCTAGCTTTTGCTCGGAGATTTGCCCAAACTTTCTTAGCTCAGGTCTGTGTCATAAAACCTATCTATGTTCCAAATTTCAATCCAATCCGTTCACCTTTAAGAAGTGGATGTTAATAGACTTAAAAAAGCTTTTTCTTGAATGTTTTTCATAGTTACAGTTACAACTTAAAACAAAGTCTATGTTTAAAGTAATAAATATTCACAAGAAACCGTTTAGTGTTTAAGTCGTTTAAACGGCTTCCCTCTTAAGGTGTGAGGTTATTATAGTAAAGTTCAATTAATTCGTGATTGGTTCCAGGCGGACGCAGGACTTATTACATCAATACAAACCAAGTATGGCAACATTGTATTGTTTACAAAAAAATGTTTACAAAGTACGTACAAATACAAGGTACTTCACAAAAAAAATGTTTATAGATTTTTGATTTTATAATTATTATAGATACATGCATGGAATCAGTGGGCATGCAGCTTTATTTGTCAATTTATGTACCTACCCTGTTTTTCATGGTCTAACCTGCCGACATAATAAATTTCTACTAAATATGTACACCCATCAAGACCTTTCCGTAATAAGTATACCCTTCAGCTGATTACCCCAAAATCACGCCCTTTCTGGACAACGTTTGATGTGTGAGAAAGTAAAAAACACATCACACATTCATCAAATTCGAATTAATATTTGTGTGATTTCACACACCTTGCTATTTCTTTTGTCTTCCAAGATTTCCGCGTTCAAACACCTTCACGTTCGTTATTTCTTCTACACAAATCAATTGTCAATTAAAATAAATACCGGCAATTATTACAATCTACAATCATCAGCTGTTCGTCTATCAGTCATCTATCAACAGAAAACCAACACCGTGACAGGTAAAAATAGTCAATTCTACCCACTTTCGATTTCCTTATCAAGATCTCAACGTCTCACGAGCATCGAATTTGGTACCTAATTTATCAAGACAAGCGTGTCCACTAATATAGTGTTATAAAAACGGTTATATTTAGCTAAATAACGTTAATCTATCGAGGTGGTCTGATCTTTCCGCTATCACCCTTATAAAGCTGACCAATCGAATTTAAACCGTAACTGTTAAACTTTAAGATGTGACAACGTGTGGCATCTGTACAGGTATTTAAGTCGTTCTTTCTATTTTTGAATTTCTTGATATCTTGTATCAGTGAAGGATCGCAAGGTGCTCGGTCGCAAGGTGCGTGGCGACCGTTGCACCGGCTACCTGCAGGCGGTCGCAGGCGTGTGTTTCCCCCCTAACCACCGGAACGCACCGTGTAAACTGATTAGTGTTGTTGTACACACGACAGACTTCTTGGTCACCGCTTCATTAAACTGTGAAGGGAGCTTATTAAAAGTGTCGACATGTGGTCAAATGATTTTCGAATTTACTAGCAAAACAATTTGATAATAATTTTATGTATATCCAATTATCACGTGCTAATAAATGAAGCTTTAAAGTTTTCTTCACAATAGTTAGTCATTGGATGGGGTACTACTCTACCTCAATACTAACAAAACAATGTGAAATTATGCAAAATGCAGATCCGGGGATGATCGGCACAACCTCTACAGGAAAACCAGCAATTTTTTTATTTCGTAAAACATTTTTTTGTGTGTATCAAATTTATTCCAAAATATTTTTTGCGAATTTTGCGTAGGAAGCAATCGGGCGCAAGGATTTCCCGAATAAAGCCGATAATTTGATTTACGAATAAATATCGATCAAATTGAGCGTGATATTGCCACAGTGTGTAATTGCAGGTTACGCATGCGCACGCGCATTTCAATTATTGCAATTATTGCATACAAATAGTTCATACTGTTGCTGCGTGTTAAGGTAATGAAAAAAAAAAAACAATAAAAATTGATAGACAGACAAATAAGCATTTCATTTTCATTATCTCCGAACCGAACAAAAGTACATAATATTATTATTTTTGTGGAATACGTATTGTAATTATTTTTTGCCCAAAATTTGCTTTTAACATCCTAGATGTACATAGAAGTATGCTACTTTCTATGAGGAAACGTCTGGGCAGCCTTCGCTAAAATTCAGTACTTAGGTAGCTCAGGCAAAATGCAACAAGGGCTATTAGAGCGAGTAAAACCACAGGGCACAGTTAATTGTTGTTTTTTGTAATACTACACGTACAAGCTTTTATTTGCAATGTTTTTACATGTTAATTCTAAGACTTAAAGATTTTTTTGCAATAATTACACGACAAGCCTCCACACGTAACAAACGTTATAATAGCTCGTATTATCGTCGATATTTTGAAGAGACATGTAATTAGTCTCACATCGCAGTTGCGAGTAACATCGCCCGAGACTGCGCCCAGACGGGACCAATTTAAGTATACGCCCTCAGGCTCCGTCCATACTCGTATAACTCTATGTAGGGTCTTATAAAATAAAATGTAAAAGGGCTTAAAATTACTTTTACTAAGTTGTTTTTTTTTTTCTCGAAAGAAGCCATATTTCGGACCTCTAAGACAGTTCCCAAATTGTTTATCGTTTACCAATACGAGAGTACCTAGTGGTAGTGATCACCCTAGTGGTCATGTCAACAATCAACTCAACTAATCCAACCAATTGAACAGAATTTTTAAGACAGAGACAAGATGAGCAAATCAGGTGCGTGATGGTAAGCATCATAATTGCCCATATAAGGCACAGTGTCACCCAGTGTTTTAATATTCAAATTCTGTGCACCACTACACTACGCCTGACACCATGGGTCAGTTGGAGCTGGGAAGTAAGTTAGTTGAATTTTATTATGCTCAATAATTTCACTGGTAACATGGCCCTTTATTCCGGAACACGGGAGGTGTTGCCTGTATATTAGTGCTTGGCCACAATATATCAGTACCTAGCTAACTGTCAAAAGTTTGGTATTTCCTCAGCCTCTGCAGAAAAGCCTACCACTTCAAAAAAGGATAGCAGATACAATTATCTTTAAGAACAAAACTAAAAAATTGCTACTTACGAGGTCTTTCTACTCCTATAAGGAATTCATAGATTATAAGCAGAAGAGCTGACAAGTTTTATAATTTATATTATAATTGATTTATTAATGTATCTATGACCTCTAATGAATATTATCAATTAAATTATGTCTACATCTATGTCTACCGTAGATTAGAAGTATTATACTCGCATAAACTGCCAAATTAAACTAAAACTCCGAATGCAACTTAAGTAATTTTTAAGTTAAGTAACGCAGGTGAGGAGCCAACTGCCTCAGTGCGTGCATTTCGGCAATATAGCGGTTAAAGTTGCGTAAAAACTGCCATTAACCGGTAGTTAACCACGCCGCGTCATGTCGTCGGATAAACTGACATTGTTCCGTGTGACAGATGCACTTTATTAATGATCGGTGGTACTTTAGTCTCAAGTTAAAAAATAACTGAAATACCCTAAATAAGACAAGCGGTTTGGAGTTCTCTGTGAGCTTTTTGCTTATTTTATCAACAAATTGTGTCGCCCAGAGGTCATTATGTCCGTGTTCTGATACAACGTTCAGTTAAGCTAAGTAGGGATTTAACTTTCCTACTTGACCGTCACCTAAGTAACCTAAGTAAGATAAAAACTGCTGTAATGGGCTACATCATCGCTTAGATCCAAGCAAACGTCAAACTTGACTTGTTTCGTGCATATTTAAAAACAGAAAAGCTGCTATGGTTATTTATCTAACAATAATCTAAATACATAAAATTTAAACATACCTAATAAGAAAATAATTTAACGACAGGAACAAATTGACGATATTTTAAAAGGGTTAAAGCTGCGGCCGTAATAGTCGGAAACGGAGCGTGACCAGCCACTCGCCCCAGTTGCAATGCCACTTGCCCGGCCACTAGCCCCAGCCACTCGCCCTTGGCTCGCCAAATGTCAATGGTGACATTTATTAACGACAGAAGGGTTGCCGCATTCCTGAGGAGCATTTCTTTTCCCAACGGCTCGCGTTTTTGTATTTATTGGACGGGAATGGTTGACAAGTGTTGACGACGTCTACTAATGCAGGGGATGTCTATGGGAAATTTATTGCTGGACTTCTGTAATAGACCATGACATGAAGAAGCCTAATATACTTGAGGTGTATTGCAGTACGGTGGTAAAAGGACTTTAAACTTAGTTTCTTTTTTTTTTTTTTTATATGATGAAGTAGAAGACGAGCAAGACGCTCTCCTGATGTTTAGAGATATCGGCTGCTCATAATCAGTACAGTGTTACCTAAGATTTCACAATTATGTGAAATTCTAGGAGCACTGCACCAACGCTTCTTACTCAAGAGTCATAAGATGTTTCGCCAACATTACCATTTTTATATGTGTACCGTTATGTGTGTACGTATTTTTTTACTGTTTTTCTATTCGTTATAGGACAGTCTTTGACCACGATCTCAGATGTTTATCAAAGATGCGATCGAAGATGGTAGCAGGCTAAACCTAGAAGGCGGGATAAATCCCTTCCTGGCTTCACTGAAATAATGCCGGAACACGGTCAAAATCACCAATTTAATCATTAGTCCTGTGCTGTTGCAGTATGAATCCCAATTATTGTTATTAATCAATTTAGGAGAAAACTGTAGTTTACTTTATATGCATCTTTAACTTAGTATCAAGTTTTAATTATCTATCATACGATTAATACCTTCATGCACGCTAGTGGGTAATAAATGGTAATCGTTTAAAATTCTTCTGGGTTCGTCTTTCTCAGTAATTCTCTTTACTTTTCCGCAATTAAAAATTGTGGAGACGCTATTTGATGTTGCTTCAACCTATGATGCAACAATTTAAAAATTATATTTACCATTACTCTTATTCTTTATTATGAGTAATTTCTAAACATTAAACTCTTTGCACAAGCTTTCTAAATCTCTCGCTAACACCCGTAGGGTCGATTACGATCGAGAATGAAGAAAAACCGCGTATCGCGATGTTGCATATGTGCGAGAACTACGTATAATTTGCGTCTAAAAACGTATTGCACATTTCCTAAATCTTTCGCTAACACCCGTAGGGTCGATTACGATCGAGAATAAAGAGAAACCGCATAAAGTGATGGTGCATTATACAATTATTTACGTATGAGAATATACCTATTACTGAAACCTCTCAAACATTATTCGTGAAAACCATCTGGAAATCGTAACTCGAGAATGTCCTTCGGTCTTCTGAGAACTTCAACGGCCGCAGGGTGATCAATCCTTTGGTCAGAAGAAGAGTCAGTTGACTGTTGGTCATCATCTTGGTTACGCAATCTCCTACTCCCTTGTCTCCTAATAACGTTATACTGTTTATTTATGCATGACTTTTAAACCTTGTGACGAAATCGGGAATCGGACTAATGCGCCTGCAGTTGCATTATTCCGTTACCTATATCCACATTACTATCTTTCTTACGTTCAACTATCGCAAACTCTGCGTTGCATTATTAATTATTGCTTTATTACGGTAGAAAAAAAAAACTTCTAATATTCCATCTGCTAAACGTGACAAATCCTTCAACACGTAAAATTACACTGTAAACACTAATACCATCATACTAAAAACTCATAATACTAAAAACTCTAAATACATATAAATAAGCTTCCGTAACTAAACAATCTACCTCTTATTCCTTTGCTATACCTACTTAATCATGACATAATATTTTCTTAAAAACGCGTAATGTTCGACTAATTCATTGGTTGTCATATTTCAAAACACAGACTTGCAACTCTGTCAATTAATAGCTACATTGTACTACGTATATCCATATCGAATTCTATAACGTTATTTGTTTTATTATATAAAACAAAACGTTAATTAGTCATAAGTTCATTAGTCTCAAAAACTGCTTGTTCAGTGCATTCCGAGTGCACGTTAACCTTGACATGTGCGCGATTAGTTAACATAGGTACTGCTGACACCCCCCGGGGGGTTCTCGCCTTGTCGTGGCCGGGGGGCTCAGTAGCTGTGGCGGTGTTTGCCCAGTGAAGCCAAGAAGAACCCGAGGAGTGATGCTTTGAAGCGTTGCAGGCTCATTCTATTGAGTTCTGCTATGTTGTATATAGTTGTAAATTGTATATTAATTTAAGTGTGTAATTGTAAATATTTACTCATTTTAATTTTATATGTTGATGTGATATCGCGATATCATGATGTGCAGTACTTATAATTTTATTATGAAGAGAGTTGTTCTGTCATTAATGCAGATAAATATGGACAAATTTGTGTAAATATATAACATAAAATTTTTAGGTGTGTATATATTATATATAGTAATCATAAGTCAGTGTATTTATGTAAATAGGACGGGTTTGGCGTGCACTTATACTGCCGCTAGGCTGGTAAGGAATATTTTCTTCCGCCGTCATATCGGAATCTCGTGAGTAGTGTCTGTGGTCATGTCTCACGACTGCTTTCGAGACTGATGGTCTTGGCTTAATTGTCTGGGCCGCGAGGATGATTAACCTCTATAAAAAATGTCCCCGAACCCTAGTGCGGCGGCGCATCGCGACGGGGTGAATGGCTGGAGGGAAGTCCAGTTGTTAATGCGAACCACAATATTTTCTTGTTTAAATTGTTACTACTCGTGGGAACAAAAATGGATAAATCTAAAACTAAAACAAAAACTTTGAAGGAGAAGAAGGAGAAGGAAACGGTAGAGATGATGATAGAAATAACGAGTGAGAATGTGGTGTCCGAAAAGGCACGCGTGAAAGAAACTGAGTTGGCCACCGAGTCAGATTATGCAAGCCCTCTACAGATAGACGCAACTGCAAGGTCTGATGCTGAAACTAGCCGGTTGTGGGTTCCTCGAACTCCAATCAGGGCCAAAAGACGCCGTCAAGATCAGGTGTCTGAGTCGTCTACTGACGTGGAGATTATGGGACCTCCAACTTCTGGATCGGTCAAAAAGAAGGGCGCATGTAGGAAAAGTGAATTCCTAAAGCGAGAGGAGGGACGGCAAACAAGTGAGTCAGAGCTTGAACAGTTGGCACGTCAAGCAGAGGCTAGCCGATTGGCATTGGGATTAGTGAAAGATAAACCTAATGATGAGCGTTCAGCGGGTGACTTAAAAGATGTTGCTAAAGCTTACTTAGGTCTTGTTCAGAAAGTTGCATCTAAATCGCGAAACCTAAAAGGTACGTCAGTTCGTTACCTTAAGGATGCAGCTGAAGTGATTAATACTATTGTAGAAGTTCTGATTAGTAGGACTTCCTCTGAGGAGACAGCAGCACTGCAGGCTGAAAATGTTCGTAGGCAAACTGAAATTGCTGCTTTGAAAAAGGAGATGGCGCAGCTTAGAGAAGAAGTTGTTCAAGCCAAGAAGGTTAATATTTCTGCACCTAAACCGGTAATATTAAGGAAGGAACAACCATCAACTTCCTCTCAGATGGAAGAAATTACTCGTACTATTATGATGGAAGTAGGTAATATGGTGAATGCAAGGCTAGATGGTCTTGAAGATAGACTTCTGCCTGCGAAACGTTTACGACCACCTTTGGCGGTAGATAGGAGAAATACAGCGACAGGTTTTGTAGTGGACCAAGTTCCTACAGGAAGGATACTGGATGTTCCTATAAATTCAGAGTTAACATCAATGCAAAAAAAGAAGAAGAATAAAGGCGATTCTAGGCCAAGTACATCCCATGTTCAAAGTGTTTTACACTCAGACAATAAAACCTGGTCTAATGTAGTTGGAAATAGTAGCAAAGCAGATACAGTTGCTCAGAAGGGGACTGATAATGTTACATTATCAAAGTCTCAAGCACTTCCTAATACAGGGTCTCAATGGACGAAGGTAATAAGAAAAGGTAAGGCGCAAACGCGCGCTGGTAATGCTAGGTCAAATAGTCAGAGAGCACCTGCCAAGTTGCAATCTCCTCGATCTGCTGCAGTTGTTATAACTTTGCAGCCAGGTGCAATAGAGAAGGGTCTTACGTATGCCAAAGTGCTATCTGATGCTCGTAAATCCATGGATATATCTACGTGTGGGATTACGGCTCCTTTGAGAACTCGAAAGGCTATTACGGGGGCTTACGTCTTTGAAGTCCCGGGTACTTCAAGTAATGAAAAAGCAGATATGCTTGCCGGTAAATTAAAAGAAGTATTAGGCGAAGAAGTAGCAAAAGTAACCAGACCTGTTAAAACTGCAGAGATCAGAATTTCTGGTCTGGACGAGTCAGTGTCTACCGATGAGGTTACTGCAGCCATTGTGAAGAGAACGTCCTGTCCATTGGATAGTGTAAGAATAGGGGAAATCCATCGTACCCCTAGAGGATTGGGTTCAGTTTGGATACGCTGTCCGATTACAACAGCTAAAATTCTTCAAGAAGATGGACGTCTTTTGGTTGGTTGGGTGGCTGCCAGAGTTACTGTGTTACCGAGCAGACCACTGAGATGCTATAAGTGTCTTCATTATGGACATGTTCGTACTCAGTGTACGTCTGAGATAGATCGTAGTAACGAATGTTACCGGTGTGGTTTACCTAGTCACAAAGCGGCTGAGTGTTCTGCGGAACCTCGGTGTTCAATCTGTGCAGCAGCTAATAAACCTGCGAACCATATGAGTGGGGGCAAACTTTGTTTCTCCTCTAAGTCTAGAAAGTTGCATAAAACAACTGTAGCTATACCTGATGTTTCTGCTACGTTGCTCAACTCCAGTCAATTGGGGGATGAAGATGGTATGGACATTGCTTGTAATTAGTATGGCTTATCATATTCTACAGGCTAACATTAACCACTGTGCAGCTGCGCAAGATCTTCTTATGCAAAGCATGGCACAGTGGTTAATTGATGTTGCTGTGGTCTCTGAGCCTTATTTTATCCCTCCGCGAGATAACTGGGTTGGCGATGTGGATGGCTTGGTGACGATCATTCAATCCACAGCTTTCGGTACACCTTCTTTATCGACTGTTAAGATAGGAAGAGGATTTGTAGCCGTAATTTGGCGGGAACACCTTCTCATTGGGGTATATTTCTCGCCCAATAAAAGTCTTTCCGACTTTGAATTATTCCTTGACGAAGTGGGTGCTGTCATAGGTCAGGCCTTTCCCCGTCCTGTGCTTGTGATGGGAGATTTTAACGCGAAGTCAGTGGCTTGGGGATCCCTCGTGTCTGATGCACGTGGTCAAACCTTAGAGGAGTGGGCAATTACTACGGGTCTAGTTGTCCTTAATCGTGGGACGTCAAACACATGTGTACGACGAAACGGTGGCTCGATTGTGGATATATCTTTTGCATCATCTTCCGTCGCACCAAGGATTGGAGACTGGAGGGTTTTACAGGATGTAGAAACACTTTCAGACCACTTATATATTTTATTCGATGTCTATGCTTCATCTGGTAACCTGAGTCGTCCCTCTCGTAACCAGGCGCAGCAGTTACCGTTCCCTAGATGGTCATTAGTTTCTTTGGATCGGGAAGCGGCAGAAGTAGCCTCAGTTGCTCAAGCATGGGCAGTCTCTCTGGAAGAGCCTTTAAATATTGAGGAAGAAGCGAGTTGGTTTCAAATTGCACTCACGAACATCTGTGATGCTGCCATGTTGCGAGCAAAGCCACGACCTCCAAAACACCAAGTTTATTGGTGGTCTAGTGAAATTGCTGCTTTAAGAATAACATGTGTTGAATCAAGGCGTCTATATTCAAGACATATGAGGCGGAGACGTAGAAATGTAGATTTAGACGATCAACTTTATGCCGAATACAGACAATGTGTAGTAACGTTGCAGGGGGCTATCGCTACTGCGAAAGATAGAGCAAAAGCAGAGTTCTTAGAAAGTCTTAATGTTGACCCATGGGGACGCCCATACAAATTAGTTAGGGATAAACTTCGCTCATGGGCTCCTCCACTCACTGAGACCCTTCAACCACAGTTGCTGCAAGAAGTGGTAGACACCCTTTTCCCTAGTGTTTCAGAGTTTTGCCCTCCGGTAATGTTTAATCAGGATGAAGTAAGAACTGTGCAAGATGATGAAGTAGTAGAAGTGCCTCCTGTATCTGAAAGTGAGTTAGGTGCTGCCGCACTTAAGCTTCGTGGTAAAAGAAGAGCACCAGGCCCGGACGGTATTCCTGGTTGTGTGTGGATTATTGCTCTTGATGCCCTGGGTGATCGCCTTCGATCACTGTTTGATGCGTGTTTAGAAGAAGGGAGATTCCCGACACGTTGGAAAATGGGAAGGTTAGTTCTATTAAAGAAACCCGGACGCCCTGAAGAGTCACCTTCTGCGTATCGCCCCATTGTAATGCTTGACGAAGCTAATAAACTCTTTGAACGTGTCATTGCCCATCGTCTCATTAAGCATTTAAGCGATCAAGGCCCGAACCTTTCTGAATGCCAATACGGTTTTCGAGCGGGTCGTTCCACTGTGGATGCAATACTGTGCTTAAAGGCAAATTCAAATGAGGTTATAAGGTCAGGTGGTGTGTTACTAGCAGTGTCACTAGATATTGCTAATGCATTTAACTCTCTTCCTTGGCCGTGTATTACAGAAGCTCTCAAATATCATCAAGTGCCTCTCTATCTGAGTAATATTATTGGTGCATACCTATCAGGTAGGTCCGTGATTTACCCAGTTACAAATGGTAACGTGAACATAAAAGAAATGACATGCGGTGTTCCACAGGGGTCGGTTCTTGGGCCACTCCTGTGGAATATTGGTTATGACTGGGTACTGAGGAGTTGCTTACCTTCTGGAGCAAGCATTATTTGCTATGCTGATGACACCTTAGTTACTGCTCAAGGCAGAAAGTTTGAAGAAGCTGCTACGTTAGCCACAATTTCAGTGGCGCAGCTCATTGAGAAAATTAGCTTGTTAGGACTTAAGGTGGCACTTGAGAAGACTGAAGCCATTTGCTTTCATGGCCCGCGGAAAGCGCCACCAAGAGGGTCTAACATCACAATAGGGGAAGTCCAAATTGCGGTTGAATCTCAGTTGAAATACCTGGGACTCACCCTTGATAGTCGGTGGAATTTCAGGGAACATTTTAGCCGTTTATCTCCTCGGCTTCTTGGGACAGCTGCTGCTCTTAAGCGCCTGCTGCCTAATCTTGGTGGACCAAAGGGAAGCTGTCGCCGTTTGTACATGGGGGTGGTGCGATCTATGGCCTTGTATGGGGCTCCTGTTTGGGTAGAGGCATTAACAGAAAGAACCGTCGCACATTTAAGAAGACCTCAGAGAGTGATAGCCGTAGGTATCATACGAGGATATCGCACCATTTCATATGAGGCCGCTTGTCTGTTGGCAGGATGTCCCCCCTGGGATTTGGAGGCGGACTTATATGCAGATCGCTATTATTGGCGGATGGAGCTTAGAAGTCGGGGAGAAAATCCTGCTCCTAGTGAAGTGGAAAGCTGGTTAGAACAAGCAAACGAGACATTGCTTGATAGGTGGATGACGCGCTTGTCTCAACCTCGAGCTGGCAATTGGACTGTGGAAGCAGTTCGCCCATCCTTGCAGAAATGGCTAATGAGAAAACACGGTTCGCTTTCCTTCCGGCTGGTGCAGGTGCTTTCAGGACATGGTTGTTTTGGAAAGTACCTGTACCGTATAGCCGGAAGGGAACCAACCCCTGCATGTCACCATTGTGGGTTTGACGAAGACACTGCACAGCACACGTTAGAGGAGTGTTCTGCTTGGGCCGGCGAGCGCAGAGCCCTTGTTGCTGTTGTAGGAGACGATCTCTCGCTTTTAGCTATAGTTAAGGCTATGGTTGATTGCGAGGGTTCGTGGCGAGCTGTACAACTGTTCTGCGAGGAAGTGATGTCCAAAAAAGAAGCTGCGGAGCGGGTGAGGGAGATCACTACTGATCTTCCGATGCGCAGACGGCGCACTGGGCGAAGGGGAAGACTTCTCCTTGCCCACCATCAACCTCCATAACTAGGGCCTAGGCAGCGGGGGCGGGGGCGCTCGCTGCCAACAACATAGGCCCCCGAGGTGACACGCGCTACATTTACGCGCACCCCTTGTGATTTGGGTAAAGCATTCCTCACTTTACTCTTTTGAGAAGTGGTTCTCCAATTTTGGTGTACCATCGCCGTTGGGGCCGCGGACGAGTGCTTCGGCGTACCCGTAGCCCCAACAAAGGTGTAGAGTAGAAGCACCCCCGGGGTTTTAGTGGGTATCCCGCCAGTTGTTTTTGGCGGGGAGTCCCACATAACCACCTCACATTCCCCCGTGTGTAGGTGGTACGCGTAATGCATTTCCCCGGGTAAAAAAAAAAAAAAAAAAGGTACTGCTGACAATAATAACTACTTCTATTTACAGTTCCGTGAAATGGGCAAAAGTCTCTATTTATAGGGTTTCCTTATAACAAACAAAATTTAATATTCTAATTATACATTAGCGCAAGTCTTTAGTTACTTTAAACTATAGTACACACTATTATATCAATAATAAAAAAAAATAAAAAAATTATGATAACGGCTTATTATGTCTAGAACTTAGCTGGACACGGGCATCTCCATGCAGCATGATGTGTCTCGGGCTGGGGTAGAGCACGGGCGGGCCGGGCGGGCGCTGCTCTGGCACGGCGGGGCTGCAGCTGGCGTCGGCTGCGGCGCTGCTGCGTGGGCCGGGAACACCTTGGACATCGCTCGTTCGCTTGTCTTGGCACTGTTGGCGGCGTCGGCGGATGCTGAGCCGCTTGCATTTTGTGGTCGCAACCTCTTCCTCGGGGTAGAAGTTCGCCATCTCGTTCTCAAAGCTGGACGTCGTGGTATCTTACTAAACTCTCGGTGGCATGGCTTCTGTGAGGCGTGGCGATGCTGGTGAAGTCATCTTGGAAATTACATTGTGGGAGCTGGCGGGGTCTTCGTCGAGGAAGCGTCGAACTTACATAGCGCGGATTGGCAGGACTGGCATCGTTGGCAGGGGTTTCGTCTTCGTTCGAGGCGGTGGCTGTTGAATTACCCGGAGACAGCTGGCAGTCTCTTCGACGAATTACATGGTGCGGGCAATGTCGTATTCACGCAGCTAGGACTGGCAGGGTCTTCATGAAATGTGGTATCACATGGAGTGGACTGGCAGGGTCGCCATGAAATGTTGTACGTTGGTGTATTACTTGCAGGAGCGTAGGGTGGTGGAGACGGAGGAATAAATACAAGTTTACTCCATGACTGTCGTTTATTGATTAACATATCTTACAACTAGTTTAATTAAAGAAGACATAGTTTCTTCCGTGTTGACACTGGACAACGTGATGTTTATCTCTGTACGTGGTTTGAGATGATAACTTAGCTTTACGTGATTTCTACTCAAGATTAAAGTAGGAAGCGATTTGTGCGTGTCATACTCTATAGTAACAAAATTAGAAACTAAAGAAAGACTGACACATCAACGGCTATAAAACCCAATCCAAGAGCTGTGGGAAACAAGAGACGTCTCAGTAATGATGAAAGTCAATAATCCAAACGATATGAGTCGTTCTCACTGTCATAAAACTCAAATCACACAAATCAAAGTCGTAAAACAATCTTTAAAGTGCTATTTAAGCATAAAGAACTCGGCATTCCCGCCATTTAACAAATAGTTTGTAACCAGATAATACAAAATATACAAGAAATAGATTTATGAACGAAACTGTAACAATTTTATGTTTAGAAGTTTCATCCCTACGTGCGACTATCTCGCTGGCACGATTATTATGACAAATTTTAGAATTAACTTACTTTTTGAAAATGTCTCTCGGTAAAGCTCTAGATATTTTTAATGAATATTTTCAAAAGTATAACTGAAACTCTTAACTAGAGTTTGCTCGTGGCTTTGCCTCTGATTGTTTTATTTTTAATGTTTTGTTGATAATGTTACTCTTCTACTACGTCTTAGGGGTTGATTTAAATTTTTTTTCTTTAGCAGGCGTCTGCGTTATAAAATCTATGGACCACATTATAAAATCTAGGGACCCTAAACCAGAAATAAATATTTTTTTATTATAACTCTCATATTATATGCGTAACAAATTGCAATCCAACTCGTCTATCGGTTTAGGTTGTACGTAGCAAGAGAGTGGCTTGCTACACATGCATCAGTATTTATTACAGCTAGCTCAGTCCATTAGTTAGTTCGTCCACGTTTGTAACGAATGTCTACAACTTTATACCATTTGCATAGTTTTGGAGTTGACAACTTTCCTCGGGAACACCTGATTTTACGATTTGTTATGGAGATTATACCAACGCAAATATAGAAGCCTTTTAGAGCCTTAGGCACTATTGATTCATTTTTACTTTATGCAAAATCTGTGACAATAGTGTATAAATTAAATCCAAAGCTTAAATCCCTAGTAGAAAAACTCCTTAAAAGAGAATTTGATAAACCTACATACATATTTTATTATTATGAGGTAACGTCCCAAAAAAATATCAAATCAAATCAAATAACTGTATGACTGACTTAACTCGAGAACCTTCTTTTTATAGTCAGTTGATAACTAATGTACATAATATTTTATTGCCATATACCGCACATGCACTAATATTTACATAAAGTCACACAAAACCCCCTTAAAATAACAAACACAATCTTCAAGTATAAAAATTGAGTTATGATCACTCAACAGATTCAAACGGTCGTTTTACGCCTTACAAAGAAGTTAAGCAGTAATGTTTCCAATTATTACGAGCATTTTGAGGACTTGTTTATGAAATACTGCTTTTTTAGTGGTATCATTATGTTCCATTTAGTTATCAACGTCACATGATTTTTTAGCATTCATAAAGTGTGGTCTTAAAAGTGATGGGATGATAAAAAGGATAAGGGTATATTATTATAATTGATCAGCTGTACTGTGGTAGAAATAAATGGTCGTGCAGATTGACAAATTCTCAAAAAAAATGTACTTTTTGAGAATTCAACAGTTCGCGCGGGTGTTAGCATGAAGTAAGGCGCCAGCGTTAGACCCTAGAAAAGGTTTTTAGTTGATTTCGGAATCACACCAGCTTTTCCAAAATTTAAAAGTTGCTATTCTTAGTGAGTGTATAATTTTAACAGAATTGATCACTTAAGTATTTAAGCCAAAGTTACTACTCTTAACAGTATAACTTTGGCTACTGTTCAAGGCAGTAAGTTTGGCTCAAAAACTCTGGCTGTGGACAAAGTAATCCGACCTTACGATTACTTAAACAATTACATTATAATGATCATAATAACATCACACGAAATTTTATGGTCATACATGATTAATATAATATTTACTGAGCTATTAATAAAAGCAGTGCACACACCAATCTTACTAATATTATAAACGTGAAAGTTTGTAAGAATGTATGGATTTCTGGATGTATGTTTGTTACTCTTTCCCGCCTAAACGGGTGGACCGATTGAGCTGAAATTTGGTACAGAGACAGCATAGACCCAGGAATAATACATAGGCTATAAGTACAGCGGGTAAAACCGTTGGGCGTAGCTAGTGCTGCTTAAAGTATTGTCAACATGCACAAAGTTATTCGTATCAATCAGGTTTGTGCAACTGTATCAGGAACCAGTCCCGTGCATCATAATCGTGCGCAACTATTCTAATCAACAAGTACTGCGCACATTCCTCTGACGTTATTAATTAGCACTCGTTTATAAAATGTTTTGCTTTTATTACTTTAATGTTATATTTAGATTACTCTTTATTACAAATACAAATAATACAAATATATTTATTTTCCATAAGAATACAATACACTAGCATTTCTAATGGACCCCACACTAGGTCAAGCCTGTCTCGTGGGGTCCTATAACCGAGTTTACAAAATATGCAATTGAGAACTGTTTTTAAAATTTACAATAAGTTATTAAACGTCATTATTGCAAAATAAACACAATTTATAACCATTACAATAATAAAAAATATAATATGATATGAGTGAATGATGTGTCATTTAATGAATAATTGCCATTTGGCAAAAGTTGCTACTTATCACCAGATGGGCCTGTTTGTTCGAATATTGCTTCAAAAAGTTGTGGTCAGCGATTTTAACCGCTTAAGTAACTTTAAAGTTTAAAAAATGGTTTTAGTTATAATATAATACGACTCTTCTTCTTTTCATGTTTTCAAAATCCCTTCCAGCCATCTGTAAGGCATTATTATTATTCGATGAGGCTGCCAATAGTCTAAAGTTTGTATTATTTAGTTTATTTTACTATTTCCTGTAACACAATTAAGGGCTGTTTCATATTGTTCAATAGGTCTTCTATATCAGTGTCAAGTATGATCTCTCCACCTCAATAATGGTTCTGCTCTCATTTTTTTTAATAAGATGTACCGTTAGTACACTTACTCTGTTGTTTGTTGTTCCAGCAATTTGTTCAGCTGTTAAAAAAACCAACACCTTCCTCAGACAGTCAGACCATGATTACACCGTCGATACAACTCGTTAACTTTTTCTAATGCCAATTTTACGCGCAGTTTATCCCAAGGTAATAGTGGGGCGTCACGATAGAAAAATGCATTATTTAACCCCATAACTGCACCCGATGTAGCGTAGGTGATACACCCTTTGAGGCACAATTCGGTGAATTACCAGTCTCTAGACCCATTGTCCACGCCGGGCCACTTTGGGGTGACTTAAATCCGAAATTGGGTATTTCGAAAAATGTGCATGTGTCATTTATCACGACTCACGACCCTCGCGCGGAAAAAACGTAACCCTATTTAAAAAGTACCCTCAGCCATAATCCTGCAGCCAGACCGGAGCGGCACAAACAGTATTAAATTTTTGTAGTATTAATACAATAGCGTCGGCGGATAAATATTGGATGAATGCGATGGAGTATGGAGTAATCCTTATTGAGTGAGAGTTGTCGCGCCCTTCGCGCCGGGCTTCGGGACTATCATCGGACCGCATACTTAGTACCTACGTGTAACAACTAGACATGAATATCTAGATTAGCAATAATATAAGTGATCCTAGGAAGACAGCCGGATCCTAGGCCGTTTTGTCACACACGTGTGTCGACTAGATTTTTTCACTCGTCATCATGTCGTATCGTGTGACCAACCGGAAATCTAGATAAAGTATTAGTCTAATATCAAGCCCCTTAGCTCAGCCTTTAAAGCACTTTAAAATAATACATTTCTGGTTGTAAAAAATAAATTGCAGCCGGAATGAGGGGTCGCGTAATTTGATTACAATTCTTCAATTTAATGGTGGAAATTAAGACAGTCGCGTGTCGCATTAAAAACATCTATTGGCTTCCAGTGATAGGTGGCGGTGCGGTATCAGGCTGCGGTTAAAGTTTTCAATATTTTGGTTAGCGATGGCAAGCGCACGTGGCGACGCGTGGCTCGCTTTAGACCCCCGCCGCTCCTACGAGCGTTTTATTTTTTATTATTTTCATAATTCATATTTCACAATAACAACCGGGAAGGCGTTTCGCACGGTTAGCTTATGAAACCACTCTAGGACGGTGCGTGGGGCGAGACACCGCAAGGGCCACTCGTCGCACCGCCGCTATATTATACGTTTTGTGATCCACTTTATCAAACGCTTTACTCAGATCGCCGTGGGGTTGGAACGACTCGGATAGTAATTTAGCTCGCGACGTCGTACTTTAGCTTATTGTGTTTTTTGGCGCGGGATTAGCGAGCCGCGGGCGCTCTCCATAAAAAGCTTCCGTTCCGAACGTAGCGGACGACAAATACTAAGCTGGGCCATTTTCGGCTGGCTTTATTGAACTCGATATTATCTTCGCTATAGCCCGCAGATAAAGGCGACTGTTATTTCTGTTTTTTATGGAAACTGCTCGCGTGAGTCTGCATTCGACGCGTTTATTGCGGAAAAAAGATTCCTCGAAATCTTTCACCGGCCGAAGTTAATTCGCAGCTGGATTCACTTTAAAACAATATACCTAGTGATCCAGGTCCGTCCCACGATCAAATCGCGCGCTCGAGCAACAAAACAAAACGTTCTGGAAGATTTCGATTAAAAGTATTTGAGTTTTATGAGTGTAGCGTAGATTGTGAGGGAAGGAATATGTGCATATCGAGAGTTGCTCCTCAGTGGAATGTTTTAGTGTACCGCGTGCCGAGGGAGTCTTATCCAAATTGCCGTAACATAAGGGTTCCGTTTGAGGGAGACTCTTTTTTTATTTTAGAGTAATTTCCCATTACGTTTTACGCGAGTCAGAATATTGTGGGGTAGAGTTTTTGCAAATTCTTTTCCACAAACCATTCCTATTGTTTTCTATTGCTCTCTGGAATGCAGTTAATTTCTTAAGAAATAAACTATTTAAAGTGCATTCAGGTTTTATGATGTTTGAGTAGAGTGTCTTCATCAGAAGTAGCTATTATATCAGTGAACGCAGATGAATGTCAAACATTTCCCAATAAGAAGAGTTAATCCCTGAGATGCAATTAACTTTTTAATTCCGTTGGATCATAAATGTTGGTATCGTGCGGCCGGTAGCCGAGACAGAGTAAAAAGAGAAAATAATTGAGATAGTGGCTCACACGGCCGTTCATTAACAGGCCGACACCGGCCGGGTGATTGAATTAGTGAAATGTTGATGGTGTTCATTAAACAGTAGCCGACGAACTAATAGAAACTCGGATCTAGTAATATAGATGCATTACTGTCATATTTAAGTTATCGATGCGTGTAGGCGGGAACCTTATATGTCACTCATGGCCTAAAATTTATCGAAAAATGATGAACAAGACATGTCGTTAAAAATAGTAAAATGTTACTAATGTAACGTTAGTGGCTCAGTAGTCGCATGGCATAAATCTGGAGGCTCTAGATTCAAAGCTCAGTGTGACAGGTTGTTTTTCTGATTTCTTTCCTTTCGTGGATTCCTGAACGCTACCATGTTTCGGAAGGCAAGGTTGAAAGGTCTTATAGTAATCTTGTAAACTTGAAACGGCAACATACTCGTATTATAGTTTAGTCACACAACCAATAATGATTCTGATTTACCTCTGACAGGATAATGAGGTAACCTATCCTTTTGTAGAACTCCAATTATTATTTAGTAAACAAGTAAAAATTAATGTTTGGAAAACTACAAATGAAACTCGCTAGTCTAAATCGTTCTCATTTGTTTAAGCAACGAACCAAACTACGAGGCAATCGCAAAATTAAATCGAGACTTACCCTAAATAATGTTCTGTACGTGAAAGAAGGAAGCATTAAAGTCGTACAAGTTAACCCTCAGCCCCTAAATACATCCGATAAAAAACTAAACGACACCCCTCACTCGGATACAAAAAACCACCCTCTGAGCCGAATGAAAACGTCCATAAAGGAAATTTATCCGCAAATTAATTTGCACGGCGAGATCAAATTGGAAACTTGAATAATGTCTTGAAGATGTACGACCACCTCTACTAGGGTAAATAAGTATTTTTACACACACTGTGAAGCATCTTCCAAATATAAACTAGGCTAAGGGCAAATTAAATAGACCAGATTTTTTTTTAAATTCTTTTAATGCTATCATTGGACTTGCAAAAGAGCTACATAGCCTATTGAAATAAATGTTTTGGTTTTATTTGATATCTACTAGGCTTCTCTTAAATTTACAGCCTAGGTAACGGTATAGAGCATGTCGTACTGACCAATTTTATTGTTCTTTGTATCGAAATTTTATTAAAATTCTATGTTTTAGTCATTAACATAATTTAACACCTACTTTGACACAATCTTACTAATATTATAAACGCGAAAGTTTGTAAGAATATATAAAAAGTATGATGTATATTACAAAAAAATTAAATGAAAAAAATATTGACAACAGTGGAGAGTGTACAGTAGTGGTATGTATGTTTGTTACTCTTTTACGCCTAAACGGATGGATCTATTGAGCTGAGCTTGGTACAGAGTACAGAGATAGCTTAGACCCTGGAATAAAATATAGCCTATATAGTACAGCGGGCAAATCCGCTGGGTGTAGCAAGTTAAATAATTAAAATAAAACATTTTAACAATCTTATCTAAACGTCCTTGTCAAACAAAAGATCACCTGTAATAATTGATGACACAGCGCAGATGTATTCAATAACGCATTGTGGGAACAGAGTGTCGCAATCGAAGAGTTTTCGCCATTAAAGTCTATCCGACCTCCGAGAGGTACAATGATTTATTGTATCCGAGGTTGTATTAGATTTTTATGTTCTTGTCTCGTAGGTAATAAATAACTCGCGTTTCTGCGTGTAGTGGTACTTCTGTTTGGTTGTTTATTCTGTGGATTTATGATGAACTCTCGGATAAAACGTAATATGCATGATGTTCAGTGAAGCTAGGGAGGAATTTATCCCACCTTCTAAGTTTAGACTGCTACTGTCTACGACTTGTTGTGTTGAAGGCTAACCTATATTTTTTAAAGACCTGTTCAAACCAGAGCCATATTCGCTACAGGTAGCAAAACAAATCTGCATCGTATATTTAACAGTATGTCTAAAGTCTAAATATATAAAAGGAAAGAGTGACTGATTGACTCATCTATCAACGCACTGCTCAAACCGCTGAAGGGGTTGGGTTGAAATTTGGAACACAGATAGGTTATAATATGACATGGACTTCGGCTAAGAAAGGATTTTGACGTGCGGGCAAAGCCGCGAGCATAAGATAGTTTATTTATATAGCTGTTAAGCTATGTGAAGCGAAAAATATCGAACTTCTTAAAACAAAAATTGAAGTATACATTTTTAATTTTTCTCGTACAAAGAATAACACACACTGGTACTTACCTTAAAACAACTATTTAATAATTATCGTAAAAGTTAGCTGTATCTTCACATGACATCATACCTATATATTATACAAGGTAGGTAACATTTTTCCCAACCTGCCCAACCACTTAACTCCACAGGTTTATACGTATCCAGTGATATATTATATCACCAGTGATTTATACATCTAGGCGCCGTGATAGATCGTCCTCGGAGGTTTCTCTTGGCCTATAAACAACTGCGTTGGAAACTTTTGACGCAAACCTTTGTTTATTGCACAATATTATTGAAATTAAAACAAAAAATCAAGTGGACTGAGTTTGAGTTAATGATAAGTGAAGCATTCGTAGTAAGCCCACATGTTTTGTACTTATAGACCGCGACGTGTTAAACTACGTCGTAAATACTTAATTTTTAGGTTTCAAATTAGGTTTTATTTGGTACGAAGCGGAAAGGGGTATGTATATCAACTACTTTAGTCTAATTAAAACGCTAAGGATTGTACATTGTACATGCGTACTACTATACTACACTGTAGACTACAGACTACGTTGTAATGGGTGTAAGCATCTATTATTTTATAAGTACCTAACATTACCGTAGTGCAAGTAGTTGCAAACATCTATACATATATTTTTTTTATGTGGAGAAGTTAGAAGACGAGCAAGACGCTCTCCTAATGTTAAAAGATAATACTGCTTATAATCAGTACAGTGCTACCTAGAATTTCACAATGATGTGCAATTCTAGGTGCTCTGCACCAACGCTTCTTACTCAAGAGTCATAAGATGTTAAGACTCTTTAGCCCAGTAATTTCACTAGCTACAGTGCCCTCCTACCGAGGCACAGTAATGTTTGCACATTACTGCTCAGGCGGTAGAAAAACTGGCACTGTTGGGGTACCCACCTAGACGACCTCCTGCAAAGGAAATCTACCCCCGGTATATAACTTTATTAATAGCATTATCAAAGTTTTTTGTCGTGTATATCGCTTCACATCTCTTTAATAAAACTACTTCCAGATATTTTTGCATGCTTTATGGTGAGATAATTGTTTTAAATTTGAACATTAATTAAACATGGACGTGTCAAACTATTGGCTTAATTGTGGGAGTGAATTAAATGATTGTGATGATTTGAAAGTCGTGACAACTGACACTCGAGGTCGGTTGATTTGACAATTTATTGAAGTGTTAATTGTTGTTTTGATTGAATCGGATTGGTGTTAAAACTCGCATAATTAAAATCTCTCTAATAAAAAAATAGTAACTTTTATACTGTTTCACTGCTGGAAAAATATCTCTCCCTTATCTTTCCAAAAAAGCTCTCCAAATACTTTTTTTTATTATCCTACAACTATGCAACAACTTTGAAATCCTTCTATGTATTCTTTTCTATGCCATCTCGGCCACCTAACATGGTCCATATCATCCAAGCCGCATCTGCACTTTCCATCAGATGAGATGTGGTCAAACTTAGGCATATAATTTCGTTTTAAAAAAATCGTATTGCCATTGTTTCCTGGGCCAGTCGCCAATATAATAAGAAAACTTAATTAATAAGAACATTTAAATTGGGATAGGTTTTTTTAATGCGCCCCTCTCTCCCCAGAGGCTATTGAAACTTGAAAGCCAATTCTTTTTAGTAATTGGCTAATATTTTCCCTCCCAGCTACGGTCGGTGCAGCTCACTAACCAACCTTGAAATGGTTATTTTTTAAACTTACAATCACTAAAGAAGGGATCTTATAAGAGGGCAACGTGACATAACTTTAAAAATCTGCTTTTGAATGTTTTGAGATTTTATTTTGATTGTGTTGGTATCAGGGATAATGCTTATAAATCTCTGTAATATCTAGGTATTCACTTAAAAATGACAATCACAAACCAATTTTAATTTAAGTCAGTTCAATCTTGATTTCACGTCATTTAGTCAATACAAAATTACCTTCTTGATTTCCCATGATTTAGTTAGTAAATCAATATTCTTATCAATATGAGTAAACCGTGTTTATCTGACTTGGTTCACATGATTACATTCCAAAGTTTTAATTACACATTTTTTACCTCAATTATAACTGTATGCAGACGTACACAGATTAAAAGTAAAATTTATAGTATTGTTATACTAATTAATTATAATATAGTAACGGATCAGTAATCTTAGATTTATAATGAACGATTATAGTTTACTAATGAGTCCCATATCGTGAGTCGTAAATAATAACTAGTGATCGAGTGATGGGGTTAAATTACTTTGACTTTTGCTCTTTTTGATGACTAAGTCTTAATTGAAAATTAGTTAATTTGGAGGTCATTTTGGAACATATGTGTGATTTAGAAAAGTTTAGTTTATAATATAGGTATCGTAAATTATGTATAAAACGTAATTTATTTGGTTACAATTAGTACGACAATACACTGCCACTTTTAGACTAATTAACACATTTCAAAATTAAATTAATTATATGATATATGTATGTTTGATATATGATAATATATAAAACTCTAACGCAAATGCAGTTATTAAAATAGGTTACAAGATGGAGAATCATTTAAATATTTTTTATAGAGTAATTGAGACTAATGAGACTGCCGCATTTATGAAACCTTTATAAGAATAACGGAGAAGAAACAAATTTTTTGTTTGCTTAAATATGCATTATGGTTTATATACTAGTTACGATTATTGTTGTGTGTCATAAATAATGAGAAGTCGCTAATTGTGTAGAGTTGTAGCAAAGAAATTTATATGTTTTACAAAAGTAAAGCTACCTAATTTCAGCTTAGTTAATATAGTCTCTTAGTTAATAGTTTAGACACAGCACACCTCACAAAATTTCTAAACACAAGGCAAGGTTTCTAAAAATGACTAACATTTAAACCTAACCTAGCACGTGATTCCACGAAATCAAAAAATATCATAAAGTTCACGAGGTCAAATGGCTAGCTGCGATACCAGTTGGCACCTCACTCGATAACTCATTAATTTAATTTCCATCGGTCCACCGTTCCCATAGACTTTCTCCGATCGTCTGCGGCTATAAAAACTAATATCACTAACAACTGTATTTATGGGTTTGTGGATATGGCATTGGCGGAATACCGTTCGCTATGGATCTGATATGGCGGGGGCTACTCTTGGTTACCATTACTAAATACTCGTAATATATAGTAAGTATATTCGAGTATTTAGTAATAGTAAGATGTGGGTTTCTCTGCAAACGATAAATGCGGCTGTGGAGCTATTCAATCGATGGCCCACAGTCTTCAGTGTCCCAGCTGCCCTGTCATATTACCTCATGTACGCTGCAGGATCTCATTGAGGCCAGTGACTGAGGTATAACTCTGTCCACTCGAGTCCAAGCTCTGAAATGACCCAAGCCATAGGATCTTAAAATAATAGCTATTTCGACTCGAATAGAAAAATAATATTGTTGTATTAAATGCAGGAAAGCAATAAATGTTAAAGCTGCAGGTATGATTCGTTATAAATTTCTTCATAACCAAGGATTTGTACGAAGATTAATTAATTTCCATTAAAAAATATTTAATTTTTTGTGTTATCTAGTGTGCGTAACGGGTCCATATTGGCTCGCATAAAATTTTTAGTCCTAATTTAATGTGGCATAACGTTTTTCAGCCTAAACATCAAAAAGCCTAAAGTTTTTAGGAATAACTTTTTTGGCCTAAATTTTTCTCCCATAATATTTTTAAGCATAATAATATTTACGCATAAAATTGTTACGCATATTGTTTTAACGCCTAAAATATCTTACCATAATATTTTTCGGCATAATTATATTCAGCCCTAATATTTTTCGACATAATAATATCCAGCCCTAATAATTTTCAGTATAATGATAATATATCCAGCTCTAATTTTTTAGCAAAGTGATATCTTGTCATAATACTATTACCAGGATTGTAATCGCCAAAATATTATTAAAACTAAAGAAACGAATTATTAATTTCAATGTTCTAACCTAAAACCTAACCTAGCCTTCTCGCGGTTTTTTTTATAGAACGCAGTAAGAAGTCGGGCAAGACGCTCTCCTGATGGTAAGAGATTTGTATTTTACAAAGTAAAATTCTGGGTGCACTGAGTTATCACTTCTTACTTAAGAGTAATAAGATGTTAAGACTCTTCAGCCCAGTAACTTCACTAGCTACTGTGCGGTTGTTTCATTTTAGTCTCCTCTATACCCTACCCTCTCTCTGAATTAGAAAGTGGAGGGTCATTTTTGGCACTTTGTTGACCGCTGCCGTGGCACTGTGGACATTGTTCAAACCTAACCTAACCTAAATTATCCGAGTCGGTTTTGTGACAGTCAGTCTTACTGGGTGCCATAAATTACTTTCCTAAATAATTATATTAATTTACAATATTAGTTGTATGCCTTAATATAGTTATGTAAAATTATGATTATGCCCGAGAAAGTTATGCGAAACATTTTCGGACAAATTAAATTAGGACTAACAAAATTATGCGTACTTATATTATGACACACAAATTTATGCTTTACAAATATATGCTAAAAAACGTTAGGACAACTGACAGTTATGGCAAGACATAAGTATGTCTAAATATAATTATGCGCAATTATGATTAGGCTAAAAAAAGTTATGCGAAACATTTTCGGCGAAACAAAATTAGGACAAAAAAAATTATGCGTGCGAATACGCTCCCGTGCGTAACACAAACATTGAGGTGCTTAGCGTGGCATTAGATGGCGCTGTGTAGGATGTCCTGAAATATTTATTTCTTTATTTACTAAATGGCGGATATTTATTAATATCTATACTATCGATAGTACCTCTAAATCTCTAATTAGATATACACCTAGTTAAAATACATGAAATAAACCCTATTTTTGGAGTAAAACCAAACAATATGACTCTTTACTCGTAGGTAAAATTACTTTGGTGACACGATATTGTTTGAACAAAATTACATTAAAAAATGATTTACCTTCGCTACCGTAACAGTAGATTGTAAAACCAGTAGTAGCCCCCGGTGCCTCTCTACATATCGTCGAGTTGATTTACGAGACAGGAAATATCTAGAGTTGCTCAGTGAGAAATCAACCGGCGTGATAGCGCTGTATTGTCATGCTAACCAGGATATTATCATCGTAATATATGGACCACTGTGGACTCAATCAACGTTATTATCAAATTAAATTGCTTTTTAAAAATATGTTGTAAAATATGCGATTTGTTCTGACATTTGACCCGTCCTACTAAAAGACTAAGGCCACTCATTATATTTTGACTTCCAAAGGTGTGGTAGCATATTTGTGCTTTTTTATGTTAGACAGCTATTAGCGATACTCAACAACGACCAAATGGTCCGCCTGATGGTGAGCAGTTCTAACCACCATCGCCTATAGACGTCTGCAACACCAGAGATGTTGGCGACGAGGTGTTGGTCATTATGAACTGAACATTATGTTGGAACTCGGCCACAATGACGACGCAACTTCGCGACACGATTTACTCCAGTAGGTAGTAATTTATTACCACAGTCGAAGCCTAACATCAATTCAGAGAGTGGGAAAACCGCACATAACTAATTATTAGGTATAGTCATCGCTTAGGGACCGGGATTTAACTCGGTAATCCAAAACACACATCTGAAACACATACTCCTTGGCCATAACATCACTGCGCATCTTTACAGTTTCTTTAACCGTTAAAAAAAGATATAAATTTACAGAGATAACATTTTATGTTATTTATTTAACTTCACTAAAACTTTAATTATTACTTTCACTCTCAAATGAGGCCTAATCCACGTCGAAATGAGGTCAAAGTCATACCAACTTTAATTGGTTTAATGATAGTTTATGATTTAAATTACAATGTTTATGAAGCTCGATCGAGCAAATAGCAGGCTGCTCATGTTATGGAAATATTATCAAAATTAGATCTTTTATACTCGTATTTATATCAGATAACGTTTATATTTAATTTGAAAATAGAAATCTTTTGCTAAAATGGTAGCTACTTTTACGAGTACATTATATTGTGCTTTCTAAAACGCCAATTTAATTAAGCGTTTATGTTTATTACAAATACGATACAGCTGTACTCATATAATTTTTTTTTTGTGAGATTATCTCAATGATTTCCAAAGTCTTAAGAAAAGCTTATGTTGGTAGGACGTTATTATACCGGCTGCCTGGGGAAGTACCTCACTTTTGCCAGTTGAGCGAGTTACTGGACATTACGAGATCCAACAACTAATATTGAGATGAAAAGTGAAAAGAAAAAAAGATGAGGATGAAAGTGGTGCAGTTGCAACACTATGTTGCACTGTATCCGATATATAAAAGCAATCATAATGCTTACTATCAGGTACCTGATATTTTATACTTAGCAGGCCAACGTGTGAACGCATCAAACCTGATGCAAACTGTGAATCACGTATGTTGCTTAGTAAGATAGGTACTTTTTCACAAGTTTTCCTTTACTTTAACCTGTCTGTCTTTAATTAAATCTTGCAAGTTTAATTTGATCCACTTCAAATTGCGCTGAAATTTTGCATGCATGTATAAATCGGATGACAATACAATATATTTATCTGCATCGAGATTTGATGATGGAGCAGGAAGGCTATAGGAACTCCGTAGTTAAACAACGCAACCCTATCGAGTTTGGGCTCATTTGGTTCGTATTGACGAGTAGTTTTTGACGATAGAGACGTTTATAATAATAAAAGCTTGTTTTTAAAAATAACCTTTGGTTTGTATTCACTTATGCCTTGAAGATTCTCAAGTCGTACCGATCAATTAGTTACTTGCTCTTCTTGCTACCTAAAAACATCTTGTTTATTTTTTTTATTTGTCACCCGAACAGCCTCTTACTTAAGATACTTTAGCGATATCAAATAAAGAACAAAATAAACACACATTCCACACGAAACAAACGGCCTTAGCCCACTTCCATAATTATACTAAACATGCTAATTAAATATATACTAATAAATACGAACAGGTGTTTCAAACCATATTCTCAGTTTTTATATTTTTCTGCCCACTGCTGGTAATAATAACGTGTATTTTTATGCATTTTAAAATGTTTTAATGAGGCGTTAAAGTTAAATATATCTTTTAGAATTTTTGTTCGAAAAGGTTAACTGTGCCTTATTAGGCACATACTCGCTAAAAACTAGGCTAGACTAGGTTTTACTCGCTAAAAAGTAGGTAGCCTAACAGTTATTACCCCTTAGTCTTAGTTACCAAAAAGCCACCTATTTGTCCAAAAAAACCGTTCTTAAGTTTCTTGCTCGTTTTTCTCATATAGGTGCTTTTCGAATGAGGAGTAGAGCCTTAAAATTGAAACAAAATAATTTTAAAATTGACTTGCAAAAGTGCTCCTTGTAGCCTATTTGAATAAATGAATTTTGTGTTTGAATTTGGTATTTAATCCAGGAAAAATTAAAGCTCTATCGGATCAGTCATTTAGTTATGTAGAGGTTACAAACTCTCTCACATACACACATCCCTTCTTTCACATTTATATTAGTAGAATTAAGATAATAAATGTTGTTGTTGTATGTATTTATGTTTATCAATATAAGAGAGCCTTTGATTAGTAGATGGTTACAGACTTAACCTAGAAGGCGGGATAAATCCCTCCCTGGCCTCACTGAACATCATGCCGGAACACGGACCTAATGACCGCTTTGCTTTGCTTTGCTTTTGCTTATATATATTTATTTTACAATTTATTTTATGATTTAAATGTTTTTCTTATTTTTGAGAGAATTTAATTTTTGTTTGTGTAGAATTTGATTTTTGTTTTTAATATCTATAGAATTTGATTTTTGTTTAAAATTAGATTTAATTAGTTTTAATTAATTTTCCTATAAAACTTTTGGTAATGTTATGTATTTCTAAATTGTTATATGTATCAGATACTATACTCAATGTTAATATGCTACTTAAAAATTATATAATACATGTGATGTTGAAATACTTATTAAATAAATAAATAATATTAAGTAAGATATATGTACCTATTTATGTATATATGTAGGTATATAAAATTCTTATTAATGATGGAGACAAAGAACTATTTTCTATAACAAGAAATATCAGGAAAATAAGTACTGATCCCATAACGATGTAATTACGCTCCATTTATAACGTTTAAACATTACCTCACTAGTGTATTATTACTTGTTACAAACGTTTGAACTTACGGAAAATAATATACCTTAATTATTGTTCATAAAAGTTACAATTATAAATAAAATAGACTTATCCCCCCTTCTAGGTTGAATATGCTACCATCTACGGCCGCATCGACGTTTAGCATCACATGAGATCGTAGTCATAGGCTATCCTATAATGAATAAAAAAATAAACATTATTAATTGTTTTTTTGTTGTTCATTGAAGAAGACATCGCTATTAGCTATAAGACTGCCATGTGAAACAATTTTTATAACATTAATCGCTGAATTCTTGTATAAAATTGTGGGGGAAAAAAACCAATAATATAATATTCTCGGTTTGCGTCGACTTCTTGGCAAAATTTAAAAGAACACTAAAAAAACAAAGTACCTACTAAGTAGTGTCTAAGTTTAGGTAAATACCAGGTTAGCTTGATTTATTCACGCTAAAAGACATTTTCGAAGATATAATTGCACTTTATAGAGGCTGGGGAGACTTGTTATCGGAGGCCAAAACCCACTTTGGGTTCTCGCGCCAATCCAGTAAGTAATTGCACTTTGCTATAAATAAATATTATTATAGTCAGTTAACAATCACACAAGTCATAGCTTGTCAATCGCATCTATAAATCTTGAAAACATTATAGAAGATGATTCTGAACATAGATCTACGAGTAGCATATTCGTAGATCAACAGACTTTCTGAAAACGCGTGAAAAATTTTGATTTGTCAAAACTAAAAATTCGGAGGCACTAGTTAGGACTTTGAAGCTTATTCAAACCTGTCAAGCAAAAACGGTCACAGTAATACTAGATTCGCTTTCCTTTTCTATTTCGTTATGTATTCGTATGAGCTCATAGATAAATAGATAACACTTTAATAAAACAAAAAGATTGAACATAATATTACAACTTAGTATTACAATTGGCGGTCTTATCGCTAATAGCGATCTCTTCCAGATTACCGTAAGAGAATATTACAATTTATTTTTGTTGTCTTGTTCGGCTTAGTTTCTCTATACGTGAGTCTATGTTTCTCAAGGTGTCAATAAGGGCCGCGGCACACCGAGCGACGGAACGCAACGACTTGCGACCAATTTGGCGCGTTCGACGCAACAAATATAATGTAATGCGATTTGTGTGACAGCGCGCGGCTCGCTCGTGGGCGAAGGTTATGACGTGTCTCGTTATACAGCCTTTATTGTTTATCGACTACGAGGCTTGTATTCATACAACTTGGCTTGATTCATGGGACTGAGTGCGTGTCTGTAAACAACGTTTTTCATATTTTTATAATAATAACAAACAAAATACTATTAGGTCTAAATTTCACTTCACTGTTGCTAGTGTGCAGCCAAATCGAGTTTGACAGTATTTTAAATAAATCTTTATATATTGAGTCTATTATAATAAATATTTATTCTTAGGAATTTTATAATACCTGTTATATTTTTTTAGCAAGATGTTATAAAATTAAGCCTGTGTGTATGTAATTTATTTTATTTTTTGTGTAAAGTATCTTTTCAAATTTATTTTTAAGTTTTTAAGGAGTAACACTGGGTGCAATTAGCTTACAATAAAAATATCTTATTTAATTATTTTATGTTTCATTTACTGTAATTATGGAGGTATATCAAAGGGTTATTTGTTTATTAAAACCTCAGACCTAATTAGTTGTTATTCTTGACCTTACAATCAGTCTCACGGCAACTGATAACAAGTGTCAGGCATTCGTCAAACAGCGCCGCGCCGGTGCGATAGTTGGCACGTAGGAGTCGCGTCGAGTCGCCAGGTGTGGCGGCGGCCTTATTTATTACACGACGTGGGCACGTAGATTTATAACACCCCTCGTTTTAGGCTAAGCGCTTACTGTTGCTTATTAACACCTGCTAATAACAAAAAAAACTGAAATGTGTTATCAAAGCGAAATACTCGAACTACTATAAAAAGTTTTGTAGCTATTATCAAAAATAAATTACGATTTAAGATTGTTTCCCCATCATTAAATATATCTCGCTCAGTAAAGTGTCTTTGTAATTATTTAGTATGCAATAAAGTTTTATTCTATTTTAAAGATAGATGTAGATAATTTATGCGAGTAATTTATAGGTACTTGAAGGAATACAATCTTTTGGTTAAAAAAAAAGCAAAATTCAAATCGCTTCATAAAATGTATCCACTATCTATGTTTCAAATTTCACCCAATCAGTTCAGACAGGGCTATTGAGGTATTAAGTCGTATAGACTTGACGTGACATTTTACGTCATTTCATACATTTTTGACATTTCAGTCTTTGGTTCGATTCCCTGACGGATGTGTGAATAGCCTTGCTGAGGTCGGCGGAGTGCGTTGATCGATCAGTGAGTCAATAAGTCACTTTTTCCTTTTCAGAGAAGATTAAGTTTACAAAACTGAGCAACTATCTCTTAGCCTACAACACAACTCCCATTCTCATTATAAATTAGTAGCGGTTGTGTATTTACAACTCGAGGACGTAATCACGACACACCACCTCCTATACCTATTTATACTACTTACATATCTTTAAAATTCTAAAGTTTGTCTATTACTACAGCTTATTACAGTTTTAAATTGCTTGCTTTTTATTTTTAATTACTTTAAAAAATAGATTGGACTTTTCAGATTATTTTTTAAATATCATCGATGTTAGTGTGATTTTTTAAGCTTCTATGATAAACGTCTTCTTTTAAAAGTTTCCGAGTGATTAGTTCCTTAACTCATCATGTGCTATATATATTGCAAATATCTAAACTCACAAATATCTAAACTTAGCAAAGTGAGCCGAAATTACGATAGTTCTCTAGAAATTTAACTCTGAATCCCGTAAAACCATCTCGAATCACCAAAACTTTTTAACAATGCAATAAAATCTTCATCCCGCTTCATTACTTGCAAGATATAAGGCTAGAATCCTTTTAAATAACATTAAAATGGACCCCTAACGACCCCCGCCGCTCCTGATTATGGAAGGGTTAAGATTGAGCCCGGTCTTATAGACCGGCGTGCAACGATGCAGTATTTCAAACAGCATTAGCGACTTAGGGTTAACTGGCGAATTATTAACAGCTGTGATAAGAAGATTAATGGTTTAATTGGGAAAAAGGAATTAACGCGTTTTAATTGGTCGTAGAGAAAATAATAATAAAAAACAATTTAATTAGATTGTTTCTAGACTTTTATTGTCAGTTCAGGTCATTATTAGTAAAGGCTTTTTGTATCTTGTTCTGTTATTTTCTATTCTGTGCAGATTCCATCTAGCATGGATATTCTGTACCCAAGACAACTTGAGAGCGTAGCGAGACAGTGAGAGAGAGGGGCTACATGTAGAGTAAAACATTTATTTCTTTTTGAAAAACCATCTGGGAGTTAATAAAAATTACAAGATATTTATAATATCAAATTGCATTGAATTTGTAATAGAAAGCTTGGGATTGAAATCATTATTTTTGAAGACGTTTAAGCGACTCGCACGTGTCTTTCTTATGAATCACCCTCAAGGTCTCTCCTGATCATAACAAAGTTGCCTCTACGGGCAGGTGGTCCAACGCCTTCTCGAGGCCTTTTAAAACAGTACCAGTTTAATATCTAGGACTTATTTTTCAATTAGCCAGTGTTATTAAATCTGTGTGCAATCTCCAAGGCGGACCGGTTTCCAAACGATCCTCTCTTTCACCTCCAATAACTAGCAATTAGCTATTTCAATTTAAATATTTGAAACTAGGCAGTAGGTATATTGACATACGATTTCCATAAATCAAATAAAAAAATGATAACTTAATATAAATTTGCATATAAATTATGTTTTACTATTAGGCTTCGGCGGTAGCTAGTTGCCAGTTATCACTCACTGGACATAGCCGTGTCACCAAGCAGTCAATAATAACTATGCTGTGGCATGATGTTAATTGAAACCGAAAAGGGATTTTCTCAGAGGTTTAGTCATCGCTTAAGATCGTGGCGAAAGGCTAATCTATAATATTATGTTCTTAAATACATTAAACCAGCTTATGCTTGCGGTTTTGCCCGCGTGGTCAAATCCTTTTATAGCGGAAGTCTTCGTTATAAAACCCATCTGTGTTAGAAATGTACTCGTACAGTGGTTTGGGCTGTACGTTGATAGATCAGTCAGTCTCTCTTTCCTTTCATATATATAGAGGAAAGAGTGATTGATCGATCTATGCACTGATAAAAGCATAGCTCAAATCACTTTACGGATTGGGCTGAAATTTGTAACACAGATAGGTTTTATGACGTCCGCTAAGAATGGATTTTCGCACGCGGATAAAGACGAGAGCATAATAAAGCAAGTTAATATAATGTAAAACAAAATTGATTATTTTTTTTTAGTTAAACTGGTATTAACCGTGGTTTTGACCGGACACGTTTGATAGAAGTATTATGTAAAGTTCCATTACATCATGGTCTCGGATATCCAATCAAGCCAATAAAAACTAACGACTTGCAGACAATCTATGACTATATCCCTAGACTATGTAATTATATGAACTATTGAAGAATAACGCGACAGATAGGACACTACTCAATACCTTGATAATTTATTAATTAAAAAAATAACGGTAACGGTTTCCATATTTAAAAATTAGCGTGCAATTTGTTTTCAATTTAAGTTGCTTGTGCTAATGAAGCGATAAACCTGGTAAGTCATTATTATTTTTTTAATTGTCTGTCTAAGAGATTATGTACAAAGCCTACAACCCAATAAAAATAAATTTTCATTTTTAGTTTAAGAAATCGAAGTTTACCAAGTTTCTTTATAGATGCATAAGCTGCATGCATAAGCTTTGAAAGCTCTTCCTATTTTTGTAAAATAATACACATAATTTATTTTTTTTACACTTAAATGGCTTTGTGTAAATTGCGTTTTGCTCATGCATTTTTTAAATAGATAAGTCATTTGGGACTCAGTGTCCGAAAATTTTGTGTCCTAAATGACCCAAAGCCCATTTTTTAATTATATCTGTCGTATTTGATACGCTACAGTAATTTTGGATATCGAATAAACAGTCTTCAAAGACATTGGCAAATTTGCAACACCTATCTATCTACACATAGCTAATCTTTGTCCGCCCTCTGGCTACGATGTCCGAATGTCGGTCGGTTTGTAATTTAATTAGACTGCGTAATTACTATATAAGAACAGGTGCGTTAGACGAGCTGTTTGTTCAGATTTCTCTACTAAATCATTCTTTATATTTCCATTAAACCACAATGTTATAGATCAATTCTTTCCTAGAATGAGAATGAATAAGCTCTAGATTGGATAGCTTTCTTTCAAGTTGCAATTGTATGATATAAATTAGTTTTTGAAATATAGGTCTTTAATCATAGTTTAGATGACTTTAATTGCCTATTTTGATTACTTTTTAAACGATAATAACATTAATTTGTTTGATGTTATAACAAAAAATGGGATTTGTAAGGAATTAGTAACACTTAATCTAAATATATAAAAGGAAAGAGTGACTGACTGACTGACTGATCTATCAACGCACAGCCCAAACCGCTGAACGGATCGAGTTGAAATTTGGAACACAAATAGGTTTGATGACGTAGACCTTCACTAAGAAAGGATTTTGGCACGCGGATATAGCCGCGATCATTAGCTAGTGTAATATAATGTGTTATATTAGTTTTTCACATTGTTATCGTAGAGCATATCAAAATCAGAACAGTAAATACCGGGGGTTTTACCGGGGGTAGACTTTCTTTGCAGGAGGTCGACTAGGTGGGTACCCCAACAGTGCCAGTTATTCTACCGCCTGAGCAGTGATGTGCCAACATTGCTGTGCTTCGGTAGGAGGGCACTGTAGCTAGTGAAATTATTGGGCTGTAGAGTCTTAACATCTTATGACTCTCAAGTAAGAAGCGTTGGCGCAGTGCACTGGGTAACACTGTACTGATTATGGGCAGCGTTATCTCTTACCTTCAGGAGAGCGTCTTGTTCGTCTTCTTACTTCGTTGTATAAAAAAAAATAGTGTTAAAAGTATTGCAGACAGCTCCTAAATGTAAATTTTATTTTGACAACAAAATTAATGTAACAGCCTCGAAGATTCAATTAGTATTGACCGTGGTCACGAAAACATTAAACAATTATAATATCGTAGTTAGTATTCATTCGCCTCAAGGAAGCTCTTTCAATTTAAATAATTACATGCGCTCGCATTAGTCAAACGAACATAATTATGTTGATTATAGGGTGTTATGTAATTTATCAAAACAAATTATATTATCGACCGAGCGAAGCGAGGTCTTAGAGTCGAAAGCCGCGAAATGCCTGCGTTTGGACCAGTTTAACGGTTGACCTCTGGTGTTTAAGTTTGGTTGACGTTTACTTGAAAACGGTTAATCCAAATTAAATGAAATTTTACACACAAGTTAAGAAGGTTAATTGGATAATTATAGTGAAAAAATTAGCTAAATAGGTTACAGGGTTGCAGAGATATAGGTGACTTAAAGTCTTTACGATAGGTCTGACGATTATTTCAAAACTGGAGCGCTGATAATTTTTTTTCTAACATATACACATTTTCTATAAGCGACACAAATATATTAGCCAAAGTGTATGTTTGTATGTATGTTTGTTACGCGATAACTGGAAAACCAATGGTCCGATCTGCATGAAACTTTGCAAACGCGTAATATAAATCCATAGAATTTTTAAGTTCGAACATGAGCCAAATCGGTCGAAGAGTTCTAGAGTTTTAGAAAATGCTTAATTTCAACGTTACCAAAGTTCCAATCTTAATGAAAATTTGCGATCAGGTAGTATAAGCTAAAAGAATTCTCATGTTCGAAAATGAGCCAAATCGATCCAAGGGTTGTAGAGTTATGAAGATGATTAAATTATAATGTTTTGCACAATTTGTTAGGTACATTAAGTTTGAGAAAGACCCTACAGGCAAAAAAGAGCAAGCAAGTTGATAAAGTTAAAGAATTAATAGCGATAAAGTCCAATAATTCGAGAATTTCAAGCAATTTATCATATTTTCAATATATCTTATATTTAATTATTTTCATATAATTTTTTAGTACATTGCGTAATACCAATAATTGCGTCAATTATAGTCCGGCCGCCTAAAGTTTGCTATTGAAATAGGTGTCACATACATGTAGGTAAGTACACGTTTTGTGCTGTTTTTTTAATCTTTTTACAAGCTTTATATTACTTTCACCTGTCTGTTGTCTGTCTGTCTGTCTGTCTGTAATCAAATCTTGCAAGTTTAATTTGACCCACTTCCCGGTTTCCAATTGACCTGAAAATTTGCATGCGTGTGTAAATCGGATGACAATGCAATATTTTTATGACATCGAGCTGATCTGATGATGGAGCTGGAAGGTAGCCATACGAACTCCGTCATAAAACAACGCAACCCCATCGAGTTTGGGCTCATTTGATTCGTCTTGACGAGTACTTTATGATACAAGACGATAATAATAATTAAAGCTTGTTTTTAAAAAGTATTTTTAAAATTTCACTTGTTATAAACCTCATTTCGCTCGATCGATAAAATATAATGTTATATTTAATTTAAGTAGTATGAAAATAAAGTAAAATAGTTACTATTTAAAAAAAAACCTTATTAATAGCGTTATTTTACGCCCAACGCTAATGGCAAGCAACCAAAGTTGGACTTAGTAGTATAGGCATAATTATAATATAATATTATATAATATAATTATGACGACATAACTACGTCACATTGCCTAAAATTTTGTATAAATTATCCCGAACATAATGTACCGGACTATAACTCGCTGTCAAGTAAAATAATATTTTATAGTGGTCGTAGCATGCCAAACGAGATCCCGCTGAAATGTCAAGCGTAGAACTGTCATACCATACATTGTAGTTTTGTGAATGTATGGGATGACAGTTCTACTCTTGAAGTTTGGTCGGGATTCTGTGTGGCATGCTACGGCCACTGGCAAAACACGAAAGTGGAGACCATAAACAATAATAAGCAGGTAACAATGTCTGTGGAAGTGGTGATAGAATAAAAAAACTCGCTGAATAGTTTTATGATAAAATATAATTTAAATACATAATTTATATGAATACTTACAAATATCATCGACCGAGCAAAGCGAACTCTTAGAGTTGAGAGATCTCTCGGTGGCAGTAAGGTTATTTGAGTAGTCTGCATAACTTTTTAAAACCTAAAGTAATTGTTTGTGCCGGCACATTCAACAATAAAGGTGCACGAGCACACCATAATGCATCGCGGGCCTTGTACTTATAGTCTGCCAAATTTCATAAATATATGGTAACGGCAAGTTCCCTATGAATATAATTACATATAATTACATTATTTTATACTATCAAGTGTGAGTAAAGTACCTACCTACATTGACACTATTAAAATTAATAAATTTTTTTTTATAATTATTCATTTTGTGATAACATCCTATTATGAATACCTAAAAATAATATTGTTACAGAAACAGATTGCATTGTGTTGTCTGTAGATGAAATCCAGCCCATTTTAATAACTTAAGCTCTGTAAATATTAAATATTATCATCATACCTAATATTTCCATTGTTCCAGTATCCAGTTTATGCTTTAAATAACTTTATAAGTTGAGGTTGGCTTAAAGAGGGTGCACTTTAACCATTAATTTATATTGCTTACTTTATGTACATTAAAATAGTGCATTGTAAAATAATATTGTTAGCACGGAACACTTGACACAGTCATTCTCACTAAAGTGCTCAAGCTTGTGGTGGCATCATCTGGTGGGCCGCCCTCTTCCCTCAAATATGGTTGAGGAGGACGGCGCTGGCAGGTGTGTCAACTCGTGAACGGGTGCCGCAAGCGGGGGCTGGTCTGGGCCAAATTGTTCTCTGCTGTCATAAAATTATATATATACCTAGTTTTATTTTCTTTAGTTATACCACGGATCTAGCTATTAACTTGAATAATTATTGTTTGTTAACATAACCATATACCTAATGCTGAAAATACTATAAATCATTATTGATATAAATGGTCAAAGTGAACCCTAATGTTGTATGACTGGGCTATTACATGAGACATACAGGAAGGTGACCAAATCTTTACCTTTTCAAAGTACTTAAAGAAATTATTAATAACTTTCAGAAGCTGCAAAATGATGACCCGCAGAGCTACTGTCAGAGACATGGAGCAGCAGCTCAGGGCTGCATTACTGGAACTCAAAACCTGCAAGGACCTCAATGAGCAACTACTCAGAGAGAGAGAAGATAGTGAGATTGAGGTTCAGCGGATTGTTTCAAAAAATGCTGACCTAAAGGATGAGTTGGCCGAGCTGGACATTAAATACACAGAATCATTAAACAAATGTGACCAACTACAGACCATTGTGCTTTCCTTTGATGAGTGTGGACTTACCTATGTGAAGACTCTAAGCCGTGTAAAAGACCTTGAACGCGAACTAGACACTGCTCAGTTGACAATATTAGAACTACAGTCAAAAATTGATGTTCAACAGGTTGCCCACACACAATGCATGTACAATGAGATAGTAGGTGGTGAAACTCAGTGCCCTCAATCTTTAGACATTATCGACCTCACTAGTGAAACATCTTGTGATTGCTCAGCTCCTATATTTAAAAGTCATAAGAAAATTAAAAGATATATAAGAGTTAAGAAACTGGTCCGGAGGTATACACAAAAATTAAAATGTAAAAAATATTTTACAAAAAATGTAAGACTAATTAAAAATAAATTTAACTTAGAAGAACAACTCCAAAATTGTATAGAGGAGTTAGAAATATTAAAACAAATATATGATAAGGACATACTGGCACTACGCTCCGAGCTGTTGCAAAGGGAACACTCACTCCAAGATATCTTCAAAAGCTACGCTACCACTCAGACTCAGCTAGCAGAACACTACAATACTGTCATAGACCTAGTGCAGTTGGCAACAACTAATACAGAGTGTATGTCATCTATATGTGACACCCACATCCAGTCACAACCGCATATGTCACCGGTGCCTGACTCACAGTCACCGCCATGTACTACTCCTGCGGCGGCTCAGAGGGTAGATGATTGTACAAATAATAGTAGTAAACATAAGGTATTTGTGTATTCTGATGAAATCGGTGTAGGTTTAGGTCCATTATTAGGTAATGAGTCTAGTTGTGATGTCACCAATTTATGCTTCCCTGGTGCGTCATATTCACAAATATGTAGTAAAATAAAAATAAATTCCTGTATAAACAAAAACACAATTGTAATAATAATGATAGGACATAGTTTAAGTATTGACAAAAGGGAGATTATTAATAACATAACCTCTCTTCTTGAAATTGATTGTTCTAGGATCATTTTGTGTGCTCTCCCATATTCTTCATCATTAACGTCAGATCAAAATAAGCACATACATGTCCTTAACAATCTGTTTCATAATTTGACATGTCGTCATAGTGACAAACTTTTATATTTTGATAGTAATAAGTTTATTACTAATTTTTATTTGACTTCGAATAATATGTATTGTTCGAAAAAATCTATGTTAACTATTGCCAAATTGTTGGCATATAATATACACATAGTTATAAGTAGTATAACTAAGTTTTATAATGACTCCACAGTGGTTAGTATATGTACTAATGAATTCACTGTGGAACAAAATTTAAACTAAGTCATGAGACAACAGAGGGCGGCAATAATACATTAAATCTATTTTATCAAAATATAAATCGCTTCTCTGGCAAAATAAATGATATTGAGCTGTTATTAGATAAATTTAATTATGACATATTATGTTTTTGTGAAACTTGGTTGAAAAGCGACAAAATGGCATTTAATGTAAATAATTTTCAAGTAGCTAGTACGTTCAACAGAGCATCCGCCGAGGGAGGTGGTTCCATTATACTGTTAAAAAAATGTATTAAATATAAAGAACGAACTGACATTGTCGGCTGTTCTGTCGAACGCACTTGCGAGGTGGCTTGTGTTGAGGTTGGAAGGCACATACTACTATGTGTGTACAGGCCGCCAAGCTCAAATTTCTCGGCATTTTTATCTGCAATGGAAACTATACTTAATAAAATATCAAGGAGCAATAAATCGATAATTGTCTGCGGTGACTTTAACACTGATATATTGGTAGAATCCTCAGATAAAATGAATTTAATTAGCCTCTTCAATTCCTTTGGCATGAAATACTTATTCTGTGAGCCTACAAGAGTAGCCGGCAATTCCTCGACCTGTATCGATAATATTTTTACTAACTGTGAATGTAATAACTTAACGTTAACATCAGGTATTAGGTCCGATCATAGAGCACTCTCATTAGGATTTGAAACCAATCATACTAAAAGTAAGACTGTTATTGAGCATAGGCCGCTCACTAAGTATAGATTAGAAAAACTAAATACCAGCGTAGAGGTAAACCTAGCAAATACTAACCTCACCGCGGAGGACCCTAATATTAATTACGAAACCATGTTCTCAGTAATAAGTAAAGAATTCAAGGAGATATGTCCTAAGAGGAAATTACAGGGTAATGGTAAACTAGAGTTTGCCGACTGGGCCACAAAGGGAATAAGAATAAGCCGAGATAATATGTACCAATTGTACAGCGATAAAGCCCATAATAATTCAGAGTCCTTTGTAGAATATGTTAGATGTTACTCAAAGACTTTCAAAGCCGTCTGCATCCAAGCTAAAGCCTTGATGATTAGAGATAGAATAAGCAAATCAACCAATAAAGTTAAGGCCGTTTGGAATACTATTAATAGAGAGACGGGTAAAAGTAAAACTAAGGATACAGAATATAAATTATTACAAAATAATCAATTAATATCAAGTTCTGAAGAAATTGCAAATATCTTTGCGGACTTCTTTTCTAACATCGCGTTAAATTCAACTAAGTCACTTGACTCTTCTCCCGACTTAGCAGTAACTTATCTAAAGGAAAATTTTAAACATGATATACCTGACTTTTCCTTTACACATGTATCGGCAAATTATGTTAGAAAAACGTATAAAAGCCTAAATGTAAAAGCCACTGAAGACCTCTGGGGCCTATCGGTTAAATTGGTAGAGTCGCTTATAGACACCCTTGCTCCTTACTTATCGGAATTGTTTAATTTGTGTATAGATAAAGGCACATTTCCAGACCTGATGAAAGTTAGCAAAGTCACCCCAATCTTTAAATCGGGATGCAAAACTGATCCCTCTAACTATAGGCCGATCTCGGTCCTTCCTGTCCTGAGCAAAGTCTTTGAAAAGATGATGCTGCACCAACTGCTGTCTCACTTCAATCAACACAAAATATTACATCAAAGTCAGTATGGTTTCACCAAGAGTAGATCTACGACTGATGCAGGTAGTCACCTTATGACTCTGATCCTTCAGGCTTGGGAGAGTTCAAAGGATGCTATTGGCGTATTCTGTGATCTTTCCAAAGCTTTTGATTGTGTGGATCATAGCACACTGCTGAGGAAGTTGGAGGTATACGGAATTCATGGAAATGCCTCGAACTTGGTGGAATCTTACTTGTCGGACAGACAGCAGAAAGTGGATATTGGCGGTGTCATTTCATCAAGCCATCCTGTTAGAATGGGAGTGCCACAGGGGTCAATACTTGGTCCATTTTTGTTTCTGGCATATATAAATGATCTCCCTTACATGGTTAAAGACCTAGCAGACATCGTTTTATTTGCCGATGATACCTCGCTAATATTCAAAGTGGATAGGAAAGATAGTGAGCTTGTACATGTAAATAACGCTTTAGTAGTAATATCTAAATGGTTTGCAGCTAACAATCTGTTATTGAATGCGAAAAAGACTAAATGCCTGAAATTTTCATTACCTAACGTTAGGTACATAGAATCGAATGTAGTTCTTGATGGTGAAATACTAAAGCTTGACAATGCAACTTTATTCCTTGGCATGAATATAGATTCTAAGTTACAATGGGGTAATCATATTAACGTATTGTCAGGGAAATTAAGCTCTGCAGCATATGCGGTGTATAAAATCAGGCAACTATCAGATGTAGCTACAGCTAGATTAGTTTACTTTGCATATTTCCATAGTCTAATGTCATACGGTATTTTACTGTGGGGGTCGGCAGCAGATATTGAGACTATTTTCATACTGCAAAAACGTGCAATTCGTGCCATTTATGAGATGCGCCCAAGAGACTCTTTAAAAGAGGTCTTTAAAGAGATAAATATACTGACCCTACCATCTTTGTACATTTACGAAAATATTATGTATGTCAGAAAAAATTTAGATAAATTCAAGTTAAATAGTGACACTCATAGCTTTAATACTAGAAATAAGAATAAGTTAGCTGTACCTCGATTCAGATTGTCCAAAACGAGCCATAAATCATTTTTAGGGAATTGTGTACGTTTTTATAATAAAATCCCTGATGAAATAACGGGGCTCACAGAAGGTAAATTCAAAAGCCGTGTTAAAGACATATTACAAAAGAAAGCCTATTATAAAATTAGCCAATACATAGAAGACAAAGATGCCTGGAAACCTCTGCAACCACCTGTAAATAAATTATGTAACCAAGATAATAATTGTAAACACATATTTAAAAAAAGCAATCCCTATGAGTTTCTTGCTCATTCTTCTCATAGAGGTGCCTTGCGAATGAGCGGTAGAATACTAAAATAAAATGTAAAATTGACTTGCAAAAGTGCTATTTGAATAAATGAATTTTGAGTTTGAGTTTGAGTTTGAATGTTGATTTATTCAGAGGGTCAAAAAAATGTAGGTACGTTTTTGAAGGATAAACGGGTGTATTTTTTTCTACGTTAACTCAGAAGTTTAATTTAACGGGCACCAAGCGGCTATAGACCTGTGTATTATGGTAAAAATATACAATTCTACGGGATGTAGAGTATAAATTGGTCTTGACAGACATACGGATGACCAAGTGATCCTATTTATTAGGGTTTCGTTTTTTCCTTCAGAGGAACGAAACTCTAAAAAGGATTATATTCAAAAAATCTCGGTACGTAGGTTTATTGAGTTTTAATTCCTCAGAATTTTTATATTTTGAGTTTTAATATTAATGTTAAAGTTCTTGTATTAGGATATATTTAGTCGAGACCTAAAGTCTAAGGTTTACCACGGAAATTGGGCTGCGAGGTCACAGTTCGAGGCGAACTACTAGTATCTGTATTATGATAAAAAACGCTACGTATGTATCTAATTTGACAGTTATAAATATTGAGAATAGCTTCTTAACTGATTTCGAAAAAGAGGTAACTCGTGGTTTACCGGGGGTCTGTGCTTCGGTAGGAGGGCACTGTTGTCAGTGAAATTACTGGGCTGAAGAGTCTCTTGCTCGTCTTTTTACTTCGTTGTATATAAAAAAAACGCATTTTCCATTAATTTACAATTGTCAATTGTGTATCATTTGAAGGAAGCGGTCCTTAAACTATTTTTAATAGATTGATTCAGAGTCAGACTCCGATAAGTGTTATCCACCTTTAAATTTAAAGCTCAAAGAAGGCTGTGTGCACTAGATTTTTATGTACTGGAATTATCTTTCGATTCGTAGGCTTACAACGTTTGTATAACTATTTTTAACTGACAAAAAAAATTCCAAAGAATAAATTATATATTTTTTGTATTTATCTTCGTGTACGTTTATTAAAAGCCTGAGTATAGCACGTCTCAAACTCAAACTCAAAATTCATTAATTCAAATAGGCTACATTGGAGCACTTTTGCAAATCAATTTTACATTTTTTAGGGTTCCGTACCTCAAAAGGAAAAAACGGAACCCTTATAGGATCACTTTGTTGTCCGTCCGTCTGTCTGTCTGTCTGTCTGTCAAGACCCTTTTTCTCAGGAACGCGTGAAGGTAACAAGCTGAAATTTATAGGAAATACTAAGGTCCATTGCCTCTTAGAGCTGTGAAAACTTCAAACTTCTAGGCCAACGCAATCAAAAGATATAATCGAATATGTCGCAAATTTCAGCAAATTTTCGACATTACCAAATAAATCAAAACCTACGGGGCACTTCCCGTGAACCCAGAATCTTTAAATTTGGCACGATGCAACTCCTTAGAGCACAGATAAAGGAAAAATTGCGAAAACTATAAATTTTAATTTGCATCATATGAAAAAAATATTTTGAATAATTTTATACCTACTACCCCTTTTCTCATGAACGCGTAAACGTATTAAATTGAAATTCATATCAAATACTCAAGTCTATAATACCTTTAAACTGTAATAAAATCAAACCTCTATGTCAACGCATTCAAAAGAAACGGCAATTTTAGTCGCAATTTTAAACTCGCAACTACTCTCAAAAAATCAAAACCTACAGGGTACTTCCCGTGATCTTAGAATCTTGAAATTTGGCACGAAGCAACTCCTTAGAGCACAGATAAAGGAAAAATTGCGAAAATTGTACATTTTTAGTTACATCATATAAAAAAATATTTTTAATAATTTCATACGTACTACCTTATTTCTCATGAACGCGTGCAGGTATTAAACTGAAATTCATATCAATTACTAAGGTCTATAATACCTTTAAACTGTAAAAAAATCAAACATCTGTCTCAACGCATTCAAAAGAAACAGCAATTTTAGCCGTATTTTTTAACTCGCGACTACTCTCAAGGAAATCAAAACCTACAGGATACTTGCCGCTAACTCAGAATCTTGAAATTTGGTACGCAGCAACGTCTTAAATCACAAGCACAGGCAAAATTGCGGAAACTGTAAATTTTTAGTTGCATCATATAAAAAAATATTTTTAATAATTTTGTATTTACTATCCCTTTTCTCAAGAACGCGTACAGGTATTAAATTGAAATTCATACCAAATACTCAGCTTTATAATAACTTTAAGCTGTAAAAAAAAGCAAACATCTATGTCAACGCAATCAAAAGAAACAGCAATTTTAGCCGCATATTTTTAAACTCGCAAGTACTCGCAAGGGAATCAAAACCTACAGTATATAAAATTATACCCACTTTTCCTTAGGGTTCCGTAGAAACCCGTAGGTTTGTACGGAACCCTCGGTGCTCGAGTCCTACTCGTACTTGACCGGTTTTTTCTATTTTAACACTACCGCTCGTTCACAAAGCACCTCTATGTAATGAGAAGAACGAGCAAGCAACTTATAAGGATTGCGTTTTTTAAATATCTGTTTAAAATATTTATCTTGGTTACATAATTTATTTACATCTGGTCGCAGAGGTCTCCAGGCAACGTATTTAAAATATTGTTAACTTATAACGACCGAGCGAAAGTAGTGAAAGTTAAAAGCTAATTCTAGCCGCCTCCCACATCCTCACCTATAAAGATAATATAAACTAGTAGTTCGCCTCGAACTGTGACCTCGCAGCCCAATTTCCGTGGTAAACCTTAGACTTTAGGTCTCGACTAAATATATCCTAATACAAGAACTTTAACATTAATATTAAAACTCAAAATATAAAAATTCTGAGGAATTAAAACTCAATAAACCTACGTACCGAGATTTTTTGAATATAATCCTTTTTAGAGTTTCGTTCCTCTGAAGGAAAAAACGAAACCCTAATAAATAGGATCACTTGGTCATCCGTATGTCTGTCAAGACCAATTTATACTCTACATCCCGTAGAATTGTATATTTTTACCATAATACACAGGTCTATAGCCGCTTGGTGCCCGTTAAATTAAACTTCTGAGTTAACGTAGAAAAAAATACACCCGTTTATCCTTCAAAAACGTACCTACATTTTTTTGACCCTCTGAATAAATCAACATTCATAGGGAACTTGCCGTTACCATATATTTATGAAATTTGGCAGACTATAAGTACAAGGCCCGCGATGCATTATGGTGTGCTCGTGCACCTTTATTGTTGAATGTGCCGGCACAAACAATTACTTTAGGTTTTAAAAAGTTATGCAGACTACTCAAATAACCTTACTGCCACCGAGAGATCTCTCAACTCTAAGAGTTCGCTTTGCTCGGTCGATGATATTTGTAAGTATTCATATAAATTATGTATTTAAATTATATTTTATCATAAAACTATTCAGCGAGTTTTTTTATTCTATCACCACTTCCACAGACATTGTTACCTGCTTATTATTGTTTATGGTCTCCACTTTCGTGTTTTGCCAGTGGCCGTAGCATGCCACACAGAATCCCGACCAAACTTCAAGAGTAGAACTGTCATCCCATACATTCACAAAACTACAATGTATGGTATGACAGTTCTACGCTTGACATTTCAGCGGGATCTCGTTTGGCATGCTACGACCACTATAAAATATTATTTTACTTGACAGCGAGTTATAGTCCGGTACATTATGTTCGGGATAATTTATACAAAATTTTAGGCAATGTGACGTAGTTATGTCGTCATAATTATATTATATAATATTATATTATAATTATGCCTATACTACTAAGTCCAACTTTGGTTGCTTGCCATTAGCGTTGGGCGTAAAATAACGCTATTAATAAGGTTTTTTTTTAAATAGTAACTATTTTACTTTATTTTCATACTACTTAAATTAAATATAACATTATATTTTATCGATCGAGCGAAATGAGGTTTATAACAAGTGAAATTTTAAAAATACTTTTTAAAAACAAGCTTTAATTATTATTATCGTCTTGTATCATAAAGTACTCGTCAAGACGAATCAAATGAGCCCAAACTCGATGGGGTTGCGTTGTTTTATGACGGAGTTCGTATGGCTACCTTCCAGCTCCATCATCAGATCAGCTCGATGTCATAAAAATATTGCATTGTCATCCGATTTACACACGCATGCAAATTTTCAGGTCAATTGGAAACCGGGAAGTGGGTCAAATTAAACTTGCAAGATTTGATTACAGACAGACAGACAGACAGACAACAGACAGGTGAAAGTAATATAAAGCTTGTAAAAAGATTAAAAAAACAGCACAAAACGTGTACTTACCTACATGTATGTGACACCTATTTCAATAGCAAACTTTAGGCGGCCGGACTATAATTGACGCAATTATTGGTATTACGCAATGTACTAAAAAATTATATGAAAATAATTAAATATAAGATATATTGAAAATATGATAAATTGCTTGAAATTCTCGAATTTGTGGCGATACAATTTCATCTAAATCGCTCACAACTGCACGCTCTGCTTACGAATATTGGACCTGCGCCGACTCACCGCCCCCGGCCCGCGCGGCACTCCCGCGCTCGCCTGCCGGCCGGTCGCAGCGCGTGAGCCGCGCGCCCGACAGAGCTTCGCACCGCCTCGTAACGCTAGCACGCGCTCGCTCGCTTAAATAATTTGCTTACGTAAATATTGTTATTTTCTCATTCTTACTGTAATTTGTCTTTTGCTTTTCTGTTATTATATTTATCTTAAAATCACGCGTAGTTTCATCTTTCTTCAGCCACCTTTAATATTAGTAAATTCATACAAAATTTCACACATAAATTCATACTATCATCTTCACACTATCTACCTCGGGTAAACCTTTCATCACATCAGTTCACCACCTTCTCACCTCACCACAACTGGTGACCCCGGACGAAGAATATCTTGCCACGCGCACGGACTCAGAGCGGCAGAACCGCATTCCAGAACTTGGGGTGTGGCCCAAGTTAAAAGAGGTGAGAATTTTTTTTGGACTAAAAAAAAAATAAGTGCCCGATATAATGGCTGAAACCGATGATGCCCCGGCTGTACTACGTGTTGGTGTCAGAATCCCGCCATTTTGGCCCGAGGAACCGGCTTTATGGTTTGCCCAGGTAGAAAGCCAATTTACGTTATCAAAAATAACTACCGATGATACTAAGTTCTGTTACCTGGTGGCACAACTAGATCACAACTACGCTGCCGAGGTGCGGGACATCATCACCAACCCGCCGTTAATAGACAAATATCAAAAACTGAAAACTGAGCTGATAAAACGTCTCTCTGCGTCCAAGCAAAAGCGCGTCCAACAATTACTAATGCACGAGGAGTTAGGTGACCGCAAGCCTTCTCAGCTGTTGCGGCATATGCAGAGCCTGGCTGGACCCAGCGTTCCAGAGGAATTCCTGAAATCAGTCTGGACCAGCAGGTTACCTACGAACATTGTGACGGTAATTGCTTCACAGGATGACTTACCGCTGGAGAAGCTGGCTGACCTCGCAGATAAGGTGCACGACATCACACCATCCTCGCCTCAGGTAGCCAGCGCCGCCCAGGTATCCACGGCAGACTTCGGCGACTTAGCGAGACAGGTCCAGGAGCTAACGAAACAGGTAGCGTTACTTACCACGCAGAGGAGTGGAGAACGTCCTCAGCGCTGGAACAACCGCAGTAGTCGCTCTCGCTCTAATAGCCGCTCACGCCTGCGACAGCCGCCTTCAGATCATCCCCATTGCTTCTACCACTTCAATTACGGAGCTCAGGCGAAGAACTGTAAGAAGCCCTGCACATTCCGGACATCGGAAAACTACAGGGACGGTCGCAAGTAGCGGCTAACGACTGTCCTCTATTAATAGGCCGCCTTTTTGTCACCGACCGAGCATCAAAAATGCAGTTCCTTGTGGACACTGGCTCAGACTTGTGTGTTTTTCCCCGGTCAGCGATAAAGACGCCTTGCACTAAAACAGGATTTGAACTATCAGCTGCAAACAATTCTGTTATACATACTTACGGTCCTGTTACGCTACATCTTGATTTTGGCTTGCGACGAGATTTCGTGTGGACTTTTACGATCGCAGATGTCTCGAAGCCCATCATTGGAGTAGACTTCCTCTCCTTCTACAATTTGCTCGTCGACTGCAGGAGACAGCTCTTAACCGACGGAACAACTACAATGTCTGTCAGCGCCGTTCCCTCCAGTTCTTCTGATGACGATTTAACGTCTATAAAGGCAGTCTCTGGAGATTCACACTTCCATCACATTTTAAGGGAGTACCCAGAGATTACTCGCCCTGCTGGAATCTTTTCTCCTCCCAATCACAAGACACTCCATCATATCCGGACAACGCCCGGACCGCCAGTAGCTTGTAAACCTCGTCGCTTGGATCCAACTCGTTTACAGGCAGCAAAGAAGGAGTTTGACGACATGTTGGCTAGTGGAATAGCTCGAAGATCTGACAGCCCTTGGTCCTCAGCCTTACACATGGTACGTAAAAAGGATGATGGATGGAGACCCTGTGGCGACTACCGAGCTCTCAACGCGAGGACTGTTCCCGATCGATACCCAGTGCGTCACATTCACGACTTCTCTTACCAGCTCGCAGGATGCACCATCTTCTCGAAGATCGACCTTGTCAAGGCGTATAACCAAATTAGGGTCAATCCAGAGGATATACCCAAGACGGCGATTACGACCCCATTCGGGTTATACGAGTTCCCGTATATGACGTTCGGCTTAAGGAACGCTGCGCAGACCTTCCAAAGGTTTATAGACGAAGTCCTCTCTGGCTTGGATAGCTTCTGCTACGGATACATCGACGACATTCTCGTTTTCTCTTCTGGAAGAGAAGAACATGAGAAGCACTTGCGTCTACTCTTCGAACGCCTCAAGATGTATGGTATCCTGGTCAACACCTCCAAATGCACACTCGGCCAAGAAAGCGTGACCTTTCTTGGATACGACGTGTCATCAGCTGGAACAAGACCCCTTACCGCGAAGGTCCAGGCGATCCAAGACTTCCCTTTTCCGAAGACTGTCAAGGACCTGCGCCGATTTCTTGGAATGCTCAACTTTTATCGGCGTTTCATTCCTAACGCCGCCTGCATCCAAGCGCCCTTGCACGACGTCTTATCCGGTCCGAAGGTGAAAGGCTCTCAGCCAGTCCAAGAAACCCCGGAGCTACTACAAGCCTTCACTGAATGCAAGAAGTCACTCTCCGAGGCCACTCTTCTCGTCCATCCCGATCCATCATCGGAACTCACCATCGCCACTGATGCATCTGACTCCGCCATTGGCGCCGTGCTGCAGCAGCGGATAGGTGAAGAGTGGGAACCCCTCGCATTCTTCTCGCACAAACTCTCCAACGCACAAAGGAAGTACAGCCCGTACGACAGAGAGCTTTTGGCAATGTATGAGGCAGTCAAATACTTCCGGCATATGGTCGAGGCCAGAAACTTCGCGATTCTTACCGACCATAAGCCATTGACGTTCGCGTTCACGAACAATAGAGAGAAATGCTCACCAAGACAATTTCGCTATCTTGACTTTATCTCGCAATTTACTACAGATATACAGTACATACCTGGTGAAGATAACGTAGTCGCGGACGCCCTTTCCCGCGTTGACGAAGTTTCTCGCTGCATAGACTACCAGGAGCTTGCACGCCTTCAGGAATCAGATCCAGAACTGCAAGACCTGCTACACCATGGTACGTCCCTGCTCCTACGTAAAGTAAAGACGGGATACAAGAATACTTACGTGTACTGTGACACCTCCGTGGAACCACCGCGACCTTACATTACACCGGAACTGAGGAGACAAGTCTTTGACATGATACATACCTTACATCATCCAGGAACCGCAGCTACAGCACGACTGGTATCTCAAAGATTTGTGTGGCCAGGGATTCGTAAAGATTGTAGAGAGTGGACAAGGCAATGCTTGCAATGCCAGAAAAATAAAATAACCCGCCATACAATCTCCCCTCCCGCCACTTTCCCCTCCCCTTCCTCAAGATTCTCCCATATCCATCTCGACATCGTAGGCCCGTTACCCCTTTCTTCTGATTACAGGTATTGCCTTACCGTCATCGATCGCTATACTCGATGGCCTGAGGCGATGCCACTTCGTGACATCACCGCGGAAGCCTGCGCAGAAGCCCTCGTCTCCGGCTGGATCGCCAGATTCGGTTGTCCTGCCCGAGTGACCACTGACCGTGGCCGCCAGTTCGAGAGCCACCTCTTTAAAGCTCTCACTGCCCTGGTCGGTGCGCGCCACATCCGCACTACGGCCTATCACCCTCAAGCCAACGGGATCGTCGAGCGACTCCATCGCCAGCTAAAAGCCGCGATCAAGTGCCACAACACATCACAATGGACAGAAGTTCTTCCACTGGTTCTTCTCGGCATGCGAAGCTCGTGGAAAGAAGATCTCCAAGCATCGCCGGCCGAGCTAGTCTACGGAGAAGCCCTCCACTTACCTGGCCAGCTCCTGTCCTCGAGTGACGACTACACTGCCACTGACGTCACTGAGTACGCTAATCGTCTTCGCGCTCACATGGCGAAGTTGACGCCGCGTCCGACTTCATGGCACACCTCGTCACCCTTCTACATACCTCGAGACCTGTCAACGTCATCCCACGTCTTCCTGCGCGTCGATCGCGTACGCAGCCCCTTGGAATCACCGTACGTTGGCCCATACAAGGTTATTCAGCGACACCCGAAGTACTTCACCATCGATGTCCAGGGAAAGAACACCAACGTTTCCGTGGATCGGCTGAAGCCAGCTTACCTGTCGCGAGAGGTCCATACTCCTACTCCGCCGGTCTCGCCGCCTGCGGAAACACCAACACCTACAAAACCATCGCCGTCACCTGAACACACCGTTCCCAAGAATACGGCCACCGAACAGAAAATTACACGAAGCGGTCGCCGAGTACGTTTCCCGAATTATTATCGACCGTAGTAACGGTCTGGTAGGGGGGAACTGTGGCGATACAATTTCATCTAAATCGCTCACAACTGCACGCTCTGCTTACGAATATTGGACCTGCGCCGACTCACCGCCCCCGGCCCGCGCGGCACTCCCGCGCTCGCCTGCCGGCCGGTCGCAGCGCGTGAGCCGCGCGCCCGACAGAGCTTCGCACCGCCTCGTAACGCTAGCACGCGCTCGCTCGCTTAAATAATTTGCTTACGTAAATATTGTTATTTTCTCATTCTTACTGTAATTTGTCTTTTGCTTTTCTGTTATTATATTTATCTTAAAATCACGCGTAGTTTCATCTTTCTTCAGCCACCTTTAATATTAGTAAATTCATACAAAATTTCACACATAAATTCATACTATCATCTTCACACTATCTACCTCGGGTAAACCTTTCATCACATCAGTTCACCACCTTCTCACCTCACCACAAATTATTGGACTTTATCGCTATTAATTCTTTAACTTTATCAACTTGCTTGCTCTTTTTTGCCTGTAGGGTCTTTCTCAAACTTAATGTACCTAACAAATTGTGCAAAACATTATAATTTAATCATCTTCATAACTCTACAACCCTTGGATCGATTTGGCTCATTTTCGAACATGAGAATTCTTTTAGCTTATACTACCTGATCGCAAATTTTCATTAAGATTGGAACTTTGGTAACGTTGAAATTAAGCATTTTCTAAAACTCTAGAACTCTTCGACCGATTTGGCTCATGTTCGAACTTAAAAATTCTATGGATTTATATTACGCGTTTGCAAAGTTTCATGCAGATCGGACCATTGGTTTTCCAGTTATCGCGTAACAAACATACATACAAACATACACTTTGGCTAATATATTTGTGTCGCTTATAGAAAATGTGTATATGTTAGAAAAAAAATTATCAGCGCTCCAGTTTTGAAATAATCGTCAGACCTATCGTAAAGACTTTAAGTCACCTATATCTCTGCAACCCTGTAACCTATTTAGCTAATTTTTTCACTATAATTATCCAATTAACCTTCTTAACTTGTGTGTAAAATTTCATTTAATTTGGATTAACCGTTTTCAAGTAAACGTCAACCAAACTTAAACACCAGAGGTCAACCGTTAAACTGGTCCAAACGCAGGCATTTCGCGGCTTTCGACTCTAAGACCTCGCTTCGCTCGGTCGATAAGTGTTTAATTACTCGCAGTGTAAGGCTCGAGTTGTCCAAACAAGTTTTGGTCTGATTGATGTGAGGCCGCGTTATCTAGCACTGATAACGACTGGTAACTTGCTGCTAATTAATATCGCCAATACGAGACACTGAGACGTGATTACGATCTATTAGATATGTACTATCGCGAGGTTTATAGCCACTGCTTAAGTGGTACGTTCTTAGAACTATAAAAAGTTAAGTAAATTTTATAACTTAATCGACCGAGCGAAGCGAGGTCTTAGAGTCGAGAGCCGCGAAAAGCCTGCGTTTCGACCAGTTTAGCGGTTGACCTTTGGCGCTTAGGTTTGATCGACATTTACTCGAAAACGGTTAATCCAAATTAAATGAAACTTTACACACAAGTTAGATGGGTTAATAGAATAATTTTAGTGAAAAAAATAGCGAAATAGACCTTAGGGTTGCAGAGATATAGGTGACTTAAAGTCTTTACGATAGGTCTGACGATAATTTCAAAACTGGTGCTCTGATATTTTTTTTTCTAATATACACACATTTTTTATAACCTACATAAATATATTATCAAAAGTGTATGTTTGTATGTATGTTTGTTACGCGATAACTTGAAAACCGATGGTCCAATCTTTATGAAACTTTGCAAATGCGTAGTTTAAGTCAATAGAATTTTTAAGTTCGAACATCAGCTAAATCGGTCAAAGGGTTCTAGAGATATAGAAAATGCTTAATTACAACGTTACCAAAGTTCCAATCTTAATGGAACTTTGCGATCAGGTAGTATCAGCTAAAAGAATTCTCATGTACGAAAATGAGCCAAATCGATCCACGGGTTGTAGAGTTATAAAGATGACTATATTATAATGTTTTGCACAATTTGTTAGGTACATTAAGTTTGAGAAAGATCCTACAGGCATTATAGAGCAGGCAAGTAGATCAAGCTAAATAATTAATAGCGATAAAGTCCAATAATTCGAGAATTTCAAGCAATTTATCTTATTTTCAATAACATTATTTTTTAGTACATTGCGTAATACCAATAATTGCGTCAATTATAGTCCGGCCGCCTAAAGTTTGCTATTGAGATAGGTGTCACATACATGTAGGTATGTACACGTTTTGTGTTGTTTTTTAAATCTTTTTATAAACCTCATTTCGCTCGATCGATAAAATATAATGTTATTTAATTTAAGTAAAATAAAAATAAAGTAAAATAGTTATTTAAAATAAAAACGTTATTAATAGCGTTATTTTATGCCCATCGCTAATGGCAAGCAACCAAAGTTGGATTTAGTAGTATAGGCATAATTATAATATAATATTATTATGACGACATAACTACGTCACATTGCCTAAATTTTTTTATAAATTATCCCGAACACAATGTGCCGGACTATAACTCGCTGTCAAGTAAAATAATATTTTACAGTGGCCGTAGCATGCCAAACGAGATCCCGCTGAAATGTCAAGCGTAGAACTGTCATCCCATACATTGTAGTTTTGTGAATGTATGGGATGACAGTTCTACTCTTGAAGTTTGGTCGGGATTCTGTGTGGCATGCTACGGCCACTGGTAAAACATGAAAGTGGAGACCATAAACAATAATAAGCAGGTAACAATGTCTGTGGAAGTGATGATAGAATAAAAAAAACTCGCTGAATCGTTTTGTTATAAAATATAATTTAAATACATAATTTATATTATGAACACATACATATATCATCGACCGAGCAAAGCGAACTCTTAGAGTTGAGAGCCTTTGCTTTTTCGCTGGCAGTAAAGTTATTTGAGTAGTCTGTCTGCATAAGTTTTTAAAACTTAGAGTAATTGTTTGTGCCGGCACATTCAACAATAAAGGTGCACGAGCACACCATAATGCATCGCGGGCCGCTGGTGGCTCTCTCCAAAAAAGTCAGCAAAATGTTGAGATCACTACGTACGCGCCCATCCAAATACGTACGCACATAATATTGCTTAACTTCGATGTTTACGTACTTTAAATAGAGCCATTTTTAAATGAATTAATTCAAATGTATAGCTTTCAGAAGTTTTCCCGAATTTAAAATATATGTGCTTATAGTCTGCCAAATTTCATAAATATATATGGTAACGGCAAGTTCCCTATGAATGTTGATTTATTCAGAGGGTCAAAAAAATGTAGGTAAGTTTTTGAAGGATAAACGGGTGTATTTTTTTCTACGTTAACTTAGAAGTTTAATTTTACGGGTACCAAGCGGCCATAGACCTGTGTATTATGGTAAAAATATACAATTCTACGGGATGTAGAGTATAAATGGGTCTTGACAGACATACGGATGACCAAGTGATCCTATTAGGGTTTCGTTTTTTCCTTCAGAGGAACGAAACTCTAAAAAGGATTATATTCTAAAAATCTCGGTACGTAGGTTTATTGAGTTTTAATTTCTCTGAATTTTTGTATTTTGAGTTTTAATATTAATGTTAAAGTTCTTGTATTAGGATATATTTAGTCGGGGCCTAAAGTCTAAGGTTTACCACGGAAATTGGGCTGCGAGGTCCCAGTTCGAGGCGAACTACTAGTTATTTGGATTGATTAAAATGTGTTCGGTAGTTTTACCCGTCAAATAGCCTCAATGTGTTATTCTAGTCTACTTATGATATTGGTATCTTTCACACAATGTTAGTTCAATCTTTCCAGCTATTTAAGCGTACAGAAAAATAATACAAATCAATACTGTAAGTATTTTTTTTAAATTTATGACGAAATGTAACTATAATATACATAAGTAATTTCAATATTAGTACGCCGCGAGGCTAGGTCGGCTTAAATTATTATAATCAATTGTAGCATCTTACATGTACCTACTCATTTTTTAAATAAATTTATTTTTATTAACAAAGACAAAAATATTGCGCCATTACTCCCGAGTTTTTTAGATCTCACAAAGTCTAAATATTTTCCTATCAACTCAATTTAAATGTCGGTTTGAACTACGAATACAAAATATGTTTTGAGTGTTGATAGATTAGTTTGTCAGCCATGCTTTCGTTTTACATAATTATATGTAGATATAAGATAATATTATAGATTATGAATTTGTCTTTTAAATCAATTATATATTAGAAACCATTATATTTAATAGCAAAATTATGTTAAAAGCTCAATTTCAACCAATTATGAACATAATTGTACCAGACGAGCCCTACTAATAAGAACATAACTTTGGTCACATACTTCGCATTCTCGCTTATTTGTGATTCTAATTATAATATAAATTTATAATAATATAATGTATATGTACTTAGTTTTTTTATTCATTATAGACGGCGTTCATTTTTTGGCTTTGATCACGATCTCAAGTGGTGTTAAGCGCCGATGCGGCTGTAGATGGCAGACGAAACCTAGAAGGCGGGATAAATCCCTGGCTTCACTGAACATCATGCCAGAACACGGTCATAATGGCCACTTGGTGACACGGTTTTGTCCATTGGGTGGTAACTACCATACTCATCATCATCAGCCTATGTTCGTCCACTGCTGGACATAGGCCTCCCTCATGGCACGCCACTCAACTCGGTCCTCCGTCTTTCTTCTCCACCCACCCCAGCGATCCTCCGGATATCACGTTTACCGAGACGCGGTCTCTATTCGAGAACTTGTCTACCCCAACGGTTATCGGTTCTACGGCAAATGTTACCAGCCCATTGCCACTTCAGTTTGCTAATCCTTTCTGCTATGTCGGTAACTCTGGTTCTCTGTCGGATCACCTCATTTCTGATGCGATCCTTTAGAGAGACACCGAGCATAGCCCGCTCCATAGCTCTCTGAGCAACTTTGAACTTATGGACTAGTCTCACCGTAAGTGTCCACGTTTCTGTGCCATACGTCATGACAGGTAGGACGCATTGGTACTACCATACTCGTTTACTTGCATTTCTAATTATAATATTAATTTATATTATAATATTATGTTTACATAGTGATTGTAGGTAATAATTACATAATAAGTTATGGTGGTTATTCTAGCGACCATTAAATTCAGCTATCGCCAATGTTATCTATATTACATAAACTTAATAAATATGTATTTACTTATATTAAAGTAAACGTTAATTTTAAACATCAGATTGTACGATAAGGCTGGTTTAACTAAGACTGGTGTGATTAGTATTTTAATTGGAACATTAAAATATATTAGAAACACATATTATCGGTAGCAAAAACCGTTGAGTAAATATTTGTCTTGCATATCAAGTTATGTTAGATTGGTTACAGATAAAAAAATGGATTTTTCCAACAGAACAAGTTACCCTACTTACCTACACTGCTTGAGTCAGATCACAATTTTATAAGTTTTTTTTTTTTTTTTTTTTAGTCGTGGCAAATGCCTTTATTGAGAAAAACAAACTAACAATACTACTGCTGTAGTAGCTACTACAGCAGTAAAGAACACTTTTATTAACCACAGATCGGCCACAAGCCGATCTACAGAAAATCCAAGTGCTCCAAACCACTGTCAGTTGTATTATTTTATAAGTTGTGTAGCCAACCTATATGTTGTATTATTTAGGACTGCCATATGATCTAACTCCTTCCTACATATCTATTACAGGAAACTGTTGGGACCCACCTTTTTTTTGGAGATTAGGTAAATATAATTATTTATTTATTTTATTACTCAGCACAACTCTAGGAATAACTGAATGCTAATTGTAGTATTATTTCTATCAGTTGACTGGAAAGAGTTTTCAAAGAAAAATGGAGGAGTGCATACAATCATAAATTATTATCTTCTTCTTCTTAATTATATAAAAGAAAAGAGTGACTGATTGACTGACTGATCTATCAACGCACAACCTAAACCGCTGGACGGATTGGGTTAAAATTTGGAACATAGATAGGTTTTATGACGCAGACCTCTGCTAAGAAAGGATTTTGCCATGCGGGCAAAGCCGCGAGCATAAGCTAGTTGATAATATAATGAACAACTATAAAAAACTTTAATAATTATTATTTATGATACCACACAGAAAAATATACCTTCTTTACTCCAACAAAAAAGCATTTGGTGGTGTTATCGTTTAGAACGATATAAAATAAGTTAGTATTATTAAGTAAGGTAATACTAAGTATGAACATTAATAAACCAAATGTATGAGAGTATATTATTATTATCTGCAGTTCGCAGTAAATCAATAAGGGATGCACAAATAAATTATTATTAGCCGATGATCTAGGTGCGTTTCGGGGAAAATTGTGTAGAGTTATAACTGGGCAGAGGGTTCAGGGGTTAAAACGCATTGACTTTATAATTCATGTTGATTTTCGCGGAAACAAATAAAGCGTTGAAATTTGTAAGAAATCGATAAAAAATTATGCATTCGAGCGACAAATTTATCTTATTGAGATTTCAACAAAGAATATAAAATAGAAGCTGATTTATATTACTGAGGCTATAAAATTAAATAATGATATCTTGACCGATTGATGAATATAAAACAATACAAATGCCGTGTCTACACTTTCTAAAGCCGAGTTATTTGGTATAACTTACAGATGGGGAAGGAGGTCCGCTAATTCCTTCCGGATTAATGAGCACAAACGCACACATCACATAAAATATACTACACGAGCTTATAATATAGAAACTTAGCCCCAGTAATATGGTTAACAACCTTCTCTACTTGATGTTCATATAGGTATAATAAAAATTATCCAAGGGACTCCAAGAAAACAGGCCGCTCTACATTTTCGTAAATTTCCTTCCAACTATGTTGTCTGTAAGAAATTGCTTTATGCAATAATACCGCCAATTATATGCCTTTAGTTTTAAGTTTGTTATGTATTTATAATCTATTTTTCTATAATTTTGTATGCATAAAGAGTTATTTTATACTATTCTAGTCTAAAATAGGACTTATGTAAGTACTTGGGTTTTGCTCATGTCAACCTAGGGTCACATCTTGGTGCCATTGTCGTTTAAGAACGGCACATAAAGGCGCTGTCTACTAGATTCCTTTCACAGATGAAAGCTTTTTTCATTAGGTCAGAGGTCTTCATGCCACTTTAACAAACACAACACTAGAAAAAATAAACAGTAATAGATAACCTAGGCAATATATTAGAAGAAATGTTATCTACTAACAATAAACTTTTATTCTAAACTGGCCTGACTACCTACTTAGTAAAAGGCTTCATCAGATACCGTTACTACAACTACCATAACAATATATTGTGGTGTGCAATAAAGAGTTATGTATCTATATTTCTATACGTTCTATACTATTAACTAGTAGTTCGCCTCGAACTGGGACCTCGCAGCCCAATTTCCGTGGTAAACCTTAGACTTTAGGCCTCGACAAAATATATCCTAATACAAGAACTTTAACATTAATATTAAATCACAACTCAAAATACAAAAATTCAGAGAAATTAAAACTCAATAAACCTACGTACCGAGATTTTTAGAATATAATCCTTTTTAGAGTTTCGTTCCTCTGAAGGAAAAAACGAAACCCTAATAGGATCACTTGGTCATCCGTATGTCTGTCAAGACCCATTTATACTCTACATCCCGTAGAATTGTATATTTTTACTTTTTACCATAATACACAGGTCTATGGCCGCTTGGTACCCGTAAAATTAAACTTCTAAGTTAACATAGAAAAAATACACCCTTTTATCCCTTTTTTACCTACATTTTTTTGACCCTCTGAATAAATCAACATTCATAGGGAACTTGCCGTTACCATATATTTATGAAATTTGGCAGACTATAAGTACATATATTTTAAATTCGGGAAAATTTCTGAAAGAAGAAGAGGAGCTGAGTGGAGGGCTGAGGAGGGTTTTTTTTTTCATTTGAATTAATTCATTTAAAAATGGCTCTATTTAAAGTACGTAAACATCGAAGTTAAGCAATATTATGTGCGTACGTATTTGGATGGGCGGGTACGTAGTGATCTCAACATTTTGCTGACTTTTTTGGAGAGAGCCACCAGCGGCCCGTGATGCATTATGGTGTGCTCGTGCACCTTTATTGTTGAATGTGCCGGCACAAACAATTACTCTAAGTTTTAAAAAGTTATGCAGACAGACTACTCAAATAACCTTACTGCCAGCGAAAAAGCAGAGGCTCTCAACTCTATGAGTTCGCTTTGCTCGGTCGATGATATATGTATGTATTCATATAAATTATGTATTTAAATTATATTTTATAACAAAACGATTCAGCAAGTTTTTTTGTTCTATCACCACTTTCACAGACATTGTTACCTGCTTATTATTGTTTATGGTCTCCACTTTCGTGTTTTGCCAGTGGCCGTAGCATGCCACACAGAATCCCGACCAAACTTCAAGAATAGAACTGTCATCCCATACATTCACAAAACTACAATGTATGGCATGACAGTTCTACGCTTGACATTTCAGCGGGATCTCGTTTGGCATGCTGCGGCCACTGTAAAATATTATTTTACTTGACAGCGAGTTAAAGTCCGGTACATTGTGTTCGGGATAATTTATACAAAATTTTAGGCATTGTGACGTAGTTATGTCGTCATAATAATATTATATTATAATTATGCCTATACTATTATATCCAACTTTGGTTGCTTGCCATTAGCGATGGGCATAAAATAACGCTATTAATAAGGTTTTTATTTTAAATAACTATTTTACTTTATTTTTATTTTACTTAAATTAAATAACATTATATTTTATCGATCGAACGAAATGAGGTTTATAAAAAGATTAAAAAACAGCACAAAACGTGTACTTACCTACATGTATGTGACACCTATCTCAATAGCAAACTTTAGGCGGCCGGACTATAATTGACGCAATTATTGGTATTACGCAATGTACTAAAAAATAATGTTATTGAAAATAAGATAAATTGCTTGAAATTCTCGAATTATTGGACTTTATCGCTATTAATTCTGTAGCTTGATCTACTTGCCTGCTCTTTCTTGCCTGTAGGATATTTCTTAAACTTAATGTACCTAACAAATTGTGCAAAACATTATAATTTAGTCATCTCTATAACTCTACAACCCTTGGATCGATTTGGCTCATTTTAGAACATAAGAATTCTTTTAGCTTATACTACCTGATCGCAAAGTTCCATTAAGATTGGAACTTTGGTAACGTTGTAATTAAGCATTTTCTATAACTCTAGAACCCTTCGACCGATTTGGCTGATGTTCGAACTTAAAAATTCTATTGACTTAAACTACGTATTTGCAAAGTTTCATAAAGATTGGACCATCGGTTTTCAAGTTATCGCGTAACAAACATACATACAAACATACACTTTTGATAATATATTTATGTAGGTTATAAAAAATGTGTGTATATTAGAAAAAAATATATCAGAGCACCAGTTTTGAAATTATCGTCAGACCTATCGTAAAGACTTTAAGTCACCTATATCTCTGCAACCCTAAGGTCTATTTCGCTATTTTTTTCACTAAAATTATTCTATTAACCTATCTAACTTGTGTGTAAAGTTTCATTTAATTTGGATAAACCGTTTTCGAGTAAATGTCGATCAAACCTAAGCGCCAGAGGTCAACCGCTAAACTGGTCGAAACGCAGGCTTTTCGCGGCTCTCGACTCTAAGACCTCGCTTCGCTCGGTCGATAAGGACGTGTGTATGTGTGTAACCTCTGCATGTCTAAACAGCTAACCCGATTTGGCTGAAAATTGGTATGGAGATACTTTAAAGACCCTTTAATTAAAGCCACTTTTCAGCGAGTAAATATTATTGCATATTAGCGTTATTATTAGCATATTATAAATGTGAAACTAAGAAGTGCTGTAGTGCACTGCTGCGTGCTGTAGTGCTGAACTGCAGTAGTTAGTGTAATAAGTAAAATTTTGGTAAATAGTTAGCTTAGACCCTGGAATAAAATATAGGCTTTTCAGCGGGTAAAACCGCAGGACACAGCTAGTAAGAAATAAATACATTATGCGTCGGAGCGTCCGCCAGACCAGAAATCACCGGATCATAGTTATCGTCTATAACTACCACTATATAGATTTTTCACGAAATGTATTTGATCGTAAAAAGGCTCGGCAATCGTAAAAATAGATAGTGCCTTCCCTATCAATAAGTTAGGATTATACCGAGTGGGGATGGTGTCGTATCAGACAGTCTCTGTGTCAATCACTTTTTATGTTATTTTATTAAAGTAAGTAATGAAGAATGTGCTGAGTATATTTTCTTACCGATTTCTAAAAAGAAGGTTAGGTTAGTTTATCAAGTAACATTGTTGGAACAGGGAGAAATTTACATAGAACAATCCTTTAAGACTTCCTACACAATATATAAAATTTCAAATCGTTTGTTTGTAAGTTATTCCTATCATTTATCCAAAACTCTATTCAGATTTTGATCGAAATCGCTTCTGTAGTTTTAAAATTAAGGATTTTTGGCGAGAACGAAGCCAAGATCGTTAGCTATTGTATTTACATAATATATTATGCATAAAGAAAGCCTGAGTGACTTACCTTTCCACGAACAGTTTAATCAGTTGAACGGATCAACTTAAAATTTGTCATTGATTTTTTTTAACAGAAACAAAGCTGTGGAGTTAGCTAGTTTAACACAACTTATTTTATAAAGAACCTGTCTTAAAAATCACAAAAAAAAACCCTGACTTTACATCACCAAATCTAAATTCACCTCCGCAAGATTTTGTCTCCAAAACTCGTAAAATTGTTAAGGGAACGCGGCCTGTCAAAAAAAGAACGATACACATTTAAAAAGATATACAACTAGTAGTTCGCCTCGAACTGGGACCTCGCAGCCCAATTTCCGTGGTAAACCTTAGACTTTAGGCCTCGACAAAATAAATCCTAATACAAGAACTTTAACATTAATATTAAATCACAACTCAAAATACAAAAATTCAGAGAAATTAAAACTCAATAAACCTACGTACCGAGATTTTTAGAATATAATCCTTTTTAGAGTTTCGTTCCTCTGAAGGAAAAAACGAAACCCTAATAGGATCACTTGGTCATCCGTATGTCTGTCAAGACCCATTTATACTCTACATCCCGTAGAATTGTATATTTTTACTTTTTACCATAATACACAGGTCTATGGCCGCTTGGTACCCGTAAAATTAAACTTCTAAGTTAACATAGAAAAAATACACCCTTTTATCCCTTTTTTACCTACATTTTTTTGACCCTCTGAATAAATCAACATTCATAGGGAACTTGCCGTTACCATATATTTATGAAATTTGGCAGACTATAAGTACATATATTTTAAATTCGGGAAAATTTCTGAAAGAAGAAGAGGAGCTGAGTGGAGGGCTGAGGAGGGTTTTTTTTTTCATTTGAATTAATTCATTTAAAAATGGCTCTATTTAAAGTACGTAAACATCGAAGTTAAGCAATATTATGTGCGTACGTATTTGGATGGGCGGGTACGTAGTGATCTCAACATTTTGCTGACTTTTTTGGAGAGAGCCACCAGCGGCCCGTGATGCATTATGGTGTGCTCGTGCACCTTTATTGTTGAATGTGCCGGCACAAACAATTACTCTAAGTTTTAAAAAGTTATGCAGACAGACTACTCAAATAACCTTACTGCCAGCGAAAAAGCAGAGGCTCTCAACTCTATGAGTTCGCTTTGCTCGGTCGATGATATATGTATGTATTCATATAAATTATGTATTTAAATTATATTTTATAACAAAACGATTCAGCAAGTTTTTTTGTTCTATCACCACTTTCACAGACATTGTTACCTGCTTATTATTGTTTATGGTCTCCACTTTCGTGTTTTGCCAGTGGCCGTAGCATGCCACACAGAATCCCGACCAAACTTCAAGAATAGAACTGTCATCCCATACATTCACAAAACTACAATGTATGGCATGACAGTTCTACGCTTGACATTTCAGCGGGATCTCGTTTGGCATGCTGCGGCCACTGTAAAATATTATTTTACTTGACAGCGAGTTAAAGTCCGGTACATTGTGTTCGGGATAATTTATACAAAATTTTAGGCATTGTGACGTAGTTATGTCGTCATAATAATATTATATTATAATTATGCCTATACTATTATATCCAACTTTGGTTGCTTGCCATTAGCGATGGGCATAAAATAACGCTATTAATAAGGTTTTTATTTTAAATAACTATTTTACTTTATTTTTATTTTACTTAAATTAAATAACATTATATTTTATCGATCGAACGAAATGAGGTTTATAAAAAGATTAAAAAACAGCACAAAACGTGTACTTACCTACATGTATGTGACACCTATCTCAATAGCAAACTTTAGGCGGCCGGACTATAATTGACGCAATTATTGGTATTACGCAATGTACTAAAAAATAATGTTATTGAAAATAAGATAAATTGCTTGAAATTCTCGAATTATTGGACTTTATCGCTATTAATTCTGTAGCTTGATCTACTTGCCTGCTCTTTCTTGCCTGTAGGATCTTTCTTAAACTTAATGTACCTAACAAATTGTGCAAAACATTATAATTTAGTCATCTCTATAACTCTACAACCCTTGAATCGATTTGGCTCATTTTAGAACATAAGAATTCTTTTAGCTTATACTACCTGATCGCAAAGTTCCATTAAGATTGGAACTTTGGTAACGTTGTAATTAAGCATTTTCTATAACTCTAGAACCCTTCGACCGATTTGGCTGATGTTCGAACTTAAAAATTCTATTGACTTAAACTACGTATTTGCAAAGTTTCATAAAGATTGGACCATCGGTTTTCAAGTTATCGCGTAACAAACATACATACAAACATACACTTTTGATAATATATTTATGTAGGTTATAAAAAATGTGTGTATATTAGAAAAAAATATATCAGAGCACCAGTTTTGAAATTATCGTCAGACCTATCGTAAAGACTTTAAGTCACCTATATCTCTGCAACCCTAAGGTCTATTTCGCTATTTTTTTTCACTAAAATTATTCTATTAACCTATCTAACTTGTGTGTAAAGTTTCATTTAATTTGGATAAACCGTTTTCGAGTAAATGTCGATCAAACCTAAGCGCCAGAGGTCAACCGCTAAACTGGTCGAAACGCAGGCTTTTCGCGGCTCTCGACTCTAAGACCTCGCTTCGCTCGGTCGATAAGTGGTGGATCGTACGTGTTCCGAGGGTTGAGGGTGCTTCAGGCTCTGTCTGAGGGAGGCAAGAGGAGCGTTATTGTACTACTCACTAATCATAGATAGATGACTTTATTGAAACAAAAAAAATATACGAAAAAGATAACTTGAAACTAAAATACAATTTTATAATAATTTTAGTGTTAGAAATGGCGGTCTAATCGCTAATAGCAATATCTTTCAGATAACCATGCAGGGAGAGGAGATTATTAATATTTAATTCACATGGGTTGGTGGTGTGATCAAATTATACAGTAGGTTAGAGAGACAATTATTTAAGTAGTTTAAAGTATTTTTAGCGATTCAATCTTAATAATATCTGTGAGAAGAACGGGAGGGTAAGAGACTCATGACGTTACAGTTTGTGTGAAAAAACATAAATTAGATACATACAATTGCAGGGATATTCACTTAACCGTCAGGGCACCGAACCAAAGACCGAATTGTCAAAAATGTATAAACGACGTAATACGTCATTTCAAACATTTTGACAATTAGGTATTCGGTTTGGTTCCCCAACGGATAAATGTTATTAAAATGTGATCTTTAGAAAGTTTAAGACTTTTTTATGTTATAAAAACAAAGACAGAAAGAGTAGAGAGATAACAAGATTGCTACATTTCCTAATGTTGGGGGAACATTAAAAATGCAGCTCCTTCGGGAGCAATAAATCGCATATCGTGAGTGTATGTCGAGCCCCGGGTTACATCTCTAGTATAGATGAAGTTGTCTCCTACACGAACCAATTAGATAAACATATTTAAATTATTTTATATACGAAGGGTTTAGGGGGGGGGGGGACTAGCAAACGAAGCGTAGGACGTCCACCCACAAGTACGCCGGAAGACGCTGGATGCAGGTCGCTTCCAACAGGTACATATGGAAGTCCAAATGGGAGGCCTATGTTCAGCAGACGACGCGACGTCCTACGGCTGAGATGATGATGATGATATACGAAGGTAAATATAACGGGTTGTTGTCTTTTTTGTCCAGCATGTTAATTGTTATTAAATTTGGATTTTTTATTAGTAAATTTGATAAAAACGTGAAAACTTGTGGTGGCAGTTAGTGACGTCTCAGGTAGAACTCGAGTTAATAATATATTAATTTGTACTGGATAGTGATGTAGCGTATCCTTAACCAAAAACTTATAAACGTTATAATAATAATAATCATTTTTTCATATCATCATTTTTAATCATTTTTTTTATTTTATTCACAATATAATATTCTTTGCAGACAAATATTTTATAAACAATATTTAAAAAAAAAATACTCAACCTACACAACGTGACAAGTGGGTGTCAAGTCTCGACTCTATTATTAACATTGGTGGCATACGACACCACATTGTGCTCTTATTTAGTTGTTAAAAAGGGTAACAATAGAAATACTTCTCTTAAGAATAAGTTCTTGCTAAACGTACTTGTCTTGTAACATGTAGTGAGCCGACAGATGAAGTTGTCCACATCACCAATTAGACAAACAAATTTAATTCTCCCGTCTCAGATATGTCGACGATCCGCAGTAAAAACCTCGCAGTCGGGATCCATTCAATTTCGCGTCGCCAACAATAAAGCGTGATTGTCACGCACGTACACATTGCATAAAGCGGTATTACGGGGGAGATGTCCCCCCCAGGGGGGTTAACGCACGGAGGGATTTTTCAAAATAATATTTTTTAGGTTACGATGTTGTTGCTTTTGACTGCCGTGACCAATTTTTCACGGTTGCGGTGCACTGCGTGGTTTATGTTTTTTTTTCTTGGACAAGGGTTTAGATAATAATAGCCACACAAGTCAATCTCTATGAAGCGTATGCCAAAAATACCTATTCTGCGAAAAATATTGCTTAAAAATCGACACAAACATTCATTTTAATATAGGTACCTAAATTAATAAATTAGATCATGTGGTTTCTCGAAACCAACCGCAATGATATTATTAAACTTGCAAAAAAACCAAATTAAAACAAAATTTCGTCGCTGGCCTTAATCTAATGATTTGATCAAAAATCTATGGAATTTCCTGTTATCCTCTCAGGTGTAAGGTTCCTAGCCGCACTGAACTTTTAAATAGTTATATACTCGTATTTTGAATCTATACCTAAGAGAAAGTAATATTAGCAGAGCAAATATCTTTTGATTTTGCAGTTATTTTTCCTGTAGCAGAAATACGAGTATTGAAATTAGAATAGAATAGAACACTCTTTATTGTTACACCACATTCACATCCATTTTGTATGTACATTAAAATTGATTTGAACAGTTAAAATTAGGGTCAGATATTCTTACTGATGCTGAAATGCTCTGTATGTTCACAGTCAAATTAACTGGCGCAACAGAAGAGCCATTGTTAGGTGTGGTGATTAGTTGACTCGCGCTGTTTAAAATTCGTTGATTTTTTTTGGATAAACGCCGCATGACAAACATACGTTTTTGAAATTTCGTACGGAAAGTTCAAAAAACTGCCTCTGCAAACTGCTGAACGGATTGGGTTGAAATTTAGAACACAGATGGGTCTCATGACGTCGAGTCGTATCCTTTAGTCGTATCCTAGAGAAAGGATTTTTTTCGGGCAAAACCTGGAGCATACAAGCTAGTTTAATACATACGATACAATACAATACTCTTTATTGGGACAAAAATTAACAAAATATACTTAAATCTAAATTAAAGTATTATTACTAATGTCCACAATTGGCGGCCTTATCGCTTAGAGATCTCTTCCAGGCAACCAACCAATACATATATTTCTTAAAAAAAGCTTCAATACTGTGATTTGTTTTCGTGTGCCATTAGAAGTATCGGTATCATTCTCTGGGATCGATTGGCGTAGTCCGCGCTGCAGATCGACGCGTAATGCCTCCGCGCTACGTGAGCCGCATGCTACGCACCGCACCCATCACGCGGCTGACGCTACGCCGCCCGCAAGTTACGCTATGTAGCGTATCTATGCGTATACAAGGGGTATCTTTTAGGCAAGTTTTGAAACTCGATAATGCAAAATTTTTAATTATGTATGTGTGTTTGGTGCTGAAGCATTGAGCTGACATTTTGTACTTTGCTTAGATGCTAGAAATAGACTTAGACTTTAGGCAGATGTCCCACCGGCAACGATGTTTGCCTTCCTAACTCATGGTTGCCGGTGGGACATCTCCCTAAGTAAAACTAATGTAAAACTGATGGGCACCAAAAATTCACATCGTTTTAAAATACCAAAAATATTTTGACAGGTTTTCGTTGATTGGTACGGTGATTGCACCTACTTATGGTGTTAAATGACCAGTTTTCTATTCTATTCTAAAAAATAACTACATTGGGGTTACCTATATATAACTCAGTAAACAGCAATTTTCAAGTTTATTTTTAATGAATTATTTATGCAGCTTTTAGTACCTAATTTAATATCGTCATTGAATACGTAAAAGTCAATAATATTTTTAATATCTTTCTATTTTATTGGCCTAAATGCCATACGCTACAATATCACGGCATGGCAATAAACTTTGGATTTTTTTACGATAATAAATGACAAGACTAGCAAATCAGGGCAAATGTTTTTAAATACATCTACCCTCTGAGATATTAGCAGTAGAATAACGTCAAGCTAGTGATTTCGCTGGTAACATTGCCTTCTTGTTCAGAATATTACTTTCAATATTATTTTAGTTTTTGAATTGTTTATGTATACGAAAATAAAGACTTAATAATCTGAATATTACTTCTAATATTTATTTAAATTATTTCTATTTATTTATTTAACTAGCTGACCCGCGCGCACTTCGTTGCGCGTGACAGTCAATTAATAAAGCGAAAATTTGGTGCTGCCATTTAGTCTGCGATGTTTGTTTAGAGACTGCGATTGTATTTCCATCCCCGCGATTTTGTGAGTGTAAAATAGGTATAAAATAGGCCTGTTAAAACCATGGCTTTTACAATAATTGCTCCCGCTCTGGGTAGTGAAGAATATCGAGCTGGGTATTTCTACGCAGTTTTGTTTCGCTACCGTAAAAAACAATTCAATGTCCTTTCCCGGAACTCAAAACTACTCGTATCTCAAAACTACTCGTACATTCACGCCTCTTTTCAGGAATTAAAACTATTTGTCGTCCTTTCCTGGTAACTTTTTAACTTAACTTATTGTGTGTAATCTTACTAATATTATAAACGTGAAAGTTTGTAAGAATGGATGTCTGGATGGATGTTTGTTACTCTTTCAGGCCTAAACGGGTGGACCGATTGAGCTGAAATTTTGAATAGAGATAGCTTAGACCCTGGAATAACACATAGGCTATATAAGTACTGCGGGTAAAACCGCTGAGCGCAGCTAGTGTACCATATTTTTATTATTATTTGTTACCTATTTCTCACACTACCCTTTCCGCAACCTTTCCCGCGACTCAAATCAATTCCGTGGTTCGTGAATTCCCAATAAAACTCTGACCCTCCTTTCCTAATACTGGTTCTCACTAAAATTAATTTCTGACATAAAAAAAACAATTCATTAACAGAACCTCAACTATCGTTAATCGGTTCAGCGGTTACTGATTTCCATGAAAACGATTTTCGAAAATAAATTCCGTTCTTGTGGGAAATTCACAAAACCCCTTCTTATCGGTCGCCTATGTTATATAAAGCAGCTAAAACAAAGAAGCGGTTACCGATTTCCTACACAAAAAATGACCCACCTTCCTCCCCTTAAAGGTTGATTTATGGAATAAAAAGTATCCTATATCATTTTCTATGACTCAATCTACTATGTATCCTATGTATCAAATTTTAATTCAATAGGGTCAGCGATTCTAAATTTCCCCATACAAACTTTGACCCCGATTTACACCACCCCTTAAAATCAAATTTCTATCAAAAAAATATTTAATTTTCCTAAATACAACTCAAGTAATAATCGTAGTAGTCGTGGCAGTAGTAATCGTTTCACAAAATTTCAGGTCAATCGGTTCAGCGGTTACGGATTTGCATACAAAGGTTTTTTTGGAAAAAATTCCTGTGCCCGTGGAAATTTCGCGAAATCCCATTTTATCGGTCGCTCACCTAAAGAATACGCTGTCCAAATTTCAGCTAAAACAAAGAAGCGGTTAACGATTTCTTACACAAACTTGCAACCCCCCTTTCCTCTCCCTCATTAAGGTTGATTTCTGGGATGAAAAGTATCCCAGATCATTTTAAGACTCAATCTACCTCTGTACCAAATTTTATAATTTTATACTCACAACCACTTTCCTCATGAAGATGGATAGAGGTATTAAACTGAATTTCATATCGAATACATACCTACTCAGATTTATAATACCTTTAAACTGTAATAAAATCAAACCTCTATGTTAACGCAATAAATTAATAAAATTAATAAATATTTCAGGACATTTCATACAGCGCCAAAATCAAAATAAACAACAATTTTAGCAGCATTTTTAAACTTGAAACTACTTTCAAGTTTCAAGGGTATCAAAACCTACACGGTACTCCCGTGAGCTTAGAATTTTGAAATTTTGTATATACCTACGGGTTTGTACGGAACCCTCGGTGCTCGAGTCCTACTCGTACTTGACCGGTTTTTTGAAGTGAAAACTTCTTTAGCGGCGCTGAGCACTTTTTTTGTATGGGTAAAAACTTTAAAACTCGCGTCAGGGTCACGTGATGCTGATCGAAAAAGCGTAAGATCGAGAGGAAGGGAGAGGAACTAGTATCTCCCACTCTTTCTACCGTGCCTGAGTGTGCTGCTCTGTTGATGGTGTAAAAGTCGTCGAAATTATGGATGGAAGTTGATTTTTCTGAGAGATAAAATTTAATGTAATATATAAATAACGATATAATATTATAAATAATATATAAATTGTCATATTTGTGTACGATAGCCAAACGATAGCGCAATAAATAAACATTGTATTCTACCTCATAAATGATAGTACTTTTATACTTATAATTATACACAACGTTAATATTGAAGTTTTCACTTCTGCCGGCACTCCCGGAGTGCTACCTTTTTTTTTTTTCACTACCACAGGAAACAATCCTGTGTCCTTTCCTGGAATTCAAAATATCTCCATACTAAATTACAGCTAAATCAATTTATTGGTTGATTGCCTTATAAAATTCCACCGTCCTTTTTCCGGAATTAAAACTATCTGTTGTCCTTTCCCGATAACTTTCAACTATCTATATTGGGAATTTAGGCTAAATTGGTTACTCATTTTTCACACTATCTTTTCCGCGACTCAAATTAATTCCGTGGTTCCTGAATTTCCATAAAACTCTTCGAGTATTTTATAATTTTATTAAAGGAAAATGAATTTCTTAGGAAATATTAAGTGTTAAATTTCTAAGTGTAGTTATAAAATTTCAGGTGTCTAATGTCTAATAATAATATTGACTGTTGACCGCCCTTTCGCATAATACTACAAAATGGCGAAAAAGTCTAGTTTCTTAAATTTAAAAGTCACCCAACCAAACAAACAAACAAACCATCATGAAAACAAATCGCTTGCGAGTTTTAACGACGAACAGCGCCATCTAGTTTCATAATGGGTAAAATAGTGGCACATCGGAAAAGAGTTTGAATTTTTTGTGTGTTCTTTATATAAGATGTTTTTGAGCGTTAAAAACTATTCATAATCAATATATAAATGTGCTTTTTGGAGTAAAACTACATACATCTATATCAAATAGGCTAATCTATACTAATTTCCTATACAAAATTTGACTTCCATTCTAAGGCCAACTTCAGGGTTAAAAACTGTCCCATATCCTTTTTAGAGGCTCAATCTACTATATCTAAACCAAATTTTAGCTTAATAGGGTCATTTCCCATTCAAACTTTGACCTCCTTTATCCCGCCTTAGAGGTTGATTTTTGGGATAAAAAATATACCATACAATTTTTTAGGACTCAATCTACCTCTGTACCAAATTTCAGCTTAATAGGGTCAGCGGTTCTAAATTTTCCATACAAACTTCGACCCCCCTTTACCCCCCTTAAATGCTAATTTCTGACATAAAAACTATTCAGTGTTCCTAAACACCGTCCCAACAATCGTTTTACAAAATTTCAGCTCAATCGGGTCAGCAGTTACGGAGTTGCATACAAACGCTTTTCGGGAATAATTCCTGTTCCTGAGGGAATTTTAAAAAATCGCTTCTTATTGCACGATGAAATCTTCTTAAAAATACGCTGTCCAAATTTCAGCTCAATCCGTCCAGCCGTTTGGGCTGTGCGTTGATAGAACAAAAGTGTATTAACGATTTTATATAATAGATCTTTAGATTGATATAACTCTTTTATTTAAAAACCGATTTAAATAAAACCAATACTATTTAAAAAATAGAGAAATTTGCAACGTTTTAGCGAAAACTGCATACAATTCGGTTGTGCCGTTTTATCACACATAAGTAATAACCTTTTTACAAATTAAGCCTAATAAAACTACTCTGGTAAATTTTCGTTTATGGCCACATCGATAGATGGCGTATTTTTAGTTTGTCGCACTTTTTGCTTTTTGATTTTTTTGAATTGAATTTACTTTATATTCTATTACTTTTACTTCGAAATTTTGATGTAAATTAGGGGCGATGTGTCCGATATAAATGATTATTATTTATTTTATTATTTTATTTTACGTTTCCCTAGGAAAAATTGACAAAATGTTTTTACGAATTAGATCGCGCAAGCGACTTTTTCGCGTCGTTTTGTTCATATGCGTATTTTCACAGTTCACCTTAGTAAAGGATCACAATGAATGGGGAGAAAATTCCATTCTTATTATATGTATGGATAACTGCACATTACTGCTTAACGGATGAATAACTGGCAAACGTATTATTCTTTCAAAAGCGACCTAAGCAATGAAAGTAGGGGTCTACCACTGCAGAAAACTAATATCTACAGGGATCGAGTGTGAATGACTGATCTATCAATGTTCAAACCACTAATTGTGTTGAAATTTGAAACCCAAATAGATATTACGATAGATTTTACGGTTTTTGTACGTAGACGTCCGGTAAAAAGGATTTCTCTACTTGGGCGAGCATAAGCAATCCATAAATAAAATGAAAATCTTATGGTAGAAAAAACTAAAGTTTATTTCCCGCTCCCGCTCATGTTTTGTATGTAAGGCTAGCACGTTACAGGATCGATTGCAAGTAGGTTGTGTGGCGCAATCAGGCTCCCTTACAGCTGGAGCCAATATGTTCCTGAACCAAGCCTCACAGTGTGGATTGATGTAGTATATCTGTCATATCCCATTCTAGAGATAGATAGATCCTTGATTGAAACACAAAAATGTACAAAAACAACTTAAAACTATAATATAAAACTAAGTGTTTCAATTGGGGGTCTTATCGCTAATAGCGATCTCGACGAGATACTAGAGTTAGAACAAATCTAGAGGCATTTTTCCCGCCTTTGAGGCGATTGTAGTTGGAATTTACTACTGCCTTATTGTCACTTTATACCAGGCAAAAGCTAACTTGGAGTGGACCTGCTATATTTTATTACTTTATGTGCTTTGGTACCATTGTATCTACTAATAACAAATTGTGTCTATCTAAATGCCATCATAATATTTCTTTTATTGGCTCTATTACCAAATCTCCATCTTATTTTACTTGCAGATCTTTTAATACTTAACGACCTTACGCTCACGTCTTCTTACGTCAAAGTAACTATCAATGTGCCTCCAAAAATCCAGCTTAAATCGTTCAGCGGTTTGAATAATACGTTAAAAAGTCAAACAGGCTTCCTTTTATAGTATAAGTTATATGATAACACATTATGTTCAAGCCGAGTAATTTCACTACACGCTGTTAAACTATCAGAATGTGTGTCAAATGTGCTCGTATAACAGTTTAGATGTAAGATAAGGTAATGATATGTTGTGTGGTGAACAAATTATAAAATGCTGCAATTTATAGTTTTGTTTGTCGCAGGCGCACCTAGGAAGTAGCCGCGGCCTTGTAGGTGCACGAGTGTAGGCCACAGTGGAAAATATATACAGAAGACTCGTGTAACCTATATTTATTTTTATTTATTATTATTATAAATATATAAAAGGAAAGAGTGACTGATTGATTGGCTGACTGACTGACTGATCTATCAACGCACACCGCTGGACAGATTGGGTTGAAATTTGGTACACAGATAGGTTTTATGACGTAACCCCCCGCTAAGAAAGGATTTTGCCATGCGGGCAATAAAAATATATAAATTTATACGAGCATAAGCAAGTATTATATATTTTGACTTTAATTTGATTATTGTTTTTGATTATTTGTTGAAATTATATAGTAAAAAAATATGTTTATGACAAATATAAGCGACCAAATTACATGAATTTACATATTATTCACATTTATTAAGCAATAACTTACGATGTTTTATTGAGCATAAAAAGATTTGAACTAAATAAATTGCGATCTAGATCAGATGGTAATAATAATCATTACTTTCAAATATTTATCAAAATCACATGTTTTGCAACATAGGATATCATGGAAAAAATAAGTTGATTTACATAAAAAATACGAATAAATGTTTCATGTTGTTATTGTAAACACATTTTATATTACTTTGTTTTTTTATTTAAATGCTAATAAATCTATAATAACCAACGGTATTTTACGTTAACATTTTTTATTTATTTTCATATTACATATTATTTTCCTCTGCAGTGTCCTTAGCCCAGTGGTCATAATAAGTCCGGCTTGTTGTTGTTTTTGTATGTGGCAATATTTAGTCTGGACACTACCGTGTTTCGGAAGGCACGTAAAACTGTGGGTCCCGGTTGTTTCCTATAAGATATGTAGAAGGCAGTCGTTAAGTCATGTTGCAGTGCAGTGCCCATCTCGGCGAACTGAAACAGCAACATATAGGTTGGCCACACAACCTATAATTGTGATTTGACTCTGACAGTGTAAGTAGGGTAACCTGTTCTGTTGGAGTATAAATCCCAATAATTATTATTATTTTATAGTTGTTTGATGGCGTGATGACTTGATCTCGTATCTGGAGGGCTGGCAAGATGCGGCGCTAGATCGAAAGGAATGAAGGAATTTGGGGGAGGCCTTTGCCCAGCAGTGGGACAGTCTAGGCTAAATATAAATAAAATAAATATAGTTGACCTACTGCAATGTCTACACTATAACCTCAGTAATGGACAGCAATCTGCGCATTATCAACAAACAAGCGACGAGTTGCCGTCGATATAAACACTAAGTATTTTAATTAAATACTACACTGCCAATCGTATACCACATGAATACAATTATGTATGAGAATAGATTCCGTATTGAAACCGGACCAAGGAGTAAGAGGATAGATGCCGCAAGTACTTACTTTCGGCTTGATTTTACCATTTAATTTAGAACTTAAGACAATCAAATATTCAGAACAAATTGTACTACATTCTTGTAAATAAACCATTTCATTTGGTTCGCTAGGAGGGCACTGTATCTAATGAAATTAATTACTGGGCTGAAGAGTTTTAACATCTTATGACTCTCAAGTAAGAAGCGTTGGCGCAGTGCACCCTGAATGTTACTTGTGTAAAATCCTGTGTAGCACTCAACATGTTCCTTCCTAATAAAGGCGCAAAATTGAAAAGTTCGCGGCTTCTCTCTTAATACGTATTCCTGAGTATAAGCATTATCACACACGTTATCTTAATAGAGGTGATAAATCTCCATTCGTGTTGTATGAAGCATTGCTATATAATATAATATATAATACTATATGTATATAGGTACCTCTATAATATGATTATTGTATTTGTTTATCTGTTGCATCATATTTTGATCGTAACGTCACGTTTTTAATTTTGCTCAGATTGCTTATTAAATAATTTATTTAAATCTGGTGACATTCTTTTACTTACTGGTATTTAAACCACTTTTTATGACTAATACATAATATAAAGGTTTTATTTATGAAAGACTAAGTGTTTTCCCCGCGGTTTCACCTGTGCAAGTCCAAAATCAGTGTATTAAATATTAATGAAATTACTTCTAGATCCTACAAATATTATAAATGCGAAGGCATGAGTGTGTGTGTGTGTATGTGTGTGTGTGTGAGAGAGGGATATGATATCATTTAACATCGACTCTAAGACCTGGGAGGCAGCGGCAGACGATTGTGCGAGCTGGAGGAAGACACTATTTGACGGCATTTCTGCGCATGATAATGCCTGGTTCGAACAACTAGCACAAAAACGTGACAGACACCACCAACGCGCGGCAATTCCTCTAGCTTCACCAGGAACACAATTCGTCTGTACACTTTGCGGTCGACGTTGTCATTCAAGTATCGGCCTTACTAGCCATGCTCGTAAGTGTCGTCGAACCTTTAATATGGACGCTCCTTAAATCGTCTTTTATAGATGCAAAAGGCCAGTGATGATGATGATGACTAAAGTAACTCATAGTTTACGAATACATAGGTTTTTCAGTGGATAAAGCCGCTAGCCACAGCTAGTTTTTATATTACAATCTTCATTTTCTAAACATTTCTTCATAAAATAACATTTAGACAAGAGTTATTCACAGCAGACATAATGATTGATATATCCGAGAGCATTTAGCATCCATTATGTAAACTATATTGTAATATTATGTAATTATACCCATTGTTATATATGCCTCTCATTTTTAATGATTCATACTCATGAATTGGTTAACATATTTTACTAAATTCGGAAGTGTCGGCAATTATTCAATTTGATTACATTACACGGTATTATACCAATATGAATTTATAAATAAATATTAAAGTTAAACACCGTTGAAATGTTTGATTTATTTAGATTGTGATTGATATGTTATGTTTGATAGTAGCTCGATGGAATGCCGCACTTTACATAATGCATACATTTGAGTAATATCGTTTATTTTTATACACATTTGAATCTAATCTTGCTAAATAGAGTTGTAAAATATGCGTCCTTTTTATATTTATGTAAATACATTATTGGCAAATAAAACGAATGATGACAAAAATTGCAAATATTTGTATGAGTAATCAGCACTGATATTTACAAAATGAAAATATTTGTTACGAAAAATAAATCACGGAAGAGGAAACCTCTTCAAGCATTTGCGCTAAGCTGAGAACAAAGGTCTTACTTCGTACTTAGCTATTAAGGATCAACATTCTAATCTGTGCGAGCACTTTTTTATGCAGCATAATTTTGACCATGGTGCCGCTTTTTGGTGATATTGCATGCTATACTGAGTAGAGTAGGTACTTGCTCACAATATCTCCAACTTGTGGCTAATATAATTCGTCTGTTTTACCTAAGCAGTAGGTATATATTACTAAGCCCTCGTCTTAGCAAAAGGTGGTTGAAGGAGGAAGACGGAGGACCAAGTTGAGTGGCAAATGGCGGAGGCCTTTGTTCAACAGTGGACCAACGTGGGCTGATGATGAAGATTGATTCTAATCATAATAATTGGGAGTTTATAATAATTGGGGTTTATACTCCAACAGAACAGGTTACCCTACTTACACTGTCAGAGTCAAATAACAATGTATAGGTTGTGTGGCTAACCTATATGTTGCAGTTTCAGGTCGCCGAGATTACTACAGAGCCTGCAACATGACCTAACGACTGCATCCTACATATTATCTTATAGGAAACAGCCGGGACCCACAGTTTTACGTGCCTTCCGAAACACGGTAGCGTCCAGGCGAAAATCTTTACCACACTTAGATTTGAACCCAAGACCTTCGGCTTACAAACCGGACGTATGACCACTGGGCCACGGACGCTACCAATAAATCATGATCGCTAATCATTATTATGTTCAGAACCCTAATTCAGCCAGTGACGAAACGACCCCAACCTAGCAACTTTAGTGCGTTGTGTATAATAAATATTCTTAACTCCTTTTTAAACATCTGACAGTTTAAGGCACCTAACCGACAATCTATCCACAGGCTATATATAGTGTGGCTATAGTGGTCGTGGTACGGAAGAGATTGCGATCGGTCGCGATCACTCGTTAATCATACCGGGTCACGACTTACGTGACCGAAATGAGCTACCGGATCGATGTGCCACGGTACTGGGTATGTAACCACTTGTATGATATAATATGCTATAAAAGGCTTCTACCTATACAACTTATAGCACAAAAGACCTTAAAAGCATTTTCTACGAGTGGGATAAGTTCTTACTGAACAAGCGTGCTCCAACTAAGACTGCATCGTCACTTACTAACATGTGGGATTGCGATGAAATGCTTGTTTAGTCTGCTATATAAAAACCTCAATGAAACTTCAAAACCCGGAGGAATTTCATGTTTGTTACCGATTGGTGGATTACTAGATTACGGCAAAAAAAAGTCAAGGAGTCGTCTAAGTCCAAGGTCGATGGCGCGATAAACAGATAATGAAAATGAGCAGGCAATTGGACGAGGATAGCATGAGACGAGGGAGAATACCGAAATCAAACAGAGACCTGTGCCTCAGCAGAGGGCTGATGAAGGATGATAATGATGTTTACCGATTACTAAGATATCTAGACTGACTGACTAGATGATTTAGAAATTTGTGTTTAAGAGTATGAGTATCAATTTACATTTATTGTTCAAATTCGGTCAAACAGTTTTCAATCTCGTTAATTGAAAGCTTGAACTCTACACTTATTTTTTTTTTTTTTTATACGAGATAGGCCTACGTTTGACCACATCCCACCTGATGGAAAGTGAAAATGCGGTCGACGATGGATCACGTAAGATGCCTAGAAAGGTACCTATTCACTCGTGCCTTGAAGATACCCAAGAAGATTATTGTCACAGAAAATATTTCTCTATCGCTTCGCTCCTCAGTGTAGTGAGAACCTTAAATAAGGCTTTTTATCTTGATCGCGTCAAGTTATGAGTTGTGCGATTGTTATAATGACTCTGTAATTGTGATGTTTAGCTAAATATCGTGCTCGATACATTATGTACATTTATCACCTTGTTGAATTTATTACGAATTTGTTGTCTCATTATATAGGGCACTTTAAATTTGATAACTAGTTTCTAATTGCCTTTTTGTTGACTAGAAATATAAACTATTAATATTTGCTAAAACTAGTTCATAATTAACTTATTTTAATACTTTGTAACTCTAAGTTAAGTTAGAAAATAGATTTCACGCGAACCTCAAAGCGAGGTGGACCATCAGTGCACCCATATCTTAAAAATTGTTGAACCGATTCTGATGAAACTTGTACAGTGCCCTAATTTGGACATATGTAAGCTAATCAAAAGTAAGGTGAAATCTAACCAATGTCAACAATGTTAGAAAAAATTCGAACATATGGTCCTGAAATGTTTGTTGTTCGAAAGCCTAAAAGGACTGTCTCAGTTAAATTTCTCACAGTGGGTAAATGCATTTAATTTAAAATGTCTTTTTTATAAATATATGTTCAATAAAGATTTATCCAATCTAAGCGCATTAATATGGTCCATAAAACCACTACCTTCGTGCATCAAACCACTTTCCATTCCGAAAATATCTGCTAAATGCCATGAACATTGGTCCCATAGCTGGAGGTCGTGGCTAAACACTGCACACGCATCGCATCGCATCGCACGAATCATTTGCCAACAACTGGGATCAACGTGATTTTATACAGCCTGTGTTTTTATTTTAGCTAATGGTTAGTATCCAAATCCAGATCCAGACTTGTATATTAAATGCGAGTTTTTAAAGAAAGTAATAAATATTGACACTTATGTGTTAGTTACTCCACCACCCCTAAAATGCTGCAGGATGATTGAACTGAAATGGAAATAAAAATCACATTAAAAGATATTTCTAAGAGAAATGTAGGTACAAGAATTATTATTATGAGCTTACTGGATCCCACTGCAGGGCAAAGGCCTCCCAAAAAATATATTATTATAATCAAAACGTATCAAATGACACTAGATTTTAGCGGTTATTAAGACAAGGGCATATATAGGTAGAGCTTTGATAGAGCTTTATTTATAACCTACCAATATATTTTCAACATACCTTCTATAAATACAGCAAAATAAATCTCAGGTGTTCAAATACCCAAGATGAGGTTAATATAATAATACAAGCGCGTCACTCGGCTGCGCTCGCACGCGATCGGCGCACGCGCATCGTGCTCGAGAACACGATTATTTATACATATGTTATGTAATTACTGTCTGTAAATACTTAATGATACACTTGCTGTTTACAGCTTTACCATTTGCATTAAAAATGAGAAAGACGATTGAGATGTGTAGGAGGCAGTGACGTCACGTTGCAGGCAGCGTAGGAATCTTGATGACATGAAACTGCAACATAGTCCTTAAAACTTGTAATTATGATTTGATTCTAACACATAACTAATTGCAATTAGTGAGTGGAAAAACTTAAAAACTGTGGCTGGTAATCACCCACTAGACAAAACCGTGTCGTCAAGCGGTCACGATACCTAACAGTGTTTCGACACGATATTCAGTGAAAACAACAAAGAGTTCCCCGCTTGCTTGTCGGCAACCACTAACACCGCGTCGCCATCATCACTGGTGCTGTAGATGTATATAGGCGACGGTTACCGCTGACAATCAGGCTGACTGTCAACTTGTGTATCGGTATCTAACATTAAAAATGTAGGTTCTAACTACCTACCTTGTAACCTTGTGTTATACTCCAATGATTGTGCAACATAACCGTACCGAGACATTTAATAAAGTTCAAAAAGTACGTACTACGTAAGTGTAAAATGTGATGCACCAATGCAATCCCGTTAGATGAATGTCCACCTATAGGTATTTTCGAAATTTCTTTTTCCTTAATCAGCTCTCTATAAATTATTTTGCAAAATTACAGTTTCTTTTCTTTTTATAGATCTAATTTCTAATATTACTTTCTTTGTGACAAAAAACGTTTGTATTTAAATAAAATGTAAAGTAGAGATTGTCTTAAAGTGATAGTATTAAAAAGAGAATTAATTTATCATATTTTCTGGGTTTTGTCTGCAAGTATAGAGATATAATATGTTTTAAAGGATAAAAAATGTCAACTATGCTTAAAATTAACATAGTTGTCTAGAAGAGATAGCGATAAGACCACCAATTGTTATACTTCTATAATTACAATTTTTTGAAATAATTTCTGCATAATTTGTGGCGCTACAATAAAGATTTATGAGTGTTAAAGTATTTATTAGGTTTTGACAAAAATCTTCAAGTCTAACAGTAGTATCCAAAACGTTATACATATTAATATGATCGGTTTATATATCTCTCGACAGAACAAAGCTTTTAAAATCGATCCTAACCTATATCGCCTGCGCACGATTACAATTAGCCACACCAAAATCGATTTCCACACAGGCAATAAGCCGGAAACACTAATCGACGGCCTTCGCGAGAATCCTAAAAACTTAATGATCCTAGTTACCGATTAGCAACGATCGGCAACTACTAATTGCTGGCAAACGCGATACCACAACTGTGTCATTGACACAAATTTTGCAACAATTTCAACAAACTTTTCATAAGCACACTACGATGTTAGTGTACTATAGATCCTTTCGATATGTATTAGTTTAATTATACGAGTAATTTAGCTCCTACATTCCACGATAAAAACATTTAACTTTAATCCACAATTTTCAAAACTCTATGAGAATCTTCAGAAATTCACTGCAAAATACTTTGACCTCCTTAAGCCAAAAGTCCCTAGTTCGATTCCCGGCTAAGCTAAATGTTTGTGAATGATTTTTGGCCTGATCTGTGTTTGAGTATAAAGGCGCATAAGTGTTACATACCAGCTGTGCCAAACGGTTTTGCTCGCTGTAAAGTAGCCTTGTGTTATTATATAGTCTAAGCTACTTGCTTACTAAATTACAGCCCAATCATTCAATCCGTTTAGGTGAAAAAGTTACAATAAACATCCATACATTTATACTTACTACATCTATACGAGTACATCCACGCAAACAACTTTCCCATAGTTTTATTAGGATATAAGTTGTCTGCCATAACACGGGCGTTAAAAAGCCTAGTTTGAAATTAGATTGCCATGTATGGAAAGTTGTCCCCATATCTATACATCATAGGCAACACATGAAACACAGCGTACGTTTTTGAAAACCAAGATAAGTTATTCGGCAATCGAAAACGAAAGCGGTCGAGCCGCGCACATGAATATTCATGCAAAACTGTTATTCGTGTACAACACTCATTTTAGCTGCTTGATAGATTTTTTGCCATCAATTTTGAGTAAAACTAGTCTAATTTTCTAGATAAAAATGGGTACTAGCCGCAAGATCTTTTAATTAGCTTTGATGATTTGCCGATAGTAAAAGTGGGCGGCAATTGGTTTTTGAGTGTTGTTTTAAAATGGTCAACACAGCGGAAATAATTAGTGAAACGAGCTTCGATAGTTTTTAGACTAATGGCTGGTAACTGTGCACGTGCAGCCAATATTTACATAATGTAACATGATTGGAAAAGGTCCAGTTAGATTTGAACATACATTATAATGCCCGATCTACACTCTCCACGAGGCGAGGCGAAGGCGAGTGCGATAGTGATGACGGTACGTTTGACGCTCATGTCTCCTAGTTTTCCCATTTTCATTCGCCAAGCCTCGTGCCGAGAGTCTCTACGAGGCCTCGTTAAGGTCTAGAGCGGGCATGGGGATTGGTCTACATGTGTGTAACGTTGGTAGTACCTAGGTACAAAACATAATATTTTTTTTATATTCATTATAAGTTAACGTATGAATTTCCTATTCGGGCCAAAGTAACTACAAAGAGACACAGAGGCATCAATGACCCAGTGCTCTCGCAACGCCATTAAGAGACAAAAATGGCGTCACATCGCTAAATCCATCGGAAATCCAACCAGGGCCCGTAGCATGCCATACGGGATCCCGCTGAAATGTCAAGAGTAGAACTGTCATCCCATACATTGTACTTTTGTGAATGTATGGGATAACAGTTCTACTCTTGAAGTTTTGTCGGGATTCCGTGTGGCATGCTACAGCCACTGTAGACCGAACATCAGAGCAACCTCTTTGCTTATTATTTTTGTTTTTTAACCTTTCAATTGGCAAAGAAGAGGTAGATCTAATACTCAGTAATCTGTCCATTGAACATTGTCTCTCTTCTCATGAAAATTTAGAGGTCATCAACATTATTTATTCCTTGAATACAGTTGTGCGAACATTTTAAAGCGTTTCGGTAGCTTTATAATAAAACGAAACTGTTTTATAGAACTTACGGTCCGCTCGACCAATAACTATAAATATAAGATGAAACAAAAAAACAACAAATTATATTTTATACGGCTCTAACTGTAACCGCTTAATTGAAACAGCATAAACTACAGCGTTTTTAAAAATTCATTATAGGTAAACCTTTGATCACAATCTCGAGTGATGTTAAGCGACGATGCGATCGTAGATGGTAGTAGAGTAAACCTAGAAGGCGGAATAAATCACTCCCTGGCTTCACTGAACATCATGCCAGAACACGGTCACAATGACCGCTCGGCGACACTGTTTTGTTTAGAACTTACGTAAATTTACCAGGATTTAGTACACTAATCTTATTTATTTTAGAAAATGCAATATTTCAAGCTATTCCAAGTCTAGGTCTTGGTATTAGAAAGTAGGACTTGACGTGATATATTATTACTTGGAATATTTTTTCAATACAGTCGCGTCTCGCGTCATAAGTGTCAAGGAAGCCATATTTTTATTTTGAATATTTTTGTTCAAAGTTTCTACATTATGTGACACATTACTGATGTAATTTTGTTGGCACGCGTTAAATGGTTTGTTTTTTATTTATTTTATTAACATTTATTTTTGATCTCGATTTCATGTTATAAATGTTGCAATAAAAGATTATTATTTTGTTATGAATATATATTATGACTAATAAATTAATATCGTTGGATAGATTTTAAGTGTTTTTTCCTGGTTAGTAAAAACATATTATTATTGTTATCGGCCTCTTAGATCCTATTAAGACGAGATAGGTCATGAATATTTATTATTTACCTGTAGACCTTTTTTAGGGTTCCGTAGTCAACAAGGAACCCTTATAGTTTCGCTTTGTCCGTCCGTCCGTCTGTCTGTCCGCGGCATTGCGGAGAAACTATAAGTCCTAGAAAAGTGTAATTTTGTATATAGGTAAGTAATAATAAGGGTATGAGAACGGTGACAAAAAATAATTTTTAATTAATTAATTTAGGCTACCTCCCGTACACGTAAGATGGGGATGATTTTTTTTTTCTGGTTGATACCATCGTGTGGGGTATCGTTAAATAGGTATTTTAAAATGAAGGACGGTTTGCTAAGAAACTTTTTCGATTTCATGTTCTGTTTGAAAGATATTCAAGTTTTAAAAAATAATTGAGCGTCCCCCCCCTCTAAAATCTGAACTACTAGCTTTAAAATTCTGAAAAAAATCAGAGGTATGCTTTCAACCATGAACTTTCCAGGAAAACTATAGCGGTTAAGATAAAATTATTAGTTTCGGTAAAATCAGCAAAATAAGAATACCTAAAGCTAACCTAGCCTATAGTTTATTAATGCATAACTAGATGACGCTAGTAGTAAAATTAGATCGCGTATAGCTATCACAAATAAATCACCATATTACAGTGTTACTTAGCTCATAATTTCTAACTTAAGTTTTTTTATTATAATTTGATATAGCATGGTTAAGGCTACTTGTGTGAATGATCCGGATATATTTTTTTTAATTTGTGGAGAATATTATGCTCAAAGAATTCCGTTTGAATGTGACAACGTTCATAATTTAGGCTTACAAAAATTACTTTGGATACTCCCTGGAAATTAACGACAAGCCTTGGATTCCCCAAAAGTTATGCAAAACGTGTGTTGAGTATCTACGTTTGTGGACAAATTAGAAAATAAATAGATTTTGGTACGAAACCGCTATAATGTGGAAAGGACTCGAGAACCATCACGATGACTTATTTTTGCTTAGTGTAAACATAAAACTATTGTTTTGATTTTATTAAAAATTAAGTATGCGGAACATAACTGGCTCATAATGTGTTCATTTAAAAATGGTTTACTTTGTTTTAGGCCAATGGTGGTTATATTTTTTTTTTGTAAAGTAAGAATTATTTGGACTTTTCTCAACACGTCCAAAAACTAATGCGTCACTTTCAAAGGCTCGAATGTGACATAACCATCAAGTTACACTCTCTCCACGACCACCTAGACTATATTCATGACAATCTTGGGGTACTAAGTGAAGAATTGGGCAAGCAATTCCACCCGAACTTTTGTTCGATGAAGTAACGCTATCAAGGCTTCTGGAACGCACATATGATGGCTGAATATTGTTAGAGCATTTAGAATAGCCCTTAGAATAAGAATAGCATTTAGAATAGCTCTGCCTTCAGTTTCAGCAAGAAAATCAAATAACATAAAGAGTTTTTCAACTTAAACTTAAATTAATTAGGATCATCTCTACATTGACCACCCACAAGGTGGACAGACGACCTTATAAAGGTCGCCGGAAGACGCTGGATGCAGCTCGCTTCCAACCGGTACATATGGAAGTCCAAAGGGGAGGCCTATGTTCAGCAGTGGACGTCTTACGGCTGAGATGATGATGATGATGATCTCTACATTTATAGCGTTTTATTACGAAAACAACATAATATGTGTCATATCTTTTTAACTAGAGCTGGTACAGAAATTTCAGTCACAAATTTGAAATCGTCGTCAAAAATCATCCGAAATGCTGTTGTGCAGTGTATTCAATCTACTAGAACTACGGAACCCTACATTGTGCGTGGCCCGACTCGCGCTTGGCCTATTTATTTCTTAAATGTATTAGATGAGACATAACTCATTAATCACCAAAATTACAATAAAATAAGCTTTGAATTGCACATTTGAAAAAGTATTATAACTGGCGGCTGGAAAAGTACTGGAAATTGCTAAAATAACTGGAAAGTATTATAAATATAAGACTTTTCTAATTTAATCAATTATTTCAAGTGTCCCAGTGAGTCCTAACTAGTGACGTGGTACTAGGAGCGCAGTCACGTGAGGAGGCTAGTGTGTCGGAAGCGCCAGATACGTACTGCTTTATGGAGCAATAAAACCTGTGTCCCTGCCCGTACATCCAGCTCTACACGGGTTTTTTTTGTTTACACCGAGTAAAAACGCATTACGCGTACCCACCCATACGGGGGTATGAAAGGGTTATGAGGGATTCCTCGTGTAGGACGACCGCACGGTATACCCACTAAAACATCTCGACGACGTTCCCGCATCGTCTTTGTAACGGAGGTCAGGGAATCGGCAGAGCCTTGGAATCCAGTCCCCCATCGACGAACTCCACACGGAATGGCGCACGGTGTTGTGCGCGCCACCTCCCGGACCTGTTCATGGACGGCGAACGCCCCCGCGTCCTCCGTCCAGGTCCCGGGATTTAGAAGCGCCGGGGATGTCCGGAAAACGATATCCCCCTTATCGCCACTACATCCCCACGATTCAACGCCTCCCTGCTCCCCGCCTAACGGCCGAGCCCATTCGACCAGCCTCCCGGGCCTGGTCCCACCCGATATGGGCAGTGGTGTGGCCCACGAGGGTTACGTAGGTGCGGTGTGCCGGTCCACTGCCACCTTCTGCCACGGCGCTCATGATGAGCCCGCCCGTACAACCATCTCCAACACATCAGCCGCAGAGGATAGGGAGATCGGCGCACCGTAATACCGGCACTCCTCATCCCCTGCGGCCCCACCGCGTCCGCCATCAACAATTTTTGAATTTGGTAAATTTGGGAAAAATGCAAGAAATCAGTTGTTTCAATATATTTTATGTATATTAATATATTATTTATATTATTATTATTATTTATATACAGTTCCATTAAATCAGATTCTGTAAAATCGTTCTGTATGATAAGACCGTAGATTATGACGAAACATTAGTTTAGGGCTGACAAACTAGATGGCGCTGTTCACTCTTAAAACTCGCAAGTGACATGTTCGCGGTACATCGTACTAGTTGTGCGATCAAATTATTTAAATGATAATTTATAATTTGAATTGACAAAGATTTTTGTAATCGGTAAATTTTTTTACTTACCGACTTCAATTTAGATCCTTCATATTTAAATTTAATTTATTATGTTTTGATTAACTTAAATTTAATTAATTAAAATCTTAAATTTAATATAAAAACAATCTTTTCTACAATACAAACTAACCTAAATCTAATCGTTAACAAGTAACCGGGGGTAGACTTCCTTTGCAGGAGGTCGTCTAGGTGGGTACCCCAACAGTGCCAGTTATTCTACCGCCTGAGCAGTGTTGTACAAACATCACTGTGCTCCGGTAGGAGGGCACTGTAGCTAGTAAATTACTGGGCTAAAGAGTCTTAACATCTTATGACTCTTGAGTAAGAAGCGTTGGTGCAGTGCTCCTAGAGTTTCACATAATTGTGAAGTCCTAGGTAACACTGTACTGATTATGGGCAGCCGTTATCTCTTAACATCAGGAGAGCGTCTTGCTCGTCTTCTACTTCATAACATAAAAAAAAAAAAAAAAAAAAAGTAACCTTCCTCCCAATGAACCCGGGGCAAAGGTGCCCATTACGCTGTAATAATAATTGTTATCGTGTTAATATAAGCTTTGACTTACTTTAGCTTGTCTGTTGTCTGTCCGTAATCAAATCTTGGAAGTTTAATTTGATCCACTTCCCGATTTCTGATTGAGCTGAAATTTGACATGCATAATAAAATATGTTACGGCTTAAAGCCGAAGTGAAGCTACACCTAGGTGTAGCCGACCACAGTCGGTTAAAGTTAGGTGTAGGTGATTTATTTTCAATAATAATAATGAAAGCGGGTTTTTAAAAAGTTTTTTATAATTTCACTTGTTTAGTGGATTAGATGAGTTGACTCATTAATTACCAAAAATACTATAGAATAAGCTTTAAATTGCACATTAGGAAAAGTGTTATAATTGGCGGTCTTATTGATAATATCTTCCAGCTAAATACTTTTCTAATTTAATCTTATTTTTAAGTGTCTCAGTGAGTCCTAACTAGCGACGTGATACTAGGAGCGCAGTCATGAGAGGAGGCTAGTTTGTCAGGAGCCACGCCGGATACGCGCTGCTTTATGGAGCAATAAAACCTGCGAGCCTGTGTCCCTGGTACATCCAGCTCTGCATGGGTACTGGTCGCAGAACAAACTAAAATATTGACATAAGACTAGCAACTCCCGTCCCACTGTCAAGAGTAAGTAAATAACGTTTGTAAGAGCACAAAATCAGATTCTGTAAAATCGTTCTGTATGAAGACAGTAGATTGTGACGGAACATTAGTTTAGGGCTGACAAACTAGATGGCGCTGTTCGCTCTTAAAACTCGCAAGCGACATGTTCGCGGTACATCGTAGTGGTTATGTGATCAAACAATTTAAAAATTCTATAATTATAATTTAAATATATGTACTTATATTTTTGCAGTCGGTATTATTATATTATTAATATAGGTACCGAATATCAGTTAATATAGAGATGAAAAGAATTAAATCCTACCCGTATTAGTAATGGGTGATATCTATATTTCTGAATATCGAATCGAAACTATATATTGATATTCAATATCGGATATCAAAACTATATATTTTACGAAACTATATACTGAACAAATAACTCGATTCGAGTCGATGTGGTTATTGATTATGATTTAGATATTTGAATATCGTGTCATCTTACGTCAATAGCTGAATATAATGTAACTATTAGATATTTTTAGCAAATCGTTTCTAAACAATATCTTCATTACAACAGAGTCACAGAATGAACTTCCCTTCATACTTTACCCAGGCTTAGGACTGGCTACTGGCTACATTATTATTTTATTTTGTAGGTACATGTTACAAGTTATGATATTTATAGTAAAGCGGACTATTTTTAAACATAAATATTTTATAAACAAGTATGCAGAATGCAGATAGGTATATGCTTCTGCATATACCGAACTTCTAAATACGCCTGCGATCTGCATTATTGTTCTCAATAATGCAGATCGCAGGCGTATTTAGAAGTTCATTCGATTTTATATAGGTACATGATTTTTCTATTTACATAATTGTAAATGTTTTTCTATATCTATTATATACATTGTTTACATAATTATACATGTTTTTCTATATTCATTATTTACATCATTGTTTATTATCGTACTATTTACACATGAAATCTCTCGTCGTTTAAATTCACCAATTCAAAAACCATAAAACCACGAAACTGAATCATAACAAACAAAATGCAGTGTTAAGTGTTCAATTTATTTGTATCCACTTGTAACTTTCTTTCAAGGCCAAAAGGTCAGGTCAATATTTATTTTAAATAAAAAATCCTTAACTTTAGGCGATAGAGTCTATAATTGTAACATGCCAAAATTCTGCCAAATAATATTCAAAATCAATTTTTTATCTATTTTGAATACCGACATAACCACTTATGAAATAAAGTTTAAAATAGCATGGTAGACCTAAAAATATATCGCATCTCGCTCTAACTCACGTGCGCTCTTAACCTTCGTCTAAATTCGTGAGCGAATCGTGTAACTTCGCAAACACTATACTATCAAACACGATATTCAAACACGATATTTCAATATAGGGTTTGGGACTCGGGACGGCTTCGTTGTACAATCGGATATTTTCGTAAAAACTATTTCGTGAATCAAACACGATACTCAATATACGTTTCGGTACCGCATCGTTACGATTTTCTCCCATAGAAAAATATAGTGTTTCGCAAAATATATAGTTTCTGCAATGGTCAATATATAGATATCCGATATTGATGCGATATATAGTTTCAATATCTATATACGTTTCGTATCACCCATCCCTAACCCGTATGTGCGACTTTCGGTACCCGTTACTTTCGTATCGGTACGTTTTTCGTTACTTTTGTTACCTATCTTGTACTCGTAGGTACAGTAGTATACGGTACCGTATCGACATAATTAGTAATATCGAATCGAGATGCGTATAATTGCGTATGTTATGAGTGCTGAGTAAAACATGCATCATTTCTAATAACTAATTTAAAATAAATAGGACCCTGGAATTACACATTATATTTATAGGCTAAGCGGGTAAAACCACTGGGCGCAGCTAGTAAATAATAATATACACTTGTTACCAGGTTAAGCTAAGAGGTGGGTATTTTGACTAAGGTTTCGAAAATATTACTATAATAAGTTTAATACTAATTATTCTGAGAGTAATTTAATGAGAAAAAAAAAAAAAACTGCAATAACATAAACCTTTCCAGTGAAAACAAGTGTTTAAATTTAAAAAAAAAAAAACCCAACGCAATATAAATCTATAATAATCCGTTGTATTCTACTAGTTAAGCCCTTTCATTTGATACCCATATTGTCGGTGTCGTGGAGAAAAAAGTAATCCGCCATTTTGTAACGGCGGCCATCTTGGACTGATTTCTACCAAACATGGCTAAGAATACTCTCGACAAACTATACATCAACAAAAAAAAATCAAAATCCGTTCATCCGTTCGGGAGCTACGATGCCACAGACACACACACAGTCAGACGCGTCAAACTTATAACACCCCGTCGTTTTTGCGTCGGGGGTTAAAAACAAAATGGTTGCACCATATTTGGTTGCGAGCAGTACTTTACATTTCGTAAAGAGGACTATAAATTGAAGGTTATTTCGTTATTACAGAAAAATTGTACCACATTTGCGGTGATAAACCCTTATCAAACGCACTAACTCATGCCGCAACAACCTTATATATCACAGGTGTCGTTACTCACTAATAACTCTATGAATTATGCTCTCATGTCGCCTATTTTAACATTACCACTCATGACTCGACTGTTTTTTATCTGTCTAATATTACAAAGGGGAAACTTTATGTTTAAAATAGAATTGAAAACTCTTTATTAAAGCACAACATATATAAAAAAATGAAACACATTGGTAATAACCTAAGTGTAACAATTGGCAGCTTTGTCGCTATAAGAGATCTCTTCTAGAAAATCTTACTCTGGAAGAGATCGCTCTTAGAGAGACCGCCGAGCACTTTAATTTACATATTATGTAGGTAAGTAGGTAGTGTTTAATTTATTTTATATTAGAAATTACTATTATATTAAAAGAAATCACTTTAATTTATTTGGCAAAACACTAGGTACACGTAACTGATATTACTAATTTGAAATAAACAAATGAAATTACTTCCTAATCTATTATATTATATCCAATACACACCTAATTGTAATAAGAAAAGTTATCGAAAAAGGCCATTTAAATCCAGGAGTTAGGTTGGCAGTGTATTGATACGGAATTCTTGTTTAAGAGATAAAATTAGTGATATCTCAGGTCACCCGACCTGCAGGGTTATTCTGGACCAAAATCGCTTCTCGTTTTGCTAACGTCCAATGTCAAATTTTAACAAAATTTTGAAAATAAACTTGAAAATTCTAACGATAACAGTACAAATCAAATGCAGTTTCAATTTTTTTTATTTAGCATCTTTTGGTCGTCTCAAAGTGGCGTTTTTGAAAATAAAAATGTGTTTTATAGGTTATTGCTGTTTTATTTGCTTACGTTTTGCTGTACCGTCGCGTCGTCTCTTTTTTGAGCAGAATTTAGGCCCCGGTTGATGCCTTATTGCTCACTTAAATCTTTTTGTACACAATAAAAATGACGTAGTCACATTCAATGTATCATTTAATATTTTAATTTTCTCCGCAATAAACATGTCGGCGACGAGTCCCAATGATATTAATTATTCATTACAGTATTTACATGAGCAATTAAATGAGATTTTACGACATTTGTCCGTGTGCCTGATCAGCTCTTAATTATGCCTCGCGATGATTTAGTCCACTACATTAATGTGGACGTTTTAGTACTCCGGCGCAGTAATATAATTGTATCATCTCCACTGAGTATTTAATTGATATGTGTCCAAGTTATTGCGACATGGTGCCACAGTTGAAGCTCGATTGGTCGTCATAAAAGTTTGTTAGTTTATAGTACGCGATTAGTGGAATTTAGTAGTAGCTTACATAATTACTGATTCTTTGCTTTAGGTAAGTTTTGATTTATTGGGAGGCTTTGGCATGGTTTTGCTGTTAATTTACATTTTATTGTAAGTTCATTTAACTTCACTATTATTTTTAATAAGCTTTTATTTCGTGTATTTTACATAATAATCTATACCAATATTGTAAACTTGTCTAGTGTTTTTTTATCGCTGTATATAGTTCTTAAGTAGCTGTAAAATTGTCACTTTTTCCACATTAAAGTATTTACTTTAAAAAAAATCCGCAGTCATCAATGGTCCATATAAACATGTACCTTAACTAGCTTATGCTCGCGGCTCTACCTGCTTGGTGAAATCCATTCTCACCGGAGCTTTACGTCATAAAATCTTTCTGTATTCCAAATTTCAACCTGATTTGTTCAGAAGTTTGGGGAGTGCATTAATAGATCAGTCAGTTAGTCATTTACTATTTTTAAATATTTAGAAGTCTAACATGTTGCATATTATGTACACTGATTTTAGTATTAAAGTTTTTAATCACCGGGTTTACCGGGGGTAGACTTCCTTTGCAGGAGGTCGTCTAGGTGGGTACCCCAACAGTGCCAGTTATATTCTACCGCCTGAGCAGTGCTGTGCAAACATTACTGTGCTCCGGTAGGAGGGCACTGTAGCTAGTGAAATTACTGGGCTAAAGAGTCTTAACATCTCATGACTCTTGAGTAAGAAGCGTTGGTGCAGTGCTCCTAGAATTTCACATAATTGTGAAATCCTAGGTAACACTGTACTGATTATGGGCAGCCGTTATCTCTTAACATCAGGAGAGCGTCTTGCTCGTCTTCTACTTAATCACATAAAAAAAAAACTAAAAAAAAATAATTTAGGTATACACAAAAGATAGGTATAATTATGACGTATGTGTAATTGTTTTGAATAAGATAATAAATATTAATATAATGGCATTCCCAGGGCCGTGGGCACCGGCCATGACCGTGAGTTGTTATCACAATTGATAACTGAGAAGGTTTCTACGACAATCATTGCATTGTTATAAAACAAACGTGTACAAAAGCTGTAGTAGTTATAATATTATCTGTATACTGTTAGTAAAACAAATCTGAAGAAAAACTTTAAATTTGAGACTCATTTTGTAATAAGTGAAAGTATTAAAAACTTTTTAAAAACAAGCTTCTATTATTATTACCATTTAGCATCAAAGTACTCGTCGAGACGAATCAGTTGAGCCCAAACTCGATGGGGTTGCGTCATTTAATTACGAAGTTCTTATGGCCACCTTCCTGCTCCATTATCAGATCAGCTCCATGTCATAATAATATTGCATTGTAATCCGATTTAAACATGCATGAAAAACTTCAGCTCAATCGGATACCGGGAAGTGGGTCAAATTAAACTTACAAGATTTGATTACAGACAGACAGATAGACGGACAGACAGACAGACAACAGACAGGTGAAAGTAAATAAAAGCTTCCCTCCATAATTTTCTCGCTTTACTGGTTAGTAGGCTTCAGCCCTGACTAGTTACCATCCACTGGACAAAATTATGTCGCCAACGCTCATTAAAACCCTGTTCCGAAATGATGTCCAGTGACGCCAGGGAGGGATTTATCCCGCCTCCTAGGTTTATGCTGCAACCATCTACGGCCGCATCGTTGTTTAACATCACACGAGATCGTGGGCAAAGGATAATCTATATGAATAAAAAAAAAGTAATTTACATTACAACAGCCCAGGTTACTCTACTTTCTCTGTCAGAGTCCCATCACAATTATATGTTGTGGTTTCAGATCACCGAGATTTCTAAAGGGTCTGCAGCATGACCTGACGACTGCCTCCTACACTTACATCATTTTTACACCAACACTTTTCCTATTGTTTGTCAGCCCTCCCTATAGTTCTAGTACATTTTCTCCAGCCTTGGGGCAACTGGCAGAAAATGCTATTGTAGCATTAAGTTAAGCTCTGTGCTGAATAATAAATATATTACGTAAAATTGTGATAGATTTTTGTCCAGCAGTTATATAGATTAGATTAAGTTTAAAACAATTGAAACCCATTTTCTCAGTTTACATCTCTATCAAGGAGTGTATATTATATTTCTGAATCTTTTTTCAATTAAAAACATTCTCACCCTTTTTCAATTATATATTTTAAAATGTGAAGGATGGCAATAAAATAATCAATACGATTAATTAGTTGTTAATAATAAATGCCTCGTGCAATTATACTAGACAAGCTAACAAATGTATGCGAGGCTAGGCGAGGTGAGGCGAGGTGATATCACTGTTTCTATCTATCTATCCATCTACATGACACTGTTTTATAGCATTGTAAAACTTTAATTTATTTTCTAGATTTATTGCTTAACCTGACCTCATGACTATTGCTGCGTTTTACCTCGTCGCGTCAATTTTACGAATTGTAGTTTTGGTTTCTCCAATATTGTATTGTCAAAATTTGTGAATTATTATACTTGTTTAGGTAAACTCAGTTTTGATTTTCGAAAGTAAAGATGAAGTCAGCAATAAATCTTATTTTTATTATTTATTGTTTAAAAGGAAAGTGTTATGACTAATCTATTGAAGTACTACTCAAAACATCGAGGGATTTGGGTTTGGGTTGAAATTTAGAACACTGATAGTTTTTATGAGGTAAACATCCTATAAGAAAAGATTTCTTAACGAGAACATAATTGCGAACATAAGTTTATTAGTACAATAATATTATAAGAAAAATAGGACATAATAATATTATTATGACTAATTGATTGGCTTATTGATTAAACACAACATTAAATTAGGCTTAAATGTAGATTCTAGAGAGTAGAATTGTCATTTTTAGAAAGGATTATTTTTATACAAGTGATGCCGTTAGTATAAAATAGAACGACTTAAACTCTCAATCTCCTTAAAAGTGAACATTACGTTGTTTTTGCAAATGTAAGTACTATTCACATATTGGTTAGTTACATATGCATGTATGCAGTAATGTGGCAGCCTCTGCGTAACGCCGAGGTACGTGTGAACAGGAATCCGTAGCCAGTTGTTGATTTACAAGTTAAATTGTGCTTGAAAGTGCGATGTCTTAGCACTTTATTGCGATGATTTATGCGTAATTGACGCTGTATAATACTGTTTCTGCGAGATAACTTATTGTTGGATACATTTAACCTTTCATACTGATGGTAGGCTTCGGCCGTAGCTAGTTACCACCCTCTGTACAAAACGGTCAATATTTTGACAAATTAATGTACTTTGCCGTTGACTTATTCCTCATAAGGCATTATTTAAATATGGTACTAAAACACACAGATTGAAACATAAACTAATCATTTTATGCAGGATTGGTCGCTGATTATTTAATGTAGGTATTACGATATTATACTGTTTATAGAATAGAAAACTCTTTATTGTTCACACAAATACAATAATATAGCTAAGAACTAAGATTACACAGAAATAAGTGTTACAATTGCCGGTCTTATCGCTAATAGCGATCTCTTCCAGACAACCAAGTTTATATTATACTGATGGTAGGCTTCGGCCGTGGCTAGTTACCACCCACTGGACAAAAAACCGTGTCGCCAAGCGGTCATTGTAACCGTGTTCTGGAGTGATGATCAGTGAATCCTGGAAGGAATTTTTCCCGCCTTCTAGGTTTAGTCTGCTACAAAAATACTCACCAAAATCATGGATATCGTGGCCATCGTTGACGAAAGCTTACCTATATAATGAACTAGCTGCGCCCAGCGGTTTTACCCACAGTACATATGTAGCCTATGTGTTGTTCCAGACTCTAAGCTATATCTATACCAAATTTCAGCTCAATCGGTCCACCCGTTTAGGCCTGAAAGAGTAATAAACATCCATCCAGACATCCATTCTTACAAACTTTCACGTTTATAATATTGATCTAAGACTTGTTCGAATTATAATTTAGGTTCAAAATTTTGTTGGGTTTTATTAAACATTGAACTTTCTTCCTGAATTCGTGGATATTTTTTATTTTTTATAGGTTAGTCGCGTGATGTTAAACAATGCGGTCATAGATGAAATAACTCAAACTCTATACGTATCATTTATCATGCGATTTTGCCACCTAATAGGTCGCTATAGATAATTATTCCCCAAACAAGTGCACAGCGCCTTTTATAGCAGATTCAAGTTTTATGAAATAGCTAGACTAGATTGGTCTATTCAGGTCTATTTGTAGGCTTTAGTAATCGAATTAGTCCTACACACTTCCGGTAGCAAACGCATTTACAATGTCGCAAACTGTCAGATTGTAATAAAGTGTTACATTTTGCTCTATAACTTGTAATAAGCTTTATTCACTTTTTTTTTATTTAACAATAGAAAATTTTGTAAAAAAAATTAAGGTACAGCAGAGTAGATAATTTATGGAACATTTGATTAAGCTACTTAAGCGACAATCATAACTAATGGTATTTTTATACGTAATTAGCTAAATAACCGCTAAATACTGCTAGAAAATATTTTTGAAATTAATTTATTAAATTAATTTATTTTGGCAGAAGAAATTTTAACAATAAAAAAAATCTGGTAATTTGTCATCAAAAAATATTTCATGATATGAGTAGAAATTAAGTTTAAAATTGGCTATTACCAAATATAATATTATATTATTTAGTAATTATAATTATAGCTCTATTATATTCCTTGAATAATAGTCTAATTAGAACCAAGCCCAGTATTCCCACTGCATCATATAGACCCACAGTACATGTGTATGGCCAGTACCAGGTCCATTTGGCAAGTGTCGCCACCGGGCCGCCGAGTGACCTGTCTCCGAGGAAGGTCGCCCGGCGATGCTGTCGACCAGTATGGCCACTTATTGGAACTGGTACCGCGGTAACACACTGGATAAGACTTTATTACATCTTGAATACTTTATACAGTCTTTCTCTACGCAATATGCAAAATAAATCACTATAAAAAAAGTTATAGCTTTTAAAATCGCAATTAGCGAGGGTGATATGTATTTTCTTTTTCTAAATATATAAAAGGAAAGAGTGACTGACTGATTTATCAACGCACAGGCCAAACCGCTGAATGGATTCCCTTGAAAATTGGAATATGCATAGGTTTTATGATGTAGACCTCAGCTAAGAAGGGATTTTTCCACGCGAGCAATGCTGCAAACTTGTGCTCGCGGCATTGCTCTTACTAGCTTGTGCTAGTAATTTATAAATAGGGTCACCTTGAAACCAAAAATTCTTTAAATGGGTTTAGGACTTTAACACAAAATCTGTGAATATATAAATAAAAATATTCAGACAAATTGTAAGCCACCTCATTTTCGAAGTCAATTCAAAGACAATTTAATGAAAATTTTAAAATGACAAATTATTAGCTAGTTATTAAAATCAATAAACGGATTAAATATAGATGTTCTTTAGGATTTTTTTAGAGATATTATGTACCTACATTAAAATCATTCAATATTTAAGTGAACACCTTAATATTCTAATAATTATTTTAATTCTTTTTTATTATACCTACTGTGAAAGTATTTATAAATAATGAATCTTGAATTTAGGTAAACATCGCGCCAAAAATATTATTTCTTAACAAATTTGTTATTGTGTCGCTCGTAAATAAATTTATTTTTATTTAGTAATACATAATTAATATTAAAAGTGGCGTCATGTCCACACTAATCGAGTGCGCTTAGCATCTCACGTGGCCAGCTATCTCTATATCAAACGTAAACAATCTGGTGCGCGTTGATTTCAACAGTGCGCAGACGCAGTGCGCGCCACGACACCGGCTAATGCGCACCGATCCGACAGGAATGTACTAAGATATTTATTGGAATAAACTAAAATAATAAAAAAAAACTACATTAAAATCCGGTCATCCGTTTGGGAGCTACGATGCCACATATAGACACACACACAGACACGTCAAACTTATAACACCCCGTCGTTTTGCGTCGAGGGCTAAAAAAGGATCACATATAATCTTTGTGGATCTATGCCCTGAACTCTAACTCTAAGTAGTATTATTGAATTAAATCGTCTTCAAAGCATAGATGATATTTGTCAATGGAACTCTGTGCTTCGTAGTAAAGTTAAACCTATAGCCGAAAATTTCTAAGTCCTCATTAGGCGACTGTGACTCTAGACGTTAAAAATACCCTGCTAAAAATAATATTATTTCACTATGAAGAAAAAAGTGACAGGTTTAAAAAAATAATCTCGCATTTGCGGTTTCTATGTCCAATACCACGAGTATCCTAGTGGTAAACCTATACTCTTATTTGCCTTGGATTTAAAAATTTAACATAAATATATAATAAAGATATTTTTGACTCATAAGCTCACACCCTAAATGGAAAACTTTTAGTTTCACAGCCATTCTAAAACAAGCTTACCTAAGCATTCGAGGTGGTATGTGCCGCGACCTCGAGCCTTATCGTCTATAAAGATTTGCCTGATTGCATACCGCTGACCGCTACCAAACTACCAACGTCTCGTGATTTCTAACATCTCCGAGTTTGGCAACCGAAGCCTTCTTCGTTACGAAACAGTCTCACGGACCGTAATGGACGATATTGCGATCTAAATTCTAACAAGATTTTATTAATATACTAAGATATAACTCATACAAAAATACTGTAATAGTTTCATTAAAACGAATTGAAGCACGCATAGTTAGCCCTTTACACACACGCACACACACACGTTGAATTACTCATTAAATACTGAAGTCGTTAAAATAAAACCCGATTGATGCACCCATACTAAGCCCTTTAACCAGTATATAAATACCTACATACTCGTAGGCACACAAACTCACAAGCACTACTCGGCACCGTTTTAATAGTGCAGTATGAGAACAGTATTTTGTTTGTGTACTTGTACGTATATAACAAAGAGATACATGTGGTGTGTGGTGGCTGGGCCGAGTATGGCTGCCTCATTTCTTCATTGTTTCTTTCGTAGGTTGTCTAAATTCAATAATGTTACAAGAACTACATCAATATGCCATTAAAGGTATAATATTATGTATGTCGATTAAAGACCGATTAAACTTATAGAAAACTTCACACAATTAATACATACCGCTTCTCAAGCCATTTTAGGTGATTACATAAGTACTAAATATATTCTCGATTCTTGTCTTGAAATATAATTTACTCCATATAATATAAGGACCTATTAGTTAATCGACCAAAATAAAGGACATTATTTTTTTAAACTTATAATGTTAATCAACGTGTTAGTACACACGCGAAAAGGTTGAAAGATGTGTGGTGTAGTAGTCATAAAGTTGACGAGATTATGTCCTAATTGGGTTTCGTTGAAGTCTTTTACGCTAAAAGTTCGGGTCTTTAGAACATTCACACCACAAAACAAATCAAAACGCGCCGCGCCGCGTTGTGAATTGTCCAAGTTACTGGAATAGCAGGGATGTTGACATTTTTATAAGCAATCATGTTGATATTATTAAAAAATATTGGATACGTATCAACATCCGTAGGTATAACATCCCTTTTGGGACATTTGAACAAATTTGGCCAAGAAAAAAAATCCTCTTTTTAAAAGTTCCCACTGACCAACAATTAATCATAACACACACAAACATGTTCTTTTGATTGATTGAATAACTACATCTCTTAACATCAATTGAAATCAATTCCACATGAATAAACACCTTTGATGATCAAAAATAAAAAGAAATAAACGTAATAATGCAGAGTGAGCGTAATTCCTCTGTCCGTCACTGAATCACATTGTGTATCTTCCATTCATCATACTTTAATCGAAAATAAGATCAAAACCTATCTTGAACCATAAGGAACATTGAATGGAGAAAGAGACAACGTTATACAACCTGTAGGAGTAAAAGAGTAAGCTATAAGATTACTGCGCATTCGATTTCTTACAGCGATCGATACACATTAAATCTTTTTGATGTTCTTTTTGTTAAGGTAATAAAGGTTAGCATTTACTAAGGCGCCGGGCCGCACTGTAACGCATAAAAAAATCAACTGCATCATTTCCTTAAATCTTAATATTATTAAATAATATGTGAAAGTATACACATTTTTGTGCGTGTGTGTTTTTTTTCCTCTTCACGCCTAAAATTCTAAGCTGATTGAGCTGAAATTTGGTGTATTTATAGCTTAGACTGTAGAATAACATACAAGCATTATACTTTTCAGCATGTAAAATTGCTGTACACAACTAGAATGTATAAATTAAAATAGACAGGCGCGCAGAACCGATCCTGAGTAACCACGTATAGTGTGCGTTAGTTCATATAAAATACACGCAGGATTTTGCGTCATTCGTTGGGACCCGCCGTTGTAAGCGTCAGCCCTAAAAGCTCTCGCGATGTTCGAACAGACAGGTCTCGGCTACCGGAGTTGTATTATACTCGAGTTTATTTGTACTTGTACTCAACTTATCGCCATTTTTATGATTACTGTTGATTGAATGGCTACCGATGCAATACCTTTAATTTGCTTGTTGATTTTAAGATAAATATTAAGTTTTTTTTAGTTTCATAGGTTAGCCTTTGACCACTAGCCTTACTTTACACGGTCAAAGATGGTAGCAGGCTTAAACTAGAAGGCGAGAAAATCTCAAGCAGGCCCACTGAATATCATGCCAAAACGCAGTTGTTATGACCGCTTGGCGACACGGTTTTGTCCAGTGGATGGTAACTAGCCACGGCCGAAGCCTACCATCAGTATAATAAAAACAGTATATCGTAATACATTAAATAAACCATGACCAATCCTGCAAATACATAAAATGATTAGTTAATGTTTCAATCTGTGTGTTTTAGTACCATATTTAAATAATGCCTTATGAGGAATAAGTCAACGGCAAAGTACATTAATTTGTCAAAATATTTTATGATGTTAACTCATTTATTCGCAATAAATCAAACGATGCCATCAACTTATTATAAATCATAGCATTTGTCATACGAATGTATGGGCCAAATGTTATTAATATTCTAATACCTATTCATTAGTTGTTGTTATAAAATTGTAATATATTTGAATCTTTGAACATAATGTGGACCACACAAGTTAATCTAAATTTGAGAATAAATGATTTTAGATTAGTTTGACGAACACGAAAATTAATTTTATGTTTATAATACAGTTAGTATTTACGACTGGTTTTGAACGGAACAACAATAAATCTTTGTTATAAATTTAAATTGAATTCAGTGAAAATATGTATCTGCGTCTTAGTCGTAACGCCACTCATTTTTGAATTAATCTTTGATTATAATAAAATTTACAACTAATGTAATTACTAGCTGCCCCCAGTGGTTGTACTCGTTGAAAAGCAGTCTATGTTATATTTTAGGATCTAAGCTTACATACGTACTAAATTTCAGCCCAATACGAACAACCCTTAGCCGTTGACCATTAAGACATACTTTTGCATTAATTTAAATAATATTGGTGGATTTACCACAGTGACATATATTCATACACCCATATAATTACTATTACACATAATATATGCCTATATCTTTATTACCACCGTCATTCTAAAACATATATTTTCCCTTTCCTGCTTGATTGTCTGGAAGAGATCGCTATTAGCGATAAGACCGCCAAGTGTAACACTGTTCTTTTTCAAATGTATTTAATGTTGTATATTGTTTGTAATTTTTTTGTGTGCAATAAAGTGTTTATCTATCTATCTATTTGGTATTTTCAATTTATACATTAAATCGAGCATCCCTTTTAATATATTTTTCTACAGTTCGCTAAACACGTACCTATAAATTTATATCTTCGAAATAATGACTATTTCATACAAAAGCTAATTGTTTTTATGTAATAAAAGTATTACTAATATTAAATAGTGTGCAACGTTTAAGCTAAGCATGTCGAACGCATGATTCGGTAATCAGTGGTTACTCGTAATTGCGAATTGAAATCGATTACTTTACAAGAGCGCAAATTACGCGAGTAATTGAGCCGCCGCGACTTTATCGCTTCAATCAATCATTCGAATGCGCTTTCTTTACAATGTTAATCGATTTTTACAAGAAAATTAATCGGGATTATGTCTCGGTAAACTTTATGTATTAACAATTTTATGGGTACGTTATAGGTTAGCAGCTAATGACCACAATCTTGCTATGTTAAGCTGGTCGTAGCCTAGATGGTACCAGACCAAACCTAGACTATTTTTTTATACGTTATAGGTTAGCTTTTGCCTTTTGCCACAATCACGTGACGAGCGACAATGGTAGCATAATAAACCTAGAAGGCGGAATAAATCACTCCCTGGCTTCACTGAACATCATGCCGGAACACGGTCACAATGACCGCTCGGCGACACGGTTTTGTCCAGTGAGTGGTAACTAGCCACGGCCGAAATCGAGTGGAAAACCCTAACAACATATTTTAGTCCAACTAAGCTTAATAAGTGGTGACGAATTCAAACTAGTATAAAAAAAAAACAATATAAAACTAGATTCTTTTGGTTACAGCAAGAACCTCTACTTTCATATTTGGTCTTCAAAACAAAAACTTGAATGTGTTAGCCGCGTATAGTTACATAACATTAAATAAGAATCAAGTTAACCAATAAAATAGCTTAAAAGGACTCGCTAAATGAAGTTTCCCGGTTAGAGACGCCACAGTAGAGCTGTAAATCATCACACATTAGGCGCATGCGCATCCTACATCCATATCGGCCACAGAATTATTTTACGATACACTAATAGAGACTATGATGTCCTGTTATTCAGATTTTGTACGTGAACCGCATATATTTGAATATAAAGTTATATTATGTAGATGTATACTGTTCATCTAATGATTAATGACTGATCGATCACTTGCATAAATAAATAATGCTAAATGTTTAGGAAAGTATTTGCAAATACATATGTGGCAGAATAATAAAAAAATAATAAATTAAAAAAAAAAGAATAATATGCATTGTATTATATAAAAAAATATAACCGGATATTTCACACAGCGCCATCTAAACCAACAGTTAAAGAACTCAATGCTTGTGTTATAATAGCATAATAATATTATATTATGTTAATAATATTAAGGGTTGAGTGATGGTTATAAGGTCTGTGTTAATATTGTAGGTTGTATAGAGTTCAACTACTTTTTAATAACATCTGGCAGCCAAACAAAAGTTAGAGGTAAGTTATGTGAAATAAATGGATAGATATTTAATTTTATTTAAAATGCTTCGACATACCACCATATAGATTTACCGGGGGTAGACTTCCTTTGCAGGAGGTCGTCTAGGTGGGTACCCCAACAGTGCCAGTTATTCTACCGCCTGAGCAGTGATGTGCAAACATCACTGTGCTCCGGTAGGAGGGCACTGTAGCTAGTAAAATTACTGGGCTAAAGAGTCTTAACATCTCATGACTCTTGAGTAAGAAGCGTTGGTGCAGTGCTCCTAGAATTTCACATATAATTGTGAAATCCTAGGTAACACTGTACTGATTATGGGCAGCCGTTATCTCTTAACATCAGGAGAGCGTCTTGCTCGTCTTCTACTTCATTACATAAAAAAAAAAACATAATATACTCGTATATGAACAATAAGCAATTAGATATTAGCAAGAAGATAAAATAAGCGAATTTTATCTACTAGCGTCTCGTTATTCATCTCCTCGCATACAAAAACTGTAATGAATCTATATGAATGAAATAATTAAATATTACAGCTTACAATGTTAATAAATCTTAAACTACAAACGCAAGGAAGGTTTATTATTAGCTAAGTGAAGTGGGCAGCCAGCGGCGGTACCAGGGCGGCAGATCATCCAGGAGCTACTAGCAAATTGCTACCGTCCGCAACGAGGCCTCGTCTCGATACCGATGCTTAATAGATTCTGATTGCTACCTTCAGCGTAGTTACTGAACATGGCTCTCACTGTAATATACCTATTTTAATTGTATTCTATTGGTACGGTGATAATTTACGACTAACATCAGAGAATTTAATGGAAAATTCAATTCAATTTGATTACAGAAAATGTAAATTTTAAAAATCTAAATCTCCCAGCTTTGCAATGATAAAGGCATGCTTACTATGAACAAAGTACGATGCAACATCATTTGGAGACAAACGATTACTTCTATAAGCTACACCTATTAAGTTCTGCAGACAAGTTCCCTTCAAACCGTCCCCTGTAGGTGACAAGACAAAGGCCGTCTATGGCGCCATCCCCGGACGCTACTCCCGGGAATCCAGTCTCGAAGCCAACACCATCCGACTATTGCCCACCTGTCCTTATACAACGCGCCACAAAAACTTGCGCACTCACAATATCGTAAATACATCGAGATTGCCCTCCAAAAAAGTGCACTCGCCTCCATTTACGTCATATTCCAAATACCGGTGCACAAAGAAACTTGAATGAAATGAATCTACCATTGAATGTGCACCACGATGACAGATTTGCGCCATTATGATCTTTAAAACTTTATAGCTAAATTTGAAAATGGTTCGCTCGGTGCGATTTATAGTTGTTCTAGGCATAGAATGTCGATAGCAACACAAACACAGAGAGGTGGGTAAAAACAACACTCGAGGCTGAGTGCAGTGGTACCAGGCGTGCAGCGGAGCCGAGGAGGTCGCCGCGCCGTGCGGTAGCCGGTAGCAGACCGGTCGCGTAATGATACCACTGCCTTTTAGGGCGAGAGTTATGATGCCTGATCGGTTTATAGTGGATACTACCTACTGCACAATATTTATTGAAATTTAATAAATGTTGCCTCAGGCTACGTTTTCTATTGAAATAAATATAGTACAAATATCGTCACTCACTCAATCTTAAAACTTTTACCATTACAATCGTAATTACACTATTACTATGTAAACATACAAACTGCGAAATGGAATCAGCTTTTCATATCGAATTGTCACAAAATTCGCAATAATTTTGCAACAATAAACGCCAGGTCCACACAAATCCAACGCACCGGCCCCTGTGCATCTAGTTTGTCCACTCTCATTAAGACCGCAGTCAGTACTGTGTTTTTCCAATACATGACTGCAATGACATCTCCAGGCTACTTATGCTCGCCTGGTACATTGTCGCAGTCTAGGAGATAACTATGATCATAGATAAACGCACTTTTTCCATATCCAGCGATTTTATGTGACAAGTGGAGGCTTATAAGGAAGATAGTGAGCATCTTAATACGTAGCGTTATTGGTCGAACGGGGCAAGCTCGTTAGCACTATCTTTCGTATTTCTTATACGATTTTATTTGGTTGACGGTTGTTTATGTTTTTTGTGGAATGTGAGGTTGGAGATATGCTAATTGCATGTTTTTCCACAGTTTGACGTGTCGGTGGTTATATCTCGCCGCGGCCGATCAGTCGCGTCGCCTGTCCGCTGATCACATGTACCTTTTACGGCTCATCTGAGGTTCGATAACGATATCGCTAAAATATTATCACGTTTAATAATATACATACATTACCTTTTCATAAGTTTTGTTATTTTATACAATCACATTTTATTTGGATTTCATTTAGGCTACAATGCTTTTAGCAAAGTTCGAATTGTCTTGGGATCGGGACTATAAAATATTTGGGTTGAAAAACCAAAGTTTCTAGTATCAGAAGCATTTTGTAATTAAAAAATCCTGTAGTTGTATATCAGCATGTAATTGAACTGAACAAAATGCATTAGGTATTTAAATGAAATCTTCAGTTTTTAAGCGCTTATTACCGACTCGTTTTCTATAAACAAAACTTGAGATAAATATTATCAGCTGCAGCCTCCCACGGCACCTGTTTATCTCCCACATCTCATGTGGGTTCAGATAAGGAATCGAACTCGCTATATTGTACATGCTACTGTGCCACTAAGCTGCCGCGTAAATGCATTTCCCCTGTTACAATTACAAAGAGTTCATCTAACCTTGGACACAGAATAATAAATAGTAAAATAGATAAACGTATGTATGATACAGAATACTAAATAGTAGAATAGATAAACCATAGAGTAAGGTATAGAGAAACATAGCTGAGCAAGACAACTAGAATAGAATAGAATCATTTATTGACCAAACAACAGTAATGTTATTATAGAAGGCTTGTCAGGTACATTCGTTAAACCTTAAGTTAATTTATAGATACACAAAAAATAAATATTGACATGTTTATTGTATTGCAAGTTAAAGTTAACTAAAAAAACTATTAATACTGTTGCATTTTTCTTTCACAGGATTTGTATATATTGCTCGTTCTTCTCATAGAGGTGATTTTCGAACGAGCGGTAAAGTTCTAAAATAGAAAAAAATTTAAATTATTTTCAAAAGTGCTCTATTGTAGCCTACTTTACGAGTACATGAATTACCTGCCAAAATCTTAACTAGCACATCAGAATTTAGATTTTGACAAATTAAAATTAGTGACATGTTTTTGTATTGCTTGTTCATCTACGTATGTGCAAGGTCTATGAATAAATGTACTTAGAAAGAAGGTCCTTAGATTTATTGGAATGTATCCGTGGATACTTTATAGCGAGGTCCGGAGCCACTAATTTTGGATGGCCGTTTAATTAAACGCCGCTATCTTTGAAGGTTTGAGTTATCAAAAAGTTAATTATAACAGAAGCTATCGTGTGTTAAACATACAGGTAAATCTTCTATAGCATAGTTCCACGTAAGCAGTCACATTGAATTGTTTAAGTTCCTAATAATAATTATTGTATCGCAATAATATTATAAAAAGCTTTAATTATTTATCTTTACCATGACAACTTAAAAAGACTAAAATCATCAGCTGCTGCCGTCGAAATATGTTTACTGATAAAATTGAAAATAAACTTGGCTTCTGGCTTACACTTCTACTACTTGACTTGGTTGGTCTGGAAGAGATCGCTATTAGCGATAAGACCACCAATTGTAACTGATGAAAATAACTAGTTTATTATATTATTCCGTGGAAGTAAAACGAACATTACGTTGGTCCAATTCAATGTAATTTTCTCAATAAGACATAAACAAAACATATTCCATATTCAAATATATAAAACGAGTAAATTAATATAAAAGTTAGTTTGAACTACAACAGAGGTCTAACACTGGCCCTCAAACTAAACTTACTATATATATCAAACATTAACCAACTACATTACTATTTAACCCAAGTTGGTTAACACATTTACGCGTTTTATCCCCGCTAAGAGGTTTAGTTAATACGTCCGCCATCATATCATTCGTACACATATATTGCAGATCAACAAACCCTTGCTTAACAATGTCTTGTACGAAATGATGACGAATGTCAATATGTTTGCTGGAAGCAGACTGGGCCCATAACCTGATGAAAATAACTAGTTTATTATATTATTCCGTGGAAGTAAAACGAACATTACGTTGGTCCAATTCAATGTAATTTTCTCAATAAGACATAAACAAAACATATTCCATATTCAAATATATAAAACGAGTAAATTAATATAAAAGTTAGTTTGAACTACAACAGAGGTCTAACAGTAACACTTATTTCTGTGCAATCTTAGTTCTAAGCTATATTGTATTTGTGTGAGCAATAGTTTTCTATTCTATTCTATTCTTACAGAGCATCGCTGTATTTTTTTTTATGTTAGGCATTTACACACAAGCTAGCTTGCAGATGAGCAGTTACCGTCGCTTGTCTACAACACCTCTGGAGTTACCATCATTGGTCATCGTCGACGTATTGGCATGTGCAGTTTTCGCTGTCTTCACAAAAATAAAGAAAAATCTAACCAAAAGTAACCAACAATGTTTCCCAGGAACTGCAAGTAACCAAATCGTGCATCTGTAATCTGGCGAGGTGTCCGCGAGACGGGCGCGGGGTCTGGGGGACGGTCACGACGCGGATAAAGACGTAAAGCCTCCGTTTGCTGGTAATTAGTAAATGGTAGGCGCAGGCGCCGCGAGCCGAGCTCCGATGGAGATAGCAACCAAGGAGATTTAGACCTCTTTGTTACATTTTCTCCCTTCACTTTTTACTTTACTTGAATTTGTTTTTGATGTATTGATTAAGGGTTGATTGTTGTATTTATTAATTAACAATATATAGGTACACATAAATTTTATGTTGGAGAACGTTTGATCTTTTTCATTTCTTATAAGTTTTGAATAGCTTGGTTCTAATAAAAAATATCATCCATCAAAGAAAATAATGAGATGTGATGTGGCTTTTTTGTGTGCTTTTCTTATAAGTTTTGTATAGAATGGTTTCAATTATAATCTATATATCCAACAATGCACCTACAACTAGAGCAGCGAGAATATTTATTAATCTATTCCTACAAAAGGACCAAAATGCTGCCATAAATGCTGAAAAAATTTACACTTTGTATAAGCGTCTCTGCGAGTATTTGTGAAATGTGTGTATTGTAAAATATATGTATCATGTCTAAATGTATTTGTATATACTTTACTTATAAAAATAATTTAGAATTTTCTGTTAACTCATTTTGTTCTTCTTATTGTATAAATAAATGACAGTAATGAAATATCATGGAACCCAGGTCCTAAATAAAGTGACCCGCTCAAAATTATCGATGTCCAAGGTCCGACCAGATTCCATAAACCTGTTAAATCCAACAGGAATTCCCGGAGGAAGTGGGAGCTCTATAATTAGTTCTCACACTTCCACCGCTCGTTGATCCATGGCCGCTATAAAACTGACATGATTAAGGTTATATATCCCATTTTTAGGGATTGGAGAAATTTTACTTAGTATAAGTAAAAGACAGCTGTTTATTTCACTACAAATCAAGGCTATTGTGATAAATAAATGTTTGTGACTAATCACCATCACATCAACAAGTTTTTTAAATATAAAATTTCTTCTCAGTCTTCCCTGACCACGGTTCATGTGACTGAGTCAAAACGTTGAGGTTGGTTTAATAATATGTATTTGTAAAACAAACGTTAGAATATACGCGATAAGATCCAATTAATTAAATTAACATAAATTTAAATTACGAGTGATATATATATATTTTTTGTTTTTTCAAGGTTGTCTGGAAGAGATCGCTTTTAGCATTAAGTCACTACAGCTAATATTTTTTAAATTCTAATAATTGTGGTGTTCAATATAGAATTTTAGGATTCTATAACATACAAATGGTATTGTAGTTCCATAAGCGACATAACTAATCACTGATGAGCCATCAGTTTTTGTGTCGGTGTCTTACATAAAAATAAATCTACAGATTAAAAAGAAAGAAGAAAGAAAGAAAAAGTATTTCTTTACAGCAACACATATTGATACAATTTACCATAAAAAGGGTGTACAAAAATACGTATAAATACAAAAAAATGTCGTTGTAAATAGACTCAAGCTCAGCATATGTTAGGGATAGGTCCTAAAGAAAGATGATGAAAAAGAATAAAAAAATTAAGATTAAGATTAAAAAGTGTAAGACTACGTTTGTAAGGATCTTACGTACTGGCTATCATGTTACAGTGTGGTCACACTAGAGTCAACTAGTTACCGCGCGCGGGCGCGTCATGGCGCAATATGCTCCTAAACACACCCTAATCATGTTAGTTAGCGCTAATGATCACTTTATTGTTATCCTAAATCAAGTGCTTTCACATTTACAAGGCGAGAGATGCGCTGCCCGGTTGAAATCACTGATTACTTTACATTATTAGATCGGTTAAAGTTGCATTTGTTTCAGAGAAGCATAGTATTTGTGCAGAAGGCGACTGAAAATATAGCGATGACAGTGTGAAATGTTTTGCAATATAGAGCATATTGCAACCTTTGGAAGGTTTTTTTTTTATGTGATGAAGTAAAAGACGAGCAAGACGATGGTAGACGATGTGGGTGGCATAGTAATTTAAGATTCTTTATTATTTATAAGTGCATAATTACTACATACTATGTCATTGTTGGTTTACCTAAATAAACTTAAAAAAAAAAAAAAAAAAAAAACGCTCTCCTGATGTTAATAGATAACGGCTGCCCATAATCAGTACAGTGTTACCTAGGATTTCACTCAAAGCAAATTCTAGGAGCACTGCACCAACGCTTCTTACTTAAGAATCATGAGATGTTAAGACTCTTTAGCCCAGTAATAATATTAATAATTCATCCATTTATTTCAGGCAATGTACCAGACGCTCATATCCATAATATATACCTTATAGACTAACATACATGATATCATAACTTAAATCTCAAAAAAATTAGGTAATGTAATTGCTAAAATAGGCAGGTTTTAACGCTTAACATCAGCATCAGGTTTGTATTAATCTTATCTAAAAAAATAGACTGACTTTGAGTTTGCTTATAATAAACTAAGCCCATTTTTTAATTGATAACTTGAAAACCACTCAATATCTTGATTTTGATACAATCTGAATGTGCCCATCAGAAATCTATACCTACCTTTTGAAAGTACTTTTTCAAATCAGTTTGAGTGTCATCACTGAACAAACATAAAAAAGATCCATCGAAAAGCCTCCTCTTTTTTGAAGGATATCGAGGCTATTCCATTTCCTTATTTATGTCTGGTTACAGCTGATTGCTAGGTATACATCAAACTCAAACGGAGATAAAATCGAAGATCGACGTCAAATTAGAAAAACTTATGCCTAATTGGTTGCTATTGGACACGCGCTGGCTGTAACTATACTCTGTTTATTTATTGTAATACTGCCTTCATATCACACAACTGAGGCTTTACTGACTAATATTTTAACAACTAGAGGACCAGGGGAACTTTGTATCACCTACATTTATAATATTATTTAGCTATCATCACCTCAGCCGTAGGACGTCCACTGCTGAACATAGGCCTCCCCTTTGGACTTCCATATGTACCGGTTGGAAGCGACCTGCAAAGCATATTTAGCTATACCATCAGACAATAATACACTGTCCACCTACTGGTCCAAGCAGCTATAGATCTTAAAAAAGCCATTTCGACTTAAAAAGAAGAATAAACAAATAATAATAATTAATTGGGGTTTATACTCCAACAGAATAGATTACTCTTCTTCCGCAGTCAGACTCAAATCACAATAAATTATTAAAGGTTGTGTGGCCAACCTATATGTTGCATTTTTAAGTCGCCGAGATACTACATGAGTGCAACATGACATGACGACTACCTTTACTTGCCTTCTGATGATCGTCTTGGCGAAAATAGACAAGGTACGTCCACTGGATCACGGACGCAAAAATACGCGTTCTTATAAGAAAACGCTAAGAAAATAATGATAATTAGACAAACCATTTAAAAAATAAATATTTACAAATACAAATCATTTATTTGCCAGAATGTAGGTACAATACAATACAAAAACTCTTTATTGTGACCAAGAAAAAAAGAAATTTACAATAAATGACTTAATATTAAATAAAACTAAGATAACAACTGCACAGAAACTATATACATAAATATGAAACAATTTGGTCTACAATGGGCGGCCTTATCGCTTAAAGCGTTCTCTTCCAGGCAACCGGCTTTGAATGGAGAGGCTGATATCAAGAGTGGGGTGGTTATAATAGTTCTTAATAAAATTAGTCATCTTAATTAAACTAAGCAGATCCATTGCATTCTGCCTCATTGAGGCGTGCAAAATTTTACTAGTTTGGTTTAATAATTTTAAAATTTATTTGGAATAATTAAACAATGCAAATAATAATCAAATTATAATAATAATCAATATACCAAATAAAATGAAGCGCTAATCATTTCAAGTGTGAATTATCTTTTTATGGAGTACAATTAAGTATGAATTATATTGTTTGCCTTTTTTTTCACACTAGAGTTAATAATCACAAAATATAAGTCAGTAATATAAGTAACAAAACGCTTATTCGAGTGCAGTATCATTGCATCGCATGTTTTTTATTGTACGAGTTAACATAAATCTTGTCTCGTGCGATTGATCCGGAGGTCATTGGGACTTTCAAAATACTTTTTTTGGTATAGGTTCTCAAAAACGGTTTAATTAAAAAAGTGGTAATCTTTTTAGCTCTGACTGACTTAGAGCATTTCTTGTAAGACTCAACGTAATATTTCATGTAGAATTGTTGGTATATTATAGAAAAATCAAAAAAATCTTTCTATACTCCAATCTGGTACTTTTGAGTAGGTTCTTGTTTTTATAGTTATGTTTTCCTAGTTATGCATAGAGGTTAAACCAGCTGGAACTAAGCTATCTAGATACTAAAGTTCAAGTTAATCGGACCAGCCATTTTAAAACCAGCCAGGCATGAAAAGGTAACAAACACACTCTCACGCACATATATCCACACTTTCGTATTATTAATATTAATACCTAAGTAGCTATTTCTATCTACACGCAACTCATATTTTTCATACATTTATTATTACCTTTTCTAACATACGAATACATAAAAACAAAAAAAAAAATAGCACTCCGGGAGTGCCGGCAGAAGTGAAAACTTCAATATTAACGAAATTATAATTGTTGTGTTTAATTATAAGTATAAAAATACTATCATTTATGAGGTAGAATACAATGTTTATTTATTGCGCTATCGTACACAAATATGACAATTTATATGTTGTTATTAATTGTATTAATAATTATAATACAATAATAAAATATTGCTAATTAGTCTATAATTAGCAATATTTTATTATTGTATTATAATTATTAATAATGTCTGAGTCTTATAAAATTGTACCTTATGCATTACGGATACTTTATCCAAACGGGGGGCGTTGATGGCTGTAACACAGTTTAAATACTAGTATGGCCATCAACAGTCCTATTACTTTAATCACTAAAAATGGTACACCCATAATTAAAATGTACTTAATGATATTAACTATTCTCTGTCTTTTAGTAGATAAAAGAATGCTGTATGTTAGTAACTGCATGCTAATTAATAAGTCCAATTCTGTAAACATTTGTAAATATGGTCAATAAAGTCTTATTTATAATATTATATCGTTATTTATATATAACATTAAATTTTATCTCTCAAAAAAATCAACTTCCATCCATAATTTCGACGACTTTTACACCATCGTTATTATCAGAATCATCATCGCAAATTTTTACAACTGATACAATTGGTTTATGACAACTTAAGTAAGAAACAAACAGTTTTGATTCGAACCTATTTAAGTGTCTAATAAAAAAAAATATAAAAATATAAATATAAAATATAAAAAAAAATATCTGGCGCGCGCTTGTCTAAGCCCCCTCTGCCGCCTAAACAGAACAGCACACTCAGGCACGGTAGAAAGAGTGGGAGATATTAGTTCCTCTCCCTTCCCCTCGATCTTACGCTTTTTCGATCAGCATCACGTGACCCTGACGCGAGTTTGAAAGTTTTTACCCATACAAAAAAGTGCTCAGCGCCGCTAAAGAAGTTTTCACTTCAAAAATTAAAATCAAAAAGCTTAATGTTAATCCGTTCCAAATCGGAGCAAGTTGGTCCACATTATCGGCTTTCAATGGAACACTCTGTATAATCTAACTACTGAATACGCATATCAAACTCCGGTAGCTTAATTTATTCCTTGTCTCCTGTCCTCGACTGCTCCACAAATAAAATAAAAACTGGCCAAAAGCGAGCAGGACCCGCGCACAAAGGGTTCCGTACCATATTCTAGGTATACAGCATCAGAAAGACATATTATAAGTGTATGGTAAAAAAAATACATTACATACATAAAATTGCTCTCCTTTAAGTGGATATTTTTCAGATTGGACTTTATTACGAATAGGATTAATTTATAATAACCTTATGTATAAATTCATCTTGCCGTTACAAAAACGGCAAAATCACGTTTGCTTTATAGCAGGAACCCGCGTTAATTATTTTCTTTAGAATACTTTGTTATAGTGACCACATACCACATGTGAACCACATCCAATCACAACCTATCAAGGTTCAACCTGATGGACGAACAGAAGAGTCTTAATTTATTTATTTAAATAGAGTACCAACAAGATGTACACAGTAGCAATCTTAATCTAACAAAGTCTTTTAAATCAAATCAAATATCTTTATTTCAGACAACAAAGGTCTGAAAGAACATGATAGATGTCATCTGAATTATAGGCACGGTCAACATGCACAATTCACAATAATAGGTAGGGTCCCGTTTTTACCTTTTGTGTACGGAACCCCAATAAAAAGGCATATAATATGAGGCTGAATTCTCGAATGTCGGCTCTTATCGCGAGCGCGGCCTATCGCCTCATGATTCTTTGTAAGGTACTTAAAATTTTAATGTAGATTAATGCATTGGATACGTTTCCAATAAGAATTTGTGACGAAAATGGAAAGACTGATCTATGTATAAATTAGTAAAAAATAAATTATCTAAAAATAATATTAAAGAATCAAAGGTTTTGCAAGATCTTACGGGAAATTTATCTATCTGGGAAAGTTATGAAATAATAACTCTTTATAATTAAAACTAAAGGTATACAATTGGCGGAATTATCGCATAAAGCAATCTCTTTCTGCAGTAAAGTTTGAAAAGAATTTCGAGAAAATGTACAGCGGCTGAAGCAACATTACTTGGATATTATTTTTTGTAAATTTTAGGTACTTTCGCATTTTGTACTAAAATGTACAAGTATTATCTTATTCTATTCTAACCCCTATTTTTTGTTCATACAAAAATCGAGATCATCTCGCATGAGATGATAGGTATTAGTTAAATAGTTCTTTTTTCAGAAATCCATGTCCGCGTTCGACTTGCAAGTGATAGCTTAAATTTTTTGTTTATGCAAAGAATAGAGAAAGACGCTCTCCTGATGTTAAAAGATATATAATATGTTATAAGATATTCAGTACATTACCACCCAGGATTTCACATTGAATCTCATATTCCTTAAACTTTGCAAACATTATTTTTAATTAAAAATATTAGTACATTTAATATAGAAACTTTTTATTAGTATGTAGTGGAAAAGTAAGTGGTGTATCGTGATAGGAGCGGACCGCGGCGATAACAACTCACGACTGCAGCTTACAAGTAATTAACTTGTTCATTAGCGCCTCTTGCTTTGGACTACATTTACTATGCATTAAGAAAAATGTTTGTTTTTTTAGTTTTTTAGTCCATCATGTAAATTATTATAAAATGCTGGTATCGTTTTTTACTTTGTAAATTTAATTTAAAAATATGGAAGACAAACAATTTAGTTACTTTGCTTGGTGGTTGTATCATAAGGTAAATTGTATGTACTTAACTGAAAAAAAAGTACCAAAGTGTGACGTACCTAGCACGTTCAGTGTGAAAAAAATATAAGCCGTATATAATACTTACTCGTATTTCAGAAATTTTAATTATAGTGATAAATCAAAAAATACTCAACGATTTCGTGATTATATTCAGGCACAGTTTATTTTTATCTGTGTTCATGAAAATTCTTACTTTTCTATATACCTATTAAACGCATATTTTATTTACCGTATCTTTAATCAAGTATTTAACAGTTTTATTATTAAGAAAAAAAATCTAATCAGAAAAGCCGTCAAACCCATAACCGTGGTAACACAAACAAGTCGTCTGCCATTAGCCACAATTTTAATTAAAAATTGATATAATTAAAATAGCTAAGAACTTTCTCCGAAAAACACTGGCCGTAATTTAACGAATACATTTCAAATAAAGAACGGATTGTTTCGAATTTTATTCCAAATTCGAATTAAAAAATTCAAGCGTAACGCGGCCCTAATTAGATAACCATCGCCACAAATATATAGCTTCCTTTACCTATACTAGGGTTGCCACTGGTTAATTATTTATTTAGAGTTATTAGTTTCACCAATAGTCGTGACATATTTGAGATAATTTTTATTTCCGCAATTAACTTGTTCAATGAATAAATTAATACTAAAGTGACATTAGTTTTTTATAACTGTAGTCCACAAATAAATCTTGTAATAATAAATAAAACTTGAAAAATATAATTAAACACAAGAAATGCTAGGTATAATAAAAATAATTATGTAAGCTACCTATTTAATGAGATATTAAAGATTAGCTCACTTTTAATAATTAGGTGCGATATTTCAGACTCGATTAACACCACGTTATAAAATATATTTTATGATTAATTATTTCTTATGCAAATAAATTTCCAAGACACCTACCATTGAACTTCTTATAATTATTTATTATTAATCGCAATGGAATCTGCACTCGTATACTCTCTTTAAATTAAGCTCATTTTAATTTCGAATAAGAATGCATATTAAAATCGAAATAGGCTCATTTGAAAATGGAAGGACCAACTAAGAGTAAATTCGTACACCATTAGAAAGGGTCCTAGACCATTTACGGAGGAACGGTCTAGGTATAGAAAAACTTAAGTTCAACAACATGACACATTCAGCTTAAATTAAACTATAAGCGGCTACCTACGCGGTGAAATTATTTCTTAACAGATGTGGATCTTCGTTATAAAACTTATCTGTGGTCCAAATTTCAACCTTATCCATTCAGCAGTTTGGACTGTGCGTTGATTGATCAGTCAGTTACTCTTTGTATTTATATATTTCGATATAATATAATAATTATATTTCCTTAAGTAGCAACCCTAAAGTCCCGGGTAAGTGGCGAGTAAGGTCAATGGGAATTTGACGGGCGTAAGGGCATGCGACCACTACCGAGATATGTTACGGCTAGGCTCGCTCTCTATCGAATTATTGACGGAAGATAGGGTTAATGAGGCTACCGGGGCTTATAATATGATACCTATTATACAGGCCGACAGGATACAGAAATAAAAAAGAAGAAGTATAATATAAATTAACAATTAAATTACACTTAAGACAAAATCTATATAATATTAATGACTTGCCTTTTATAACGCTTTTGTTATAGTTAAATAAATAAATAAGTAGTATAGAGGTATTTAAACTGTAGTTTGAACTTTTTTTACATTATTTACTGGGCACAGTGATCTAAGCTGAACTTTGGCCTCCTGAAAAGGAACAAGCACTCTTTCCGGCTCAAGGTTTCTTGCTAAAATTCAGAATCAGCTTTCAGGAATTTCTGTACTTATTAAGTCATTTATTGTAAATTTCTTTTTTCTTGGCCACAATAAAGAGTTTTTGTATTGTATTTTATTGTATTGTAATATTATTAATTTTAACCTACTTATATTATAAATTCAAAGTATTGTGTTTGCTAACTCTTTACGCTTAAACTAATTTAGCTGAAATTTGTTAAAAATAAAAGCTTGACTTTGAAATAACACGAGCTACATTTCCATATAACCGATGCTTTTTCATAAAGAATTTTTAATTACAAACGGATACTTCAGATATATTGTATTAGCTTATCGCGTAAAAAAGTTACGCACATTTTCTCATTCAAAACTTCAATAAAATATTTAACGATATTATTTAAATGAGTGCTACCGTGCGGGCCAGTAGTGTAGTGCAGTCACCCTGTATAAGGCGGCTCCTCAGACCAGTCAAATGGCTCCTTATCTCGGCTCCTAATGGCTCCGGGAACATGTCAATTCATCACTTCATGTCTCACACGATCCTCCTCTCTAATTCATCCTTTTTACTTTACCTTAACTGAGACCGTGGAAAACAGTAATGGACATCGAGAAATAGCTAGTCTGATAAATTAATTACCTATTTTCAGCAGTGGACGAACATAGGCTGATGATGATGATGAAAGGGTTGTACGCCCTTAATTCATCTTAGGTAACTCTTTCAAGATCTGCACGATATAGACTATGCCTAGTGTGGGGGTCATTAGTTAGGTAAGTACTAACACACCTCACAACATAAAAATGTTAAAGCTATTATTATTATGATAATAAATAAATGGTACACTTTATTAAGAATCAATTACATTTATTGCTTTTGTTTCGTTTAGATTATTTTGGTTTTATTTTTTTGTTTCGTCTCATCTCGTCACGACCAAGTCTAAAAGTACAACTTGTGAAGTTTGCGCTTATAAAGTTGGGATGTGGGAATAATTAATTTTGCTCTACATGAGATCTAAAATATTATTTGATCCCATCCTGGCAACATTCGCATTCTTATAAGATAGATAATTTCACGTTAATAGTAGAATAGAAAGAATAGAAAACTCTTTATTGCACACGCAAATTACCTAAGAACTATTTAAGCTAATAGTGTGTATTGAACAACCATGTTTTAACTTCCAAACTTTTAAAATTAAAACAAGACTTTTAAACAAAAAAAATATGGTACTCATCTTTTAATATCAATGTCTAAATAATATTTAATCTTTTTAATTTGTTAACAGTGCAAGTTTAAGTACTGTTTCCACGGCCCCGGTCATCCTTCCCGATTGAAATGTCGACAGATAAGTGTGAATGTTCCCTTTGATTTTATGTCATTCTCGATGATAAAATGCAAATAATCACGTATTTAAATAAACAAACGATGCTGTAAAAACGTCGGCGAGATTTTATACGCCTGTAAACGATTTCGGACACGCGTACGTTTTGGGAACTTCAAACTTTGCACGGAAATATTTTAGTACTTTTTTTACTCATTAAAGGTTAGGTTTTTGGCCGCGATCTAGCGTGATGCTAAGCGACGATATGGCTATAGATAGTAGTATAAACTTAGTAGGTAGGATAAATCCCACCTTGGCTTCACTGAACATCTTGCCTGAAGACTGTTATAATGACCGCTTAGCGCCACCATTTTGACCAGTGGTGACTTCAGCTTCGGCCAAAGGCTTAATACGACATAATGTGAATAAGGTTTGGCTACTGCTTTCTAATAGAAGAAAGTTGCTTATTAGAATTTTATTATGCTTATAAGATTTAATACTTACCTTTAATCAGTGTATGAATTATAATGTGCCTGAGATAAGATAAGCCTGCTCTTAATATTTTGCGGGATAATTACTTTGATATTGTCGTGGCGAAAGTTTTTGTACGTCACATTTTTTTATAGCTTTGCTGCTAAAATTCTCTATTATAGTAGCCTATTTGAAGAGCTTTAAAGTTTGACTCTTTCACGATTGAAGAAATCAGGTTTAAATTGGAAAATTTCACTCCAATCATCATCATACCATTGTTTCATCCCCATCGCAGGGTCTCTTCAAACTTTATTCAAAACAAATCTAGCAACCATATTTAAAGTTTTTTTACAGTTTCAGAACTTACTACTGCTACTTCAGACCAGTCTAGATCAAGGCAAATCAACAATTAATAAAAAAATGAAAATTATTAAAGAACAAGCTGCCTTAATAATTGTCATTCCATTAGATACACTCTAGAGGTAAAACAAGTTTGGAGCGCGATAAGTTTTTGTATGTCATTTTAACATTGCCACCGTACACGCATTTTATTTTAGTTTTAGTAAATGAACAAAGCTGTTTAGAGCGGAAGCGGGCGGTGTCGGCTTGTGAGAGATAACGCGCCGACAAAGGGTGAGGTCAGGAGGTATTATAAATCAGATGGCGGTTATCAACACAACACAATTAAGACGTTCGATTCCGTTCAATGGACCAGCTCACGACTTGCTACCAGTTATTGGAATTTTGGAATTACAGGTATTTATCATTTATCCCGCCTTTAGATTTAGTTTGCTACCATGTACGACCGTGTCCTCGCTTTACATCTCGCGAGATCGTGGTCTATAAAAATACGTTATTTATTATTAAAGTATTATGTAAGGGTGTTTTTGTTTGAGCAGTTTTAACCTAAACTGAATTTAAAAAATTCTAAATTTCTAAACTTCTCTAATAGTTTGTAGGTTCTTGTTGGTGTTTATGTGATCCAATAAGATGCTAAATAAATTGAGTTTATACAGCAGTACACGTACACTGTACACAGCTTTGTATAGATGACTGTTTGATACCCTCTTTCATGATTTAACTGCCGAACCGATGGGCCTGAAATAAGATAAAAGCGCTAATGTTAATAAGTATTAAAGTTATAATAAATTAAAATCTTAGCTTAAGATTATGATAACTTCTAATCAGAAACAACAGTAACTACATATCTGCATAAAAATAAAACACAATTCTAATAAATGATATCTTTAAACCCTTTATTTTTTAATTTTGAATGACTAATACCACTTTTGAAATTCCTTTCAGTAATTGCTGTGCGCAAACTTTTTTAAAGAAAAAAGTTACACACGCAAACTATTCACCAAAAGGGCTAACAAATAACTCGCGTCTCGATAACAACACTCGGGAATCGATTTCGAGAGTAACCATTTAATTATTTTATCGATAATCTCGCATCGAGTGGCCGGTAACTGGTAACAAAATAAGAGGAGCGCGGAGTAATCGTCGCTTAGCCAACGTTCGACGCCCGGTAGCCGCCGGCGGTTACCGACCGATTTTATCGTCCCATAACAGACTCGATTTATAAGTATCGATTATATTATGTATCGATTATATGTATCGATCCGCTCACGGTCATTTGGCGCTTTTTTCGCTCGCTTGTTCTCGAAATAACAATTTTGTACGATAATTAGTTAGTAGTTTCATATCGTATTGCGTACTTTTGATTGGAATCGATATTAGTTCCAAGTTTCGAGTGAGCTTTGCCGACGGTAATTATTGTACTCCTTGAAATGAAGGTCCTCGTTACTTTTGATTAAATAATATTTTTAAATTGAAGTTAATTCTTCGTTTTATTCCATCTTTTTCATTATTGTCAACATTGATAGCCAACATTATCCCACTGCTGAGCAAAGGTCTCCACCCCTGCGTGTCATGCACCTCAGGCCTGAGCAGATCGGATCCAGCAATCGTTTCTATGTCATCGACTATGATAAATATTCCATCGTGCTAAGATATAATATTGGACAAGCTGTAAACTCTACAGTTAAAATACATAAACAAAACCGTCAAATACCAAGAACCGAAACTCTTTCACCGGAATTTTTCCGAAGCGACAATAAAACAATACATTTTGACAAACACCCGTTCAGTTATTATTGTATGTAGATGTACGGTCAATCGGCCATGGAGCCACTTTGTTTATGAACCAATTTGCATAACTTAACCCTCTGAACAGCCACCAGGAGCGGTCACTGTCACCTAACAATACGGACGTATGGAATAAGGCCTTTTTATTGGAGCAAAAAATAACACGCATTAAAAACTGCTGCCGATTTCTTTACGAGCGGTGAAAGCCCGACGCGACGCGGCCTATGAAAAAAAAACATTCACGCATAAACAGTATGCTCCAAATTTAAATATTAAACGTTCGCTCTTCGTTCGCATAAACACCTCACCTGATGCCCAATCAAAGCGCAAAAATTAACATAGTTTTCTATAAGTTAATATAATTTTAATATATTGAATGGTGACACGAGTAAATCATATTACGGGATATAAGTCGCGTGTTACATTATATTTATGTATATATTCAAATGGTTTTGATGTTATTAATAGGTCGTAATTTAGTTTTAATAGACCCCAGAGTGGTTAATATTGATGTTTACATTTTCATAATTTTATTCATGACGCTTCTGTTGTGATTAATATCAATTTTGTGATTAGGATTACTGTATAATAAAACTGTAGCTTACATTTGAATTAATATTAATAATAATTTTATATAAAGTTCATTTAAGTTGTCAAATTATGCATAATCCGTAAAATTCCATGGATATATAACAAGCTATCTGTACATTAAAATGTCTTATAAAATGAATCAGTAATTTTCCAGAGGACGAATTGACGCTAGTGAAGCCGAGAATAAAATATAATAAAGAAAATTAGGAATGATATTATAATATTCTTAGAGACATTATATCTTTATAGAGGTAATTAAAGAGCGTTTCTTTATTTTGACGTGTAATACGCGGTTGGGTAATGCGACAAAGTTGTTGGCCTAAAAATTATTTTATCCGTTCTACGAGTACGTTTTTGACATTTCGTTTTTGTCAGATTGTAGTGTTGATCAAAATTAATTGATCGATATGGCTTCTAGTACCAGGATACATAACAAGATTTATTTCTAGACACATACCGTACTAAATTTGGGATAGTTCTTTGCCTAGTAGTAGTAAATTACTAAAAAAATACACACCTAAGTTACCATTCGTTTAATAACACCCTGTACAACGCACTACACTAATTAAGTTTACAGCACTTTTTGCCATCTTTTTCCTTTGGTAAGTTGCGTCACATCTTACTCCTTATTGTTCAGACACAGTTTAACTAACAGTTTGTTTACAATATTTGTTTTGCTACAAAAACTAGAGCAGTCTCGTCCTTTACAAATGATCCCGAAACAATAATTGCAACCTTTGAAAAAAGGGTTTACTAATGTTTTTATTTGTTTGTTTAGGCAAATACAAAGTTTTAGAAAAATATGTAAAAAGTTTTAAAAGCATGACTGTTTGTTGATTTTATTTATGAAACTATTACATTGATTATAGAGGTATGTATTATATTTATGTACCGTGATTATTTTTATGTATCTACAAGGCATGTAATATTTACTGATTTTGTATCTTGACTCTTTGAGGCAAGTTTTATTTTTTACTTTATTTTTAACCACAAAAATAAATTCTACATAATATTTTCATATGAAAATACTGATTTTCATGTATGAAATCTACAAAATGCCAATGTGTGTGTGAACTAAATAAATTTAATCAATTCTGCCGCTTGTATAATTTAATTTTATAATGTAAGAAGTGTGATGTAATACGATACATCTACAAACGTAACAGTTAGCCATTCTTTATACCACTTCTATTAGAAGTCTTGAAGGACAGTTACAGTTAACTACAGACAATGCTCGGACAGTAGTCGCTCGTCATTTTTTGGCTTCCTACAAAAAATAACGGTCTTAATGTTTTAACGAACATTTTTTGTGAACCCTTTGCCTAAGATTCCGTTAGACGCAAACAAAGCTAAACCTCACGGTTACAGTCTGATAGATTATGCAAAAAGCCCCACGAACTCTTCCTTTTCAATGTATCAGTTCCCATGCTCCCATAAAGGATCTCAACGGCAATCGATATTCACGGAGATGACACCTTGTTTGAATATTCACATGTTCCCATGATCCGATCCAAAGGGTTGCTCCTAGGGTGATGCGTCTATAGGCAAATTCAATTATCTCGCAGCATTCTCACGCACATCCCGACGCACCGCTATAAATCTTTGCATACAACCTATAATAAAAAAAACGCTATTAAAAAAGAACTATCTATCGACCCCCGACCGAATATGCATAAGAAAGGGACCGTACACACCCAAATTATACGGCAAGGTGACAAGTGCTGCGCACATGAAGTACCACAATACCCCTCGCTCGTTCACCCCGAAATCAATGTGAAACTTTATGCGCTTGCAATTTTTTTTTGTATGCGCTCTATACCTGTAACCCTTGCGGAAATGTGGGGACAGTTATTTGCATTTTTTTTTATTATTTCTTTTCAAATAGTATCTTAACCCTATTGAGTAATGTCAGGGGTTAGGTTGCACTTAATATTCAAGAAGGGCAGGTACATTTCTCTTAATATTCTCGCATAAATTATAGTCAGGTACATTTTGCTCTATTGTGCATCGCGGAAAGGGTCGGTTTGCGAAAGGGTGCAAAACGAACAGTGCCACTGTTACACTCTGATGTTTATCGTAGTGCAGAATAAAGTCTGTAATGGATCGGTTGTGGAGCTGAACTTTGACGTTTGATCCCGGCGCCGGCGGATCCACGACATTTCACTTCCTGAATGGTTTAACCCGTTTCCTTTGTAAGAATTTATGCAAAAAAGTTTTTACCCATCCTATTTTTTTATTCAATAAAATTTAGGGGCTATGCACATTATGCAAATGCACGCATAAATTTTAATTCGACACACAAGGGTTGATTTAGGAATGCAATCGTTAGGGTCTACGACTTACGAGCTATTTTGAGTTGCAGAGTTTGAGTTGTTTTTATGGATTATAGTAAGTATGCAATTTTTTGAGCTCCGTTCGTCGTCGAAGAATACGGTTGTTGATGATTTTTTTCTCAGGGAGTCGGATATAAAGGTCCCACCGTTACGCGGAGGTCGCGCCGCGGTTGTTACGTTTTATTGTGTAAGGAGTGACATATGAACCGGGACCGAGGATTTGGATTAGAATATGTAATTACTTCCTTTCGGTCGGAAACGGTTGTTCGGGCCGTTATTTAGTGTTGGCACCTTTACTGCGGCCGCGCCACATTTACATTTTTGGTTTTAGACAAAATTTTAAGACGGATGCTCACAACACCAGTAGATAGTAGGTTATTTTTATTGCTGACATTAAATAATATTGCATCAAGCGAGCCATTAAAGTTAACTGTTCCGCAGTTACTCTAAAGAAACGGAACGGTTAATACGTTCGATAAAAAATGTAACCGACCGCGGAGACCGCATATTTCTCTAATAAACCTTGAAGGGTTATTTGCTCTAATTTAGTGCAAGTTTCAATTTTTTCTCAATAACCAATAACGTCGACCCGACAAAATAAACAAACCTCGGGTCCGTTATTGACAAAAAATCTGAAAACGGAGTAGGTACGGGGACCGAAGGAGAGCGTTCGCAAAAAACAAACTTTTTTCAAGCAAAAAGCTCGCGGTCCCTTTTTGCCGCGCGACCATTGTCTCCGCTCTATTGTCTTCGCGTTTTGAAATATTTTTATGCTTTCCGGATGACGATAATGTTTTTGACTTATTTTTCGATAACTATTATTTAGCGAATTTATTGGTGGTGGCGGCCATTGTTCGGCGGAGGGCGGCTCGTCGGCGATTTTATCGATTTAATTAACAATTTGTACGAGTGCCGAGTGCCCTGTGCCGACTCCACGCATAAACTTGCCTAATTGCGTTTCTTTCGGTGACAGCTTCTTAATTTTATAATATCGATGGTTGTCAGATATCCGGTAGCTGGTAGTCGGTAGGTAGTAGTCGGTAGGTGGATGGTGGTAGATGTAGTTTAACGGGATGTGGTTGTTAGCGACGCGACGGTCGGCTCGGGCCCGATCAGATCGACAATCAATTTATCTCGGTATATGTTTTATTGAAATTACCATGATTGCGCGTGCGATGATTTATTTGTGAATTATTCAAATGAGCGTTCATTGATTCCAATCAATGAGTTTTTGTCGGAATTAGCATCAGAATGGCAAAGGTGATGCAACTAAACGTAAATACGATGATATATTGTTTTATAGATGTTGATGCAGCTGCTTCTTGCTACTCTGACTCATTACAATATTTAGGTAAATCTATACAAATACAAACAAATACAAATATATTTATTTTCCATAAGAATACAATACACAAGCATTTCTAATGGACCCCACACTAGGTCAAGCCTGTCTCGTGGGGTCCTATAACCGAGTTTACAAAATATGCAATTGAGAACTGTTTTAAAAATTTACAAACAAAACAAAAAAAAAAAATTAATCAAAAAAAAAAACAATCAAATTTACAATCTATATCATGTTTTACAAAAACGCTAAGAATAAACAACTTGTTAATTTATTACGTTATGGTGGATATCATTGCTTCATCATTTTGCTAGAAACAAAACTATGAGGAAATAAGCAAGTATTAAAATTATCAGGTCTCTCTTTTTTTTTCTCTTTTTCCTATTTTATCTTTTTTCTATTCCAGTTTTTTAGTTTATAATGCCTATATTCTATGTCATATATATGGTAGGAGAAAAAATCTTAATGAACGTAGAATAACTAAAGTACCTATGTCTATCCAAAATACTACTCGCATTATTTATATCTAAAATAAAAGTCTTTAGAAGTTTGCAACGAGTATTTTTATTATTATTGGCCTTATTATTTAATATAAGTAATATATTATAACTTTCAACCAGATTTCATTTATATTTGGAATAATATTCATGTAAACTTTACGAGTCACTTCTAAACGGAAAGCCCTGGTGGCTGTAATACAGTTTCATTACTAGTACAGCCTCCATCGCTCCACTATAGTAAGGACATTATGTACAATGTATTATTATTAAATAAATTATTAAATTATTATTATTAAATTATTTCCGTTGAAGCAAGCAGTTTGCACCGTCACCGCGGAACCAGCTGCCAATAACTATCTATTATATGTATGCAAATAACCCATAAATAACTAACGCATTTAACTCGATCAATACTTAAAAATCACCGGTATTTATATGGTAATCTGCGTAACCCGGGGTTAGTAACAATATGACGTCACATAGGCACTACAACCCTGTCATAGTACACTACTCACACATGACTTAATAATTCAAAGGGTGTTAGATGAATTATAACTGTGACAGAGTTCTATCGTGTCAAGTATTGTGGTTGACTTTCCACCGGTGACATTGAAGGAATTTCGAATTAGCATTGCAAAGTAGATGTTCCTAGTTCCAGACACTTTTGTATCGACAATCAATGATTAAGCATTGGCTTTTAACATGTAATGCTATGCGACAGATGGGCTCACAGATACCAATATAAATCAACTATTGTTAAGGATTTATTGCTTAAAAAAGACATAATGTAATATCGTATATATCTTTCATTTAGATTTTCATTAGCAATAAAATCGGGCTGTTATGTAAGAAAAATAATGTCTTTTTATATGAAAATATAATTGCTGCAATAACAACTCGTATTGTCAGAACTACTAGTATATACTTGTATATTATAGAAATTATTGGAAATTCTGCAATCCCTACACAGAAACATTAATGAAAAACCTATTAAAAAAGTGAAGGTACTGTGCGTGAACGTTGAAAAAAATACCCGAAATAATTTAAAAATTGTATTCTCTACTTAAAATAACTAAGAATACATCAAAATTAAGGCTTAGCTTCCTCAGCAGGTGCGTCCACCTGGTAACAATAGGGAATGTTAAGCGGGATGTTCAGATTCTTCAGCTCAGTAAAGGACGGTACCTTCTTCCCGTACACTTGGATCCTGTGGTGGATGGTACCGTTCACCGCCTCGTTGCTGAGGGTCACTGCCGTCATGAAGTTATCATCCTTCTTACTGATCATCATCTTCGTATGGGTGTCATCACATGGGGAATGTTCCACGAAGGTCTTAATATCAGTCTCAGATTTGGCCACTACAGGGAACTCAGTGAACTGACCATCAGCAGTGCTGAACCTGAGGACTGGTACCTTCTTGATGTCTCCGCAGTCTGAGGTGAAGGGGGTATTGTCTATTTTGACCCAGGTGTCGCAGCTCAAGATGTTCGGGAGGACCGGGGGGTCCACGGCGATGACCAGCCACCTTCCTTGGGAGATGAACTCCTCGATCGTGTCAGCCCAGGCCGTGGCCACCAAGCAAGCAATGAACACCAACTTAGACATGGTTGTTGTAGTTTCTACTCGTAGTAACTGACTGTGCTTCAATTTGTTTCTGGATCAGTTTATATACCATTTCTTTGTATTTCCCAGTTGTTATCTCTTTGGAGTGATGTGTTGTACAAACCATTGGGTATTCCTAGGGTTAAAAGGTCGGCATAAAATACCAGAGATAAGATATATGCTGATTGGGGTCTTTAATTAAAATTTTGATAATTTAACCCGCTGAGTAACTACTGTAGTACATATTATCTCTATATTCAGTGATAGAGTTCAACCTATAAATTACGGGTCGTTCTCGTAGACGTCAGAAACATTATGTTTGATTGTCAGTTGCAATTTAAAAATGGTTGAAATATACATTATATATAGTAATGTACCTATTTACGTAAGATGTGCGAATTCATTCTTAACATTACGGTACTCCCAAATTTACAGAAATAATTTTATAAAACAATTAAGTAAATTTTAAACGTTAACGTGTGAGACTCTCATTACAATTAATTTAATTAAAATCTAAACGATAACAATGTCTATGTGTCACAGTTTTGATAAACGGCTCTATTTGTCAAGCGTCACGCGATTTAGTTTATGTTTAACAATTTAGACACGCGGCAGCGAGTCAAGCCAAGTTCAAGCAAAGGAACTGGCGACCGCGCCGTGTGTTATATTACACGAACCGTCCAAAGCGCGTTTTGACGACTTTTTACACCCTCGTTATACAAAAACTATAACACATAGACAAGTCAAATTTGGCACATATACTTAAATATACGAACTATATCTCTGTTCCAAATTCCAATAACACAGCTCAAACGGTTATTTAGATATAAACATCCAGTAATCGGTAAAGTTAATACATACTGAGGGATAGATCAAAAGTAATATCCCAGTTCCAGATGACCTAGAAAGCTGAAATTTGGCATCCCGATAGGTAATGTCCTAGTAACAAAGGGAAAAATCAGAAACTAGTATTTTTTTTATCATTTTAAATTATTATTAATTTTTAAAAAATGTATGATATTAAAGTTTGGGACGCCTAGGAACGCATAAAGCAATACATGTTGCATGTTGCTATAATTTTTGTGTAGGCGGCTATTTTCTGTTAAATATTACGAAGTGCGCGCGAGTCCACTATTCCTACTAATATAAAAACAAAAATAAATACAAACAACAACATAAATATAAATACAAACTTTATACCTACTGTACGTATGGATATATGTTTTTACTTTTTCACGCCTAAACGGGTGGGCCGATTGACTTTAAATTTGGTATAATTAAAAAATATAGCTTAGACCCCTGGAATAACATAATATACACTACTGTACCAAACTGTATAGCGGGTAAAACAGCTAGGCACAGCTAGTCACTAATGAAAATAGGTTCCTGGTACCTACGTAACAATTGGATATCCTATGTAAATACCTATCAATATATCGACTCACCAGCACAAGGCGGCTCAGTAACATAGAGGTAATAATATTAACATTGTTTACAATAAAAATAATGTGTGTATATCGCCTTAGGTGCTAGTTGGTGTAAACATTTTAGATACCTACGTATCTGTAACGTATAGTCATAATATTATAGGTATGTGGCGGTATCTGGGGGCACGGCAGTGCCCCCGCCAAGTCGTCGTCATTACAAGTCTTGTCGGCTTAGGTTTCTTTTGATCGAAATACTAATCCAGTTCCAGATTATCTAAAAAGTTAAATTTCCATCCAGGTAGGCGGTAGGTATAAGATAGTTGGGTGAATATAGATAAATTTAATAGTAACTAGTATTGTTTAAAAATTAATTGATTAGGTACAATATTCAAATCAATAGTGCACATAAATGCTAAATATAAATAAGTACTAAATTAATTATAGGTATAGGTATATCGAAGCACGGCGAGGCTCACGGGCCGCGGTGCGACGGCCGTGCCATGGAGCAGTGGGGTGGGGGGAGGTGCAATAAAATAATCATTTGGTATTAATCTTATTATGACTGGGTGTCTTAAACCTATTACATACTAAAAAGTACTGTACAAAAAGCAATGATATCCCATCAAAAACATAAATGTGAAAAGAGAGCCAAGTTCAATATTACGATGTATGTACTCATAGTTACCTATGATTTGGTAGTTGACTTCAACGACAAAAGAAGTGAGATCTAAATGGGTGCCAAGTTCAATGGTCCGTCCTGAAAAATATTTACAACAACATAAAATATTTTATTACAAATTAAAAGATTATTTCTTCTTATCACTTAGAATTAATATTATTTTGAAGCCCAAAGTTTGACTTGGCTAGTTCTCATGGGTACCATACGACGAAGTATCATTAAGATAAGACAATAGATACTTTATTGTACACCACATAATGTTACATAAAATACATAATTAAAATTTAAAATTACAATGTACAAGTGGCGGTCTTATCGTTAAAGAGCGATTTCTTCCAGACAACCAATGGATGGAGGGGACTAATTTACACGATAAAAGACGGTGGCGCACTAATTAACATTAAGTGCGTTTAATAGTGATCAAGCTGAAGTTAAGAGAGTACCTACTTAGTATATTATGAGAACTGGCCAAGTCAGTCTTTATGCTTCAAAATAATATTAATTCTAAGTGATAAGAAGAAATAATCTTTTAATTTGTAATAAAATATTTTATGTTGTTGTAAATATTTTTCAGGACTGACCATTGAACTTGGCACCCATTTAGATCTCACTTCTTTTGTCGTTGAAGTCAACTACCAAATCATAGGTAACTATGAGTACATACATCGTAATATTGAACTTGGCTCTCTTTTCACATTTATGTTTTTGATGGGATATACTTTACTACATACAGTAGGTACCTATGCACATAGGTAACTACATAATGTCACTGCAGAATAGCCGTTATCCATCGTAAGTCAACCTTAAAATCATAAAGAAAATAACTATTATTTCTGTCTTTGCTCAAAATACATATTATGATTATTGTGTCATAGATATTATGTATTTAATTTAGTTAAATCAAGTTTATTTTTGATATGTCATTAGTTTTGACCTATACATAAATACCTATGTAGGTATGTGTTATCTAAACTTGGATTTTTACAGAAATTAATATTTTCCTTATTATTGAGATATGAGGTTATCATTGTAAAGCGACAATGAGTAGATAATAATGTTATTATTTCGAGGTTAGAGGTAAATTTGTACAGAATCAAAAAATAATACGTGAGTTAAGTCGTATCGTATTTGTCTCAGAGTCAATAAGTCTTCTTAATAAAATTAAATGGAGTTTTCTCAAGTTACTTTCTTTTTGAGACTGAACTTTGGAACTGAAAATATGGATTAAAATATAGGTACTTGATGATTATACAAAAATGTATATAATTTTATTGAGAATACTGTCGATATTATTAATAACTACGATAACATTCCCGTTGTGTGACGTGCCGGTGCGTGTCAGACGTGTTATTTTTGTCACATTGTCATCACAAGACGGTTCCGGCCAAATTGCAACTCCATGATGCCACCATGCATATTCATCGGAGGCATTGTCTCAGGCTGTATTGTGTACCACATGACCACCTCAACCACTACAACTTGACCCCACACGTCTCTCAACAAAACTTCACCAGTCTAACATCCATCTTTAAGGCTAGAGGGACGAGGTAGATCATGTTCTGCTGGTGGTAGTCACAAAAGAGTGTTCATAAAATGTCAGCCGCGACCGCCTGAAAGAGTGAGCTCAAAGGTTTACGAGTGGTTAATAATTGTGTACTTGAAGTTGTGTTGCAAGGTTTTTCTCTCGGTTACGTGGGCGGTGTTTCAATATTGGAAAAGTATGTGAAAACTGTACATAACTATGTAGTCCCCTACCCCAGTAGAAATATTATATGTACTTTTTACAAGATAGGTCCATACATAACTTCACATTATATTTTATATCGACAGTGCCACAGACTTCAGTGTAAGAAAAGCATCATTAACCTTTTTTGTCCCGCCTTTTAAGTTTAGTCTGTTACCATCTACGTCCATCTACCATCCACATCGTCGCTTAACATCACGCGAGATCATGGTCAAATTAAAAAAAATCTAATCTAAAAAATCATGTATTTCACATCATATTATCTACTCTAATCTATCCTAACCGCAGTATTAGGAATGTGGAGAGCACACGCCTATACATCTCAGTCGAGTAGATGAATGTAACAACTGGTTCCAAGGCATTACGGCATGATTCACCGCCTCATCAGATGTCGGCAATCGAACACTATCATCCTTTGCCAAATACCTACGTTTCGCAATTAATACCAATATTTTTGCAACACGATTCTGTGACCCAATGACATTTGCACTATTTTAATAGTCTGTATCACCGTCTTTTTAACCTGTTTTTTGGAAATTTACATTTACACGCGTAGTAGGCAAGTTTTCTTGATAGTAAAATTTAATGATGGTATAAAATATGTGGCATTTATGGTCTACTCTACGAAATGTTTTTAATGTTATTACTAACCTGAATTGTTCACAATTTAGGTTAATGATAATATTTTACTGGATGTGCCTAGCTATTATACATGTATGCTTTAAAATAGGCCTATATGCGTTATTTCAGGGTCTAAACTTCCTAAATATGTATCTATCCAGTGTATTCTATTCTATATACGAAATCAATTACCTCTGTTGAGGCGTAAATGCAAACACACGTTTTTGCCCACTGGTTCACTCGCGTTGATTTTTTTTTGTAAAGAATTTAAAGTCCCGGTTCACTGATATTATGGTTTCTTTCATTCACATCTGTAGAGTCTAGTCAAAGTCTGAAATCTGTGTGCTGAGTTTCAACTTATATAAGTAAATAATCGCAGGACAAATGGGACTAAAAAGTTTTATGAATCCCCTTATCCTTATACTAAGTTAGAGGACAGATCATGGAGATAAATGGGAATAATCGTAATTGCAAAAATATTAGTCAGGTGTTAATGGATCAGTCAGCTAGTCAATCATGACTTTTTATATATGTATATTAAGTTGATTAATAAATTATAATTGATGACGGCGAGAGGCGGTTTCTCTAACTTTCGCAAAAAACGTAATTGATGCGTCGGCCGCCGCGGCCCGACCTTTGACTCCGGTTGCAACCGTATCAACGACGGTTGTGTTTTTTTATTAATATAATACTAGTTTTTACGCATGTCTTTACTTACCTTCAAAAATCTCTCGAAAACAGTTTTTTAATATAAAATTATTTCATAAATTCCATCATTCATTCGTTTACGTCATTTTTTTTCCTAACTATATTATTTATGCCTATATAACGTCTTTATATATCAAAGTTAAGGTCCAAATGCATGCAATACTAATTAAAATAATATTGGTATAATATTTTTTTCCTCACAATTATTATTTTGATATAAAAAGGCTGGTTGGTCCGATTTCTCCCATGAACTTCAAGGACTCATAAAATTCATTACACTCATAGTTTTAAAAAATATTAATATACTTATTAAAATTTAATAAAAATACTTTAGCGATAAGGCCGCCAATTGTTACACTTATATCGTAATTTTGTGTTATACGAGTTTCTGTATGTTTGTAGTGTTTCAAATATGATATTTTTATAATCCGTGATGGGAATTAATTTGGTATCATAAATTGCAAGAAAGTCTACATTATATGTGGCCATTTATTTACGCCTTTAATTCCCTTTGTTTTTATGCTCCAAATTCAGGTTTACCAGGTGTAGGCGAAATGGCAGTTTTACTTGCATTTGTTTCACTTGAAACTTTTTACCTTAAATGTACCTATGTCTACTGTATAAAGTTATATTTGTATTCATGGACGAAAATAACCTCTGGACTGAACTTGCACAAAAAGTAATGAGGCATCTAAAGTAAGCTCATTTGCTCGTACATACATACGGTTTAGTTTAATACTCAATTTGTACTTTCATTTTCATCTTTAAGTTGGATTTTTTTAAAAATATTTTGATCTAAAAACTAGTACAAAAAATGTCTTAGGACCTAAATGAATACATATGACCAAAAAAAATTTAATAAAAAACCTTATCCAAAATTTACTCCTCTATTACAAATTTATAATTTACTCTTGGTGAGCTTATAAGCGCACGTTGTTTGTACAACAACCAAGTGAGCTGAATATAGGAGCTTCATACCTGTTTTAGCGAAACAACATCCAATTTTAATTTCTCCATAAGTATAAGTGTGTATAAAGTTAATCGAAACATCTGTCGAGTAACCCCATTGCAGAAGTCCTTCACATTAGTACACGCGACGCGACGCGACGTTGCGACTGGCCACCATCGCAGCAAAAACACACCGTCACCCTGCCGTGACCACGGCGTTTTTGCGACAAGTTGTATGTAGCAAACATACCACTTGTTTTGGTCGGACCACTTTGTTACTTCTCCGACCAAATTGGACTTAACCCTGTAACGGCTCTTGAATAACGGTTTTTCAGTAAGTTCAGTCTTGACACTAAAATTTGTACTTTGTACCTCACTACATATGTTTGATTTCGTTTTGGTAATAATTTTAGTAATAAGTAATTTATCTTGTTATAATATTTTGCATGCATTAGACCTTTTGTACCTCTATAAACCTCTAAATATGTGTAACCAATATAGTATATGTAAAGTATTTAGTATTTCTCCTGATTTGTTAAAATAACAATAACTACTACGTGACACCACTGAATATCACTTATTTTTGAACGGGAATATTAACTTGTATATTCTATAAATATAGTTCGTGTATATTTTTCATCCGTTCAAATTATCCGGCATAAAGTGGTACATCCATCCCTAATAGAACGTGAACCGTACAACACTAGTGTTCGTGAGTCGGTAACCACTCGTAACGCTTCACGGGACGTGAAAAACGTAGACAACGGCGACAGTACCTACCATCTACCACCTACCATATTATAGTTACCGTAGATGGTAGATGTATAAACTCAAATTCCAAATTAATTTATTCAAATAAGCTACAATAGAGCTTTTGAAAGTCAATTTCAAAATTTTTCTATTTTCGCAAAGCACATCTATGAGGAACTATGAACAACGAGGAAGAAACTTTACTAAAATAACTAAAATCGAGATCGAATAAAGTCTTCTGAGCAATAAAACCGTAGCAATAACAGTAATTGTAATGTTAATAAGTCATTCTGGTAATGAGAGCGACTCGCGCAGGCTCGCGGTGCCCCCCCGTGCCCCCGCGTGCCCCCAGTGCCCCCGCGCCGGCCCGTGCTCGTGGCATGCCATGTCTTCATTAATGCAATGCCATGTTCTCATTATTATCTTGTACATTCGAATCTACTAAACGCGGTACCAATTTATGGTATAAAACCTTATTGATACCTTATATATTTATTTTAACGACTTAAGTGATTTTTGTCAAAACGCTAAATCCAAATGTGGGACATTACAACATTCTTCACCAGCAACTCTACACGTATAACAATAATATTATTATGTATGTAGTTTCCAAAATGTGAAGTTTATGAAAAAATTATATATTAAAATACTCCTAAGAAGAATTAATAATCTATTGGTAGTACCTATAATAATGTAAATAATTTAGCAATATGAAAAGTATTTCATAGTTTAACAAAAAATACACAGTTCCTCTCCGAACATTGCATTTGATAAGCGAGAAACAATAAAAGTAAAATTAAAAAATAAATAAAAATGTAATCTATTTAAAAATGGCTAAGGCATTAATTAGTTATACTATGATCTGATCACAGAATTTAAAGTATCTGTATTGTTTTAATCAATTTTGTTTATTTATGGCACGTAATTAACTTAAAATAATTAATACCATGTCAGGTAAACAATATTATTGTACAAGAAACTTCAATGATTTCTAACAATGTACCGTTACATAAAGTATCTTTGGTTAATAACAAACAATTTGAGGCATTCCTCGCGGTAAGAAATTGCTCTGTAATGAAGCCTGGGTTTTTTGTAGGCGTTTCTAGGCGATTGTGTGAAATTAAGGCGTCCCATGGAGCAGGACTAATTGTCCTCAGTGATTAGGGCGCGCTCGCTCGTAGATACCGTAACGTACAATGCTAGGATACCTTATAAAAATAACACACCTTTACTGTAGCATAATAAAAGAAGGAAAATATAAAAATGGAATAAATCATTTATAATTATAATAAAGTGAATATTCGGACTAAAAAATATGATGTTAATTAATTATTGTAAAATAAAGGTGTACTTTAAGATTCGTAGATGCTGATAGTATTTAAGGGTGCTGCACAGCAGTTGCACAGTTTAATAAAAACTGTAGCATAATACTCTTATGACTTTTTTTTTATGTAATAGGTGACAAACAAGCAGACGGCCCACCTGATGGTGAGTGGCTACCGTCGCCTATGGATACCTGCAATACCGGGGGTACCGCTGGTACGTTGCCTACCTTTCAACACTCTATTCACTTGCCTTTTGAAGAGTCCCATGTTGAAGCTCAACGGAAATACCGCAGGCGGAAGCTCATTCCACATTTTGCAGGTGTACGGCAAGAAGGAGCGACTAAATCGCACAGTGCGAGAATGCTCAGCATCAATAATGTGTGGACTGTAGTAAGTATAACTTCTTTAACAAGTAGAAAAATGTTGTTAACCCAGTTGTAAATGATGCGCTTCACAATGTATAGAGATGATTCACTTTGTTCCACAGGTCGTCAGAAAGGAGATCAGCAGCTAACGCTGTACCAAGCACAAGTCCGGTCGTGTATGGAGTACTGTTCTCATCTTTGGGATGGTACTGCCAAATACCAGCTTCAGACACTGGAGTCGATTGAGAGACGTGCCAAAAAGCTCGTAGGTGACCAAAAGCTCACGGAATCTCGGCTGCAGAGCCTTGAACACCGTAGAATGGTCGCCTCGTTATCGGTCTTCTATAGGATTCGTTTTGGAGAGTGTGCGCAGGAATTACACGAACTAATTCCTCCATGCCCATTCTACCGACGGACGCCGCGGCAGACGGCAAAGCGGCATCCTTACTTAGTGGCGTTACCTACTGCCCGCACCAAGCGTTTTGCTTCTTCGTTCTTAATGAGAACTGGTCGCGTTTGGAACACTTTGCCGTCAACCGAGTTTCCCGAGCGATACAACTTGGGTATCTTCAAAAAAGATGAGGAAGACTAGAGGTAAATAAACGTTTCCACATACCTTTCATTTCCTATCAGGTGTATTTAGTAGGCCTGATGGTATATGGTTACCATCGCCAGCAAATTTGTATGTATTGTGTATATTAGCCTTATAAGTGTATATGGTTATGTGTGTATGGTGTGGTGGTTGGTGGGTGTATATAGTTGGTGGTTGGTGTGTATGATGGGTGTGGTGTGTGGTTGGTTGGTTGGTGTGGTGGTGTAGTGGTGGTGTGTGTGGTGGTTGGTGTATATGGTTTTTGTGGTAGATACATTGTATTTGTTGTCAGTGTAAAATCATTGTTTTATTATTATTATTACATAGTATAAAATAAAGTTGCTTCCCGCGTCTGTCTATCTATCCCTATATATGCTTATATCAACAAAACTATGGGACGGATATTAAAGTGGTTTTAATTAATAGATAGAATGATTTAAGAGAAAGGTATAATACATGCAATATAGTAGTGAAAAGAACAACGAAATGCACGCGTGTCCACTAGTAATAAATAAGTTATTATTATTAGTCTAAGCATCGATAAATAGATAGAATAATCGCATGCATTTCAAGAAGTTTCCGTACATGTCCTGGCAACACTCGTCCTTTGTCCTCGGTGTGACGTCACCGATTGTCGTCGGTCGTTCACCACACATCTGATTGATGGACGCTACGTGCTGCTCCTTGTTTGAGGACGATGGACACTTGCCTTCACACGATGTACCTGTATTACTGACTCATTTAAATAATATAGAAGGAAAGAATGACTGACTGATCTATCAACACACGTCTCTACTACCGAACAGGTTTAAAAAAATAGGTGGCAAACAAACAGACGGTTAGCTCGATGGTGAGCGGTTACCGCTGGCTGTGGAACAAAAATCTGAAAGGGTTGAAAAGGTATTGAGATAAATTTTATGAGGTAGACCTACTAAATCAAATGTAAACTAACAGTGCCTAGCCGTTTTCTATTCTCATCATTGAATCTCATCTGCTAAAAAGTAGGTAAGCTAAAGGTCTAAGCTGTTTACTAAATTTCCGATGGTTTAGCAGTTTATATGTGAAGTACTTTAAATGTTTCTCATGTAAGTGACTACCAATGTATGTCTTAATGAGGAATAAATGTCTTTGAACTGAAGTAACAAACACATGTGCACACACACACAAATGCATTCATACTTTCGAATTAATTCTTTTAGAAGGATGTAGGATTAATAGAGGCATAAAATTAGAAAAAAGTATACGTTGTAGTTTATATTGTTTGGTATAAAAAATCCGGTAACTTTTTTACATATTAAAATTCAACCTGTTTTTGACTATAAAATAAAAGGTAAAGTTAAGTAAGAGGGACATTTTAGTTCACTAGTTTTTCATATAAGAAAAAGATAATATAAACAAACGTAGATAAATCTCAGGTAACTAACTCCACGTAATGACGTTAACGATTGTTATAAAAACTTTCTCACGTATAAACGTAGCGAGTGACGGAGTATTTAGCGATCTTAGGTAATAAAACTACCTGGAAACGACGCCAAAACTCAATTCCTATGCAAAAAAAATCTACCAGTTTCTGCGGGTGGAAAAAGATAACGCACACCAGTAATAATACTACACTAATGAATTTTTGATAAGTTCACTACGCACGCACCATACAAAATTGTCAAACATTGGTATAAAATATACGCACACTAGTAGGTAGAAACACACATATAGATGACCTGTTGATTACTTATTTTATGACTCCCGGTCTTTCTTGAAGTGGGGACGTGTGACAGTAACGTATCCAGTTATATTTATGATCAAAGTTGGCGACGGTTTATCGACAGTGGTGTCGATGACGACAATTATATCTCGATATAATTGCACCATTCATCCCGAGCAAGAAACGACTGATCGTGAGCACATACATATATTAAAGTTTATAGAGTATACTATGGTATACTCTATTTACTTTAATGTTCAGTGGTTTGAGCTGTAAATAGCCTTATGGAATTTCCTAAAATCCAGTCGCAACTGATTTCTACGCCATAAAACGTATACTTAAATACCTATAATATTACAGCACTTGGACACACATACATACCTATATATGTATAATATACAAGTTACAAGTAAAGTTGCAAAGAATAATTTTGTTCTATTAAAATACTTACTTCGCCCTTAAGGAAAGTACCTCTATTAGAAGAAAGTGCAAGAAACTCATAGGGATTAATATATAATTTATCAAAATAAAATAACGAAGCGCATTTAAAATGGTTAACATTACAAAAATAATCACATTACAACGGCATTTCACCACAACCATAAAACTCTTTAGATAATATTTCTCTGTTTTTAATTGTTTTCTACAATGGGTAACAAATACAGTTTCCTGATATAATCGGAGCCCATTAAGTACCATTAATATTTATGTGCGGTTTAATTCACTTCACACTTTCCGCAGACAAAGATCTCCGAAACTTAGCGCGGAATAATTACAATACTATATGTATATTTAATTTAAGCGCCTTCGTGAAAACTAAATAAACTTGTATTTTTGTGTGACGTCTCATTTCTATATAAGGCATAGAATTAATAATAAAAACTATCTGTTTTTAAAATTATCTATAATTATATTAGATTAATAAATTAGTGTTATCTAATATAATTCATTTCTTATAGATGTCTGAAACACCAGTAATAATGCCGACACAGTGTCATTCAAGGGCTGGGCAAATCCCTTATTTATTTTTTTATTATCTTTATTTATTTAAAGGAGTTTTGTCACATTGTGAATATGTCACTCCCGTTTTATTTATTTATTATTCAGCACAACGCTAGGACTTACTTAATGCCAAAGTGGCAGTGTTATTCCAGGGTCTGAGCTATCTCTATTCCAAATTTCACCTCAATCGGTCCACCCGTTTAGGCGTGAAAAAGTAATAAACATACATCCAGACATCCATACATTCTTACAAACTTTCACGTTTATAATATTAGTAAAATACATAGAGGTCCTTCAGAGGTCATAGAGGTAATATTAATAATATCCTTCCTTTTATTACAATTTTAATGGTAATCTTCAAATCAATCATCGTAATACGATATTCAAAACATAAAAAAAAATCTTATGTAAAAGCTGTCAAATTATATTCTCATATTTAACATGCAAATGGTACATGATAAATAAAATCTTTATTAAGCACTAGCTGACCCGCGCGCACTTCGTTGCGCGTGAGAGTCAATTAATAAAGCGAATTCGGTGCTGCTATTTTGACTATGATTGTATTTCCATCCCCGCGACTTTGTAAGCGTAAAATAAGGCATGGCTATAATATTTGCTCCCGCTGTGGATAGCGAAGAATATCGGGCTGGATATTTCTATGCAGTTTTGTTCGCTACCGTAGGAACCAATGCTATGTCCTTTCTCAGAGATCACACTATTTAAGTTTAGCGGTTATTGATTTCCATCACAAATTTTCACGCCTCTCCTCAGGAATTAATACTATTTGTGGTCCTTTCCCGGTAACTCTTTAACTTATCTCTATTATAATTTTTCTAAGCTAAATTATAATTATAGGTTACTAATTTCTCACACCATCCTTCCCGCGACTCAAATCAATTCCGTGGTTCCTGAATTTCCATTAAAACTCTGACCCTGAAGGTGGGGGAAGGATCAATACTGAGTCTCCTTAAAAGTTAATTTCTGACATAACAAACTATTCATTAACAGAACCAAAATTCTGAGTACTGGTGAGTTCGCAAAATCTCTTCTTATCGGTCGCCTACGTTACATAAAAAATACGTTGTCCAAATTTTAGCTTAAACGAAGAAGTGGTTACCGATATCCTACACAAACTGCACCCCCTCTTTCCTCCCCTCAAAGGTTGATTTCTGGGATAAAAAGTATCCCATATTTTTTTTAAGTCTCAGTCTACCTTTGTATCAAATTTTAACTCAATAGGGTCCTATTTCCTATACAAACTTTGACCCCCTAACGCTTCAATTCGAAGGTAATTTTTGACATAAAACTTTTTATTATTCCTCAACACATTCCCAATAATCTTATTGTGGATTTGTATACAAAAGTTTTTTAGGAATAATAATTCCCGTTCCCGTAAGAATTTCGCAAAATCCCCTCCCCTCTTACGGGTCGTGAAAGTAACATAAAGAACACGCTGTCTAAATTTTAGCGTAAAATATAACTGGTTACTGATTTCCTACTCAAACTTCTACCCCCCTTACTCCCCCGCACCCCTCCCTCTTAAAGTAAATTTCTGTCTAAAATAATATTCAGTGTTCCTAAACAAAACTCAAACCATGATTCCACAAAATTTCACCTGAATTGGTTTAGCGGTTACGGATTTGCATACAAAAGTTTTTCGGGAATAATTCTCGTTCCCGGGGGAATTTCGCAAAATACCTTCATATCGGTTGCTTACGTTACCTAAAGAATACGTTGTCCAAATTTCAGCTAAAACAAAGAAGCGGTTAACGATTTCTTACCCAAACTTGCATCCCCCCTTTATCCCGCCTTTGAGGTTGATTTCTGGGATAAAAATTATCCCATATCATTTTGTAGAACTCAGTCTACCTCTCTACCAAATTTCAGCTCAATAGGGCCAGCGGTTCTAAATTTCCCATACAAATTTTGTACCCCCCTTACCCCCTCTTAGAAGTTAAATTTTGTCATAAAAACTATTTAATGTTCCTCAAAACAATCCCAACAATCGTTTTACAAAATTTCAGCTCAATCGGTTCAGCGGTTAAGGATTTGCATACAAAAGTTTTTAGGAATAATTCCTGTTCCCGCGGAAATTTTGCAAAATCCCTTTATATCGGTCATCTACGTTACATAAAAAATACGCTGTTCAAATTTCAGCTTTAAAAGATGGCCGATTACTGATTTCCTACTCAAACTACTACCCCTCTCTTCCCCCTTCAAGGTTGATTTCTGGGATAAAAAGTATTCCATATCATTTATTTGGATTCAATCTACCACTGTACCAAATTTCAGCTCAATAGGGTCAGCGGTTCTAAATTTTCCATACAAACTTCGACCTCCCTTTACCCCCCCTTAAAAGGTAATTTTCGTCAAAAAAAAAAACAATATTCCTAAACACAATCCAAGCAATCGTTTTACAAAGTTTCAACTCAATCGGTTCAGCGGTTAAGGATTTGCTTACAAACGTCTTTTAGGAATAATTCCCGTTCCCGTGGAAATTTTGCAAAATCCCTTTTTACCGGTCATCTACGTTACATAAAAAACACGCTGTTCAAATTTCAGCGTTAAAAGATACTGATACTGAAGTTACTGATTTCCTACTCAAACTTCTAACCCCCCTCTTCCCCGTTCAGGGTTGATTTCTGGAATAAAAAGTATTCCATATCATTTATTTTGACTCAATCTACCTCTGTACCATATTTCAGCTCAATAGGGTCAGCGGTTCTAAATTTTCCATTCAAACGTTGACCCCCCTTTACCCCCCCCTTAAAAGTAAATTTCTGAGATAAAAACTATTCAATGTTCCTAAATACAATCCAAACAATCGTTTTACTAAATTTCAGCTCAATCGGTTCAGCGGTTACGGATTTCCATACAAACGTTTTTCGGGAATAATTCCCGTTCCCGGAAGAATTTTACAAAAATCCCTTTTTATAGGTCGCTTACGTTACCTAAATAACACGCTGTCCAAATTTCAGCTAAAACAATGAAGCGGTTAACGATTTCTTTCACAAACTTGCAACCCCCCTTTCCCCCTTTTAAGGTTGATTTCTGGGATAAAAAGTATCCAATATCTTTTTTTAGGACTCAATCTACCTGTGTACCAAATTTCAGCTCAATAGGGTCAGCGGTTCTAAATTTTCCATACAAACTTCGACCCCCTTTACCCCCCCTTAAAAGTAAATTTCTGACAAAAAAACTATTTCATGTTTCTAATCACAATCCTAACAATAGTTTTACAAAATTTCAGCTCAATCGGTTCAGCGGTTACGGTTGCATACAAACGTTTTTCGGGAATAATTCCTGTTCCCGAGGGAATTTAGAAAAATCGCTTCTTATTGCACGATGAAGTTTTTCAAAGAATACGCTGTCCAAATTTCAGCTCAATCCGTCCAGCCGTTTGGGCTGTGCGTTGATAGCACGAAAGTGTACGAACGATTTTATATAATAAAAGAAGATAAGTAAATCTTTAGATAGATATAACTCTTTTATTTAAAAACCGATTTAAATAAAACCAATACTATTTACAAATTAGAGAAATTTGCAACGTTTTAGCGAAAACTGCATACAATTCGGTTGTGCCGTTTTATCACACATAAGTAATAACCTTTTTACAAATTAAGCCTAATAAAACTACTCTGGTAAATTTTCGTTTATGGCCACATCGATAGATGGCGTATTTTTAGTTTGTCGCACTTTTTGCTTTTTGATTTTTTTGAATTGAATTTACTTTATATTCTATTACTTTTACTTCGAAATTTTGATGTAAATTAGGGGCGATGTGTCCGATATAAATGATTATTATTTATTTTATTATTTTATTTTACGTTTCCCTAGGAAAAATTGACAAAATGTTTTACGATCTAGATCGCGCAAGCGACTTTTTCGCGTCGTTTTGTTCATATGCGTATTTTCACAGTTCACCTTAGTAAAGGATCACAATGAATGGGGAGAAATTTCCATTCTTATTATATGTATGGATATGGATATGGATATGGATTTAAAACGGTTAAACAAGCCAATACTTGGACATTTAATTAATACTCGTATAATGTACTTTGCAGTTCCGTTTGAGGGGATATTTTTTCCCTTCTTTTATATAGCTCTAGCTATATAGCTTCGATGGAATCTTAATTACTTCTAGAAAAGGGTAGCGCGGTCAAACGGACAAATAAAAACTATAAAATAATGAGACGACCTCTGTGGCGCGGTGGGCTAATGTCCGCTTGCAACGCAGAAGGTTGCGGATTCGATTCCAGCACAGGACAAATGTTTGTGTGATCCACAGGTATTTCTTTCTGGTCTGGTTGGCAATATCTATTATTAGTATGTATTTACAAAAGAAAATATACAAGAATTATATGCCTCATCCTAACGACTATAACACAAGCATTAAGTTGCTTAGCTTGGGGTTAGGTGGCGTTGTATGAAATGTCCTAAAATATTTATTTATTTATTATTATTGAATGGTAAGTTTACTGTTTGTCTGTAAAGAACCGACCCCAATGTGAGTGGAGTATTGCACGCTCGGTGGTCACCACTTACCGTCTTCAAAACGTTCTCTTTTCGGCAACTAACGGTGAACTATCGCTTTACAGTTTTAATTATAGACTTGTAAGATTATACCGACGATTACTGACTGAGATGGTCACTCGCTTTACTGTCCACTGCACGTTTTAATTACTTCAATTTTAATTTTTGATGATGTTAACTAAAATTCAATTCAAATTATTTATGTTTTTTTTTTTACTTTTCCGGATCTGTAAGAAATAGCTTAATAGCGATAAAAGATTCTATATTTTTAGCATAATAATTATGTATTGTTCGGTCCCTATGAGTTTCTTGCTCGTTGATCTCATAGAGGAGCTTTACGAACAAGCAGTAGAGTCTTAAATCTAAAATTGACTTGGAAAAGTGCTCCATTGTCGCATATTTGAATAAATAAATTTTTACTTTGAGTTTGGCAAACATTTTATAGGTACAACTAATACGTAAAACGTAGTTTAAATATAGTATTAGTATAATTCACAGACCAGAAGAATACAAGTATAATTGAATCAAAATTACCAGTTCACTAACTATTATATATAGTAAAAAATCAATTGATTCATTAATTCTAAATGAGACAGCTAAATAACAACCGCAGTCAAATCTAACATCAAGATATCACGTCTTGTACAATTAAATGAATCGAGCATTAACTATTATATCACACGATTTGCAAGTCACAACTGTAATTGAATACAATGAACTATAACCATTGCTGGTTTTGTTATGGTTAAGTTTAGTTACACTGTTAATAAAAGGCAATGGCTTTAAAAGAGAGGCTAAGCGATGGAGTAACATAAACTATACTAATATAGGGAGATACTGCAGCGTCATAAAAATGAATTCTGTGATTTGGTGTACAAAAGAATACGCTTTGATATGTGTGAACTAAAACGGGGGTTCCTCAAAAGGCAAATAGTAATGTAAAGTCAATATTGCAAATATCGGTGTTGCAGGTATGCACAGCCGGTACTAAATTAAAATAAACAAATAATTATACAATAAGCGGGCATAAAAAAATTCTTGAGTTAACGGGCGCCATATTTCCACAACGTTTTATTTATATTTTGTATAAATATTTATATTAAAGAATTCTTCAATATTGTGTACTTGGCATGCCTTTTATATAGCAAAGGTTAGTGAAGATTTAATCAAATCATACATAGTATTAATTAAGTTTATTTGTCGTCACTTTCATTTACGGTATACCGTGTCTACTTTTATTGCAATACGAGTGTTTTATGGCGAATCATTGATATGCATTTTATGCGAGTGGCAACTAATAGTTATCGTATTACAGCTACCTCTAGATATAGATATGTATAACTAGTGACGTACGTTGTTTACTTTTTATAACTTTGTATTACCATTTGAATGCAACTGTGATTGTTTTTGTGGCACGTGGTCCTACTTGAATGTTAAGATATGTAAAGTGGTTTGTAAAAAAACGTTTGCGATATTATAATTGTGATGCAAATTGCTTCATTTGTGTCTTTAGGTAACAATGCGGTTTTGTATGAACTTGTTGGATCACTTCGCACTTTTGGCACTATCAGTAATGTTTGTCATAACTAGCTTCTGCTCGTGTCTTTGCTTGCACACTGTCTTGGTAGATGTTGTTTTATTCATTTATAGTTTAGCATTAGACAGTTATCTCGCGTGATGTTAACTGATGATGCGACAAAAGGTAGCTAACTTAACATAAAATCTATCTGTTTGCCCAATTTTAGTTAATTTCGTTTAGCCGATAGATAAATCAGACCCTTGTCAGTTTCTGAGTCTACCTATAGAAAATTAACTCATAAGCAGTGTTATTGTTATAAACATAAATTGCATAAATTTTTAGTACCAAAAGTGAAAGTGCTACGAGATGCTACGAACCCGCTACGAAGTAGTCCTTCTTAGATAAGATTGCAACGGGTTCCCATAATTTTTTCCATTTAATTTAGTGGTTCCATATATAATTATTTAGTGCTGCATTCTACTATAGACGAGTGATATTAAATGTTATCTCTTACCATCTGGAGAGCGTCTTGCTCGTCTTCTTACTTCTTTGTGTTTCATAGAACAGTCGCTACAATGTCAGGTGCGACTTGCCCTTATTACGGAGTTACTATTCATTCATGAACATAAATTGCAAATTTTATGATGTCTCCTTACAATAACAACATTTAAACGAGTTGATACAATTTTTCCTCTCACGTTACAAATGTGTACTGAACTAGTTTTAGATGAAGATAAATAGAATTCACCAAAAATTGACCGACGACATCAGGAGAGTGGCGGGAAATGGATGGATGAGGACGGCAAGAGACAGGGGAGAATGGCATATTCAAAGGGTGGCCTATGCCCAGCAGTGGGCTATTGAAGGCTGATGATGATGATGATGATGACCTAAAATTGAGCGACTACATTTAAGATCAGCCGACTTTACCTAGTTGTAGCCGCAACATTTGCTTTTTTAATATACGTTATAGGTTAGCCTTAGACAACGACAACGTGATCACGTGGTGTTAAGCAACGATTTGGCCGTAAATGGTAACAGGCTAGACTTAGAAGGCGGGATAAATCTCTCCCTAGCTTCATTGTATATTGGTTTTGTTGTTTTGTATTTGTTATAGGTATATTCTTGTACACACATTATGGTAGGTAAAAGTATAGGTATAAGTAGCAAGTAGAGATATAACATAAGCTGCTTATAACAGGGTATTTATTTACCTGATTGCAACCGACATACTTCGCTAATTCCTTTAAGAAACGTGTTTGTCGCTATGCTCACTGACTACCGATACTTAATTCCTTCGTTTTATATATATAACTACTTTGAACTTTAACCTAATATTACCTCTGTATAGTATTTATAAGTGGTATATAGTAAGGGCGAGCCTCAGCTACCTACCGGGTCACAGGTGGCGGATAGTGACACGTCCTATAGTATATAGGATAGCTGCGAATAAGGGGAAACCCGAATAAGCAGTCCCGGACCAGAGGCGACAAGGTAGGAGGGAGTGGTGGGGTATTCGGTAGCGCGGGTACCTCCATGGAAAAGCCACAGAAGTCCTAATGATAACCTTGTGACATGGCGAGAAAACGCCGCCATTAAATAGGCGTTGGCTCTGACAGGAGCAGCAGCTTGTCAGTACCTAGAAAGGCGGATCTCGAGGGGAGAAGAACGGCTATCTAGGACATCAACTGTGGGCGACGATGGAAACCATTAAGTTCGGCTGCAGTACTGCGATCACCAACCCGTCGTGGCTGGCGTGGTGATTAAGGCTAAAACCCTTTCCTTCAAAACATGACGGACAAAACACAGCATCGACCCCGAGTTCCCAGCGCTTCATCACTCCCTGGTTTGAGCAGTAGCCAGGTGACATGGGGCAGGGGTGCGACAAGTAATCCCTGGGAGTGGACAAACTGCCGAAAACTCAAAATATTAACATACAACATCCAGTCGTTGTCAACTGATGAAAGATTGACATCAGGAGACACGCAGGACATGACTGGATGCAGAGGGCACAAGACCGCCGGAAATGGATAGAAGGAGAAGAGGCCTACATCCAACAATGGATCACGAACAGGCTCCTATGATGATGATGATAGTATTTATAGTGATACTTAATTCAATTTTATATTATCGTTTTTACTTTAGTATATTGAACTATGTAACAATAGCCTAGCTAGTACATAGGATTATGTATATCCTAGTTATTAAGCAAAATTTTAGAGTTAAACTACATTAGATAAATAGAAATGAAGGATTCAAAAATACCAAAAACCATTTTTATATACTCCCAATAAAAGTTCTATTAACAAAAAATAAGCTAAAATATGTGGCTTCCTAAAATTTTACAAAATAAATAGTGTTAAAAAAAAACATTTTGCTACGAGTTATCTTACGATTCTAATGGATCAGTAATGAGCTTAAAAACCAGTCATCTAAACCGTAATTAATCAAAATGAGGCAAGCGCAACAGATATATCTGTGCATTACATACATAGACGACACAACCATAAGAGTGCGCATTCTCGGAGGTATATGCGGACAAGAGTGTCCGACGATATGCATTGACGCTGCGTAACGATTAAACGATTCAATCAAAACAACCTGTTTAGCTTATTTCGTAATATCTTTAAACCAAAGAGTTTCTTTAAAGGAGTAAATCAAAACCAGCTAACCGCCCTCCGCACCTCCATGTTTTGGCGAATTTGTTTTCATATCGCAAATCATAATAAAAAAATAAATTAAATAATATAAATGTCATTTATTGCCAAGAAAAGTACAATATTCTAAATCTCAACGAAAAAATATAATCTAATCTTCAGCATGTGCTGGATGAATAACTATAATTTAGATGTCCATCCAACGCTGGTTTTCAATGCACCCCTTGCTCGGGATGAGATGTTGTTTGTGATCACATTAGTGGGTACTGGTTTAGTCTGTGATTACCTAACACCAGCCAAGCCAGCCAAGTGATAACAGATAAGGCGATCCATCACGGCAGCCGGCGAACGGTGGACGGTGACGGTTGGAACCGGTCACTCGGCTCATCTGACACAACACCATCGTGTGCTAAGCCGCTTTGTCTCACTTGACAGGATCAAGTGACCTACATCTGCAAGCTTATCTACTTGCTCGTTGGGATGGTGCCCTGGTTTTAATACTAGATTTTTAACAGTAATGGCTAGCTAGGTGTATTATGGTGGTTAACAAAGGTTGGTAGAAGAGATCGTTCACAGCGATAAGGCCGTCCATTGTGGACCAAATTGTATTTCAGTGCTAATATTAAGTAAAACTGTAATATTCTTTGGTTGCAATAAAGAATACTCTATTCTATTCGATTCTATTCTATTATTTACTAGCTTATTATATATTGGCAGTATTATTCGTAAAAATATCTATCCCGGTATCTAATTCGAAATCAACCAGTTGCAGTTTGCTCTGTGCGTTGATAGATCCGTCAGTCAGTCAATCAATCAGTCATAATGTTCATTTATAAAGTTAGTTTTTATTGTTGCTAAGAGTGTAAAGTACACTTTAGAATAAAGTGCAAGTACTGAAGGACATGTTAACCCTTCATATAAACCTCGTAGATCTGGAGTATATTTCTTTCAAAGATTTTCCTATGTTAGTATACATAGTGTCCCACTATCTAATAGATAAAAAGGTTGGAAAGAAAAAGGAAAGAAAGGAGGTGGAAAGGTGGATAGGTGAAACAGAAATATTCTCTTCCAGGCAACCAACCTTAGTAAGAAATTATGGCTGAGAAAAGAGTGGGCGAGAGTTGCGAGATAAGTATTTACTATACACTAGCTGTGCCCAGTGATTTTACCTACTGTACTAAGTACTATAGTCTATATTTTATTCCAGGGTCTAAGCTATCTTTACACCAAATTTCAGCTAAATCGGTTTACCCGTTTAGGCGTGAAAGAGTAACAAACATCCAGACATCCTTACAAACTTTCACGTTTATAATTTAAAGTAAGATAGATAGGTATAAAGTGTTATGGTATACCTATTCTCAGTAGAAGTGCGACCTTGCGACAGTCGTCGACGGCAAAAGATCGCAGCGATAAGTCGACCCAGTTCGACTCGAACAGGCAGGTGGGTCCACTTACTGTGCTCGTTACTGAGGACCTGCTTGAGGACCTAACCTGTTAGTACTTAAGTGAACTATGGACTATGTATTTTGGAAAATAGACAGAGGGATTTATTCCGCCTTTTAGGTTAAATCTCATTCATTTACGGCCGTATCGCCGCTTAACATCATTGGAGATTGTGGTCTAAAGCTAACCTGTAGTGAGTAAAAAAATCTTCAATACGTGACCATGTTGAAAACTCTTTTCGTACTCGTATCTAATGTTATAATAATGTATAATGAAGACGTGTGCGAGGGTCAAATTTGACCCGACACTGTGACGAGCTCGTTAATCATTGTTAACTTACTCCTGACAGCATTATACTGTTGCTTCCACCATCGACTATCATAATGGATATTCAATACAATTCTTCTTGGGCGTGTTAATAATAACATAATCACTTTTAAATGTAATTTTTTTCTTCAAGAAACGCTTTTCATACCTTTTTATTTTGAGTGCTTTTTGTAAATTTAAATAAATTTATGACAACTATTTTATTACGTGTATTTTTAACGTTTCTTCGTTTAGTTTATCTCTCACTTCAACTCGTGGCACCTTTATCCAGCACAAATCCAGGTCTTTCCTGCTGTTTTTCCTTTCTTCGCGATACGTCCAATCAAGGACACTATTTTGTGATTTGAACTCTTAAGCTACCAATGAAGAATTGCAACAGTTTAAAAATCAGGGTTGGACTTAGCCTCAATTTCTTAATGTGAATATATTTAGCCGGAAAATATAATTCTTATACTTTTAAGTTAGTTTCCAAAATTGAAAAATATCTAAGCCCTTAATATCGGTAGATACATTAGAGAGTAATAAAGGGTGCGATTGATCAGGCGCTGATCGATCATGTTATGACAGCGCTCCGGCACGCCACAGATCCTTTTGTTGGGACCGGCCTAAAGGGCTACACTGGCCACGATCGTAGGGACTTTGGATGTGCCACTGCAAAAAGTAACTCTCTCGTAACTCCTCTAAATAAACAGTAATGGTAAGTGACAAAATAAGTCTTTCCCGATGCAAGAGTGTTGTTTGTACTTCCTTACTGGTAAAATTTATAAAAAAAATATTATATGACTTACTTTTCTCTTTAAGAATACTGCAATATAAAATGATATATTATGCCGTTTTTTTTGTAGATCGAAAGTTTTCCGTATAATCTCTAAAATACATATAAATTCATTACAAATGCTGAAATGAGAAAAAGATGATGATCCAATTTTTTAGCTTTGTTATCATCAATATTCACATGTGTTCACATGTGTGCGGTAGAGTGTTAAAATAGAATACGGAACCCTAAAAATGTAAAATTGACATGCAAAAGTGCTCCAATGTAGCCTATTTGAATATTTAAATGAATTTTGAGTTTGAGTTTGAGTTCCTGAAATTCAAAAGCTAACAAGGTTCCTTGTCAACTACGAGGCACAATAAATCAGACTACGACTTCTAGACTTCATCAGCTTCAAAAATACCACATCCATACAGAACTCTCACATCCATAGTCAGCAGGATAAAACTAGAAAGAGGGTAACCATTGTCAGCGGTGAACAGTGAACGGCGAGGATTGATGGCGACCCAGGATTACTGATAACGCGTTATTTAATTTCGACAGAAGCCAGCTTTAGGAGGCGTTGTCCCGGACGTGGACCTATTGAAAGGGTGGGCCCGGGAGAGTGGCCATAGGAGTAACTCCTAGTGATGAATTGCATCTTACTATTACGATGTATTGTGAAAATAGAATTAAACAACACTAAGGATCCTATAAATATTATAGATGCAAATGTATGAATGTGTGTTTGTTTGTAAACTTATCAAGCTTAAATAGCTGAACAGATTGAGCTAAATCTTAGACAGGTAGCTTAGATTTTAGACAAAGTAGCTTAAGCTACTTTTCTGCAGGTTTAAACAGCTGTGTTCAAATGTAAAAAAATAATGCACATTTATCATAAATATAAAACTTTTAACAAATCTGTTTATGAAGTATCAAATTTTAATAAGTAGAGAAGACATTTTCCTACAGTGTTAAAACTGTATATTATGTAAGTGTAAAACCCACAATGTTTTTAAAGTTGTTTAAAAATTATCATGCTACATGGTTTTAAATCTCAGTTTCAGTTTAACTTTCAGTATACGAGTTTAATTTAGATTTGTGCAATGCGTCATTCTTTCATGCAAATTGCACATAAACATCGCAAAGTACTTTAGGCAATAAAACAAGTAATTACCTTCAAAACAAAAGAAATATAAATTGTAATCAAGTGACGTTCACGAATGTCAACAATATTATCGTTCATTTGTTTTTGGTCATTACACACACATGCACAGGTAACCTACACACACACATGGATATCAATAACTTAGTTAAAAGAATATCACGCGATTTAGTCGTTTCTATTAATTACTGACATTTTAACGTTGGTAACATAATATTGTATTAACGTATGAGGCAGCATACATAGTTTTATTGCTGTTTGACATGTCCAATATTTTATGTGCTTTGAGGTAGGTAATTTATGGACGTAATGTTTAGATAGGGGCTAGATTAGGCTATGAATAATAGTGTCATATATTTTTGCCAAAATGTTGCAACCCAGTGGCCCAGAGGTCCATATCTCCGGCATGAATACTGAGGTATTTAAGAAGTTCAAATATTATTGTGTGGCGACATTTTCTCCTGGAAGTTACTGAATTTTGGCAGACTGTGGGTCCCTGCTGTTTCCTATAATTAGATATGTAGGAAGCAGTCACAGGTATTTTGCAGCAACATAATATACCTAGGTTGGCCACATAGCCTTAAATATAATAGGAATATATCTGTTTCGAGTATAATTCCATTATTATTTAAAAAAATTATTGTGATATTTAGGTAAAGTCCTTGGCCTAGAGTGTATGACGATCCAAAACCGGTCTGAGTAATGACGCCGTCGCCAATCAAGTCAGTTAATCCATAGTTGTAACAGTTAACTGGCCAGATTGGTTAGTTAAACAAATCGTTGACCGTAGCCGGCCGCGGTCAGGCGGTCAGAGGTCGCGGTTGTAAAACTAATTGTCAGCTATTAAATCTGTAATCGCTATAGAAAGTTTGACAAACATTTTTGAACACGATACTCTGAGACATAGATCATATACGTCGATAAACAGACGTTCCAAAAACTCGTGAACAATTTTGATTTGTCTAACAGTAATAAAAAAATCTGCAGTGCTAGTTAGGACTATTGCAGGCAATTCATACCGCAAGGAGGAATTTATTTCCATACTATCATCACCTACGGCCGCATCGTCGTTTAACATCGCAAGATCGTAGTCAAAGGATAAATTATAATTAACAAAAAAACCTGTCAACCAAATACATTCGCTTTCCTTTTCCATCTCGTTATAAACATGATACTAACTACGTAAGAGATTATTTTTGTCTAGCTCGACTTTGTTTCTCTATATGTAAATCTATGCTCTGAGGTTTTATTTCTAGTTTTACAATTCAACATCAATATTATACATACACATACCAATTCGTGGCTTTGCCTGCGTGGTAAAGTCCTTTCTTAGAGAAGGTCTTAATGCGTAGATCTATATTATGTATGTGATCCATATTATCTATATTATGTTTGTTGTTGTGTAGTTATGGAACTCGCTACCACTCTCAGTGTTTCCCGAATGCATTCAAAAATGTATTCAAAATTTCAACCCAATTCGTTTAACAGTTTGAGCTGTGTTTGATAGATCAGTCAGTCAATCAGTATTTCCTTTTATATAAAAAGCTTTATCATTGAAACGAGCCAAAATAACAATGACACCCAAAAAAAAAACAATAAAGAAGTAATTTTAACCTACATGTCTCGCCTTCCCGTGAACAAGACAAAAACTATTTTCAACGGTTATCTGCTATCTTCAGTGCGTGGTCGTCCTTGCCCCGACCCCGGTATATACTCGACCTTATATACTAGATAATAAGGTGCATATTAGAGGGGCATATAAAGCGTCAGGCTCCAAGGTGTTTCCTTAAAGCCTTTGGTAGGAAAACTGTTGATATGTGCCCGATATGATGTCGCTTCCGTGTTCTACGTTTGGTTTTTCTAATGCCCATTTAAGAATTAAGCCAGTTTTTTTTAGAATGATTGAAAAATAAAATGTGATGAAAACAATATTCATACTTCAAGTTCGTTTTCAATATGCGACAAAACGCACGTTTTAATACATAACCTGAATTATTTTTGGCCGATTTCGATGAACTTTAAATGGAGCCTGTGAAGTATAGCAATCAAAATAAATCAAATCGTTTCGGGAGACATACATAAACACAAAAAAGTCGAAAAAACTCCGACGTATTGTAAACATTTTCTCCCTTTTGTGAAGATAGTTATTAAAAATATGACAGAAAAACGCCATTCGTTTTTTATTGTTATTAATTCTGCCCAGCGATGATTTAAAAACCTTAGCAAAATAATTACTTTGATGGTTATTTCTTCGCGCAAAAAACATATTTTACGATCGAAACAAAATAATTGTTTTAATTTTTAAAACCAGATTTCCGTTCCGACTCACGGACAACTTTTTATGCGATTAAGGAAGATGCAAAAAAATAGTACAACATCGCTTATAAATAAAATAAAGATTTGTATCCCTACTAAAACAATAAATCATTTGAATGTTTGGTAAATAAAAGCATTTTTTTTTTGTAATCACGAATTCTAGGAATCCCTGTATAAATGTCGAACAGTCGTTAATGGGGGGATATCCATCACCATCGCGAGAACAATGCGCCGATTCTTGATAATCTTATCAAAACACTGACGATGTCGTGGAACGAACAGACAGTATAGCAAGTCTCTTATTTTGTAGACATATTATTCAGTGATAGTACCAAACTTTATTCCTTAAATATTATGTCATTTGTGAGTTAAATATTTTTATATATTCACTATAGGTTAGTATTAGACTTTATCTCGCTAGACCACGATCTCGCTCTATCCTAAGCGACTGCGGAGTACCAAAAAAATCACTTAATATCGAAATTTTATGAAGAGCACCTATATTATGAATTTGATCTCATTGAGGTAATTTCCGAATGGATGGTACAGTCTTAAAATAAATTAGGTACTTTGTTAAAAAAATGACTTGAAAAAGTACTACTATGTAGCCTGTTTGAATTTTTTTTCACGCAAGAAGTTGTTTTTATGCAGACAACTTTTTATCTAAAACTCCAGTAAATTCTGGCTTAGGTACTGTGTTCCAGTGTACAGCACCACACCACGTGGGAATGTGAGACAATAGTGTAGATGCGACGAGATAGGAGGCTCGTCACGTTGTGTCGAGACCAGCCGACCGTACCTACTGCCTACCACCAGCTCTTGGTTATGCCTAACGTTGGCTAAAACCTTTACAAGAATCCTGGTGACGAAACTATAACACATGAGTTAGCAACACAACCTCTGAAGGTAACATTTTATGTTGGTGCTTAAAACAAACATTAATTTGTTATATTAGGTATATGCTGATAATATATAATGATATTATATGTAGGTAGAAGTATTACTAGATTATGTTACCGTTTGCAATCGTCTCTATAAATTTACATATACAATATACAAATTTACAAGTTGTCATTGCGTAAGCTAGATATTGATCAAACAATTTAAGAGAGGCAGCAATATCGTCGAATGCCAATAATTTATTCCCAAGACCATAATGCTTTTCTCTCTATTTCCCAATATCTGTAGATATTCCATGGGACACAATTCATGCGAGCCGCTATCTGGGACATGATCTCCGTAAGAAATCGTCTTGTTAAGATGACGGTAGATAAATACTCGGCTCATTCACCACCACGTTACAAACAGGTGACAAAATCCATTTAATAAAACAAGAAACAAACGAGCGACGATAAGCCTCACCGACGACTCGATGTATGCAAGTAACGGGACTACTCTCGACGCAGAGTCCCATCTTTATCGGGCGATCAGAATGTCGCGCTCAATCCGACCACCTGACTCCTGACGTAAACTTTTAATTACCACAATTATATAAGTGAATTTATGGCGTGGCGTTACAAAGCCCATTGTTTCGCCTTCCCACGGTTTTGGACACGTATCTCAGGAGATTTTATCTAGATTTTGGTCCTCAGGTCGTGACCTTGCGCAGGGGCGTGACCTTTTTATTCTCACCGGCTGCTGCTATCTGACTTCCGATTGTGAGGTGTCATCGGAACTTCCTTTACCTGTAAGGATGACATTGAAACTGCAATAATGCTCACACGTGGAGCTCTAACATTACTAGTTGTAATAGACCTTTAGGAAAGTTATAATGTGGTCAATGTCAGATAAACCATAGGAAACCGTGCCTTCAAAACTGGAGTACTCAGTCGGCGGGAGGAAGGACAGATAAGATTTCCTGTTTTTTAAATAGGTTCAGTCGATCGATAACATACACATTCTAAGAATAGATGGAACCAAATCGTCTCACCTCCAGTATCGGAGCGTTGTGAGGTTTCATCTGTATTTAAAGAACATTGTCGAGCGAGATCTTACGCGATACCACCTACCATTGTCGACGGATACACTTCGAGAATTGTCGTATCTTCGTATCGACCCTAATCGGATCTTAACCACTGACAAACTTACACCAAACACCCATCAAATAATAATCAGCTTTATTTCTCCATCAATAAGGACTAATGTATCTGCAAGGTTATGTGTGTCTCGTCATGTGTGACAGCAGGATTTGTCTGCAGCGTTTAGAAATAAACGAATCGTTGATTGTGTTATGTAAGGAGGGCTTTAGATTTCTGTTTGTCATGATCAGGATTATCGATTGGATATGTTTATTTTGCGATCAGTCTCGTTGATACTAAATATTTTGGGCCACTGTACAGCCATTTTAAAAACTTTCGTTTATTCAAATAAGTCTTAAAAAATAATCCAGGCAAAGTTATGTTCCGTATTCCGGATTTTGTTTGCTTACCTACATTGGCAACTTCATTTAGCACCAGGCGATTCGTAGTCGAAGACTTACATATATATGCTATATATTTTCTGTTCATATTATTATAATACTAGTCTTTAAAATTTAGTACTAAATCTTAAATCATAATATATAATGTGTTTTTAGGGTTAAACTTTTTTATGATTTATGTTAAAATCAGACACACTTTGTGCTCGCCTCTCGCATTATGTTGAGAGACCGATTTAGATGAAATTTGATATTTAAATAGCACTCTAGAATCTAGAATGATGCATAATATAGTATCTATTTTTCACTGGGCGGAATAAGTTATATGCTCGTATCTTTGTCGAAACTTTCGTAGTTATAATCCTCCTAATATACATAGGTGTACAATGTATCTAGTTTAAATGTATCTAGTTCAGTTTCAGCAAATTATTCTTGTGCAGATTATATTATATCAATAAGTGAAAAGAATACAAATTCAAGCACTTTTTTCCTCAAACTACTCTACTTCAATGCTTTTTTAACATGCAAGGGGTCAACACTAATAAACTTTTTCTCTACATTAATTCCTATTCAAATAATATATCTAGTTTAACACTTTCCGTATTTATTTAAAACAAAGTAATAAGGAAAACAAATATACCTACCGGTTTCAGATTTTTATGTGTTGCCAACTAAAAGTTTTATAACATGTCGCCTAATTCTTGCAACTGGTATATTTTATATTTGATAGTGGAAAAAATACTAGTGATCGTAAATTAGTTCACCTATACAGGTTTCTGTATGTTTTTCTGCTTGAGTACTTTTTAGTTTTATGAGTTTTTATAGTATTAACACACACGGAAGACTACTGGAATGATTATTGAGAAAATGAATGATGCACCCATACTAAGCCTATTTGCCATATGTACTACTTATACTTTAAGATCGAGTTCCAAACATCGAAATTAGGCGGAGAAGAAAAGTTCAAGATGCCGGAACGAGAGTAATGGGACTCAAATGGAGTTGGGCAGGCAACCTGGCTAGGTGAGGTGATGACAGGTGGAGTAAGATATTGACTGAATGGTGGCCAAGGACAGGCAAACGCAGTGTCGGTCGTCCACCAGCCAGATGGATGGACGATTTGATAAAAATGGCGGGTCGCACATGGACCAAATTGTTGAGTGGCATAACATGAAGGAGGCCTATGCCCAGCAGTGGGATGTAGAGGGCTGTGGATGATGATGATGACTACTTATACACTATTATTACGGTGTGTCTTCACAACAACACACCTTTACTACGACTTTACTTATGCCATAGTTAAGTGTAAGTTCATATTATATATTTGTAAGTTTAGACATCAATGTATCGTATAATTATTTTAGGTTTTGTGCATCTACAAAAAGACAATAACATTTAGTTAGATAATTATAAGACCCAAATATTATTATTAATGTATTCTGGAAAATAAATATTTAATGTATATTCATGAAGATGACTTTGTGCGCACGTATAGTGTGTACAAGTATACAAGCAATCGGGTGGACTAAAGGTGCTTCATATCAATATTTATGAAAGTACTTATGATAAATTTATATTTTTCATAGTGCAAGTGAATCGTGAGTGTTTAAAGGCGTGATCAGACGAGCTCGTAGCATGCAGGATATGAACGTTACGACAAAAGGAAGGATGCGCGTACGTGCCCCACAAAGGCTGCCGGGATATTATCCTACTCTCCGCCGTATTAGGAGGCCGTCGCGACACATGCGTGTGTGTGTGTGTGTCACACGTCTTTATACAAAATTATATAATCTAGTGAAACCGATCAGCTGACTACTAAGCTACAAAAATATAAATCAAAAAATATACCCTATATCTTAACCTAGACGACCCTTCAGACAAACTTTAGTTTTACTCACTTAAACGTGTATTAATGCACCTCCGTGTTTACCTTTCTGAAAATTCTCTTCATTCATTGGTTTTCTGGAAGAAATCGCTTACTCGTGATAAGACCGCCGCTTGTACATTTATATTTTTGTCAATAATTTTCTACTTGTAATATATTTCTTTTTGTGTGGTACACAATGAAGCATTATCTATCTATCTTTAGATATAAGCAGATCCTGAACTTTGAATAGGACCTACTTTTGTATTATAATGTACACTACATGTAGCTAGTGGTTAGTAGGTACAGTTTGATTGCGCAAAGGAATGTAACACAATTAGCTAGAGCTACCTGTCGACTGTCGGCGAGTCGAGCCTACTGCCTTACTGACGACAGCCTGCAAGGTTGTTCCTATGTTTTATTGTCACTTTATGTGCACGATCACTGATTATACTAGACACTGTTTATGCTTAGTAAAAGTATTTTAATATTAAACCAATCTCTAAAGTATTACGTACTCTAAAGATTGCATTCACGCCGATGGTGCCTAATTTTTTGATGTTATATTCGCTTTTAAGTAATATCTTAAATGCATGCTGTAAGCAGAAATGTAATTAGCACTTTAGGTAAATACGTAAATTATTAGTAGGTAATTGTTTTTTTTAAATTATTTAACCTCTATAAGGTGAATCGTTCATCGATATAAACACATATTTAGAGGAAATCAAAATAAGCGCAAATTAAGTTATTAGCAGTTTATAATATTAAAAACAAAATCAAGAAAACAATTTACATAAAATATTCAAGGATACCCAATGACGTCACCGAGAAATGATTCACATAATGTAATAAACAAACGCACAGTACAGGCGAGATCGCAGCACCTTCATGTACAGGAAAGAATATAATTATAATTATTTATTTAGAGCTGTCAGAAACTTGACAAAGAGTCGTTAGCGCTGATCAAGATTAAAAACCAACGTTAAATTTAATTTTAAGATATAATTATGTGGCTCTTTAATGCTTTAATTTATTTTTTATAACGTTTTGATTTTAAAATTACGGCTATTTTTTATGCCCGGTAATGATGATACGGTTTTTCTGTCTAAATAGCACGAATTAAAAAAGGCGTCCGCTAAAAAATACACTTACTTAAGTAAATAAAATAGTGCAGCTCTAAGCTTTTTTTACATAATCTGTAAACAATAATTATGATTTAATGGCCGTTAGGTAATACATCCATGATTTTAACTGCCCCACTTCACCTAAATGCGCGCGCGAAGAAAATACTCATTCAAAAAGTGCTTTTTATTGCGAGAATTTGACATTGCGCGAGTGGTGTTGGTCTATTAATAGTTCAAGATTCAAATTTCTTTAAATTTAAAAACAGAACATAGAAATGTGACACATAACCGATCAATTTTATACAAAAGTAGCAAATAACTCTATATTACAAAGAGGTTCTAAACAGTGGGGTATCAGCGATCTATTCTAATAAGCTTATTAATATTAATACACGCCATTGAACCCTACGCTACGTGTTCAAAATATCTGGTTAATGTAAACACTCGATTGTTTTATTTAACATTTGACCTACTACCGATGCAGTGGGGTAAATACTGCACATGGGGAAAAATAAAATAATGTATTTTAATAAGGATATAATTTTGTATTACATTTCCGTGCACAGGCAGTGGAGCCTGATAAAAGGTAAACTTGGATACCTATAGTACCTAATACTAAAATACTTTGTTAGAAGTCTAGAACATTTTAATAATCTGGCCGGTAGAGGCGCTACGTAGTGCAGTGTGAATGTAATCTCGCCGCAGGTGATCTATGTCTTGTCCTACGGGGTGTTCCGTGTTACTGAAGCCTCCACGCTACATTATTACGTTGTTTTCCTCACATTTATTGTAAAACTCACCAGGATCTGTCATTTATATGTTAACTGCCTTGTACAGGTGGTCTTTAAATATCTATTGACTAATTCTTAACCGTCCAAGGCCGTCACGACACTAATGTGATGACACGTACCTACCTACCTACCGTTAAAACGTTGTTATTGGAATAATAATATAATGTATTTTAATCTTCCTAAAACGTCGATAATAATAAATTTTGTCAAGTGTGCGAGGTCACGCAAGCTCGATTAATATGCAACTTGCTTATCAGACGACGTATATAAAAGTAGTTAGGTGTTGAAATGTCATTGCCGCGGTGGAGCGGCCTCAAGGATGCCGCGGACGTCACCAGATGTTCCACTCGTGTGTTACGTAAGGCTCCCCGCGAGCTCCCTCGCTCCTGCACTCGCTGTAGGTGCCACCCATTGTTCTGCAAGCCCATCATACACCGAGTGTTTTCACGTTGACGTAAGACAGTGTTGCCGCGCAGGGCTGTCCGCGACTAAACCTCTGTGACGCTCCTTTGTTCCTCTCTTTGTCTCCTCATATTAGCTCCGGACGTGACACATCAAATAACAAAATCAAAACTCACTTCGTCGAACACTCTGTACAGTAAAACATTTGAAAGTTGTCGTCATTGCTAATATTGTGACACGGCAACTATAAGCAGCATGATGAAACTAGGTGTGTATATTGAATATCCTTTCGTGTCTAACGTTATCGGTGTCCAGTCCAATAAAATAGTCGATAGATAGGTAAAGCGGCAGTGAGAGCTGACAGCCCTAGAAGCGCGGGAGGCGCGTGGGCGCACCCAGCCTGCCCCGCTCACCTTGAACGCTCATTTAACACCAAATCTAAGTTGTGGAAGTGAACAAACGCTCGCACAGAGTCCGCTCGGCGAGGTCCCGCCGCCGTCGCTCCCGCCAGATACAGAACAACCTGTATTACTACGCCTTACGAGTATTTGTTTTAGTAATGAACATTCCGAGTTTTAAATAATAAAATTTATTCATAAGCCGGCACTTACCATATTTGAGTGTGCGAACCGCCGCACCGTCCATATGTATGAGTGGTTAAGATATTCTTATTTATGGGTCTATGTCAAGGTCGCTCGCAGCGTTTAACTGCGGTATCATCGTTTTGCATAATATCAAATTATTTATTCGCACCGCGCTAAAACCGTCTGGTGTACGTTCAATTTGTAATTCAAATAAATTCTTGGCATTATTCTCGTGGCGAGCTGTCATAATTGTAACGAGTGTGAGATTTTTTGTAGTCGTTTGAATGTGAAGCGATCGATTAGCATGTCGAGGCGAGGCGAGGGTTAATTAGAGGCGAGCGCGGCCGGCGCGGCGTGCCGACCGTGCCAAGTGCCGTCCGTGCCGCGTGCCGCCCGGCCGCGTGCCGCCCCGGCCCGGTACCGGCGCAGGGTTAAGGACCGCCCGTTTTGTTTCCATTATTTTGCATATTCATTCATTGATGGTGTGCGGTAGGTCGCGTTTTTTGGTGTGTTCTCTTAATTTATGGGTTGTTAATGTGACGAGAGATCGCGAGCTCGCGCCACCGCTCACTTATTTGTTATTGAAACTAACTTGACTTATTGTTTATAACAATTAATTCAATGGTATCGTATACACTGGGCGCGGTGAATGGCGGACGGTAGTTACCTGTCGCGTCGGCGATCATTCCTCGAGCGCGCTCTCCGCTAATTCGGTGTAATGAATACGTCAAACGGACATTATTAGTACACACAAGAGCCGTTTGTACCTCTATATGTATAGTCGCTATATTATGTACACACACACCAGTGTTGACTATTGTAAGTGTCACTTGCTGCCTATTTGTTCTTTAGTTCGGATTACTCATGCCACTAAATATTTCAATACATAAAAATGCAGTAGTCTAAAACTTCTATTTTATTCCTCACTATTTACCTTTATAAACAATTTTATATCAACTGTATATTATTATGTATTTTGATTAATTAATGTTATATGTAAACGTATAATTACGATACCGATGGAATAGATAACACGTTATAGAAACATAAATATCAGACTTGTTTTGTAGTACAACGTCTACTACCTCTAGATGCCTAGGAATGTAAAAAAATGTAGAAACCTAGTCGAGTATTCAAGTATCGAGAAGTATTCTCGGCAAACGAGTTGTTTTGATAGAACAAGGCGAGTCGAAATCGTTGAAGCGTGCTTCCTTGGGCCAATTAAAACTAGTTTCTAGTGAGACCTGTAGGCTACAGTGTACTGATAACGCAGGCGATACACCTCCGGGCTATTTGCCACTGCTACTAACCTCGCCTCTCTAAACAGACGTAAACAAATCGATGATTGTTATCTATTACATTTCTATTGAACTTGAAGACTATTGTTTTATTAGAATGGATTAAAAAGGAGCAAATTAGGTATAAGCATCATAATTGCTCATAATATTAGCGCACCCAGAATTTTTAAATTTGTTAGTTTTAAAAAAAAATGCACGGCACTGAGCATTGCCCTTAACTCTGGAACACAACAATGCCTATTAGACATTACTGCTTTAGTGGATGATTAACTGGCAAAGGAATGCTACTTCTCTAGGCAGCCTCTTCTATAGAGCCCTAAAAAAGGTTTTTGGTAACATTTCATTAAACGGCGTTGTTTATGTAAATAACATTAATCTTATATTCAGTTTCCAATATGTTCTGTGTCACCTGATCCGGACAAGTGTACACGTGAGGTGAGCAATAAACTAGATGCATCACTGACACACGACACCTATCTATATGAACATTTTAAATACACGTGGGAAAACGCATAACCCCGTTATAGAGATCTATGCACTACTTTGACTATCGCATAAAATAACTTACTAGTAATGTCCCGTGGTGAAATTTTCTCGAGAGATACAAGTGAATTAAATTAAAAATTTAAAAAACCCCCAACGCAATACGTAATTCACCATTTTTTTGATGGCGGCCATCTTGGATTTTAAATTTTATATAGTGGGCTGTATTCTACTCGTTAAGCCCTTTCATTTGATACCCATATTGAGGGGGTCGTGGAAGAAAAAAGTAATCCGCCATTTTGTAGCGGCGGCCATCTTGGACCGATTTCCACCAAACATGGCTAAGAACACTCTCGACTAACTCTACTTTCAAACAAAAAAAACAAAATCAAAATCCGTTCATCCGTTTGGGAGCTACGATGCCACAGACAGACACATACACACACACACAGACAGACAGACAGACAGACAGACAGACAGACAGACAGACAGACAGACAGACAGACAGACACGTCAAACTTATAACACCCCGTCGTTTTTGCGTCGGGGGTTAAAAAAATGGAATCAAATCAAAAATCATTTATTCAAATAGGCTACAATAAAGCACTTTTGATGACTCCACCGTTTGTTCTGAAACACCTCTATGACTCTATGAGAAGAACGAGCAAGAAACATTGCTTCGAATGCTACCAAGTGGAGGTGTACACTGTACACATACCTATACCTAAAAGGTTGTTTATCGTACTTTTATTGCTTTAAAATATGAAAACTTTTAAAACGCATGTCTGAGAATACAAAAATAATGATAAAATCGCTTCGACGGGTATTAACACTACCAAGAAAAAATCTACAAGGTACCTAACCATACCTACTATATAATATTGTGTAAAAGCGGTAACGAGCGCGGTATCTTACATTAAGGTACATTTAGTAAAGTGAAGACGCGTAGTTTTCAATATTTTTATCATAGTCGTGCCGACTGTGGCAATCAACATTTTAGGTTTATCTGCGCGAGCGCCGCATAAAGATGTGGTGTTCATTCGCGGCCCGATATAGCCCAGTAATTATGTCCCGAGCGTACAGACGGGCGTTTTCTCTTCATAAATTGACATGTTTATGTGAAGACGTGGTGACGTCCCCTAAAGCCTCGATACAGCCTGCGCCGGCTCCTTTAGATGTCCCTTTAATGAACTCGCACGCTACTTTAGCATTACGCGGAATACGTTTAAATTTAAACTTAAGTCGAAGATATCGATTGATGTCAAAAATATCCTTGTTATATTACGGTACAAAAATTGTTGTTCTGATTATTTTTTTATCTCAAATGTTTTTAAAATGTGGAATATTAACAAGAAAAAGAAGTCTTAAAAAGTGAACGGTTTAATACAATGTAAGCAGTTCAGTTCATCGAGTAATAGGATTTACTGTGATATTTGGGTTTGGAGCTCTTGCATTTTCTAGGCAAATCTGGGCATAGTACGTCATTTATCCCTGTAAGTAGCTGTAGTGTCCCTTTTAAATTATTTAATTGTAAAAAAGCTTATAAAATTATGCACAAGACTTGCTTGCATTGTAATTAGATTATCGCGACAAATTTTGATAATGTAAAAGGGTGTTGTTACATTGTAAATTGAATATTTCTTTATAAATATTTTTAGTTACAAATTTTCTTCGTTTTATTAGAGTGTGTGAAGAAAGTGTAAAAAAGGTTTTACCTTGAGAATATTAGTTTATGTATAGAGCTGCGTTTGACCACAGTAGTTTCCCGATAAACACACACAAGTACATACACATAATAATATGAACCTAACAGCGTTAAATAGTTGAGTCTGTGTCGTCCATCATCGGTTGGTACCGTTGGCTGCGTATCTAGTGCGTAGGATCGCGCCGATATCGAGCCTTGTTTATTGAACTCATCCTATACCTACATTTATATACCTACCTCTATGTATATATATGTATATATATACATGTGTATGGAGGTATACTATATACTACCCACATTTATGTTGGCCTTTACTCTTCACTCGTCGGAATGTAGGATGTGTTATGTCAGGATAGGTTGCTTTGCTAATAATGTATTTTTTATAGATACTTCATTAAAATATGTTTGTTTTAATGTATGAAAATCTCATGTGCTGTGTTTGGTGTTTGTCATCTGCTAACTCCTTGGAAACGGCTTGACCGATTTAAATAAAATTTTGATGCGCTGATCAGCTAACAATAAATGAAATGTCTTTTTAAAACAATTTTCATCTATGCTATAAACAAGTGAATTAAATTAAAAATTTAAAAAACCCCCAACGCAATACGTATTTCACCATTTTTTGTATGGCGGCCATCTTGGATTTTAAATTTTATATAAGGGACTGTAATCTACTCGTTAAGCCCTTTCATTTGATACCCATATTGAGGGGGTCGTGGAAGAAAAAAGTAATCCGCCATTTTGTAGCGGCGGCCATCTTGGACCGATTTCCACCAAACATGGCTAAGAACACTCTCGACTAACTCTACTTTCAAACAAAGAAAACAAAATCAAAATCCGTTCATCCGTTTGGGAGCTACGATGCCACAGACAGACACATACACACACACACAGACAGACAGACAGACAGACAGACAGACAGACAGACAGACAGACAGACAGACACGTCAAACTTATAACACCCCGTCGTTTTTGCGTCGGGGGTTAAAAAAATTATGTAAAAAGCATAAAACTTCTACGCCATTATGAGAAAACGGACCGCGTCGATGTGGCGCAGAATGCGTGTGAGCTCCGACACTATCCTGAAAACATTATTTAATAAAATGGAAAATCCATTTATAAAGCACTGGCTAGACATTCATCTGTCCAGGAAGCGCAGTAGACCGCCGGGCTCGCGATATGTTCCCAACTCGCTGAAATAGTTTTTAAAATTACTAACAATTTAGAATAATTATTACTAACATTTTTAAGGAATTCTTATGTTCTGCAATAAACACATTATTATTATATTATTATTATAAAAAAGTAACATTTTGTTTTCGTTCTGAATACAGTTATATCATACATATATTAGCATTGCTAATTCTAAAATCAATTAAAACTATTTATCACATAAATCAATCCAATTTGAGAAACTATCACGTGAAACTTTCTTATCAGTCAGCTGCAACATGTGCATTAGTTATCAGATATGGCCCTAATCTATAATCACCATCGGGTTATATTTAACAGTGACATGAATATGAGATGGTGAAACGGTGAGGTGACCGTTGCTCGTAGTTTATGTGGAATGTGTGATACATTTCGAAACACTCGTGGATTTGGTGGCATACTGTTATGGAAGGCCCACGCGACCACTTATTTGGGACATCGGTGTCATCTGATATATGTATCGATAGGTACATATATAGCTAATATACCTATATAGGTTGTTTAGCTCCACATACATATAAACTAGTTAAATATATGGTCGATTATCTGCTGTCCCATCCTAAATGGTGTTTTAGTGGAAATCTGTTTTTGAACTCATTTTGTCTCTTGTAAGATCGAGTCTATTATCATATTGTAGTTCTGTTTAAGAACTTTGTTTTTTATGTTATTTTATTGTTATTTTATTGGCTCATGTGTTATTTTTGTTTAAAAAGTGCTCCATCCAAAATACATTCATACAAATAGGCTAATATTTACAAACTCAAAATTCATTTGATCAAATATGGAGCAGTTTTGAGTTTTTAGAACTTAAAATATATTTAGTAATAGAGCAAATATAAAATATATTTGTATGTTTTTATTACCTCTTCAAGCCTTAAAGGCTATGGCGATTGAGTTGATATTTTTGCAATCCTATACCTATAGCTTAGTCCCAGAAATGACACATGGGATCTTTTTCAACAGGTAAAACCGCTGTGCTCAGCTGGTATCAAATATTTTAACTACCAAATTCTCACAAAATTAATTAAAACTGTGTATCTTTACAGTTGTTTAATTAGTTTTACTTCCAGTATTAAATAAATGTATTAATAAAGCATATAATTCAGTAGGTGTATTAATTACAATTGATTAATGGACATTTAACACGATATCATCAGTTGAAATGTCAACGCCACATATTTTGGTCAACTTATAATCTGATGATTACAATCTCTTCTTTACAAATAGGTAAATAGATATCAAAATATAATTAGGTGTAGACTATGAAAAGTTGGATCTGACATTGGAGTATTTTGCTTTATTTGGAACCTACCTGTATTTTGGAATTAATTTCTAAATAAAAAAAAATGGTAACTGACTAAATTATCGACACATAGCGGTACAGCTGAACGAATTGTGTTGAAATTTGGTACAACAATCCTAACTTGCTAACGGTAAAATTTTCAGTAGATGTAACGTGATTATAGGTACAAATTTTTGTGACTGTTTTTTTTTCATTAAATTTGTGCGTTGATAGATCAGTCAGTCATGCATTAACCTTATTATATTTATAGAAGAATTCTCTACTTTGAAGATTAATTTATACATAATATTTTCAATATGTCAGGAAGGTACGTTTTTGCGGCGCTTCATGGATAAATCGATCCGATCCGATAGCGCAAGTTATTGTTTTAAATAACCCTTAGTTTTACATAACTTTAAAAAATATTATTTTTTACTTGTAATGTGTGGAGAAGTTTATTGATATTTATGGATAAAGTTTATACAAAATTACCTGTACTATATGTAAATTACATTAAAATTGTTTTTTAAAATGTACAGGCACCGAAACCTTGATTAGGGTGAAACGTGTCTTTACCAAGACTAAGTTCCTCTACAAAGATCTATTATAATTTAAAGATTTTTAAATACATAGTTTACTAGTTGTGATTCCTACCGTTTTGATATTTAAATGCGTCTAATTTTGTCAAGTTTTTAATTATGACATTTTTTATGTAATATTTAACATCCTATACATCATCATCATCAGCCCCTACTCATCCACTGCTGATCATAGACCTCTCCCAATACGCGCCGTCCTCAGTTCTTCTCATCCATTCGCTGCCAGCCATCTTTCTCAGGTCGTCACTCCATCAGATACTATACACACATCATGAATTTTCTTATGATATATTAAACGTATTAGTCTTATATTATTTTTTTTATGTGATGAAGTAGTAGACGAGCAAGACGCTCTCCTGATGTTAAGAGATAACGCTGCCCATAAGATAAGATAAGATAATCATTTATTAAATAAAGTGCGTTTACAGTCTTAACATAAAAAATACATTAAGTCGTGCACTGCACAAAATTTTCGTCAATATTTTTCCTGAGAAAAATAAAACATACATTAATAATTATAATAATATTAACTTATAGCTGTAAAGGGGTACATAATCAGTACAGTGCTACTTAGGATTTCACAATGATGTGAAATTCTAGGAGAACTGCACCAACGCTTCTTACTCAAGAGTCATAAGATGTTAAGACTCCTTAGCCCAGTAATTTCACTAGCTACAGTGCCATGACATAGTTACATAGGTACTAGGAGCTTGTCCGAGGTCTGTGACCGTGTTCCGGGGGGTGTCCATATACGGCGGGTATACAGGGTGTATGTGGTTATTTACGAGCAGCAGTTTCACACCAGTTTCCCACCACCACCCGACCGGAACCGGTGCAAAAACACCCACCATCACGCTCAAATGAAGATGTGTAATTAGTTGCTTTTTACCCGGTGATCGTACTGTTTTTATATTAATGTGTATATGGCGAGTGAAGCCAACGGCCGCGCTCTGTCCATTTGTTGATACCATGTTGTACTGATCGCTTCCGGATACTCTGATAAAAAATTGTGGAATAGCTTGTAGAAATATACCTGTATTACTTTGTAAATAATTCAGGAAAAAAAATGAAATCGCAGCCACAGGAAATTCTTCGCCAAATTTAATAGCACGACCCACTCGTGATGTATTTTCTAACACACGAAATTTAATAAAAAGAATTTATTTGATGAATTATATCGTTTTTAATGTGGATTTTGTACCTGATATGAAGTTATTATAACATATTATAGAGTCAACTTCGCATAGGGTACATTCATCTTCTTTTAGCTGTAAGTGCAAATTACTTACTAACAGAACTGTTGGCAAAGACAGTTTGTTTCATATTGTTTATCGCTAGCATATTATGCCGCATATTAATTAATTCCAAATACAATATACTCAATCATATCATATAGTAACAAAACCTGTAGTTTATCCGTTGTCTGGGAACAAAACCTAAACCACTCAATATAATGACCAGAATGATCAGTGAGCTGGTCATCCATGACTCGGCTGATGATGTACGGCATCCGATACGTTCCACGCACAACTTGTTATGAACAACGCTCCACCAGTCTCCGTACAAGGCCTTCCGTGAACCCAACCAGAAATTAAAGTAAAAAATATCCTACCTATAAAAATTTACCAGTTAAATGCTTAATAGGAAATGTGTGAAAAAATGACATTATAAAATAAATTAATTTTGATCTATTTATTTTACCGTTTTCTTACCCTAATTATATTACCTTCATCTGTACAAACTCACAGCTTAATCGAACTTATAGAGGTAGTTTCACCGTAAAACCGCAGATGGACAAAGCGAAACTATAAAAGCTTCCTTGTGGACTATGAAGGTCTTAAAGTGCATAGTAAGTACAGAAATCGTAATAGTTTTAGTCTCATAATTGCTAGGTTGCTGCAAAAGTAATAGCAGCAAGGTATTTTAGTGCTGTATTATTAAGGCGGCCATAAAAGAAAAAAAAAACACAGAAATTACTTCAAGAATTAAAATGATGACAAAATTCCAATTTTCCTTCAAATCGGCAATAAATTACACGCCCGCGGTGCGCCCGCGCCGCGTGTTAATGCCCAACAGAAAAAGAAGGTAAAATGAAAATGGCCAACAATTATTATATAAGCTGGCCGTTCGTTTAGGGAACCCCGCGGCGAATCCGCTCCGGACAAAACGAATACGACGGACGGGTATAACATATTAAAATAATAAAATGTATCTGACCGCAGGTGACGTCGCTTAGGAAACATTTACTGTACGCTCTCAACCTAATATATCAAGTTTATTTTAGCTCTTACACAAATTAAATACATATATTGATGAACAATGATTTTAAATATTTATTTGGTTTTTGTGTAAGAACCGCTTGTAGCGCCAAAAATATGATCTCGATTTTTTTTTATCTGTACCAGTACATACAACCTTATGAATATAATATATTTAATATCTATTAAGGTAACTACCGTTATCTAAATATAGAAATTAATAACGTGACTGATTGACCGCAACGTTCAAACCGCTAAACGGATTGGGTTGAAATGAAGTACAGATAGACGACGCGACGTAGAACTGAGCGAATAAAATATTTCTCCACACGGACAAAGCTGTGAACTTAGACTAGTTTACCTATGGATTTTGAGAGATAACAATAATATTTATTTAGATAATATGACATTGTAGTAAAGAGTGGAACACGCGTTGAAGTCTTTTATACTGAAAGAGTTAGACATTCCTGGAAAGCTCTAATAAAATACCTAGTTATCATAATAAGTTGTTGATAATATTAAAAAGTTAAATATAATACTAAAAACTAGATTGTTTTCTTGTAATTTGGTATGCAATAAAAAGTTATTCTATTACAGATGTAATATATATAATGACATATTATGCGGGCCACATACGTTGTCCATCCATCCCAACACCATTACCTGAAGTCAATCAAAGCAAAACAGCCTTAAACTCGATCCTCCGCGCATGCTATACGACCGATATAAATAAAATTGCCTGAACTAAGTGGAAATTACTAGAAGTGGTCCTATTACCGTACGTAACCCAGGAGCGGGCGAATTACCATAACCCTAGAGCTACTCATACCATAGGAAATTCTCGAACTAGACTCGCAAGTGAGTTTAAAATGTACTTGAAGGCCTACTGGCTATCGCCAAATGATATGCAAAACACTAGAATCCATAGACGAAATTGCGTACATTGTACATTACTTGCTAAAACCTCCTCATTAATATGAGTAAATTAACAAAGGCAGCAATGTACATTGAAGTTGTCATCAATCGTAGTGGGTGAGAATTAACCAATAGGCCCTCTGCACTCATGGACCTATGTGTAAATACTAGACTGACTTTGCTCATAAATACTTGAAGCACGTATAGTAAGCCAAGTCACTACAATATACGAGTAACTATAATTTTAAAAAATACAACATACTCGTATCACGTATCATCCTACAAACAAACAAATTTTTTTATCTGAAAAGGTTTATCTTAAAAAAAAATTGCTATAAAAGCACTTATGCATGAAAGGAAACTTTTGTTTCTAAGTGACACTATACAATAAAAATATGTATTATAGTTATGTGCAAAAGTGTATTTATGTGCGAAAGTGCTTTATACCTCTAAATTAATAAAAAAAATAATAAGACTATTTCTAATATTGTGTCCAATGTTTGGCTAGCACCTGCAGGATTACAGTGCGAGGTGACAGGCGCTCTCCACTTGTCAGATATCTGTCAGATGTGTCTACAAACAGGTCCGAGAGTAATGAGGTGTTAGTTTGAGAGGTTGCGCAACCAGCGCGAATCAAACGCCTCGGCTACGGCGGCGACTCTTGCGCAACTGCCTCAAACGTCACCTGTTATTGATCTCTACACGTTCGCACACCAATGGATATTAATTATATTGATTTAACGTGATAGATGTAGCTGTGAATTGTCTCTTTTTTCAATATAGGCATCAGGGACAAAAAAATAAATTATAAAGAAATATCTGATAAAAGTCATAGAGAAAAAAACAGCAATTGAGTTAGTTGTTTGCTTAGTTTGGATCTGGTAGCTCTTTGCTACAAATCGTATTTTTTGAAATGACTTATAACTGTCACAAGTATTACATTCGTACTCATAAAACTTTCTAAAATTTTGACTATTTTTGAGAAAAAAATCTAACTTGATCACATCTTTCCAAAATATAGTTTTATTTTCTTAACTTTGAATTAAAGGTTCATAGAATACTTTCTTAAAACAATAGTAGGTGCTAGATTCCGATCCAGTCCAGATAATAAATATTAGTATCGATCACAGGTAGCGTTGACACCTTCGGAATTATTTCTGTATACTATCATACTTCAATAGTAAATAGAGTACTATATAATATATTATACTGAGTATATAAGTATATACTGTACTATAAGGCTTGAATTCAAATAAAATGGGAAGAAACGGTACACGCTTTCGTAGCTTTAATAGCCAAACTAGGGCTTGCTGGGTCGGAAAGTATCGGTTGTCACATTCTATAAGTTTCTTGCTCGTTCTTCTCATAGAAAAAATAAATGTAAAATTGACTTGCAAAAGTGCTCCATTGTAGCCTATTTGAATAAATGAATTTTGAGTTTGAGATAGACGCGCAGTAAAATAATTATGTGCATGAACCTAAATGGAGCGGTCCATTTGCGAGGTACCTGTACTGTATCTACACTTTTTATCTGAGACTATAGGCTTAGGGTCGTTTCAATTGTAACAAATATACATTTAATTGGAGCGTTGAATTATTCACTAATATCTCGGTCTCGGCTAATACAATGTTTGATTTTCATAATTGAACCTAAACAGGTAACAACCTAAACAGGTAACAGGTAATAGGTAACAACCTATCGAGATATATTATCATTACTAGCTTATGCTTGTGGTTTGCTTACGTTTATCAGTTTTAAGCATAATTTGAGGAAAATTTTAACTTAATTTGTTTAGAGATTGAGCAGTTGTGTATTGACAAAGTCAAACAGTTATATTTTTTTATATGAGCAGATATGTGTCCATAAAAATATGTAAGTACTAATCGAACTAATATTACAAATTGTAAAGTATAGATGTTAGTGTTTTTGGCACCTTTTCACCCCTTATAGGAAGCTTTTACCTTTAACCTTTTACTTTTACCCCCTAAAATGCTAAACTAGAAATTAGATAAGCAAATATTTTTGACCAAAGAATAACATTTAGGCGGCTTTTCTGCAGGTAAAACCACCGGACACAGTTATTATTATATAATAATCAACATAATTTATTAATGATAGTTTATAACGAAGTTGTTAGTTATTTTACGAGTATTATAAACACGTTGATTACGTCGCACATTATTATTTTATTGTTCAATAACATTATACTATTAATAACTCAATAAGTTCCACAGAAATAATTATAGGATTCAAAATTGTTTTATTTGAAAAAGTTATAGGTATAAACGGACATCTATATCAATAAATGCAGACACCACGCTTTGTCAAACTGATGCCGTAGTAATAATATTTTTAGTACTATATGGTTGGCTGTTTTTTAAATTAAAGGGAATCTAAAATAGTCGAGTCCTTTTTATTCCCATGTTTGCTGATTTTTAGCGTATTAGCACTTATTGCTGTCACTTTAATTTAGCCGTGTACTAACTAGGCAAGTTAGCACTTAATGTTGTCACTGATTATTTAGCCGTGTACTAACTAAGCGAGGCAACATCTAAACATTATATCGGTACCATATTGAGTCTTGTACTCAAGTTCTGATCATTGGACTTGCATTCGAGCCACGAGCTTACTGACCGAGTACCTACTGGACAAGCTTCTAAGACAAGGAAAGATGTTCAGACGTTACGTCGCCTAGTCAGAACGCGGCTACTAAGTGACAGCACTAAGTGCATGTCATAAGACCGCACACAAACAATACTAACATAAAAGTAAATGCCCTGACCGGCCCTTACATTCAAATATACGCCTTTAACACTCACAAACCTCCGAATTAACATGTCATGAATATTATTTAACTTTTTCTCAATTATGGTAATACGATCGGTGCCCTAGAATTAAGAGAGCAAAACTTCGGGCGGATCTTTGGCGCGCATTTACATACATTACAATACTAATTCACGCGCACACCCGGAAAGGAACCACCGCAGAATATGTAAATAATGGAACGGGGTTATGAACTTATGATAAAAAACATCATAACAGGTTATCCCACTTACGCTGTCAGAGTCAAAGTCTAATCACAATAATGATAAGATGTGCGGCTTAAATTATGTTGCACTAGCTGTGCCCAGCGGTTTTACCCGCTGTCCTATAGCCTATGTGTTATTCCAGAGTCTAAGCTATCTCTATACCAAATTTCAGTTCAATTGGTCTACCCGTTTAGGCGTGAAAGAGTAACAAACACACATCCAGACATCCATTCTTACAAACTTTCACGTTTATAATATTAGTAAGATTATGAAATACTAGCCGCGCCCAGCGGTTTGACCCGCTGTAAAGTGTAATGCAGTCCATGATGGATCAATGTAACATTTTAAAAGTCTATAAATTCACTTTGTTATGATCATGTGTTTTATTCTAAGAATAAGAAATGTATTAGCATGAAATGTGGTATATTAAAAGGAAATGAAGGGTTAATTTTTTACATATTAATTGTGGTGATCAATAAAGAGTTATCTTCAAATGTCTGATATCCTGGATGTGCTTTTCGAACGAACGGTAGAGTCTTAAAATATAACTAATCACACTTATATTATAAATGTGAAAGTTTGTGATTGTGTATGTTTATTTATTTATTATTTATTAATACTTTATTGTTACACCACATGAAAATTAAAAATTTACAACGGTAATTAACAAACAAAACAAAGATGTTGCAACCGGCGGTCTTATCGCTAAAAGCGATCTCTTCCAGACAACCGTGTTACTTCTTCACGCCTAAATGGGTCCATAGATTGAGCTGAAATTTGGTATTGAAATAGCTTAAACCCTGGAATAACACATAGTCTACAGTACAGCGGGTAAAAACATACAGCCAGTTAATTAATAATTGCTCTATTATATTGGCTATCTATATATAATAATATGAATAAATTATTTTTTTGTTTGATCTATTCTCACTATATGATCAGTGTGAAGGACCGTTTGGTCCGCGGCCACATCGGCGCGTGCGCCGCTCTCGAGATGACACTCTGTATATTCAAATCATCGAGTATTTACATTTAAACAGTGAATCATTTTATGACGTTGATACACGAAGGTTTACGAGCCCATTTGTCGTTTGGGGCCTTTGATTTATGTGTATTAAACATTTTCATAATTGAATTTAATTGGTTTTATTTTTCTTGGCTGTTTGGTTTCGTAGAGGTTGTGTAGATGCTGAATATATTAATTATTATTAGTTATTAACAAGGAATGTCGGCTTGTTGGTGCACTATATTATACCTTTTATGTTTATAATATGAAGTATATAATAAGACTAATGTTACCCTAGATTCTATGGTGGTCAAAGCAGCTGTAGGGTTCACATAATATTACAACTTATAGCCGATCGACTCGAAAAGAAGAAGAAATATAGTATTTGACCACCAATAGTTTTTGTAGCATCCAAGGCCCAGTGGTCATACGTCCGGCTTGTAATCCGGAGGTCCTGAATTGAAATCAGTTTGTGGTAAGCTTTACGAATGGACACTACCGGGTTTTGGAACTGAAGAGTCAAAACATTTTAAGATTTTATGACTTTTTGAGTAGATAGATAGTTATGCGTTTTTGAAAACTAACGTGAGTGTTATCCATATTACTATGTAAACAAACGACTAAAAACCACCGTGGCCAACGTCGCGACCGAAAGGCGTGAGCTCCTGATGAAGAACATCGTAATTGTCCGAAACCCAGGGTCGAGCCTAGCTTCGACCATCATATCCGTGAGTTTTTAGTCGTTTGTTTACATAGTAATATAGATAGTTACATCTGTTTTGCAAAAACTTCCTTTCTTAGTTGAGCTAGTATTTTTATTAGGTGTGCGATGTATCTTTATTGTTGAACATTATGTACTCGAGTGTACAGTAATGTGACTCGACTCGCAACTAACAGGTCTTTCTAGTATTTTGAACGTCTAGATCTATTACTATCTCCACAAGTATTTGGGACTTCTCCGTAACGCGGAGAAATCATCAGATTGACAAGTGGAGTGAATTCACTTTCAATTGGTCCAGCAGAATCACCTGTCAGCTTACTTGGTAACTTTACAAGAAGAAAGTGATTCACATTACCAGACCTATCCTACTAATATGATTAATGTGAAAGTTTGTATGTATATATTATAGATTAATGTTTGCTACTCTTTCACACCTGAACGGCTGGACCGATTGAGCTGTAATTTGGTATAGGACCTTAGAATAACACATTGGGTAGAATAACAAACTGTACAGCGGGACAAACCGCTGGCCGCAGCTAGTGTTTTATATACATACATTATATATTCAGCGAGTTTTGTTATCTATGTTAATGAGATAAAATAGAGCTTATACACCGAATAAAATAACTATTAGAATAAACCTCAACACGTGCGCATTCTATAACATTGAGATGATAATTATATGTGTGTTGTGGAAATAAATTAACTTGATAGTTTACTGTCAACAAGATTGATGGAAAGCCTCGCGTAAGACAAGAGGCAGGTCTCGTACATTAAGTCACCAAAAACCTTCATTTATCTTAGCTATTATATCTATTCATAGGTCGGGCTTATAATAGGTCTATTTAGCCCCTACTTCTTTACTTTTCTCGGTTTAGACTTTCTATGTCTTTACGTTATTTGGACCTAAGCGATGTGTGTATGTGTTTGTTACCTATCCACCTATAAAGGATCACCTAATCAGTATTGATCGTAAAATATAGATTTTAATTTTGGCATATACATACCTCTACAAGTAGCTCTATAGGTAACTCTATAGATACATAAATTAAGCCTGAAGTTACAACACTAAGTTTTTAGTGGGTAAACTACTAAGTATCTTAGAACATTCTTCTTATATTATAAATAAATACATGCACATGGATGTGTGTGATGTGAGTGTGTGGATATACATTTTTTACTTTTTTACGCTACTGAACAGATTTAGCTAAAATCTGGTATATAAATAGCTAATATCCTGGAATGACACTAAACATACACAGCTAATAAATATAATTAAAATCTCGCAATATCTATACGAATGAAGTGATAAAGTCGATTAGTCTATAAGCAACCAGTTAGTTCAGAATTCATTAAACGCAGTAAGTAGTGTGTATAATTACATGCAGTATAGCCCTATGTGGAGTTATGTCTTTATTCCTAAACTGGTTTACTTCGCCGGTTTTTTTCTTTAAACTTGGTTTTAGGGCTGGTTTTATGCTTACCTAATATTGCGTTCACTTTTCTTTTTCCTTACATTTTTACGGTTCCGCACCTCGAAAGGAAAAAACGGAACACTTATAGGATCACTTAATTGGAATCATACAAGACCGGTTTTTTTTTAAAGTTGCCTATGTGTTATTACAGACATATACACTAGATTTTAGCTCAATACATTTAGACTTGAAAGGGTAATAAACATGCACCGCCACATTCGTTCTTTCGCTTTAATAAAAGTAGGATTAGGAATTAGTATAATAACAAAGATTTCTAAATCAAGCAAAAAGTGATATCCGTTAATTATGAATCACTTTATACTTGAACATTGTTTAGTTTCAAATTAATACAAAAAATTTAGCTGCAAATCATTTCTAAAACGGAATTAACAAAAGTACATATCTTTTAAAGCATACCACAAAAAGTCTTAAAATCGCTCTAAATTCTTGAATAGTTGTAAATCTGTCGTAATAAGATGAAATCAGGATTTATGAAGGTAATCATAAGCTGTGAACACACAATGCACATTAGTGGTGTCCACAAAGAGATCTCATTTGACATCATTATGACTGTGATAGCAGAATATTCTGATAGCAAGCGCTGGATTGCTCCTCACTTGCGTGTTACTAATTAACATCAGTTTCTCAACTACTCTCAACCGTCTATCTTTAGTATCAGTGGTCCAGTGGTTGTCCATCCGGCTTGTAATCCAATGACCTAGGTCAAATCTAGGCACGTGACACAAGTTTCCTTTGGACGCTATCGGAAGGTACGTAAAACGTATCTTTATACCAAATTTAAGCTCAATCGGTCCACCAGTTTAGGCGTGAAAGAGTAACAAACATCCAGACATCCATTCTTACAAACTTTCACGTTTATAATATTATACTAGTTTACGATCGCGGCTTTGCCCGCGTGGCAAAATCTTTTTTTAGCGGAGGTCCATGTTATAAAACCTATCTGTGTTCCGAATTTCAACCCAATCTGTTCAGTGGTTTAGGGTATGCGTTGATAGATCAATCAGTCAGTCACTCTTTCCTTTTACATATTTAGAGTAAGATGTACCTATTAAGTAGTCGTTAGTCGCTAGATTATATTATAGGCTTTGTAGTAACCTTAACGAACCAGTTCGTTAAGGTTACTAGAAAGAAAGAAAGAAAGATAAATATTTATTGAGCACAGAAGCACAGGCACAAGAATATTTTTTCGTATACATAGGTACTGTAGTATCACAATTCACCTTATAATAAAAACATTCTATTGTACGACCTATTGTGTGTGGAGACGCATCCCGTGCCATCGTGCAGCTCTGCCCAATTGGGAGAGAGCTCAGCTAATGTTGTAGACAAAGTTAATTGTTTACAACGCTGATTTTCAGCTCTCCCTACTACCTAATAAAGCTTTTGGGTTTCCCAAACTTTACAATTTTTCTTCAAGGAGACACTGAATAGACATGTACCTACATCTTCTAGACACACATTTGGTACCTCTATTGTGTTGGGCTGAACTTTAGTAAAAAGGTCAACCCTTGATAAAAGACATAGGCTACTTTTCAGTGAGTGAAACCACAATAATAAAAAAAACTTTCTAGTGTAATGACGTCACATGTAGAATAATAATAGTTGACCGATGGTCAGTGGTTCGGGGTCGGCGGCCTGCGCCCGAACTAGTGTAGATGTAGTGTTAGATCGAGATATCCCCGTTAATTGCGTTTTCGCTGTCACGCCGGCTGCCTCGCTTAATGTCCGGATTAACTTCCAAATAAAATAATACCTCTCTCCTCGCTTCAGTTCTTGCGGCCACGCTAAACTATGGACTTCTTTAAAGGTCTTTGTTTGATTATTTTCGTTCATATTTACTGTTATCTTTTACTAGTTAGCACACGTATGTAGCTTTGCTCCTGTGATAAATTCCTTTCTTGACGAATGTCTACGTCACAATATCTACCTCTATGCTAAATTTCAACCCACTTGCGTTGATAGATCAGACACGATTGATGATACGAGTAAGCTAGTCCAAGATAAAATAATTTTTATACATATTACCAATATCGTTTCTTATAAATAAGTCCAAAAAATAAAAATGAGAAACTACTGTTCTTCCAGTTTTATGAAGAGGAGATTCCTTTCAGGGATTAGACCATTTGTTACAGTTTTTGTTTATTATAATTCTATTTTTTGTGATATCAACAAAATGTTACCTTATAATCATATTTTCGGGTTTGTACACATTTGAAAAAGTTTGTATACCTATATTGTTGGAATCCTTTGTTTAGGTTATTTCTCACAATAAACAATAGTATAGAGTAGAAGTGTATTGTTGAAAGTCACGACCTCTGCGCGCCCACAGCGCTCCGTTTTCAACAAATGATCGACTCAATATTGTGATTATATCCACGCAATAGCACCTCCACTCGCGACGGCACCGCGTACCATCCTCCATCCGCAGGCTTCACTAATTACTGTTTACACCTATTGCATAATCACAGGCTTCGCTGACTCTATCGCACATATGTATCTATAGGTACATATACAGATATTGTTCTCAATTGTTGTGTTTGACTAAGGAATGTACCATATAACGTAGCATATAATAGGTTAATATAACGAAATCAAGGCATCTGCTTATTATTTATTTACCTTATAAGTTTAAAAAAGCTCATGCTCTTGTAAAAATCAGATCCCTTAAAGCCTTTGTTATGAAATGGAAGTAAGTGACCCAAAATACACATACCCTAAGAGGTTCTTGTGTACGTCTTCTCATAGAGGTGCTTTCTGAATGGATGTCTGTTCTAAAATATAACTAAATGTTTCTAAAATTGATATTTACAGTGGCACGCGCACAGCCTCAGTGTAACTCGGTGTTACCTAGGAATCTTACTTATAATTGCGAGAGTATGAATGTGTGTTACCTTTTCACACCTAAATCCCTAAATTTAGACCCCGCAATAATATAGGCTCTACCTTTTAGCGGGTAAAATCGCAGGGTACTGCTTGTTTATTCTTAAATACGTAATAAAAATTAATACATTTTTAAACGTGCAATTTAACTCATTCGTATGTAATATACCTATAATGTATGTATTTATATAATGTTTGTATAGCATAATAAATTGGTTATATCTCAGGTTGCGTGCTATCAGTAATGAAAGCCTCGAGGCCGGAGTGGTGTGAATGGTAATACTTCATCTCAATGATCGAAGCTTCGAGAATAAACTGCGGGCCCTCATGAAGGGACCTGCTACTGTGCGGAGAGGTTTATACGGCACTCTGACTCCTGTGCGGACAGCTTTACACTCCTAGCTACGCATTGCATGCAAGGGTTTGTACCCATGTATTTTTATAATGAGTAAATGTAACCTGTTTTACTAGGGGTAGACTTCCTTTGCAGGAGGTTAACAAGTTAAAAAGGGTACGCCAACAGTGCCAGTTATTCTATCGCCTAATCCGGGATGTGCAAACATTACTGTGCTCCGGCAGGAAGGCACTGTAGCTAGTGAAATTGCTGGGCTGAAAAGTTAACATGATCTTAACATCTACGTGACTGAGTCTGCAGAATCTCGGTTACCTGGAACTGTAACATATAGGTTGCTCACACAACCCTAAATAGTGTGTAATTGTGATTTGACTCTAACAGTACACGTACTCGTAGGATAAAATGTTATGCCTATTATTGGATGATAAACCCCAATTATAATTATTACTTTCGCCTTAAGAATTTAAGAATGCTACTCATAGACCAGTAGTTAAAATAAATGATGGTTTTATTAGGTGTGCAATTTGTGTTGAACCGCAGGCCCCATGGAAGGTTAACGGTGGCCCTATGCCCTATGAATACCTATATTATTATTCAAAACATGGCGAACTATAAATTCACTGTTTTATACTCTAACTAGTCTCTAAATATTGCTATTTCTACTTGATTTATTTTATAATCCGCTATATTTTTGCACCGTTTGGTATTTAACTATTTTATTACAGGTACAAATCTTATCTCAGATGTTATATTTTTCGATATATATGAAGCACTTCTTTGAATTTTTTTTTTTTTATTTTATACGAGATAGGCCTACGTTTGACCACATCCCACCTGATGGAAAGTGAAAATGCGGTCGACGATGGATCACGTAAGATGCCTAGAAAGGTACCTATTCACTCGTGCCTTGAAGATACCCAAGTTGTACCGCTCGGGAAACACGGATGACGGCAAAGTGTTCCAAACGCGACCAGTTCTCATTAAGAACGACGAAGCAAAACGCTTGGTGCGGGCAGTAGGTAACGCCACTAAGTAAGGATGCCGCTTTGCCGTCTGCCGCGACGTCCGTCGGTAGAATGGGCTTGGAGGAATTAGTTCGTGTAATTCCTGCGCACACTCTCCAAAATGAATCCTATAGAAGACCGATAACGAGGCGACCATTCTACGGTGTTCAAGGCTCTGCAGCCGAGATTTTTTATATGTTTAGAGTTTGTATGATAAATATTCTTTGCTCTTGCACTCCAAATACCACTAACTTTGTAACTTGGCCTTATTAATTATAGCACTAAATTAATTAGAAAACGTTACTGATTGATTGACAGGTTGATCATTGTACACAGCTCATACGTCTGAGCTGATTAAGTTGAATTTTAGTTCCGAGATTTAATGACTTCTTTTTACTAAGAACGGAATTTTGACAAGCGTAATCTTCTTCTTTATATAGTTTAGAGTAACTAGAAATAAAAAGTTTATTCGAACTCGCATAGCGAATTCTTTATTTTGTTCTCGGAAACTTCTGTCTGATGTACTTCAGTAGATTTTAGAAAAAGTTTGAAAGTGATCGCAAGTTGACAGTAACACTGACTTCAACTAGTCTAAATAATAGTTTAGATAACCATCACGCCACAACTACAATGTTGCAACAACCTTTCCACAAGTTCGTGAAACTTAACTAAAGAACTGTTACTTAAATATATATGAGAGATAAAAGTGAAGCAACAAATATAAAGGGTGCCTGCGGTGGTCACCATCCGTGACGGAGTGACCGTCGACCGACCACCATTAAACGAACGGTGTGTGTGAAGGTATTCGTCAATGGTCGTATAAATCTTCACAATTGCAGCTTTACGCGGCGGTAATTATACTGCAGCTCTGCGTCTAACGTTCGGAACAAATGTTTGCTTACCATCGAGTGGTGGACGCAAGCTCACCATCGTGCCTCGCTGGTTACTGGAGCACGATACGAAAAATGTTTAGAAATTCAGACCATGCCGCATGCCTGTACTTTCATTTAAACTGTTTATTAAAACTACTTAAAATGATAACTGGTGTAAGCATTCAGAAAGAGTTTGAATGATTCTTGTCATGAAAGTAAAAAAATCAAGCTGAACGAGTAAAAGTTAAAATAAAACATGTTAAGTTGCGAAATCAAATGCAACTTAATTTTTTATATCCCACATCTTTCAGTAACTCAGCAGTGAGATTTTCTAAAAACTTATTATAACCTACAATATTTTGCCTGTCATTTTGCTTCGCTTTCAAGTTGTTACGATACATTATCATGCAGCTTTCGTCTATAATAGAATAATCTCTGTTGACTACAGTGTCAGATATCGAGCTCGTGTGGAGCCAGCGCCAGGGAGAGGTCCCTCCTGACGTTTAGAAAGCGCTGCATGTGGTAATGTGATCACACGTCACACCGCCGACCGTTATCGCGCCGATACCGACGGCTATAACTTCACTAGTTTATTACACCAGACCACCTCCACGGCCTAGCGCCGTCACAAGCTCCGCTCCACCTGGGTAGGTACTATGGTACCCACGGTGACGCCACACTCGAGATAAGTACCCTTTATCTGATTAAGTTCGTGTTCGGTTTATCAATATGAGAAAAATAATATTAAAACCGATGTTTATGTGCCATTTAATGGGTTTTCAATACTCATCTCGGGTCGCTGAACCCGACGACAAATAGCTTTTCATTTTCTCGCTGCCTTCACTTCAAATAAATTTTAATCCAAACGCTGGGAGTCATTTTAACTTGTGTAGGTAATCATTGTTAATGTGTGATTGCTGTATATTAATTAGTCTTTAGTATAATATTATAATTAATGTTACCTATAAGAAATAATAGGTAACGGTTACAGCGGTTCGGCATCGACGTTCTAAATTTGAAACTCAAGAATCTTCTACAAGAGTAAAAAATCTTTAAAAAAAGTAAAAAAAAATTACCATGGGTTCAAGACAAGTAAAAGCTACGCAGGTTGAGCAGCCAAAGGAATCTGTAAATATTATAAAGACTACAACGAAATCCCTGAAGAAAAACGGAAAAAGAGCCCACACCCCCTGAAAATGGAGAACGCCCGACCACCAGCGGCCTGCAACGAGTGGCAGTGCCAGCTGCTCAACGAAGCAAAGTCACTACTACAGTTGTGAACCCACCGAGCAGTAGCGCGACCAGAAACCAGCGCGTGCCAGTGGCAGCGGCTCCAAAACCGAAGAAGAGGAAAGTTGTGAACCCACCGAGCAGTAGCGCGACCAACAACCAGCGCGTGCCAGTGGCAGCGGCTCCAAAACCGAAGGAGAAGAAAATTGTGAACCCACCGAGCAGTAGCGCGACCAGCAACCAGCGCGTGCCAGTGGCAGCGGCTCCAAAACCGAAGGAGAGGAAAGTCGTGAACCCACTGAGCAGTTGCGCGACCAGCAACCAGCGCGTGCCAGTGGCAGCGGCTCCAAAACAGAAGGAGAGGAAAGTTGTGAACCTTCCGAGCACAAGTGCGCCCAGCACCAGCCAGCCGGTGAAGTACCAGCGCGTGCCAGTGGTTGCTCCTAGACTGAAGGAAAATAAAGGCACTGCAGGTACAGGTAAAAGTGCAGGCACAACTGTTACAAAACCGAAGAGACTTAAGAAATTTGTAATGAAACCGGCACACTCTGGAGTTCCATTGCTAGCCAAATGAGGCGTATGCTAGAGAAAAATCCCGACTTGTTGACTGCATTTGATTTGTAACTTTAATAAAAATTATGGTTCAACCAGTTTTGTGAAGACCTTGCAATAACTCGTAGTCACTCAGTTGGTCTATTAAAATATTGAGTGCAAACCTTAAGTCTTTAGTAATAATATTTTTTCATAATATTAGTTTAAAATTTCATGCCGTAGGACTTGAAAATCATACGAGTCCATTTACTATTAACCCGGCCCCAGGGGGGATAGAGCTAACCTTCTCTATCCTCCACTGGGGTAAATCCTGCATGACGCGTCCGCGCCGCGGGGGTGGGCACCACCCGCTTCAGTAGGCCGGAGTGGGACGGTGGTGAAGTTCAGGCAGGGACCCAGTTTTGCGGGGTATAGCGCGAATCCCATGCCCAGGGTTACGGGTGAAGACCTCAACGGCTGCGAAGGCGGAAAAGGAGACTATAGGAACGGCGGAGCAGGCGGAAGAGGCATACCCAACAATGAGACGACTCCGCATATTGGGGTGACAGGGTCATGTTGGAGTTACATCACCAGGCACGATGATGTAGTAGAGGAGGTGGTGGATGAGGCCCATGCGACCCAACAGCAGCACTCACGGTAGTACGTAATCATTGTTAATGTGTGATTGCTGTAAATAAGTCTTTAGTATAATATTATAATTTATGTGACCTATTTAAAATAATAGGTTACGGTTACAGCGGTTCAGCTTCGACGTTCTAAAGTTGAAACTAAAGTATCTTCTACAAGAGTAAAAAATCTTTGAAAAAAGTAAAAAAAAAATTAAAATGGATTCAAGACAAGTAAAAGCTACGCAAGTTGAGCAGCCAAAGGAGTCTGTAAATATTATAAAGACTACAACGAAATCCCTGAATAAAAACGGAAAAAGGAGCCCACGCCCCCTGAAAATGGAGAATGCCCGACCACCAGCGGCCTGCAACGAGTGGCAGTGCCAGCTGCTCAACGAAGCAAAGTCACTACTACAGTTGTGAACCCACCGAGCAGCAGCGCGACCAGAAACCAGCGCGTGCCAGTGGCAGCGGCTCCAAAACCGAAGGTGAAAAAAATTGTGAACCCACCGAGCAGTAGCGCGACCAGCAACCAGCGCGTGCCAGTGGCAGCGGCTCCAAAACCGAAGGAAAGGAAAGTCGTGAACCCACCGAGCAGTAGAGCGACCCGCAACCAGCGCGTGGCAGTGGCAGCGGCTCCAAAACAGAAAGAGAGGAAAATTGGGAACCTTCCGAGCACAAGTGCGCCCAGCACCAGCCAGCCGGTGACGTACCAGCGCGTGCCAGTGGTTGCTCCTAGACTAAAGGAAAATAAAGGCACTGTAGGTGCAGGTACAAGTGCAGGCACAACTGCAACAAAACCGAAGAGACTCAAGAAATTTGAAATGAAACCAGCACACTCTGGAGTTCCATTGCCAGCCAAAATGAGGCGTATGCTAGAGAAAAATCCCGACTTGTTGACAGCATTTGATTTGTAACTTGAATAATAATTATGGTTCATCCAGTTTTGTGAAGACCTTGCAATAACTCGTAGTCACTCGGTTGGTCTATAAAATATTGAGTGCAAACCTTAAGTCTTTAGTAATAATATTTTTTCATAATATTAGTTTAAAATTTCATGCCGTAGGACTTGAAAATCATACGAGTCCATTTACTATTAACCCGGCCCCAGGGGGGATAGAGCTAACCTTCTCTATCCTCCACTGGGGTAAATCCTGCCTGACGCGTCCGCGCCGCGGTGGTGGGCAGTGGGCACCACCCGCTTCAGTAGGCCGGAGTGGGACGGTGGCGAAGTTCAGGCAGGGACCCAGTTTCGCGGGGTATAGCGCGAATCCCATGCCCAGGGTTACGGGTGAAGACCTCAACGGCTGCGAAGGCGAAAATGGAGACCATTGGAACGGCGGAGCAGGCGGATGAGGCATACCCAACAGTGAGACGACTCCGCATATTGGGGTGACAGGGTCATGTTGGAGTTACATCACCAGGCACGATGATGTAATAGAGGAGGTGGTGGACGAAGCCCATGCGGCCCAACAGCAGCACTCACGGTAGTACAAGCGAAGCGAAGCGAAGCGTTGGTGCAGTGCTCCTAGAATTTCACATAATTGTGAAATCCTAGGTAACACTGTACTGATTATGGGCAGCCGTTATCTCTTAACATCAGGAGAGCGTCTTGCTCGTCTTCTACTTCATCACATAAAAAAAAAAAAAAAAAAAAGTACGTAATCATTATTAATGTGTAATTGCTGTAAATATTATAAATTCTGTTACCTATTTGAAATAATAGGTTACGGTTACAGCGGTTCGGCATCGACGTTCTAAATTTGAAACTTAAGTATCATCTACAAGATTAAAAAATCTTTGAAAAAAGTAATAAAAAAAAACCATGGATTCAAGACAAGTAAAAGCTACGCAGGATGAGCAGCCAAAGGAGTCTGTAAATATTATGAAGGCTACAACGAAATCCCTGAAGAAAAACGGAAAAAGGAGCCCACGCCCCCTGAAAACGGAGAACCGCCTGACCACCAGCGGCTTGCAACGAGTGGCAGTGCCAGCTGCTCAACAAAACAAAGTCACGTCCACAGTTGTGAACCCACCGAGCAGTAGCGCGACCAGAAACCAGCGCGTGCCAGTGGCAGCGGCTCCAAAACCGAAGGAGAGGAAAGTTGTGAACCCACCGAGCAGTAACGCGACCAGAAACCAGCGCGTGCCAGTGGCAGCGGCTCCAAAACTGAAGGAGAGGAAAGTTGTGAACCCACCGAGCAGTAACGCGACCAGCAACCAGCGCGTGCCAGTGGCAGCGGCTCCAAAACCGTAGGAGAGGAAAGTTGCGAACCCACCGAGCAGTAGCGCGACCAGCAACCAGTGCATGCCAGTGGCAGCGGCTCCAAAACCGAAGGAGAGGAAAGTTGTGAACCTTCCAAGCACAAGTGCGCCCAGCACCAGCCAGCCGGTGACGTACCAGCGTGTGCCAGTGGTTGCTCCTAGACTAAAGGAAAATAAAGTCACTGAAGGTGCAGGTGCAGGTACAAGTGCAGGTACAACTGCAACAAAACCGAAGAGACTCAAGAAATTTGTAATGAAGCCGGCACACTCTGGAGTTCCATTGCCAGCCAAAATGAGGCGTATGCTAGAGAAAAATCCCGACTTGTTGACAGCATTTGATTTGTAACTTTAATAATAATTATGGTTCAACCAGTTTTGTGAAGACCTTGCAATAACTCGTAACCAGCGCGTGCCAGTGGCAGCGGCTCAAAAACCGAAGGAGAGGAAAGTTGTGAACCTTCCGAGCACAAGTGCGCCCAGCACTAGCCAGCCGGTGACGTACCAGCGCATGCCAGTGGTTGCTCCTAGACTTAAGGAAAATAAAGGCACTGAAGGTGCAGGTGCAGGTACAAGTGCAGGTACAACTGCAACAAAACCGAAGAGACTCAAGAAATTTGTAATGAAGCCGGCACACTCTGGAGTTCCATTGCCAGCCAAAATGAGGCGTATGCTAGAGAAAAATCCCGACTTGTTGACTGCATTTGATTTGTAACTTTAATAATAATTATGGTTCAACCAGTTTTGTGAAGACTTTGCAATAACTCGTAGTCACTCGGTTGGTCTATAAAATATTGAGTGCAAACCTTAAGTCTTTAGTAATAATATTTTTTCATAATATTAGTTTAAAATTTCATGCCGTTGGACTTGGGAATCATACGAGTCCTTTTAATATTAACCCGGCCCCAGGGGGGATAGAGCTAACCTTCTCTATCCTCCACTGGGGTTAATCCTGCCCAGGGGGAGGGCATCGGCGGATTTTTTGTATATCAACACTGGTTGTATTTGCTACCCCACTCCTAGCGCCACGTGACGCGCCGTTTAGTAGCGGCCAGTTTAAGGAACTACGCGGGCCTCACGGAATATTCTCTTTAACAAAAAAATCACGACTTCTTATTTTTTTATAAAACAGTTTACCGTATTATTATATAATAAAGTATACATATAAAATATCTAAATTTATTAAATCGATTTTAATATCCCCAGAAATGTAAAATAATCCTCAAAATTATGATTATTTTTTGTTCTAGCGAGGGATCAAGTTATACTGGTCAGGCAAATTGCCTCTCTTTCTAATAAAGCATTTTCTCCAAATAGCTATCCTTGTCTATTGACTCGTATTTAGCCAGTGTTGTGAATATTTTGACGATTGAATCGATGCATGATAATCGATTAGAGGACAATAAATGCATAACACATCTTCGACCAGGTCTAATTGCATGCTATCTTTAGGTACAACTAGCGCATAATATGTTCTGTAGGCCCATGTTGACGACTCATAGTTCAGTACGACTACTACGGAAATTCATTTATTCCTATCCAGTTTTACCCATTGAAAAGTACCTACTGTTACCTATTGTCAAGAGCCTAGAGAGACTTATAGAGCCTAAGCTACCTATTATACCAAATTTGATTAGTTCAGCTGTAAATATGTTAAAAATAGCTAATGTGTAATGTGTATGTTCATTAGAAATATTCCAAAATAACATTGCAAGAAATGAGTTTTAAGGGGTTTGCCCACTATACCGCACCATATGCTCGTTTGCATTTCTTCTTTCTCTCGTATTTTGCCCGTGTTCAAAACAGAATCTAATCACGAGAATGCAGTACCAATTTCATTTTTGCATGCCTATCAATATAATATGTTGCTTACATGTTCAAGCATCTTTACGTGTTAACCTTTTTCGTTGAACTGGCAACAGATGAACTTAGATGAGTTTTCTTTATTAATAATGAAAATAAGTTTATATTATTATCTTTTTATCGGTCATCATTCGTGGCTATAAACCCGTACACTCACTGCATTCTGGTTCCCACACGCAGTTGTTTGGCAACATCGCATGCCATGGATAGAGCTGTCAGTATCAGCAACATATTCTCAGCGATATTTATTGTTAACGCTCCGTGCAAGGCTCGCAACGATGTTCTCTTACTTTTTAATACATACAATACTGCCGTGGTATATATATAATATATAATGCGGTTATCTACCAAAACCTAATTTTAAGCTATGAGCAATAAATAAATGAAAATAAGGTTCATAATGGCATGGGCCAGATGTTTATCTTTGTAAATAAACGGCATAAACTCACTTGTATTTATTTCGGCTTTGTGCCGACCGGTTCGATCCTGTACGAGGATCTTCTTTAAGGAGTAGTTGCAGTCGGCACGAAGCCGAAGTAAATACAAGTGAGTTTATGCCGTTTATTTACAAAGGTGAATACTCACGAATCGTTTAGTGTAAAAAGGGCCTGATGTTATTTTTCGGTTTGGCATGTTCTTAAGACAATTATTATTATTGTATGATACGGTATAATGGACAGTCGCCTTGAAGTCCATGTCATTTAGAAGTTGACAACTAGAGCAGATGATTTTTTATAGTGGGTTATTCTCATAAAATTTTATCGTGGCAGTATCGTCACAATTTATTTTTTAACCCCCCACGGAAAAATACGGGGTGTTATAAGTATGACGTGTCTGTCTGTCTCAGTATTACGGATTTTATTTTTTTATTTTTTGAGATTGTTTTTTTTTTTAGGTAGAAATAGTCTAGAGTGTTCTTAGCCGCCATGAAATGGTGCTTACATTTTTTTCCACAACTCCCTCAACATGGGAATTAAACGAAAAAGTTTGATTAGTAGAAAACTACAAACTATAATAAACAGATTTTAATAAACTAACATCTGAAAAACTAAAAGATGGTTGCAACCACAAAATTACATATTTTGAATGCGTTGGGGTTTTTTTTTTATTTTTAATTTAATACACTTGTGTTGTAAAAATTGGGTAATTCCCGTGTTCCCCACTATTCGTCCCACTAGTGGGGCAGGTGGAACTGTCAAATATTTTTTGCTTCTCACGCGCCCCACTGATTGCGTTTTAGTGTGGCGGGTGATAATATTAAAAAAAGTACACTTCACGCGCCCCATCAGGGCGCTGTAACTCATGCAAAAATATAATTTATTGGGCACGACTAAATGATGTATGGTGTTATTAATGCAAATATTTTGCGAAGAACTAGAAGATCAGAAATTATAAGGAACTATGTACTATTTAGTAGACAAACAACACATAAGAAAATCATCCCATCTGATAATATATTATTAATATATTATTATAATATTGCGGTGATTTTAGTCGCACTTTCCTGATTAATTCGAACTTTTATGTACCTTTGTGTAATTTATATGAATGGGATAACATGTGTTTTTTTCATTAATAGACGCAGGTACAGGCAAAGCAGTACAAGTCAACGAATACTCGTATCACCATGTTGTTTACTCTCACTGACAGCGCCCTCCTCTCCCGTTCCAAATCTGCATCGTCCTTCAGAGAAGGTGTAACCAAGTGGCCAAGATATTTATTCAAGTATGTAAGACTTCATTTCAATTATGATCTCCTGGTACCTTTTTCTTGTTATCTACCTTGCAAATATGTGAAAGTGATGGAAGAAATAAAGGGTCTTGAGGAAATCTTCATTTCAAATGACAGCTATCAAAATTAAAATATCAATATCTCGGAAAGTTCTCGTAGTCTTAGGCTGATGGTGTCTTGGAAGAACCCGCCCCACCAAAACGCGATCAATGGGGTGCGTGAGACACAAAAATTATTTGACAGTTTCACCCGCCCCACCAGTGGGGCGGATAGTGGGGCACGCGAGTACTACCCTAAAAATTTGATTTTAACGAAATTTTAACATAAATAAAAAGTACACGGATATTTTAGGATGTATCAAAAAATATGACACGTGAAGTTGCGTAAAGTTACCGTCATTTTTCGTGACAAAGGATCATCTCGTATTTTGGTATATAAAACCTGTGGCGAATGCGAGTCAGACTTGCGCACAAAAAGCTACGTATCATTCATTATCTATACAACAGGGAGACACATTTATAATATTATGTCTATTATTTATAATATTTACAATATATAACCTCTTGTTTAGTCGCATCACGCGGCGCTGCGAGTAGGTTAGTGAAAACCTACAGTATTGACATACAACTATAAAATTTGCTAAAATATAAAAATGCTCCGATGCCATTCCCCTGTTTTTTTTTTCAATCGAGATACCTACAAATTTAATATTTTCTTTTTTATGAGCGGATGAGAATATACCATCCACATCATGAAAACGTCATTTTTTGTTATAGACTAAAATAAGTTCCGAACAAGAAATGAAAACTCTTTTTAAAAGTTATTCACCAAAAACATAAAAACCTGACCTCTTTTTAACCCCGAAGCAAAAACGACGGGGTGTTATAAGTTTGACGTGTCTGTCTGTCTGTCTGTGGCATCGTTGCTCACATGAGCAACGATGCCAAAGTACATACTTTGTCTTACTTCTGGGTCCCATACAGATGAACGGATTTTGATCTTGTTTTTTTGTTTGAAAGTAGAGTCGAAAGGTAGTCGAGAGTTTTCTTAGCCGTGTTTGGTGGAAATCGATCTAAGATGGCCGCCGCTTCAATTTGGCGGATTATTTTTTTTCTTCACAACCTCGTCAAATGTAAGGGTATGAAATGAAAGGACTTGACTAGTAAAATATATGCATTACATTTAATACATTTAAAATCCAAGATGGCCGCCGCTAAAAATAGCTGATTAATTATTTTCTCCATAATCCCGTCAATGTGCGCATCAAATGAAAGTTGAAAGGGCTTGACTAGTAGTAGTATGTAGTATATTATATTATTATGATAAATTTAAAATCAAAGATCCACCTTCCACACCACCACCACCCGCCACCGCCACCTTCCACAAAATAGGTAATTTTGAAAACGTTGCGTAGGGGGCAATTTTTTTTAAATTTAATTCACAAGCTTTTTTTTACATTCGCCTGTCCTGTTGTCTATAATCAAATCTTGCAAGTAAAATTTAATCTACTTCCCATTTTTCAATTTAGCTTAAACTTTGCATGCATGTGTATAAATCGGATGTCTTTAAGAATCTAAATTTATATATGGAAAGAGTGACTGACTTATTGACTGACTGATCTATCAACGCACAGCCTAAACCGATGGATGGATTTGGTTGAAATTTGGAATATTAATAGGGTTAATGACGTAGACCTCCACTAAGAAAGGATTTTGCCATGCGGGCAAAGCCGCGAGCACAAGCTAGTATTTTATATTTGACTTGTTTAAAACTTAAGCGCTATTTTGCTATAAGATGAAATCGGAACTAACAATGTCTTTGGAAAGCAAAAGTCTTCCTTTAGGATTTCCGACATTAACACCATTTAAAACAAAAGATCAGATTTGCAACCGTGCGTGTGTTCTGCCTCTTAGTCAAAAATACTAGTAGTTCGCCTCGAACTGGGACCTCGCAGCCCAATTTCCGTGGTAAACCTTAGACTTTAGGCCTCGACAAAATATATCCTAATACAAGAACTTTAACATTAATATTAAATCAGAACTCAAAATACAAAAATTCAGAGAAATTAAAACTCAATAAACCTACGTACCGAGATTTTTAGAATATAATCCTTTTTAGAGTTTCGTTCCTCTGAAGGAAAAAACGAAACCCTAATAGGATCACTTGGTCATCCGTATGTCTGTCAAGACCCATTTATACTCTACATCCCGTAGAATTGTATATTTTTACTTTTTACCATAATACACAGGTCTATGGCCGCTTGGTACCCGTAAAATTAAACTTCTAAGTTAACATAGAAAAAATACACCCTTTTATCCTTTAAAAACGTACCTACATTTTTTTGACCCTCTGAATAAATCAACATTCATAGGGAACTTGCCGTTACCATATATTTATGAAATTTGGCAGACTATAAGTACATATATTTTAAATTCGGGAAAATTTCTGAAAGAAGAAGAGGAGCTGAGTGGAGGGCTGAGGAGGGTTTTTTTTTTTCATTTGAATTAATTCATTTAAAAATGGCTCTATTTAAAGTACGTAAACATCGAAGTTAAGCAATATTATGTGCGTACGTATTTGGATGGGCGGGTACGTAGTGATCTCAACATTTTGCTGACTTTTTTGGAGAGAGCCACCAGCGGCCCGTGATGCATTATGGTGTGCTCGTGCACCTTTATTGTTGAATGTGCCGGCACAAACAATTACTCTAAGTTTTAAAAAGTTATGCAGACAGACTACTCAAATAACCTTACTGCCAGCGAAAAAGCAGAGGCTCTCAACTCTATGAGTTCGCTTTGCTCGGTCGATGATATATGTATGTATTCATATAAATTATGTATTTAAATTATATTTTATAACAAAACGATTCAGCAAGTTTTTTTGTTCTATCACCACTTTCACAGACATTGTTACCTGCTTATTATTGTTTATGGTCTCCACTTTCGTGTTTTGCCAGTGGCCGTAGCATGCCACACAGAATCCCGACCAAACTTCAAGAATAGAACTGTCATCCCATACATTCACAAAACTACAATGTATGGCATGACAGTTCTACGCTTGACATTTCAGCGGGATCTCGTTTGGCATGCTGCGGCCACTGTAAAATATTATTTTACTTGACAGCGAGTTAAAGTCCGGTACATTGTGTTCGGGATAATTTATACAAAATTTTAGGCATTGTGACGTAGTTATGTCGTCATAATAATATTATATTATAATTATGCCTATACTATTATATCCAACTTTGGTTGCTTGCCATTAGCGATGGGCATAAAATAACGCTATTAATAAGGTTTTTATTTTAAATAACTATTTTACTTTATTTTTATTTTACTTAAATTAAATAACATTATATTTTATCGATCGAACGAAATGAGGTTTATAAAAAGATTAAAAAACAGCACAAAACGTGTACTTACCTACATGTATGTGACACCTATCTCAATAGCAAACTTTAGGCGGCCGGACTATAATTGACGCAATTATTGGTATTACGCAATGTACTAAAAAATAATGTTATTGAAAATAAGATAAATTGCTTGAAATTCTCGAATTATTGGACTTTATCGCTATTAATTCTGTAGCTTGATCTACTTGCCTGCTCTTTCTTGCCTGTAGGATCTTTCTTAAACTTAATGTACCTAACAAATTGTGCAAAACATTATAATTTAGTCATCTCTATAACTCTACAACCCTTGGATCGATTTGGCTCATTTTAGAACATAAGAATTCTTTTAGCTTATACTACCTGATCGCAAAGTTCCATTAAGATTGGAACTTTGGTAACGTTGTAATTAAGCATTTTCTATAACTCTAGAACCCTTCGACCGATTTGGCTGATGTTCGAACTTAAAAATTCTATTGACTTAAACTACGTATTTGCAAAGTTTCATAAAGATTGGACCATCGGTTATCGCGTAACAAACATACATACAAACATACACTTTTGATAATATATTTATGTAGGTTATAAAAAATGTGTGTATATTAGAAAAAAATATATCAGAGCACCAGTTTTGAAATTATCGTCAGACCTATCGTAAAGACTTTAAGTCACCTATATCTCTGCAACCCTAAGGTCTATTTCGCTATTTTTTTCACTAAAATTATTCTATTAACCTATCTAACTTGTGTGTAAAGTTTCATTTAATTTGGATAAACCGTTTTCGAGTAAATGTCGATCAAACCTAAGCGCCAGAGGTCAACCGCTAAACTGGTCGAAACGCAGGCTTTTCGCGGCTCTCGACTCTAAGACCTCGCTTCGCTCGGTCGATTATATTATCGCTTTGTAATCGATTACTTGGCATAATCGAGTTTTAAATTGAAACTTTTTCGTTGCCCATCACTAAAACCAGCGTAGCCAATAGGAAAAGTGGGCGGAGTCGTCAAATTGTGAAAAAATTTACTTCAAGGAAAACTTTGTCTATTGCCCCTCTATTGGATATGTCCTCGATGATCCTGCCTGACGCGTCCGCGCCGCGGTGGTGGGCACCACCCGCTTCAGTAGGCCGGAGTGGGACGGTGGCGAAGTTCAGGCAGGGACCCAGTTTCGCGGGGTATAGCGCGAATGCCATGCCCAGGGTTACGGGTGAAGACCTCAACGCCTGCGAAGGCGAAAATGGAGACCATAGGAACGGCGGAGCAGGCGGATGAGGCATACCCAACAGTGAGACGACTCCGCATATTGGGGTGACAGGGTCATGTTGGAGTTACATCACCAGGCACGATGATGTAATAGAGGAGGTGGTGGACGAGGCCCATGCGGCCCAACAGCAGCACTCACGGTAGTACGTAATCATTGTTAATGTGTAATTGCTGTAAATATTATCCCACCAAAAACATTCTGTAAAAAACTAGCCAAGTCTCGATGGAGCTGCTTGTTTATCTCTTAAAAGTAATGAAATCTAGACAAAGTCGTGCCAAGTATAAGGTTCCTTACTGCGATTTCTTTATTATTATAGTTAATGTTGTGAGACTTGGCCGTTGAAGGGTACACAAGGTTACAAAACCAGATGCTCCATGACACTTATGGATCGCCTAAACATAAGTATTATTGAAATACGCAGCTTTATCAAGCCTACAATTGACTGGTTATCCAATCAACGTTTTCCAAGTGGAAATTTTCTATCGTGAATGGGTAGCGGACAGATTGGTGCAATAGTGTCATGGAGCACCTGGTATAATACCCTTGTCTACCCTTCAACGGCCAAGTCACACAACATTAACTATAATAATAAAGAAATCGCAGTAAGGAACCTTATACTTGGCACGACTTTGTCTAGATTTCATTACTTTTTAGAGATAAACAAGCAGCTCCATCGAGACTTGGCTAGTTTTTTACAGAATGTTTTTGGTGGGATTTCACTTATTTTTGTAGAAACGCTATATTATTAGGTTATCAGAAATACAAACCGTAAGCGCGTTTTAAAATACAGTCAGTGCCATCTAGATACGTGTGCGTTCACTCTTAGTCCAATGCATCATAATATTATACCGGGAAGTGGGCCTAATTAAACTTGCAAAATTTAATTACAGACAGACAGACCGACAGGTGAAAGTAAATAAAAGCTTGTAGTAAAGGCGGTATGTCGATCTCTTCTAATAGTTTGGTTGGGCACTTTTTTAGTTGGCCACGCTAGATATCGCCTGATCATAACTGACGATTTACGACACATACATATACTATGCCTAAAATATATTTTGAATTAATAAGTTGGATATTACACAATTTTAACCATTGACTGCAAATGTAACTTTATAATCCTATACATTTATATGAGATTACAAAGTTATTTATGCAGATGAATTATCTCGAAAACGTGACCGAAATTGCATGTTTTTTTAGTTTTCCTATGGCTTATACAATAAATTCTAAGTATGTTCCAAATTTCAGCTCTCTGAGTTTATGGGAAGTACTAGTTCTATTTTGATGATCATGAGTGAGTGAGTGTCGAAAATGCGAAACTTTGCTTTCGCTTAACTTCGGAACTTAATGACCTACAGACTTGAAATTTTGGATTTTAAGTATGTAATTATAGCTTACTGGAATACGAAAATTTCTGTGTTCTGGTCTTATTCAGAGGTTCTCAAATAGGGGCCTGAAAATACGACGAAATGGTTCCTGTAAAGATGGTACGGCAGTGCTTGCTTCGCGCTCGACTTGGCGGGGGCACTACCGTGCCCCCAGATAAATTCTGTTACCTATTTGAAATAATAGGTTACGGTTACAGCGGTTCGGCATCGACGTTCTTAATTTGAAACTTAAGTATCATCTACAAGATTAAAAAATCTTTGAAAAAAGAAAAAAAAAAAAAAAAAACCATGGATTCAAGACAAGTAAAAGCTACGCAGGATGAACAGCCAAAGGAGTCTGTAAATATTATGAAGGCTACAACGAAATCCCTGAAGAAAAACGGAAAAAGGAGCCCACGCCCCCTGAAAACGGAGAACCGCCCGACCACCAGCGGCTTGCAACGAGTGGCAGTGCCAGCTGCTCAACAAAACAAAGTCACGTCTACAATTGTGAACCCACCGAGCAGTAGCGCGACCAGAAACCAGCGCGTGCCAGTGGCAGCGGCTCCAAAACCGAAGGAGAGGAAAGTTGTGAACCCACCGAGCAGTAACGCGACCAGAAACCAGCGCGTGCCAGTGGCAGCGGCTCCAAAACCGAAGGAGAGGAAAGTTGTGAACCCACCGAGCAGTAACGCGACCAGTAACCAGCGCGTGCCAGTGGCAGCGGCTCCAAAACCGTAGGAGAGGAAAGTTGCGAACCCACCGAGCAGTAGCGCGACCAGCAACCAGTGCGTGCCAGTGGCAGCGGCTCCAAAACCGAAGGAGAGGAAAGTTGTGAACCCACCGAGCAGTAACGCGACCAGAAACCAGCGCGTGCCAGTGGCAGCGGCTCCAAAACCGAAGGAGAGGAAAGTTGTGAACCCACCGAGCAGTAACGCGACCAGTAACCAGCGCGTGCCAGTGGCAGCGGCTCCAAAACCGTAGGAGAGGAAAGTTGCGAACCCACCGAGCAGTAGCGCGACCAGCAACCAGTGCGTGCCAGTGGCAGCGGCTCCAAAACCGAAGGAGAGGAAAGTTGTGAACCCACCGAGCAGTAACGCGACCAGAAACCAGCGCGTGCCAGTGGCAGCGGCTCCAAAACCGAAGGAGAGGAAAGTTGTGAACCTACCGAGCAGTAACGCGACCAGTTACCAGCGCGTGCCAGTGGCAGCGGCTCCAAAACCGTAGGAGAGGAAAGTTGCGAACCCACCGAGCAGTAGCGCGACCAGCAACCAGTGCGTGCCAGTGGCAGCGGCTCCAAAACCGAAGGAGAGGAAAGTTGTGAACCTTCCAAGCACAAGTGCGCCCAGCACTAGCCAGCCGGTGACGTACCAGCGTTTGCAAGTGGTTGCTCCTAGACTAAAGGAAAATAAAGGCACTGAAGGTGCAGGTGCAGGTACAAGTGCAGGTACAACTGCAACAAAACCGAAGAGACTCAAGAAATTTGTAATGAAGCCGGCACACTCTGGAGTTCCATTGCCAGCCAAAATGAGGCGTATGCTAGAGAAAAATCCCGACTTGTTGACTGCATTTGATTTGTAACTTTAATAAAAATTATGGTTCAACCAGTTTTGTGAAGACTTTGCAATAACTCGTAGTCACTCGGTTGGTCTATAAAATATTGAGTGCAAACCTTAAGTCTTTAGTAATAATATTTTTTCATAATATTAGTTTAAAATTTCATGCCGTTGGACTTGAAAATCATACGAGTCCATTTACTATTAACCCGGCCCCAGGGGGGATAGAGCTAACCTTCTCTATCCTCCACTGGGGTAAATCCTGCCTGACGCGTCCGCGCCGCGGTGGTGGGCACCACCCGCTTCAGTAGGCCGGAGTGGGACGGTGGCGAAGTTCAGGCAGGGACCCAGTTTCGCGGGGTATAGCGCGAATCCCATGCCCAGGGTTACGGGTGAAGACCTCAACGGCTGCGAAGGCGAAAATGGAGACCATTGGAACGGCGGAGCAGGCGGATGAGGCATACCCAACAGTGAGACGACTCCGCATATTGGGGTGACAGGGTCATGTTGGAGTTACATCACCAGGCACGATGATGTAATAGAGGAGGTGGTGGACTAGGCCCATGCGGCCCAACAGCAACACTCACGTAGTACGTAATCATTATCGACCGAGCGAAGCGAGGTCTTAGAGTCGAGAGCCGCGAAAAGCCTGCGTTTCGACCAGTTTAACGGTTGACCTCTGGTGATTGAGTTTGATCGACATTTACTCAAAAACGGTTAATCCAAATTTAATGAAACTTTACACACAAGTTAAGTAAGTTAATTAGATAATTTTAGTAAAACAAAATAGGCAAATAGGCTCCAGGGTTGCAGAGTATAGGTGACTTAAAGTCTTTACCATAGGTCTGACGATAATTTAAAAACTGGTGCGCTGATAATTTTTTTTCTAATATATAGACATTTTTTATAACCGACATAAATATATTATCAAAAGTGTATGTTTGTATGTATGTTTGTTACGCGATAACTTGAAAAGGGATAGTCCAATCTTTATGAAACTTAGCAAACACGTAGTATCAAACAATAGAATTTTTAAGTTCGAACATGAGCCAAATCGGTCAAAGGATTCTAGAGTTATAGAGATTGCTTGATTACAACGTTACCGTTAATCCAATCTTGATAGAACTTTGAAAACAAGTAGTACAAACTAAAATAATCCTCAAGTCCAAATATGAGCCAAATCGCTGCAAGGGTTGTAGAGCTATAGAGATTATAAAATAACGATGTTTATCGATTACATGAAAACTAACATACTCACAATATGAATTTAAATGACCGCAGGATGCAGGATAGGTTCGTAGATGTTATTTATTTGTAACATTAAGTTTGATATTAATAGATCCTACCGGTGGAAGTATGCACTTAATTTACCTATTTTCAAGTTCATATAATACTAGCTATAGTAATGTCCAAGCATCCGAGAGTTTAATATTATTTGCCTTTAATTTTGTATTAATTTTGGTATGCTATGTAGTATTCTCCATATATAATATTTACCTTAATGATTAGAAATAATATACTGCATTAAATCTCACTCAATTTTTTTATTCAAGGTTACATTGCTCCACTTTTATAAGTAAATTTTACAATTATTTAGATATACTATATTAAGACGCTACCGCTCGTTTATTTTGCTTTGATGCTCCAAAAACGTACATTGCGACCCTCCGAATAAATCGAAACTCATAGCGTAGTTGCCGTTTATGAAGTTTGGCAGATTTTGAATAAATATATACTTATTTTAAGTTCAGGACAAAATCTGAAGACTAATCGTATGTAATTTATTCATATACTACAGCAATAATGAACACTTTTATTAACCACAGATCGGCTACAAGCCGATTATATATTTATTATATTATATTATATATTTATTCATATTATGTTCAAAAAATGGCTTTATGTAAAGTATGTAATCATCGAAGTGAAGTAATGTTATGCGCGTACATATTTGGATGGGTGACCGCAAGGTCCTGCTGACTTTTTTTGAACGAAAAAAGGTGGCAAGTCCAATTTGCGCTTGTTAGGTTTTATTTTAAATATGAATTATAATTAAATGAAATAGTTGTTTGTTTGAATGGCATATCATTAGAAATCACAGATTAGGTCAAAGTTACTACGCTAAGCTACGACAAAAATGTTGGAAATTGCTACAATATATCAATAAGAGGTAGATATAGATAGTCGTAAAGTCGCGTTATTGGTTTGTTGTAAAACATCAGTAAAACTAGATATTTTTTTCAGGTGTGATGTTACGAGTAGTTATTATTAGTGACATCAATCTTATGGCTATATTTTCCTCATTAAAAACGTTAAAAAAATCTGCTAGAAGCCATTTCGATTCTTCTAATGCAGTGGTTGGCAACTTATTATTAAACAAGAGCAAGAGCTACAATCTATGAGGATGTTGGTGGGGACCTCAGCCACATTTCATAAGTTACAGTTTCCATAATAAATGTATAAACTTCGTAGGTACATTATATTTTTACCTTTAGGTAGTACCTAAAAATCTAAGGTATTAACATTTTCAATGAAATCGGGTCTGCGAGGTCCCAGTTCGAGGCGAACTACTAGTTAATGTGTAATTGCTGTAAATATTATAAATTCTGTTACCTATTTGAAATAATAGGTTACGGTTACAGCGGTTCGGCATCGACGTTCTAAATTTGAAACTTAAGTATCATCTACAAGATTAAAAAATCTTTGAAAAAAGTAAAAAAAAAAAACCATGGATTCAAGACAAGTAAAAGCTACGCAGGATGAGCAGCCAAAGGAGTCTGTAAATATTATGAAGGCTACAACGAAATCCCTGAAGAAAAACGGAAAAAGGAGCCCACGCCCCCTGAAAACGAAGAACCGCCCGACCACCAGCGGCTTGCAACGAGTGGCAGTGCCAGCTGCTCAACAAAACAAAGTCACGTCTACAGTTGTGAACCCACCGAGCAGTAGCGCGACCAGAAACCAGCGCGTGCCAGTGGCAGCGGCTCCAAAACCGAAGGAGAGGAAAGTTGTGAACCCACCGAGCAGTAACGCGACCAGCAACCAGCGCGTGCCAGTGGCAGCGGCTCCAAAACCGTAGGAGAGGAAAGTTGAAAACCCACCGAGCAGTAGCGCGACCAGCAACCAGTGCGTGCCAGTGGCAGCGGCTCCAAAACCGAAGGAGAGGAAAGTTGTGAACCTTCCAAGCACAAGTGCGCCCAGCACCAGCCAGCCGGTGACGTACCAGCGTGTGCCAGTGGTTGCTCCTAGACTAAAGGAAAATAAAGTCACTGAAGGTGCAGGTGCATGTACAAGTGCAGGTACAACTGCAACAAAACCGAAGAGACTCAAGAAATTTGTAATGAAGCCGGCACACTCTGGAGTTCCATTGCCAGCCAAAATGAGGCGTATGCTAGAGAAAAATCCCGACTTGTTGACAGCATTTGATTTGTAACTATAATTATAATTATGGTTCAACCAGTTTTGTGAAGACCTTGCAATAACTCGTAACCAGCGCGTGCCAGTGGCAGCGGCTCCAAAACCGAAGGAGAGGAAAGTTGTGAACCTTCCGAGCACAAGTGCGCCCAGCACTAGCCAGCCGGTGACGTACCAGCGCATGCCAGTGGTTGCTCCTAGACTAAAGGAAAATAAAGGCACTGAAGGTGCAGGTACAAGTGCAGGTACAACTGCAACAAAACCGAAGAAACTCAAGAAATTTGTAATGAAGCCGGCACACTCTGGAGTTCCATTGCCAGCCAAAATGAGGCGTATGCTAGAGAAAAATCCCGACTTGTTGACTGCATTTGATTTGTAACTTTAATAATAATTATGGTTCAACCAGTTTTGTGAAGACTTTGCAATAACTCGTAGTCACTCGGTTGGTCTATAAAATATTGAGTGCAAACCTTAAGTCTTTAGTAATAATATTTTTTCATAATATTAGTTTAAAATTTCATGCCGTTGGACTTGGGAATCATACGAGTCCATTTACTATTAACCCGGCCCCAGGGGGGATAGAGCTTACCTTCTCTATCCTCCACTGGGGTAAATACTGCCTGACGCGTCCGCGCCGCGGTGGTGGGCACCACCCGCTTCAGTAGGCTGGAGTGGGACGGTGGCGAAGTTCAGGCAGGGACCCAGTTTCGCGGGGTATAGCGCGAATCCCATGCCCAGGGTTACGGGTGAAGACCTCAACGGCTGCGAAGGCGAAAAATAGGAACGGCGGAGCAGGCGGATGAGGCATACCCAACAGTGAGACGACTCCGCATATTGGGGTGACAGGGTCATGTTGGAGTTACATCACCAGGCACGATGATGTAATAGAGGAGGTGGTGGACGAGGCCCATGCGGCCCAACAGCAGCACTCACGGTAGTACGTAATCATTGTTAATGTGTAATTGCTGTAAATATTATAAATTCTGTTACCTATTTGAAATAATAGGTTACGGTTACAGCGGTTCGGCATCGACGTTCTAAATTTGAAACTTAAGTATCATCTACAAGATTAAAAAATCTTTGAAAAAAGTAAAAAAAAAAAAACCATGGATTCAAGACAAGTAAAAGCTACGCAGGATGAGCAGCCAAAGGAGTCTGTAAATATTATGAAGGCTACAACGAAATCCCTGAAGAAAAACGGAAAAAGGAGCCCACGCCCCCTGAAAACGGAGAACCGCCCGACCACCAGCGGCTTGCAACGAGTGGCAGTGCCAGCTGCTCAACAAAACAAAGTCACGTCTACAGTTGTGAACCCACCGAGCAGTAGCGCGACCAGAAACCAGCGCGTGCCAGTGGCAGCGGCTCCAAAACCGAAGGAGAGGAAAGTTGTGAACCCACCGAGCAGTAACGCGACCAGAAACCAGCGCGTGCCAGTGGCAGCGGCTCCAAAACCGAAGGAGAGGAAAGTTGTGAACCCACCGAGCAGTAACGCGACCAGCAACCAGCGCGTGCCAGTGGCAGCGGCTCCAAAACCGTAGGAGAAGAAAGTTGCGAACCCACCGAGCAGTAGCGCGACCAGCAACCAGTGCGTGCCAGTGGCAGCGGCTCCAAAACCGAAGGAGAGGAAAGTTGTGAACCGTCCAAGCACAAGTGCGTCCAGCACCAGCCAGCCGGTGACGTACCAGCGCATGCCAGTGGTTGCTTCTAGACTAAAGGAAAATAAAGGCACTGAAGGTGCAGGTGCAGGTACAAGTGCAGGTACAACTGCAACAAAACCGAAGAGACTCAAGAAATTTGTAATGAAGCCGGCACACTCTGGAGTTCCATTGCCAGCCAAAATGAGGCGTATGCTAGAGAAAAATCCCGACTTGACTGCATTTGATTTGTAACTTTAATAATAATTATGGTTCAACCAGTTTTGTGAAGACCTTGCAATAACTCGTAATCACTTGGTTGGTCTATAAAATATTGAGTGCAAACCTTAAGTCTTTAGTAATAATATTTTTTCATAATATTAGTTTAAAATTTCATGCCGTTGGACTCGGGCTTCATACGAGTCCATTAACTATTGACCCGGCCCCAGGGGGGATAGAGCTAACCTTCTCTATCCTCCACTGGGGTAAATCCTGCCTGACGCGTCCGCGCCGCGGGGTTGGACACCACCCGCTTCAGTAGGCCGGAGTGGGACGGTGGTGAAGTTCAGGCTGCGACCTAGTTTCGCAGGGTATAGCGTGAATCCCATGCCCAGGGTTACGTGTGTACCTCAACGGCTGCGAAAGCGGAAATGGAGACCATAGGAACGGCGGAGCAGGCGGATGAGGCATACCCAACAGTGAGACATCTCCGCATATTGGGGTGACAGGGTCATGTTGGAGTTACATCACCAGGCACGATGATGTAATAGAGGAGGTGGTGGATGAGGCCCATGCGGCCCAACAGCAGCACTCACAATTCTAAGATGGATTAGTGTCTTGGCGTCAGGTGGCAACCGGCCGTAAAATCACATAGCCTCTAAATTTTCCTTGTCCACATGAAAAATCACAACATAAGAATGAATATAAATACTAGGGCGTCCCCCTCAAGCGACGGTCGAGGCATTTTAAAAGTTAAGGCGTACCCCTCAAGCGACGGTCAAAGCAATACTAGCACTAAATTGCGATTAGCAACCTGGAACGTAGGTTCCATGACGGGCAGAAGTGCCGAATTAAGCTACGTCCTAATGAGAAGGCAATTAGATGCATGCTGTGTGCAAGAGACCAAGTGGAAGGATGCAAAAGCAAGAACTATAGGCAATGGGTACAAGCTCATCTATAATGGAACCACCGCTGGTAAAAATGGCGTCGGAATTGTACTATCAGAAGACCTATCTCAAAGACTTATAAAAACGGAAAGGGTTAGCGACAGACTAATTTCAGTAAACTAGCTTCTTGCTTCAACATCATATCTGCATACCACAATCGGGTTCGATTGATAGTGAGAAGGATATATTCTGGGAAGATCTGCATAACCTTACAAAACATTCCACCAGAAGAAACGATACACTTAGGTGGAGACTTAAATGGTCATGTCGGTAAAAACAATTGGAGATTATGGGCAAATAAAATCACTTTTATAGGAATTAAATAACTGAAATTAATTTATTTTCCTTTATATATTATTTTGAGCACCGGAGGTTTTCTTCATGTCAAATACATAAATTCGAAATTCAAAGAACAAGTGAAATCGAATAAAATATAGATTAGAAAAGAGTATGAACCAAAGATTAATTTTTGCATATACAAAAGAAGTATTTAATTCAACACGCCCCCTCAAAAATTAATCCTAAATCAAATCAATCTATACAAACACAAAACAGATCATAATATACCATCCGAGTGCTCTCTGGGATACAATAATATGGTCCAACATTTGTTGCGAGGATTAGGGAAACCCAGTAAAACCTAATCAGACCATTTATCTCAACAAAAAATTATTTCCATTAAATCTCAAATTAAAATAATCAAATTCCAAAAACAAAACAAAAATGACTTCTAATAATTACATTATTTACAGTTAAATCATTTTAAACCAATGCTTTCTCTCATATGATGAAAGGTCACGGCTGGCTACGGCTTTGTAAACATATCTGCAAGCTGCTGACCTGTTGGAATGTAATTTAAAGTTATTACATTTTTCTCAATCTGCTCTCTTGAAAAATGATACTTAATATCAATATGCTTTGTCCGCTTATGGTTTGTCGGATTATTAGCAATACTTATACAGCCGTTATTATCTTCAAAGAGAACAATAGGTTTGTCTATGCTTATGTACATACTCTTTGCCATCATGAGTTCGAGTAACTCTAATGCCTAAAAACAGTTTTATTTCATTCAGTTCAGTCATTTTAAATATACTCACTAAATATCTTTTGAAATTTATCATTCTTTCATTTTCTGCACATGCTATCACCAAATCATCAACATACAGAACAACATATCTAGACACGCGGCAGCGAGTCAAGCCAAGTTCAAGCAAAGGAACTGGCGACCGCGCCGTGTGTTATATTACACGAACCGTCCAAAGCGCGTTTTGACGACTTTTTACACCCTCGTTATACAAAAACTATTACACATAGACAAGTCAAATTTGGCACATATACTTAAATATACGAACTATATCTTTGTTCCAAATTCCAATAACACAGCTCAAACGGTTATTTAGATATAAACATCCAGTAATCGGTGAAGTTAATACATACTGAGGGATAGATCAAAAGTAATATCCCAGTTCCAGATGACCTAGAAAGCTGAAATTTGGCATCCCGATAGGTAATGTAACAAAGGGAAAAATCAGAAACTAGTATTTTTTTATCATTTTAAATTATTATTAATTTTTAAAAAATGTATGATATTAAAGTTTGGGACGCCTAGGAACGCATAAAGCAATACATGTTGCATGTTGCTATAATTTTTGTGTAGGCGGCTATTTTCTGTTAGATACTACGAAGTGCGCGCGAGTCCACTATTCCTACTAATATAAATATAAATACAAACTTTATACCTACTGTACGTATGGATATATGTTTTTTACTTTTTCACGCCTAAACGGGTGGGCCGATTGACTTTAAATTTGGTATAATAAAAAATATAGCTTAGACCCCTGGAATAACATAATATACACTACTGTACCAAACTGTATAGCGGGTAAAACAGCTAGGCACAGCTAGTCACTAATAAAAATAGGTTCCTGGTACCTACGTAACAATTGTATATCCTATGTAAATACCTATCAATATATCGAATCACCAGCACAAGGCGGCTCAGTAACATAGAGGTAATAATATTAACATTGTTTACAATAAAAATAATGTATGTATATCGCCTTAGGTGCTAGTTGGTGTAAACATTTTAGATACCTACGTACCTGTAACGTATAGTCATAATATTATAGGTATGTGGCGGTATCTGGGGGCACGGCAGTGCCCCCGCCATGTCGTCGTCATTACAAGTCTTGTCGGCTTAGGTTTCTTTTGATCGAAATTCTAATCCAGTTCCAGATGATCTAAAAAGTTAAATTTCCATCCAGGTAGGCGGTAGGTATAAGATAGCTGGGTGAATATAGATAAATTTATCAGTAACTAGTATTGTTTAAAAATCAATTGATTAGGTACAATATTCAAATCAATAGTGCACATAAATGTTTTATACAAATAAGTACTAAATTAATTATAGGTATATCGAAGCACGGCGAGGCTCACGGGCCGCGGTGCGACGACCGTGTCATAGAGCAGTGGGGTGGGGGGAGGTGCAATAAAATAATCATTTGGTATTAATCTTATTATGACTGGGTGTCTTAAACCTATTACATACTAAAAAGTACTGTACAAAAAGCAATGATATCCCATCAAAAACATAAATGTGAAAAGAGAGCCAAGTTCAATATTACGATGTATGTACTCATAGTTACCTATGATTTGGTAGTTGACTTCAACGACAAAAGAAGTGAGATCTAAATGGGTGCCAAGTTCAATGGTCAGTCCTGAAAAATATTTACAACAACATAAAATATTTTATTACAACTTAAAAGATTATTTCTTCTTATCACTTAGAATTAATATTATTTTGAAGCCCAAAGTTTGACTTGGCTAGTTCTCATGGGTACCATACGACGAAGTATCATTAAGATAAGACAATAGATACTTTATTGTACACCACATAATGTTACAGAAAATACATAAATACATAATTAAAAATTACAATGTACAAGTGGCGGTCTTATCGTTAAAGAGCGATTTCTTCCAGACAACCAATGGATGGAGGGGACTAATTTACACGATAAAAGACGGTGGCGCACTAATTAGCATTAAGTGCGTTTAATAGTGATCAAGCTAAAGTTAAGAGAGTACCTACCTAGTATATTATGAGAACTGGCCAAGTCAGTCTTTAGGCTTCAAAATAATATTAATTCTAAGTGATAAGAAGAAATAATCTTTTAAGTTGTAATAAAATATTTTATGTTGTTGTAAATATTTTTCAGGACTGACCATTGAACTTGGCACCCATATAGATCTCACTTCTTTTGTCGTTGAAGTCAACTACCAAATCATAGGTAACTATGAGTACATACATCGTAATATTGAACTTGGCTCTCTTTTCACATTTATGTTTTTGATGGGATATATTTTTCTTCACATCACCATTATTTAGAATGTAGATACACCTATCAACAGATGAATTTTGGAAACCTTCGCGCTTCAAAGCTTTCTCAAACGTTTCATACCAACATCTAGCTGCCTGCTTTAAGCCATATAACGCTTTATTTAATTTACACACATAATTTGTGTTATTACATACCACGCCATCAGGAATTTTCATATAAATTTCCTCCTGTAATTGGCCATTTAAAAAAAAAGGCAGTTTTAACATCCATGTAATGCACTAACAAATTATGTTGGTTGGCAAAACTCATTAAAAATCTAAAACTAGAAATTCTAGCCACTGGAGCAAATGTTTCATTATAATCAATAAGGTATTCTTGACTAAAAGCTCTTGCTACTAACCGAGCTTTACATCGGAATTGGTTTCCCAGATTCATCATTTTTGACAGTAAATATCCATAACACGGCTATAACACCTGCCTGCATCGAGCACGGGTGCAGGCTGAAAATCAGTAGTCAGGTTTTTTTTTTTTTTTTTTTTTCTTGTGTTTTTGCTCCGGACCTTATTGAGGGTGGGATAAGTCGTTGGTTTGCTTCTTTCTTTTCACATCTTGTATATTTTTGTTTATTTGTGCGCTGCTATGCGCTTTCTTTTCTTGATTTGCCTTAAATATTCTAAATCCATTATCCTTTTTCTATTCCTTTTTATGTATGCTGATTGAACTATTTTTCTAGTTTCTAAATAAATAAAACTATCTCTTATTTTGTTTCCTAATAAAATTTTGCTATATACCCTTTTATTTGTCACTATGGTTATAAATATTATTTTCACTAAGGTTGCTTCTTCTTTTTCTGTGATCTTTCTAGTTGAGTTCCGTGTCTTTGCACTCGTATTCCATCTTTCTGTCCTAATGCGTGCCTTTTTCCAAAATAACGTCAGCTTTTTGGCAAGAATTTTTGTTCGTGTTGAATTCTTTCGCTCTGCATTAGGACAGATCTTTACCATTTTTGTCTTGTTTTTCAGTATCCTTTTCCTATCGAAGTCGCACCCACACTTCCTGTTTCCTCTAAACGATCGCCCCCTTCGTGACAATCTCACTTGCTTTCCAAACGAATTCCAGCTTATTTTACCTTTTCTCCAAATTTGGGCTGGTTTCCCACGAAACCAGTCCCCATTTGCCGACTCTTCCATAAATTTGCAATCTGCAATTTTAACTTTCCTGATATTCTTTTCCAGTTTTAGAGCAAGTAAGATTGCCTCGTGACCTTTTCTTTTCTTCCTGTTTCCCGCTTTTTCCCTATGCTCCTTTCTTCCTGTTTCGTCCTTTTCTTTTCCTTCTCGTCGAGCACATTGCCTCCCCGTGTCTCTCCCTCCCGTTTTTCCAGCTGCCTCTACTGCTTTGGTGTTGTCGTGGGTGCCTTTAGCAGTATTGCACCGTTGATCGAGCGAGTGCATCCCAACGCCTTCTAATGGGACAATCCTCGCTGAAGGCGTTGTGATCCACTCGATCCAACTTGGCACCCACGCAATTGACACACCGCGGCAGCGAGCCATCAGCCAGCCCGGTGCACTCCGACCTGAGGTGCGGCCCCCCACAGTGGCTGCATACGTCCACGGGATCTCGACAAAATCGTTTCCCGTGGCCGTACCCAAGGCACCGCGCACACTGTATAAGTGGCGAGTGGTCTGCCACATGCACTCTCTGCAGATCGATGTGCACCTTGCCAGCGTCTGTTAGGCGGCGCCAGAGCTTCGGGGACACTTTGAGGACGATGTGCTCGGTGTGAGGGTTCCGTGTCCTCCTCCGGTACTTTATTTCGAGCCTATCCTCTTCTACGTTGAGTCCCTCAAACAACTGCTTATTTTGCCCTCTTAGTCCTTGGATCACTTCCTCATCTTTATTATACTTCATGACCTCCCTAATAATAACTAGGGGGTCATTGTTCTCCATATCCTTCACGTTTAAGTTCTTTCCCGCTGTCCTTATCTTTTCGTGTTCGCGTTTTATCATGAACATAAACTGTTGAGCCAAATACCATTAAATATATTTATTTTTTTTTGGCTTTTTATTATGCCACAATTCATATGGTGTTTGGGTCAATTTTAAACCTTTAGTCGGTGTTAGGTTTATTAAATAAACTGCTGTCAATACAGCATGACCCCAGAAGACTTTATCTAACTGAACACCATTTATTAAACAACGCGCCTTTTCAGTAATGGTTCTAACCATCCGCTCTGAAATACCATTTTGTTGTGAGGTTCTAGGAACTGTTAAATGATATGTAATTCCTTTCTCAACACAGTAGTTTTTCATATCGGTAGATAAATATTCCCCACCGTTATCAGTATATAGATTAACTACTTTAGTGTTAAATTTAGCCTCACTTTTTGCAACAAAATCTTTAAATGCAGAAAACACGTCGGATTTATATGTCAGTAAATATGTAACACAGTAGTGGGTAAACTCATCAACAAAAAGAACAAAGTAATTTTTGTTGTCTACAGTCGTCGGAGTAATAGGACCACAAACATCTGAATGCATATTAAAAAGCGGTCTCTTAATTTAACTTTTATCTTTGGCATGATTAAACGGTAATCAACTCTGCTTCCCGTTTATACACGCCTCACATAACTTATCATTAGGTGCAACTGAACTAATCAGATCAATATCATTAACTAAATTTTTATTTTTAATCTCTAAAAATTTAGCTTTACTTATATGCCCTAAACGCTGATGCCATACTGTGTAATTATCAGAACTGGACAAATGAGAAGCAGGGCCGTTAATTGAGGTATGTTGCCTCAGTAGCGTATAGATTGTTCATGGGTATACCTTGCATGATGGATTTACCATCCCTGAGTATATCCACGCCATGCTGCCCAAAGACCACGGTGTACCCAGCCTGCTGCATCTTAGACACCGATAGGAGATTGTGAGGCACGTCGCGGCAGAACAGCACGTCCTCCAGAACTCCTTGAACGCCCTTGTTGGTGGTAACCTGGATGTTGCCTTTATTAGTGGCTGAAATGAATTGGTTGTGTTTAGCAACTGAAATTTTTAGCGGTGTTGGTAGTAGAGCTTCAGTGATAAACAGATCTTCCCTGTTTATAATGTGGTCGGATGCCCTCCGGGGCAACAGGAATGTTAATTTGTTTCCTCTGTCTTAATGGTAATTATATTCCCCGGTCATGAATGCAAAACCAGAGAAATCATTTGATGTGTCGCCACTAGACTGGTTTATTTCTATAGCTTGAATGGTTCTCTTTCTTTCAGTAGACTTCGTTCGTTGCTGGTTTTGGATCATTTTCTTAAAGTAATAAAAACATTCTATATTACTTTTCGTGTTATTTCTCGTTTTATTATTATGCCAGTTATCATTCCGTTGATTTTCCATAGCCGATTGTGTATAGTCTACTTTTCGTTTCTTCCATGACGTATTACTTCGCGTTTCAGCGTGTAAAGCTTTAGCACTTGTGTCGTTCGATTCGCCTTTAAGCTTTACTGCATGATCCAATAGTCTCGTATTTACAAATGACAAGGTCAAATGATCTCCGGAAAGAGTTTCAATCGCAGTTATCACGCCGTCATAGGTTGAGGGTAGTGTTAACAATAAATGTGCGATTTTGTCTGTCTCCTGTAATTTTGCTCCCGCAGCAAGTAATTCAGTAATCAAATCATCTAAATTGGTGAAGTGTTTAATCAGGGAATCAGCCCCTTGTAGTTTAAGCATTAACAGTTTCTTACGCAACGCCAGTTGTGTCGCGATACTTTTCCGTTCGTATAACTCGTCCAATCGTTTGAATATTTAACGTGCATTTCTGTCTTCCTGAGCAAAGCCGAGATATGAATCGGATAAGTATTCCACAATAACACTCTTTGCGATCCGATCATTTTTCTCCCACTCATCGGTACGTATGACAGGGTCCTCGTCGATCACTTTTATAACTTCCAACTCCGTTAATAACGCACGAATGCGAAATTTCCATACGCTGTACTTTTCGCCGTTGGATGGTTTTATATTTCGTTTCGATTTTACATTTTCCATCGTAGGTATATCGAACTGCCCGTTCGAATAGTCAATAACTTTCGCAAATAAATAAGTGCGCTGGGCCCATAACCAATTGGAGATTATGGGCAAATAAAATCACTTTTATAGGAATTAAATAACTGAAATTAATTTATTTTCCTTTATATATTATTTTGAGCACCGGAGGTTTTTTTCACGTCAAATACATAAATTCGAAATTCAAAGAACAAGTGAAATCGAATAAAATATAAATTAGAAAAGAGTATGAACCAAAGATTAATTTTTGCATACAAAAGAAGTATTTAATTCAACAAAAACAACTATAACACAGAAAGATGGCACGGAGACTATGGTTATGGTACCCAAAATAGTGATGGAGACACCATCGTGGAATTCGCGTCCAGCTGCGATTTGGCCATCATCAATACCTTCTTTAAAAAGAGTGACACTAACCAGATCACATACAAGAGTGGAGGACATGTAACGCAGATTGACTACTTCCTCGCAAAACGTAAACATCTGGGAAATTATAAAGATTGTAAAGTTATACCGGGAGAACCGCTCACAACTCAGCACAGACTAGTAGTTTCAGTATACAAACTTCCAAAAGCTATGAAAATACATCGTAAATTAATACCAAGGATTAAATGGAGATCACTAACGGAAACAGTTGGAACACTATTTACAGAGAAACTAGCAGAAACTTTGAACCCTATGGACACCACAAATATGACCCCAAATGAAATGTGGAATAGATTCCAAGATACGTGTATTCGCAAAGCCGAAGAACACCTAGGCTCCAAATAAAGAAACAAAGTGGTGGAACGAGGACGTAAAATAATCTGTGATAACCAAGAAAAACGCCTTCAAACTGTGGCAGACAACATCTGAAGAAACAGATCTCGAAATATATAAGAATGCCAAGAAAAAGACAAAAAGACAGGTAGCAATATCAATAGCAAAAACTAATGTAGATTTATTGTGTTTTTTACTGCTGTAGTAGCTGTAGTATTGTTAGTCTGTTTTTCTCAATAAAAGCATTTACCACAATTTAAAAAAATATATATATATTATGTAGGATGAGAATTATAGTTTTTTTTTAGTTGACTGCCGCTGGCTTATCCAATATATCTCCACATTAAAATAATAACTGCTACATAATACCAACAATATTATGTACATTTTTAAATTACCTAATAATATATTTAGGAGTCAGCAAAAACAGAAGTAGATTATAATACTATAATACATAAAATAGCAAAATTTCGTCACAAGATATATATAACATTAAACACACGATATATAATACATAAAATAGCAAAATTTCGTCACAAGAGTACTCAAGATTTAACAAGTGTTAAATATGTTAACAATACAAATGGTAAATTATTAACTGAAGAAACAGACATAACAGCTAGATGGACAGAATATTACAAACATTTATTGAACGGGACCATCCATGAACCCAAAATATATGGATACAAACCAGAAATAGTGCAGGGACCAATCTTGGAAATATCCCAAGGTGAAGTAATGAAATACCAGCCGAAGTCTGGAAGCACCTGGGCGAACTTGGAGTAGTTTGGCGGCATAAGCTCTTTAAAAAAAAACGCTAGGGGTGGTCCTATGCCTGATTTCTGGCAAAATAGCTACATTATAGCCCAGTCATATTAGGTAAAAAAAGGGGTCAACCTCGGAATGAAAGATAATAAGCTGCAAATTGGTATGAACCTTTGTTTTGTCATTCTAAATGTTGTCTCAAAAGTCACAATCGTTATCGTGTCCGCGTCTCAAGATATTCAAGGTCAAAGGTCACAAAAATCGGTTTTTCGCGAATATCTGGCTTCCTATCGGTTAAATGAGATTTGCATTTATTATAAAAGTTGTAGGCTATAAAATTCCCTACAACTTTTGTTTAAACTTTTTTTTCATACAACCAACCGTTTTGAAGGTAGAGCGCGAAGAGTGCACATCGTACAGTCATATACGGCCTAATGCAAGGTCAAGCGTGAGTTATGGTTATCAGTACGTTATAAAGTCAATTATTTACTTGGAAATTATAATTATTAAACAATGCCTATTATTTATGTACTAACTATTAATTATTTATATTTAATTAAAGTAAGTAACTTGATTATTTATATATAATTATTCATATTTAACTATTTAAGTATAAAATATTATTAATTCTGGATTATATATTTTAGTTTTATTTTAAGTTAACACATTATATATCTTTTCTTTAAAACGCGTAAATTTCTCAATACTTATATACCTGGAAATACTTGTCCCTACCCTATGCCCTTTTCTATTCATTGCCGGGACAGATGTTCTATATAGTATTCAAGGCCACTCTCAAAGAGCATATAAGAGAAGAGACGGCACTTAGAACAAAAAAAATGGTTCAATGTAAATGTATGAAACGGGCAAGAAGATCCAATACCAACATTACGGGCATGATTATCGATTATGACAGTGACAATTAACAACGCCAATGCTGCCAACATTGCTTACGTGGTAGGGTCGTTCCTGCACCGGCTACATATTTTATCGATAATTTGTTCGTATTATAATTTCTCACATTTAGGTTATTACATATTACAGAGTTAAATAATTTAGTCTACGTTTATTAAGTGGGTAAAGTCTATTATATATTAATACTAGACATTTACCCTATTAATATCGTAATCGATAATCATGCCCGTAATGTTGGTATTGGATCTTCTTGCCCGTTTCATACATTTACATTGAACCATTTTTTTTGTTCTAAGTGCCGTCTCTTCTCTTATATGCTCTTTGAGAGTGGCCTTGAATACTATATAGAACATCTGTCCCGGCAATGAATAGAAAAGGGCATAGGGTAGGGACAAGTATTTCCAGGTATATAATTATTGAGAAATTTACGCGTTTTAAAGAAAAGATATATAATGTGTTAACTTAAAATAGAACTAAAATATACACGGTGACTGGTAAATCACTTAAAAGCTTCAAGGATATGATAAATTATACTATAATCACATTATGTTTACAATTAACAAACAAAGACAATACTAATACATTTAAGAGAAAATCTTATTTGAATTAATTCGCCATGTCCCAAACAAAATGGTAAAACTACTGGCGAACAGCTGACGCAGGTAGGTAAGTAAAGCTACATACAAAGTAGGTATCGACAACACCGACAAAGGACGCGATCTGTGACGCGACATAGCTACGCGATGCTACACACTCACGTGATGTTAAGCGATGATGCGGCCGCATGTGGTAGCAGACTAAACCTAGAAGGCGGGATAAATCCTTCCCTGGCTTCACTGAGCTTATTTTCCTTTGCTGGTTATCAATACAAGCCGCAATAGAAATCCGCAGTAAAATTAAACCCGCGAAATAACAAATTGAATTTTAAGACTAAAATACCTACTCATCGATGAAAGGAAATACCTACCTTAAAAGCGTCTAAACGCGCGCGCTCTGGATAAATAAATTAGGCTTAGTAACTAAATAATAACTAAGTAGGTAGGTATGATCCGTTTTTCCTTCATACTTTACCTGGCTTAGGACAGGCAAAAATACCAAGGTAAGTGGACAATGACATATCAAAGAAATCCATATTAATCGTTCAGATATTAGGTACATTATTACCTATTTATTATCGATACCTACCAGCTGACCGAATATGCCGCCACTGTTTGGATTGTACCTACGCACCTACGATTTGTGCAGATACCTACCGCATCGCAAAAGATTTTGAAATGTGAATAAATAATAATGATTTTGTAATATGAATTATGTTCTTATTTGATATTTTTTGTCAAAATTAGATAGGTAGGTACCTATTTTTACGAATCGTGGACTGGGTACTCTGTTTCAAGGTTCTAAGTTTTAAATGCACGTCAAATTAAAACCGCAATAGAAAGCCACGCTATTCGTGGCTTTCTGTAGTTTTCTGTAGCTTCTGTACAAGATAGCCGGTCGGCTGGTAGATTTCGATAAAGTACCTACGTAAGAGGGCTACAAACCTATTAGGTACCGTACCGACTATGACGGTGATTTTTACGTATACCTATTGTTTCCGCCGGGAGGTCTGCGTTATACAAAATTACAATCGGAAATCATGAACAACGGAACAGAACCCACTTACCGGACGGAGAGCCGCCGACCGCTCGTGTCCACCTCAGGGAGGCAGGTGGTAGGACCACTTCCACGATAATTGTACAAGAAACCACTGGCTCAGAGGTGCCGGCACACAGTACACACTTAGGGGCACACCCACGAGACGCGTTAAAATTATACGACGCAGCGTGCTTCTCGCTCGGTAACGTTCGGACGACTGACGTTCGCGGCGGCGATGCGGGCGCGGGTGCGCAGAGACGCTTGTGGCGGTGTGGCGCGGGCGCGGGTCGGCGTGCCACAAAGGGATGACGGAGTACGACTCGACTCCGTGGTACGGCTTCGCAGGGACCGTATCCGCAGTACATCAATTCCGACTATTTGGCGCAAACACCTATTTTATTAATACAAATTACACATACCTAATTTCCTTCTCCTGTGTATCCAATTAAAGTATCACCACGCACTTATCAAAAACCTTCACAATTATTTACTATTAGTGAACACCAGACCACTTTTAACATCACACCACTAATAAACCTAGTTATTTGAGAACGTCACACGATACCTACAACATTAGTGACTGAGCGACTGAGCGGGGTGGCGCGCGGGCGGGCGCCGGTGCGGAGTAGCGGGGGATAGGCGCGTGTGAATCGGGCCGTTTAGATTACAAATACTTTATAGAACACATAGGATATTTTACCCAAAATTTAAGTACCTATTTTTATATTTTTTTTAGAATGAGAATCGTTAACTGAGTTCCCTGTTTTAGGCTTCTAAGTGATTTACCAGTCACCGTGTATAATCCAGAATTAATAATATTTTATACTTAAATAGTTAAATATGAATAATTATATATAAATAATCAAGTTACTTACTTTAATTAAATATAAATAATTAATAGTTAGTACATAAATAATAGGCATTGTTTAATAATTATAATTTCCAAGTAAATAATTGACTTTATAACGTACTGATAACCATAACTCACGCTTGACTTTGCATTAGGCCGTATATGACTGTACGATGTGCACTCTTCGCGCTCTACCTTCAAAACGGTTGGTTGTATGAAAAAAAAGATTAAACAAAAGTTGTAGGGAATTTTATAGCCTACAACTTTTATAATAAATGCAAATCTCATTTAACCGATAGGAAGCCAGATATTCGCGAAAAACCGATTTTTGTGACCTTTGACCTTGAATATCTTGAGACGCGGACACGATAACGATTGTGACTTTTGAGACAACATTTAGAATGACAAAACAAAGGTTCATACCAATTTGCAGCTTATTATCTTTCATTCCGAGGTGAAAGCCCTAATATGACTGGGCTATTATACCATTTTACAAAGCGAGGGGAGATGTCAGAGAATGTAGCAATTACAGAGCTATCAAACTCATGTCACATACACTTAAAATTTGGGAGAGGACACTTAATAATAGACTTAAATATATAAATTTTTTTTTTTTTATGTTGAGAAGTAAGAAGACGAGCAAGACGCTCTCCTGATGTTAAGAGATAACGCTGCCCATAATCAGTACGGTGCTACCCAGAATTTCACAATGATGTTCAATTCTGGGTGCACTGCACCAACGCTTCTTACTCAAGAGTCATAAGATGTTAAGACTCTTTAGCCCAGTAATTTCACTAGCTACAGTGCCCTCCTACCGAAGCACAGTAATGTTTGCACATTACTGCTCAGGCGGTAGAATGACTGGCACAGTTGGGGTACCCACCTAGACGACCTCCTGCAAAGGAAGTCTACCCCCGGTAATAAAACACAAAACCAATGTGGATTTGTAGCCGAGAGGAACTCTACGGCTCAAACTGTGCGAATACTGATGGAAAAGGCTAAAGCAAATAAAACCAACCTTCACATGGTTTTTATCGACTTAGAAAAGGCGTTTGATCATGTCCCGCGTGACCTTATTTGGGAAGCACTAAGACAACAAAAGGTCCCTGTATTATATAACCTTCATTCAGGACATGTACAAAGCCGTCACTACCCAAGTCGTAAGTCTAGCAGGTACTGGCGAGAGGTATGAAATCGAGGCTGGGGTGCATCAGGGCTCAACATTAAGTCCACTTCTTTTTAACACTACCATGGATCACCCAACGAAACGCTGTCAAAAGTCTCTACCTTGGAATATTCTATATGCGGACGACGTAGTTCTTAGGAGGACGCTAACGAGCTTCAGCAAAATTTTAACTACTGGATAGAAGCACTCAAAACAAACGGGCTAAAAATAAGTAGAAGCAAGACAGAACATATGTTGTGCATTTTTGACTAAGTCACAAACGCTAACGATTCAAAGATTACAATAGGAACCACACCACTGCCCACCGTAACAAAATTTAAATATTTACGCTCTATACTCAGTAATGATGGTAAAATTGATAACGATGTTACTCATAGAACAACTACTGGATGGATGAAATGGAGACAACTTACAGGCGTAATGTGTGATAAAAGAATGCCCCTTAAGATAAAAATCAGGTATACAAAACATGCAGTAAGACCTGCTGTTCTGTATGGAATAGAATGCTGGGCAACCAACAAACACCATTTAAATAAGCTACACACAGCAGAAATGCGAATGCTACGATGGTCTGCGGGTGTCACCCTTCTGGACAAAATTCGCAATGAGTATATAAGAGGAAGTTTTAAAGTTGCCCCGATAGCCGATAAAGTCAGAGAGAAGCGCTTGAGGTGGTTCGGACACATACAAAGACGCCCGGAAGACCACATGGTGAAGCTGGCCCGTGACCTGCCAACCACGAGACGCTCTCGTGGGAGACCACCCGCCACATGGCAGACGGCGGTCCAGAGGGACCTCAAGGAGCTAGGTGTAACATCAGACATGGCACAAAACCGTGCTGAATGGAAAAAGTGGACAAGGAAGGCCGACCCCAAGTAAATGGAATCAGGTCTCGGAGAAGAAGAGAAGAATTTGAAACCTGACGACCGTGTGTTGGCCTACATTATGAGTCAAAATAATGAATATTTTAGCTAATATATCCTTGCAATGTGCGCACGCGCGGAGCATATTATTCAGCATGCCTCAATTACAATATTAACATATCTCGGTGATCACGTGTACAAATATTCCGATAGTTGATTAGTGAGCAATGTCGTCCGGCAAGTTGACAACGCGCTGACGAAACGTTGAGGCTCTACGGCTACACTTGATGCTGAGCTATTTGCATTTTATTTGTTTTTGTTTGATTTGGTACCTGAGTCACGGGTTAATGTGGATACTGTTGCGACTGTTTCCTTCCATCTCCTGTTTGTAAAAGTAATATAACTATTCTATGCTAAAACAATATTTAGGTTCGCGATTTTTATGTTGCTAGATAAAAGTTTTATGCACGTAAAATGTCATATTATAAAATGTACGTATGGACATATTATAAAATTTACGTATGGACAAAATAATGAAAGAATCCGCACAAGACTTAATAGTTGTCAGTGACAATCTATACCACATCTGCTTCTGCACTCAGGGCTTAGCAAAAAATATTATTCAAGACTTTATACATGGAAAAATAAAGCAAACTGAGTAAAATTGTCTCAAACTGTCGACAAGCTACTCGACCGGTCTAATCGCCGAGTCAAAGGCCGATATATCGACAACATCGCGATACATCGCCGGGACTCGGTGCTGAAACTATGTTGTCGATACAACTACATATCTTGCTTTAATCCACGTAATTATGACGATTTTCGTTATTATTTTGAGATACTTAGACTGTTGATTTTGTAGGAGGGCATTGTGTTAGAGATCTTACGTAATTAGGAAGTCCTGGGCACTGTATCGATATTATGGATAGCTTTATCTCTTACTATCAGGAGAGCGTCTTGCTCGTATTCTTACTTCTTTGCAGAAAAAAAATTATATCAGTCATACCTTTACAACTTGTCTTATTATAAAAGTAGTAAACATCGTTCGGTTTTTAAGTGCACCCATCCGACAAACAAAATGTTGCTGGTTTAATAGAGTGGTAAGCACATTAAGCCTGGACACTGCCTATATTACGCCATAAAGTTACATCATTGTCGTATTAATAAATTTATTATGATAAACCTCATATACTCGCATCTTAGATAAACTCAAAATCAAGTAATATAAAACAGTTACCAGTTTTAACGATCACTATAAAGTTCCACTTATTGTTTTACGGTAGAAATGAAGTCATTGAATTTGAAACATAAAAATATCATTTTTCATATAAGTTTGTCCAGTTATATTGTTAAGTAGACGATGGTGTGTGCGATGAGTGACGAGCGAGTTTAAACCATACTCTTATTTTGTCTCTACAAAAACATGACTTGACCTTAAAAACTCTTTTAATTTGAAACCATTTACAATTTTCTTTTAATATTCGTAAGTTGTGGCTGCGGGGATTTGTTTTCATTAAATATTCATGCCTAAATGGCTGCAATCGAGCTGAAATTTGGTATACAAACTTGGACCTGGAATAGCACAGCTTCAGCAAATATCTATTTTTTTTGTTAAACATTTCTTATAATATGTTAATTCGCTGATCGCTTCCCTCCGACAGCGGCGCGGTGAGACGGTAGGCTCACGTTCTTCACCCACTCATGCCTACTTCTTCCAAAACAATGCTCACTGACTACTGATCAAAGCCTACTGACTGATATTTATTGATACTTAAAATGGACACATGTGAAGAAATACCACTATGGTAATAAGTATTATGGCCGCAAAGAAAAAAAATAATAATTGAGGTTTTAACTCTGTTTTAACTCTGAACACTCAGGTTACTCCACTTATACACAAGTCAGTGTCAGAGTCAAATCACAATAAAGTGCATGGCTAACTTACATGTCGCAATTTCAAGTCGCCAAGATTACTACACAGCCTGCAACATGACCTAACCACTGCCTACGTATTCTATGGGAAACAGCTGGGACCTCCAGTTTTACGTGCCTTCCCAAATACGATTGCGTTCAGGCAAAAATTTTGTCACACACCCAGGGCCTCCGGACAAGGCAGATGTGCAAATTGGTAAGAAGTCACTCTTACCAAGAAGTCTGGCTGTAAACTTCGTGCGAAGATTCGAAGTGTGGAGTGCTCACAAGAAGGATGCAAATCGTGACCACAAGCTCATCCGCACTCTTGTTTTGCAGCTTTTGCAGGTGATTGAGGCTATGGTGTGGAGCGGACTTAAAATGTATCTAATAATACATTTTCGTAGAACTTTAAATATCAACATTAGCATTGAAAAGAATGATATTATTGTGAACTGAAAATATTCCTTTAGAATTAAGAATCACCTGTTCTTGGTCACGTCAAATATTATTATGCGGCAATTGTATTGGCCAATGGCATTATACAAGTAAAATAAAACCTACACACGAGTATACATTACAAATATATTATCACACTAATATGAAAGGGATGGTAAAAATGAAAGTTTATGTACGGTTGAACTGCTGAACCGATAAAGGTAATTTTTACTAAGTGGCTTTTTAGAAAACTTAGACACTACAAAAAATAAAATCGAGTAATAAAGCTACCTTTTACGGGTAAAAAAACCACTAACCACACCGAGTATTTCATAACATAAAGCTCTTTTTAATTTGATGATGTTTACGAGGGCAATATTTTCGTAACTTTGAAAAGCCAAAACACACCTAACCTAGCATGACGCCATCCAAAATCGCCAGTCGCCATTAAACCGCCAATCATAAACGGCTTAAAAATTTGACTACGATAAGCCGCTAATGGCACGGCAATAAATGCAAAGAAATGGCAGATCCGAATATATGAGCTCGGACGAACTCATAAGTTACGTTTTATGACTATTATAATATAGAAGTGTATATTATATACTTAGATTAAAATGAAAAGAAAAGATATGGTACTAAGCTCGCAAATGTACCGCTTCAATTAGGTTCATGCACATAATTTTACTTCGGCGCGAGTCAACGGTAACCGACAGTTTCCAACCCAGCAGGCCCAAGTTTGGCTATAACTACGATACCGTACCGTATCTTCGCCTTTGAGATTATTTATGTACCTATGTTATGGCCAGAAGTGTTCGTAGAGACGCCCACGCGTGGCCGTGCGTGGTGTTGATGGACTGACAGGTGGGACCGAGGGCCGACTGACTTTCCACTGGCAAACATACCCAATATCTCATTGGTCATTATTGATTTAAGATACTATGAATAGCTTAATACCAAATGAGAGTTTAATCTGTCTAAAAGTAACTACTATCCGAATATGTCCACTTTCTACGGTAAATTAATAAGTAAGTTAAAAATTTTCAAATTCCATCAGAAATAATGACATTTATAATAATAATACCTACCTCAATAGACGAAAGTTTTGTGTATGTGTAAAGGCTGAACAAGTTTACTTAAAAATTTTATGTGTATTTTGTATATATGTAAGTCGGATCATAAAATAATACACAATACTTACAACCGTTAGCCGCAGCTGGTCAAATGCTTTATTTGAGCATTTTCATTATTTTGATAACGGAAAAATTATATTATCGTTATTATTTTAACAATTCCTTGTGCATAGAAACAATCGGCAGGCTCCAACGAATCCAGTCACAACAGCTCCATTCTTACTTCTAATACCCATTAAGTGGTGTTTACAATCGTTCATTAAATATACCTTTTCGCAGACAGACCCATTTACGTTGAAGTTTTTTGCTCTCAAGTTCTGTACCCAAGTAGGTACTCATCTCAAATGGCATTCCATCGGAGTGTAAACATGCGTTATGTAGTAAAATAAGTCTGTTTGACTGTTTGTCCACTGCTCATTCATTGACTTCTCTACAAGACTCGTACACACAATGTTCGCTTAATGATTCTCATAATATTGGTCTTACTCATAGATTGATGGACGAAATATTGTTGTACATTTAAAGACAAAGTAAAAATGTAAGGCTGCACTTACATGTAGCGGCAGCGACTCTCGACGACATTCTGACTCTGAAGTTGTCGTCGCAACTCTCCGATGAGTTTCGTCACATGATCGAAAGTTGCTATCGCCCTATGAATATCGCCAATTAAAGTGATTTCTTCTAGATACGAGTAACTAGAGGAAAGAGTTAACTACAACACAATATTGTAAAATACTCAATACACTGAGCATAAAATAAAGATACATATAAAACAAACAACCGTTCAATATTGACATTCAAAGATGTATCAAGCAATAATTCGGCAATTAATTCAGTTTGATCGATCGACTACAGAGTGCATCGTTGACCAATGTATCAATTGCAACAGATCTTGAAACTCCGGGTGGAGTCTTCTCTCCGAGGAGTGACATAATCAGCAGGTTTCTCACAATATTTCACCGCACACAAAAACAGAAACTCGACGTGCGGTGCGACGCGGCACGGAGGCAACATGCTTGTAATGATGGCAGACAGCGCTGAGTATTATTAGTATTAGAATTAAGCAAAAAATTCAAGTCAAAATCAAGCGGCACAAATTTGACACAAAATTGAAACATACCTCGGACTCATCAGTTAAGTTTCCGATTTTGACCAAAGCCATATCTGTTGATTGGTAATGCGTTTTCTTAAGTAGTCAGTTAGATATATAAAAAATAATTAATTCGAATAGGCAATAATAGAAAAATTTGATTTGCAAGTCGATTTACAAAGTCATTTTATTTCAAAACTGCCACTCATTTGAAACGTACCTCCGTGAGAAGAACAGGCTATAACCAAAAGTACGAGTAGTGTCTTAAAATGATTGGCATAGCACAGCTGTAGTGGCACCCGCTTGATTGTCATGCAGAAGTTTCAAGGCATCGACCTGTGAGTATTAACAGCCCGACGTCAATTTAGTTGAATAGAGCGCGATGTCCAATCTATTCCAAAAGTGCACAGGTGTAGCGCGGCGTGGGAGTGACATCGACACTTTGTCCCGTCGCGGACGACATGCGCTTTACCATCGTACCTGTTTTAACATAGCACCTACCTACCCAACCTGCGTCGTATAGTACCTACATACTCAACCTATGGTGTATAGTACCTACCTACCCAACCTACAGTACCATCGGGACATGTTGCTCACGTGTTCTTAATGTTATGGGCCATATACCATGCGGTTTAACGGTTATATGCATTGGTCGAAACAATTGGGATATTGACTCTGGACTATTAGTTGCTACAAGGAAAAGGACCACCTTCGGATTACAGCGCAGCGTCGCGTCAGTACGAACAACTGTAGATTTATTTACCTATATGTATTTAAAAAAAGTGTAACTAAATGATCGATCAACACAAGTCAAACCGCTGAACGGATTGAGTTTAAATTTTGGCACAGAGATAGATGTTGTTACGTAGACGTAAGCTACGTTAGGATTTATTAAAAAGCGAAGCTGTGAGCGTATGCTATTAAAATATGATTGATTATTGTGTCAAAGGGAGTCCAAATAATGAAGTAGTCTGGAGGTATTAATTACCTATGTTATTTCGGCTAAATTATTCGTACCGTTGAGGTGTGAAGAAGTAACAAACATACACAAACTTTGGTTTTGCTTTAATAATCACCAAGAAAATAGAGTCGTAAAATTAACAAGGCAATAGGAATACTATTTTTATCATCATATAAATATATTTTATTATCGTTTTGAAACAATATGTAGGACGAACCTTTCATCAGGTCTGCCATCACGCCCAGCATCGGTTGTAGGGCCAAGATGTCGCCAAAAACCGGTCCCATCCATCCAATTATATATTTACTATAAACGGCCAGTCGACCATTAAAGCGGCCATTACATAAATCATTGAATAGTTAAAAATCGTTATAACCGAGTCCGTGACTCCACACATAAAATTTTATGATCTCTAGGATTTTGTCACCGGTATTTTGGCGAATTAAAACGTTCAAGACAATCGATAAAATATCTTTTAATTGGTGATTCGTATTCGCGGCTATATAATACATATACATTATGTATCTGTAGGTATAGTTGAGGTAGCTGAGCGTGTGTCGTTATCAGTTCATTAGGATCGTCTTTACATTATTTTGAAAGCTTTTACTGTGAAGGTATATCTCTAAACCTGTAGTAGACTTTCGCTAGTTTTTATATGAGAATATTATTCAATGTAGGTATATGTCACCTATAATATTAATGTGAAAGTATGAGCGCGTTTGATATAATATCATACCCTATCAACTGAACCATTTAGGCCACAGCTTGGCCAAGCTAGTAGTAAATTAAATACAGTTAAATTTAACGTGTCTCATATTATTATGTTATGACTAATATAAATTTTAATATAATAAATTTATATAAAGTACTGTTGTAGAAGAAAAATATTTTGCTTATCATCATGAACAGTTCAGCACTCGGCGTGCACTTAACGTTACTATGCCATTCGCTATAAAATATGACATAAAACCATCTCAACCATGGAACAGGAACAACATTGTGCAAGTTAAAGGGTTGTTCACTCGGCTCGTCACATTACCGATGTATTGTTCTAATAACAGTATATTTATGTCGCGATCACATCTCCATAATGTGACGATGGTTTCGTCAAACATACTCGTAAACATTGTGTTATAAATATGTTAGGTCTATTTTTTGTCACATAAAGTGATTTTGGATGACGCTTCTTAAAGTTACACCAATTTTAATCCATTTTCTTTAAATTATCTTTGGTTTCCACCTGCGACACTTTCCTAAATTTTATATGAACAAACGGACACTACAGGTGCGCCGCAATGAGTCGCATTATGCGCCTGTAGAGTGCGTAAATTGTATGTAGTTTGCGCCAGCTTTATGCGTATCCGCAAATATTAGTTTGGTAGCAGTAGCGAGGTCGGGGTCGCGCACGCAGGCCATTACTGTCCGCGCGGTAGCGCCATCTACCATCCCTGTAACATAGTATATTTATGAACCTATTATATTTTTTATAATGTTTCATGTTTTTTATGATGCGCGCTATTATAAATGCGAAATGTATAGGTACTATATTATATGCTAGACTTTTACTGTGCCCATTGGTTTTACCTTCTTAATGCCTATTTTCCATGTGTTATTATATGTTTGAAATCACATATAAAATTTCGGCTTAGTTCAATTGTTTAGCCGTGAAGAATTAACAAACATACAACTACGTTAGAATTTTTCGAGCAGGTATTACAATTATACTTTCAATTTTTTCTACTACTTTTGCTATGATTTAGATATGCAAGTAATTAAAAAACTTAAAATTCATCAACTTGAATGAGGAAAGAAAATTTCAAGTTACCCGTTTAGGTATGCCTACCCTAGTGTTTGAAATTATTAATCTTCAGATCTAAATAATATTTCCCATAATTTTAAGAAATAAATGAGAGAAGCAGCAAGCAACCGCTAGTGAACAAGAAATCAACCAATTATCATTATAGATAACGACAACCATTTCAAAAAATCACAGTGACACTCAGCGTCAACTTTTACCTCAAATTCCGTTTGACACAAATAACGATAATTCTTATAATATTAGTATTGGAAAGTGGTCCCATTGATGCGTCGGAGTGGATGGACCACTCAGGTGTAATGGCTCTGTGGCTGGTGACCGAGACTGAGTGCATGACTGACTGAATGATAAGCTAATATTGCTATTGACTGACCACAATTCGCCAACACGCGAATACTGGGACGAAAAGTTCAATGTCGCGCCTATTTGCGCCCAAGTAAAATTGTGTGCATAAACCTAATTAGAGCGGACGTCTATACTGTGTCTTCCCTTTTTATTTTAATCTAATATATTTACAGATTACACCCACTAGCCTTTTAAAATTTGCAATTTAGACAGAGCGGTTGATAGATAGACAACCTTTATTCGTACATCAAAGTTATAAAAAAAATGATTTGATTTTAGTGTAGCTATAGATTTATTATATTGCTATAGAGACCCATGTTAGTGCGTAATTCGGCATCGTTCTCGACATAGCATCTCATCAGATACACTTGTAGTGGAGGATACATAAACATAATTTATCGCGCGTCGGTCGCGTCGCGTCTCTACGCGCCCTTTATCGGATTTCACGAGTTAATCTGTACTTGTACGTACGTTTCTATACTGAGGATATGACCACAACCTTGTGTGTTTTGTTCTACAAGTTGCCCCGCACGCACTTTGTAGTGCCTGACAGAAAATTATCGGTGTTTTTCAATTACATTATGCAAATGAACCTTCCTCTTGAACTATTCCAAAAAATCCCCATTCCATAAATCCCATTTCCCATCTCCATTAAAAATCGCATCGAAGCCTATTGCGTAGTTTTAAAGATCTACATATACCTACATACAGACAGACAGTCGGGAGGCAATATGTGATAAGCTCTTCTTCAGCCAACAACACACTTATAAGTTGATAAGCAATCTTAAAAATGGACGTATCAGAAAGAAATTGAATTAATTTGTTTAAGTTAGCATTTCAGGTCTCAAGGCCTCCGACTCGGCCTGACAATTTATTGTGTATGATGACACCTGGGATGGGAATAGATGATGATACGTTTTATCAGACATCTGCACTTGACATTCAAAGTTCATGGCGCTGTTGCAACCTGCGTTACCTGCAACATAATTTATTAACAGACTGATTATGAAAAATCATTAATGATGTATTCTATTAATTTAATGTTGATACTTCTTTTCTAGTCGAATGAATAGCTTAAAACTTCTCCTGTCTTGTAAAGATGTAGAGTGACACTCTTCTTTCATGACCTTTAGGAATTTTAGCCGCAGTTCAATAAAAACATGTGCGTAATATCCTACTTGTACTTGTGCGTTTAACTACTTCGTCCAACATTTTGTTGTCCTGACCTGTGATAAAGGTTGATACAAACTAGGACGGGCCGAACCTCAACGAAAATATGCCTGTGTCATTTTCAAATAAAAATAAATATTTCAGGACATTTCACACAGCGCCACCAAACCTCAAGCTAAGCAACTTAATGAATATGGTAGTTAGGATAACGGATATAATACTAAATACTATTCTTTATGGTGGTTTAATATATATAATATGTAAATACTAAATACATACTTATAATAGATATTGAACCACCCAGATCAGAAAAAAATACCTGTAGATCACATAAATATTTGCCCCATGCGAGAATCGAACCCGCAACCTTCTGCGTTGCAAGCGGGTATTAGCCCACCGCGCCACAGAGGTCGTAGAGGTTTGAATATTTTATATGAATTAACGCACACTTCATTTTCTAGAGTTTCAGACTTGCCATGCGATCCGTTGCTGTTTGCCCCATCTTAAAGGTATATAAAATATCCTTCAGAGAAAGACTTGTCCACACGAATCTTACACAATATGATTAAAAGTAAGGAGCGATCAGATGAGACGTGGATCCGAACGCGCGGCGATGTTGCACCGACGCGGCGACAACGTTGTCAACATTACACACTTGTTACTACCACTCTTATACTTCTCTAGCAACAAACATCATCTTGTGGTGAATATTTTTTTAGTCATTATATGATGAAATCTATTAAAACACATTAATAAATAATTATCGTAGAGAGACATTAAAAAAATTACTATGTGAGTGGTTACGGTTGTTGCTACGCAAATACATAATATGTACGCACTATGTGGATTGCTGGAAACTTATCCTGATTTTCCAACTGACAATTTTTTTTAAATACCAGTAGATCCTTAATAATAATGTGCCAGGTGCCGCCTGTGAGCAGTTGCGAGCATTCGATCGACATATTCATATATTCATGTTTGTTATAGCACTCGAGTAGTTTTCACCATTACCCGCCATTACCGTCCGCATTGTGAGTGGGAGCGCTACACAACTATCATCGACAGTTTGGTGACATGATTAGCGCCATACCATCTTGGACAAACATTTGCCGACAAGTGGACCGATATTACGTCAGGTAACACACCATTGTCATCCGCCTGTTTGAACACCGTTTTGTACCTTATGGAGAAGGAATTAGAGGTCATTAACAGTTATTGTTTGGTGAGCAAACACGCGACCGCAGCCGCCGCGCCGCTACCAAACACATATTGGACCGAGTCTTTGAGCTGCCGTGTTTCCTCAAAGAATAATTTTACTCATTTCTAACGCACAGAACTGCCTACTTCTTATGGAATCAGAGCTCACGATTTAGCATTTTACACAAAAACAAAATGTCAAACTTATAAAATAAATAATTTATAATCAATCATTAAAACGAGCAATTAATATAAAAGAACATCGTCGCGCATCGAGGACAGCTTGATATATGACTGAACAAATGTTTTCAACGGAAAAAACTATACCATTTTAATGGCATGGGCTGATCAGCAATATAACATATTTAAATAATGTGTACGAGTATGTTTGACATCAATCTTTGGTCAAATATCAGCTTTTATTTGGCTGAAATGAGGCAGTCGTGTGCAACATCTGTTAAACGATTTACAGTAATCTTATATCTTATTTTCGTCAGGAATGTTGTTGCGGATATTGTATTTTATAAATTCTACGTAAAACCGATGCATTATTTTATCAAAAATATTTATGTTAATTGCCACATAAACTACAAAAAATGGTCTATAATTATGCGACTTAGTCACATTAATACAGGTTATAAAAACAACTCGGGTATCAGATTTGTTAATTACCGATCTCAAAGCGACCTGACATATAAATTATTTTACCGATAAATTGATTATCTGTAAAGATAGCTCGTGTTTAGACCGGCCTGGAATTAATTAATCCTAGAGTAGGTACGCTCGGGTGAAGTGGCACTTACTGATCACAGATATGAAGTGTTTCGGTGGACTCTCTATAGTGTAGTTAGTCTATAATGTCGTATAGACAAAGAATGTTTAATTAGCCGTCGTGTTGACATAGTGCGCCTACCGCCTCCGCCTGCGTATTGTAGCTTCTCGGAACGGCAATAAGCACATGTGAGGTGTCCAACACTTCGGGGGTTGACGAACTTTGATTTGTTCCTCTTTGGTGCGCCCGACTACCGACCTGTCCTTGTCACAATACTTACTCTAAACATTAGTTTCAACGTGTGGTTAGTTATGGCTTCAGAAAATGGACTAGGAAAATCTCGAACCAATTTTCATAGAATTTATTTTTATTTTATTTTGTTTATTTGAATTTGTCGTAACTGAAGACTACCTCTACAAAGCAGACGAAAGTTTCAAAGTGAAACGGTGAGAAATAAATACCGACCGTTACCTGATTAAGCAATAGCCGAAGGTTGTGACAATACATTGAGTTTAGTTTATGGCGATCCATAGAGAAACATTTCCGTAGGTATCGAGTGTCGCGCACCTAAACACTGTGACGTTGGAATTGTCTAACGTCTCAATGGTCAGTGTTGTGAGGAGTATTTACAACTTCCTCGCTTCGACAAAACATCTGTAATTGAGCGATCACATAAGTTGCACCAACCTATCAAGTTACACAAAACCCTATCGATGTCCACTCCAAGCGTTACTTTTGAAATTTCGCTTTACTAACGTTCTTCGAGTCAAAGGGCTTTTGTTCGCAATGAAAAGGGGAAGGAAGGGATATTTGTTCGAAGCAGGTGGATATAGCCGATGGCGCTGACCATCGGCTATCAGGTGACAAGAGCGATCACTCGTGAGACGTATCGATGGAGCGCCACCGTGTGGAGTGTGGGTAACGCGGTGGTCGAGTGGTCACTCATTGTCCAACGATTCCAGTGGTCATTGTCAATCGTGTGAAACGAAATCATTTAAAATTGTAATCGTTGAATTAAGCAGGGTCGCAGAGGTCACTGTGAAGGGCGATGTGACCCGGTGGTCTACACTTCCTGATCCACACGCTCGATATTGTGTTTTGTTATTTGTTACACCTTATTTATTTTCCATCGCTATACGATATAACAAAAAACATAGTTTCTTCGTACATTTTCTATTCTACTAAACGCGAGACTGTCGAGTAAACGATAATAAATTTCTTAACAGATACTCACCGGACAATTAGTTTGTTCGTCGGTGCGAGACATCGAACGCTTTTATAATAAATTTCATCTCTTTGGACGTGGCTAACGTTATTATATTGTACGAGCTAACTATTAGTGTAATATTATGAGAATAATAATTTACAAGTTACAAATCTTATAAACTATATGTTTTACCCTGTGGTCGATGTTGTCGTAATTCGACGTTTAGTATAGGTTTCCACATAGACCTCGTCGAGTCATACAGTATGATGTTGCGCCGGCGATCGTCGGTCGATCGTCGACGTGTCATAAATTAGCCTGGAGTCTGGAGTCCCCTAGAGCCGACCGATCGCAGCGTGATGCCGTATTACATTACGAACACAACCCAAAGCCTGTTAATAGAGCCTCCACAGATATTTATATCACCTCACTTTATGATCTGTCCAAGTATTTGGCAACTATGGTTTTACCAGTCGCGGTGTAGTTTCAATTTCAACATATTGTGTATTCATAATGTGGTTTGTCTTAGTAGATACAATTTTCGTGATTAACGTTCATAACATTTTCAAATTGTTATTTCAGTAAATGTTATTTCAGTTCGTCGATGTGAAGTGGAGCGTAAGTATCGAGTATACCTATTGGTATTTAGCAAATGCTAGTGTTATCTCAATTGAAGTAGGCAATGTACAAGAAATAAAACCAGTTACACTCCATCGTTGGCTTGATAGTCAAATGAGCTTGTATCGCTCTCTCTGCATAATGTGTAGGTACCTAGTGCCGGTGGGATAAATGTTCAAATAGCGTCGAGGTATGAAGCAGTGGCAGCCAAATATAGCGCGAGCTAGGAGCGGCGGAACTCGGCCCAATGAGTGTGACCGGCTCGGGAACAATCCGGTGAAGGGCATTACCTAGATACCTACACAATAAATAGTCGATTAAATCTGTTTACGTCAATGCGAGGCAAAGTTATGGATAGAACGAGAACACTCCATCAGCGCGAGTGTGGGCGCCTGCGCCTTCACTCCACCGACATATTTACGCAAATCGTATTCAAAACCGTGTTCTCTATCTCTTAATAGCAATTGGGAGTAGTCCCACGGCCGGTGCGTCCGAATCGAGCTCGTTCGTCGGAACGATCGATAACTTAGAATCAACAGTAGCCAAACGCCGGTTCTAATCCGAGTCGAATCGCTGGATGTATTTCAATAACATCACGGCCGGACTCGCTCTTGGTTTTTTTGTGTGAGAACATTTCGTTTTTCAATCACAGGCTAACCTTTTTACGGTGCTGGGTGTACGGCGAGGCGATAAACATCGGAGGTTATGGGCGCGGCCAGCTTTGAACTGAGAGGTTTATCCCGGTGCCTGCGAGTTTGGAGGCTCGATGTGTTCCGATACCTTGTGACGGCCTCAGAGCGTGGGCCCGCACCTGCCCTGCGCCCCACCACAGCTCTTAGGCACCACTGCACTCTGCCTTTTCTCCTCCATACTTTAATGTTATTCTCATTACTATTTGTCACCACGGTAAAGCAAAAAAGTTGCAGGTTCCATTCCCGCCTAAGACCTACTACATATATGTATGATCAACAGCAGATATTAGTTTCTAGTCCGGGTGGCACTCTATACAACATTATAAGTTTTTACAAAAAAAGTATGTACATATATATAAGTATTAAGTATCTAGGAATTGTCCGTTATCTAACCACAATTGTATGCATTGTTGCTTGGGGTGATGAAATGTCCTACAATATTCATTTATTTATAACTCTGGACAGGTATTATCTACGTTGAAACCATCTACATTCAAATAATTCAAACATAAAATCCATTTACGAGCGCTCAAGTAAATAAAATCAACCCTAAATCAATTAAGTTATAAAATCGATACTGAAGAATGTGGTTATTTATAATAGTAAAGCGCTCATAATTCTGTCGTTAAACGATTCAACCTAAATTATATAAGTTTTTAACTTTAGTGCTGACATTTAGATGAAACTATTGCACAACAATATCATTTATAAATAAATATACGACGTATCTGTAGTGCATTTTATGATTATGAATTAATATAAAATGTTAACTGGTTAAAAAATTGTTAGTGAAATCGAGAGGAGTTTTTCATATAATGTGGAGTGAAGCATAACATAAGTGGTTACCATAGCTCAGCTCTAAGCCGCTGTTTATTGTTTAATTTAAATATTGAGTCGATAAAGTGAGCCGATGTGCCAACATAAATCCAGTCGCAAAAACAAACACAATCAATATATTAACATTAATAATGTGTTCAGAATTGTTCGTGTGGTCACTCGCGCTTGTTCAAACTGTTCTAGTATCAGGAAGGAATGTTTGATTTAAGATTTCATAAACATGCACTAATTACATGTGGAAGGCCGCAATATTACTAATTTATTTAGCTTCTTAGTTTAAAGCAATATTTGTAAATGTTCTATCAAAATATATTACAGCAACTAAATCATTTACGTAAGTAAATAACGATTAAAGCTAGTAAAATAGGTGTTTGTAGTGTATTTAGCACCTCAGTCTTGAATATTCATAGTAATTCGATTTAACATTGTTTGTGATCAACTTGTAATAAATAAATATTTCACTAAAGTTAATTCTTCTATGAAATATGAGATATAAGTAGGTATTAAAGAACTTCATAAAAAAATAATACATGTTATTAAGTCTTAAAAGTCTAACGTTGTAACTACAAAAATATGCGAAATATCAAAAAAGACGTTACATAAAAAATTTTAACAGAAAAATAACCATTTTTTTTTTTATTTGTTATAATTTGACTACTAACGATTCGAAGGCAACAAGCCGCTTTGCCATGAAATTAATCGTTAATAACTCCTATTTGTTACTTACTTTTTATTTTTTATAGTACAAAATGTGTGTAGAGTGTAGGCCATAAGAGAGTGAATGGCAAGTGAAGTGACGTCACAGAGCTTCATAAGATATGGAGTCGTATCATAAATTATGGAGTTATTGAAATCGCTACCTGCATTGTTGGAGCGAGTACTGCTTGTCTGTTTATATTCCATAACTATCATATTTTATAGCTACATATAGCAAGTTTTTAACAAGCCTTTATTTTATAGCTACATAAACATTGTAGTTTTTAATATTACAATTATTATGCGTATTTAGAGTAAGTTGCAGAAATTATATAAATCTTTAGGACTTATTTACACTTGATTCCATAAATTTATGAGGTCGTTTTTAATCGATTTCAAAACAGGAGAGAGTTCTTAATGCGTCGGAATCTTTTTTTAAACAAGAATAATAATAATAATGACTAATTGAAGATGCTTGAACTGATTTGATGTTTTTGGTTCAAATGTAATGTCTGTAATTCACAGATTACCATTAAAATTTTATCGAAATCAGTCTAGCAAGCTTTGAATTAAAGTTTGTCTCGTTCCCACTTGCCGAAAGTTAACCTAAAACAGGTTGATTTTTAATAACTTGCGTTTTACGAAGAGTTGCACAATCAGATTGGTTGAACGTGCATAGTTCACCAATAATTGAAATCAGTTTAAAAACACCAACTATCGATAATTATGAGTGTTTAATAGTTGATTGTGCCTTATAAGGAGTGATTACAAACATCATGCGAAGATATCTTCAGCGTGCAAGCTGCAGGTTACAGGCACATCATTGTTTGCAGCAAAAACTGTAAGGTCGGTGAGGCCTATTATTGTTGCATGTTGACCAGAATAACGATGCACATCCGCTGGAAGGCGATGCATCTAGCCACGTCGACCACTGAAAAAATATGGTTTGAATATTGTAGGTGCTTCATTGTCTGTCAACATTCGATTGATTGAAATATGTATGTAATCGGTGACATAACATAGAAGAGAATTTAAAGAACGTTTGGGGAATGTGAAATCTACTTTCTATATTCCATAGTATAGTAGATTGTCACCGAGGCACGTCATGGTGGCGGGCCGGGCGCGGGACGGCGGCGTGGTTTCACCGGCGCTGCGCGGGCGCGGTGACGCGCGGGTGACTTTTGACTTTCGTCGTGTGTTCGAGCTTCATAATATAATTGAGCCCGAACAAAATCCGACCGAGTATTACCATACAATGGGTCCTCGGTTCCGTCGCGGCCGCCGGGTCGTCGGGGCAAAAAACACTAGCACTCGGGCGAGTCGCGGGCGGGTACGTCGCAAGCGCGGCCGACGACGAGCGAATACCTACCTAAGGAAGGCTGTGTACGCTCCACAGTGAGGCCGAGCCGGCGGGTGGTTGCGACAGTCGCTGGCGCGCGGGAGGCTGGCAGGCGTCCATCCGAGGCAGCCCATCATGAGCTCCGCGACTCTCTGACGAGTGACAACTCTAAAAAACGTGAATGTAACTTACCTACTGGGAACGAGTCGCGATACACTCAGTTTTGAGTTATTGCCGGGACTCTGCGGTTTTTGCCCGCTTCGGAGACACGCTGATGGATGCCTTTTGTTTACTTTGCTGTCGCGATGGCTCCCGGCTCCCGCTGACGTGGCTGTCTCGGTGGAAGGGTACGCTGCGCCCGCGACCATCTATATTGAGTTCACTCAATCGATCCTTATTACTGTTTTTCGGTTGCCAAATCTCTTTATGACATTTCATATTTCTCCTTTTCTCAATAAATCTGTCACGATTGCAATAATTTTCGAGAGCAATTCTACAGTAACCATGTAGAGTAAAAGCGTAGAGGTGAAGAGACGGCGGTGTGCGCACGCGCAGGCTGAGGCGACACTTTCTACGGCGCTGGGGGCGCTGAGCTGCATACACAACGAGCTGGAGCCGACGCTGCCGGTGCCCACGCCGCCGCTCTCACTGCATCCGGGTGATCACATTGGCTATCCGCATCTAATAGGGACATTTAGCAATATTTTTAAACAAAAACTTATTCCTGATGAGTTTTTTAAATTAGGTTAGGTCTTGGGTTCACGTTATCTCTGTAAATATTAGCAAACCATTAATTTGGTATATCATAATCTGTATTATTCTTATACATACGTTGAGCATCGCTCTTAGAAAGATTAAAAAGCTCTCTAAACTAAGCGCTCAAAAAGCTTTATTAAAATCGATGCTCACCGCTAAGTAGCTGTAGTATTGTCCTTCTTTGCCACTAAAACTGTAATAAATATTTCTTTCGACCAAAATTTCAACTACAAGAGATTTAAGACTACAAAACCTGACTAACACCTTCAAAACAATGGCCAAAAACATCCATACAATAACCGCTAGTGGTATAGATGTGTGTTTGTTTGTGCAAGTCCGGTAGCTAGATACAGTATACAGCGGTGATTACTTACGCAGCGCCACGTGACCAGCGTGCCGATGTGAGTGACGCATCACCCGCGCCACAATATATGTTGCAAATATACATCATTGTAGAGGCATATACCAATATCTTATTTATATAAAATCTTGAGTCACAGTGTTTGTTATTGAACGAGTATAATATATTGACTGCACCGATTTATATTGTTTTTGTGTATATCAAGGTCTAAGAATAAGTCGTAAAGCACTTTTTAGACGCAGACAAAGATGACTCTCGGTCAGCAAGTAAAGATTGTGTAGAAGCTTTTGACTATTATAATAATTTTGTACATAACTTTTTCTCGTATGCAGCACATGCAATACCAACGTTTCTAATATTTCGTTTCCGTCATGTGGATAATGTTTAACACATTTAGCATAAACATAGTCACTAGTTCTATGCTTGATATTTGAGTCAGAATATTACGTAGCAAGACAACGCAGTAGTCAGTACCAAACATAATTCAGCAGCAGTGTACTCCAACAAGGCGAGCTGCGCCGATGTTCCCTCAGTACTCAGTATATGGGTCACGCCAACGCAGGCCGAGCCTCGAGGACCGTCAGTAAAGCTTCACGTTTTGCAAACACGTGTAAAGCTTGATTTATAGGTTCTCCATTAGCTGTATATTATGTACATTATTATAATTCGACGATTTGTTAAATAAAGAATCCACTTTACGATATTGATTATAATATATGGATATAGCTCCGGAGATCTGTCGCAACATAATACCGTGAAGGTCGCCATTAGAATTTTAACTATGTTTAATCGAATATATACGAATAATTAATTAGTGAGTAGAATTATATTATGATATGTATCGGAATCGTAGCGGACTGAACTCTGGGCCGTGATTTATGGGCTTGGATACTATGAGGTTAATATGCCATTCGTGATATCAATCGTAAAACGAAAGTCGGTACTTAAACAGCGAATTTCATAGGAAGTTAATGTTTTATTGACCTTAACTAATGGCGGAGCCGTTTCAGTGTATCGTAAATAACGAATGTTATCGCAGAGTTAGAATAAACTGAGCATGACTGTATACTGTATATGCAAGAAAGCGGCTACTGGTCGTGAGGCAGATGACGAGACCATTCTGAGAGCAACATGAATTTAATTATGTCTCTTGTAATTGTAAGTGCCTAATCTTTAAAGCGCAGATCGTCGGCAATCAATCGTTAAGTTTCCATCGCATTCGAATCGAGTCTTGAAATAAGTCGACACAAATACTTCCAAAAACATAGTTGAGCAGTCTGGGGGCTCCTTCGGTATCGATCGCAGCCATGTGCGCTAGTTAGTATGCAGCGCGCGCTCCGCCGTCCCGACGGGGAAGATGCTCTATTTGGCACCTGCCTTACAAGGTCCACCGGACGTCTGGTCACAACTCATATATTTATATAGCTACGTGATGCTGCCACATCCCAATGTGACGATAGCCTTATTGAGTGATGCCTTCATTACCCAACTAATTATAAGGTAACGTGTGATCATTCTGACGCGTGTAGGTGGTAACACTTTCGCGTGAACGTTTTGATATTAATCTTGGTAATGGGACGCGACTCGACGCTTATGGGTGGTCGGGTGATGCTGCCTTTGTAATTAATGGGGTAAAAGGTTATCATGAGGTCATCACAAGTTTTGTTGTAATATTCTGTTACAATAAATCGGTTAGTATAAACAAGTTGGTAAAAACAAAAAAAATTAAAAGGCCCAACGCTATAAAACAATGTTATTCACGATTCTTGCACCGATTTTGACCAAACATAGCTAAAAACACTCCTAATTCACTTTTCAAACAAAAAAAACTAAATCTTAATCGGTTCATCCGTTCGGAAGCTATCGTAGTCATGCCACAGACAGACATACAAACCCATACACACTGAGACAGACATACATACACGTCAAGATTATAACACCCGATCGTTGTTGCATCGGGGTTTAAACATAGCATAGAATAAAACAATACAGAAAGAAACTTTCGTGTAAAAATGTAGAAGTAGAGCAGCTTCCGTAGCGTACCGTACAAGCTGGAGGAAAGCATTTCCCTGACACGGTTTCCCGCAAGGTCGACGGCCGCCACGGCCCAGGGTCGCTCACTCCTCACTCCTTGCGCATCACCACTCCTCATCAACATTACCGCCTTACTACGTCCACCTACGTCTTAGACTAGCTAAAGCTTTCAATGGAGTTTAAACTGGCACAAATTTGAAAAGATAATATTTTATGATTACTTCTAGATCAAAAATGAGTTAGACGAATTGTAAACTTATCTTCCTTAGCAGTAGTTACTTAGTAATTGGTTAAAATAAAGCAATAATTTCCTTTTGTATTATATACGTTGATCCTTTTGAGTTTGTAAAATTAGCTAACACTGCAAGTTAAATCTAAATTTATAAAAGGAAATAGTGACTGACTGATCTATCAACGCACAACCCAAACCACTGCTGGACGGATTCGGTTGAAATTTGGAACAGAGATAGGTTTTATAACGTGGACCTCCGCTAAGAAAGGATCTTGCCATGCGGGCAAAGCCGGTAGCATAAACTAGTAAACTGATAATGGAATAATTGCTATTTCATAAAATTTGTTCTCACATTTGCCAATACAATGTAGGCTTGTTAAGCATCAAGAAGTAAATAAAGGGTAAAATAAGTGTCTATAATTAAACACATAGAAATAATCACGTGTCGACGACAAACAAACAGCGGAAAACTATTCCTATGTATGTATGTATGAGTATGTATGATGCGGGCGGATAATTGCCGCACCGCATACCGGCGCTACCTACGTGCCATAATTGCTGTATAATCTGTGATGTTTGCTACCTATTACGCACTTTCAGGATAAAAGTGAATCTTATCACCTAATTACATGTTTCAGGCTTTTTTACTGCTTACCCCTAGATGTTATGATATATTACTCATATTATTTTATGTACGTGATTTAATTGTTAGTTTTATATAATGTAGAATAGAATATTTTATTGCATACTAAATTACGAATAATTACAATGAAGCTTACTGGGGGCGCGGCGGTTAGATATATTAAATAAGCTAAAATTCTTGGCGGTCTTTATTGGACTGAAATTTGGTGCACAGGCTTCCTAGAATAAACGTAAGTACGTTACTACTACTTTCCAGCAGGTAAAATTATTGGGTATGTCATAACTTTAAAAGTAGAGTTACTACCTGTTGTTGTCACCTGTCTCTATATGCAAAATGCAAATGTTATAAATCGTAAACTTTATAAAAAATTTAAAACCCATAGGTGTCCGCATTCTCAAAGTAAATTGGACAAAAAAAAGAGATTAACTTAAAATATTAGAACGATATCGAATGACTTTTATGGCTTGAATTTAAAATGTACCTATTTTCGGACGAGCAATATTTAAACCACAGAGCAGGTATTACATGGATATTTGTTTATTCGCGTTTAGATTATAATTTTCTAAATGTATTAAAGAAATAATGGCTGACTGACTGATCAACGCACATCTCAAACTGCTGAACGCATTTGGTTGAAATTTTGAAAAAAAGATACCGTTTTATGAAGTACGACGCGAAATGATTTTGCTACATGGTCAAATTCGCAGGCGTAAACTTATATATAAAAGGAAAGAGTGACTGACAGACTGACTGATCCATCAACACACTGTTCAAACTGCTGATCGGATGGTGTTGAAATTTGCACAGAGATAAATATATATAATATATTATGAAGACGATCAACACACACATACATCATACATCGTATGATAAGGGATGTATTAAAGGGGGTGAATCCGCAAGCATAAGCTAGTCCTTTATCCTAGAGGTCGATATTGACATACACAGAAACATTGAAATACCGAGCCTCAGAGGTCGGAATATATTTGCGAAATCTGACACTGATAATATAATCAAACTAGATAATTATTATAATCACGGTCAGCCGGGCTCGTTAGCGGGTCGCTTGTCGCCGCAGAATTAATAGCAAATAGGAACAGCTATGAAAAGCTTCAAAGCTTGTCGAAGTGTGGACAAATTATATTACCATTTCTAGCTTGTGCTAACTAAGAGCGTTTAAACTATTTGGTTAATACTATTTGGACCAATGCTATAAACTCAGCCAATATATTATATAAAAATCACAAATGATGGAATTGTGCATGATGAATCAACTATGTAACCCTCTGAAACGAACAATTCTAACCAGACTATACATTGCAGTCGCAAAATGTTTTTAAAAAAAACTGAGTTTCTTTAAAGTTCTATCCATAAGGGAACTTGTACGAATGGACAGTACAGTGTTAAAATTTAAATAAAATTTACTTGTAAACAAAGTGTGCGTCGCAAAAACAGCATTCGAATATTTATATCACACACACCCCCATTATAATTTTAGCCTATTTGAATAAATGCATTTTGAGTTGAGCTGATGGTAATATACTGATAACTTATAGCAATCCTATGATGTCCGATCTGTAGCATTTAAGTATGGTGTACCTGTCGATATCAGTGCAAAGGAGACGGCCTCGCGGTTGCCTCCACCGACTAGACTAGCCTCCGACTAACATTTCATAGCGAGCCTCTTGTTTTGACCACCTACATAAACAATCACGTTTTAATTTAATTATATACCTACCTGCCTGATATACCTACTCGTTAAACTAGATTTTAATAATATATGCGTATCTTTACCAATAAAATTGGGCATGCAGGCTAGAAGGTACATTAAAGGTAGGAGGAGAACATCACAGCTGAAGTTTTTTTATCCAGACAACAGCAGCAGACGTCATCTTTGTTTCCCGATTACAACTTGGGCATCATCAAGACACGAGTAAATAAGGTACCTTTCTAGGCATCTTTCTAAGCATCCGGTGAAATATGGTCCAACGTACAACGTACATAACCTATGTTGTGCCCAAATTATACATATGTTGCAGTTTCAGGTCGATTTTTCTGCTCAGATCGGCAACGGTGATAGCTTATAGTAAAATGCCGGGACCCACAGTTGTTAATCATTACGTACAAATCATTTATTTATTTAGAGAGTTTATTTATCATATTATAATAGTTTAGTAAATTCGAGAACAAGATGGTCACAATAATCTTTGGTGATAAAAATAACTGATATGTCACCGACTCTGTTAAAATACTTTCAAATGTTAAAATTACGTCTAGTAAAAATTAAACAGTCGCAGCAAATTTAAATATTGATGGTTTAGCAGAGTAGAGGAGAAGGCCCGGGGAGGGGGAGGGGGGGGGGGGGACTAACGAGCGACATCTCTAAAAGGCAATATCAGTATATCACCATCTCATCCGCGTTTTGAACGCACGCTCTACCAAAACTTTAAAATGGTCACAGGAAAGATGTGGAGACTTATCAATATATTATCTATTTTTGAGAATTACAAATTATAGCTTTATATATATTTTCAGATAATTAATAGAATTAGGCGATAATAAATATTTAATTTTATTACCGCTCTAATAACAATACACCAGTCACCACTTCTACATATATTGGAAAGGAATTAACAGTAAATGTTAATAGATTTCAGATACATATTAACAGATCTCAATGTAATGCATTGTTCAGCCGAAGCCTTTTGCATGATGACTTAACGATTGTCGAGTAATCTTAAGATAGATGCTCATGTGACACTTGAAGAATAAACTCAATAAAAATATATGTATTTCAATTAACATAATAATATATATGAGCAAAGAGCAGGGAACACAATAATAAAGGTTCGATATTATTTGAACATGTCCTATCGTTGACAGAACCATATATCTTTAAGTTGTTGTAGTGAGGTTGCTAAACCGTACAATCCCTCCTCGGAACACAGGTAGATGATGCGTTGTATCGCAGTTTTTATCGGTTGCTACTTTCAAAATGTCAAATTTCATTGCAAAAAGTAAACACGAGCACGTGAGCTAACAGTTTAGAAACGTAAGAAATACCAGCGCAGGAGTGCACAAAATACGATCTAATGGAGACGATGGAGAGCGCTCAATAGAAAGGCCCGCGTTTCTTGCTAAAATGATATCTAGTTAGCCGTATATGGTAATAACAAGAGCTTGTGCATGATAAAAGCCAGCTTTTTTCCGTCCGTAAAAGGAATAGTGAGCATAAAAATATCTATAACTGCGTACACAATCAACCGGATCGTTCCGCGCCAATAGCCGCGGCCATTATTTTGTCTTGCGCGTTATTTTACGACGAGCATACGAGTATATGTGCTGGCATCCGAGTTCTTGCTGCTTAGGCTCCGACTACACTCGCGCATGTTTTTGTACCTTTCGCTTCACGAACGCTACTCACTCGTATTCCCGGTACAGTTACGACCAGATCTGTGCTCGTTCTGTTCACTTTTAGTATGTTCAGTACGATTGAAATAATTAATTGCAAGGCTAACATAACCAAACTCAGAGACTTAAGACATTCCTTCACAAGAGTGCGATATGGAGTCGGCGTTCGAGCGCACTGCATCAGTGTGTCCTCTCCCTTAGATCATCTATTAGAACATTTTTTACGAGCAAGCCACTCCAGTGCGTTTGTAACCCACAAAAACGTGTTTGACTCATTATGAAACACGAGCCTGTGATATTGGGAGTCGGCTTGCTGCGCGACAAACTGTTGCGTAGTCGACAACGCCAATAAATATACATTTTACTGTTATCTACAACCTTCAGCGGGGACCGGACCGGTAGGTATCGGAGCGAAACTATTCTAATAGAAAAAACTAAAACCTGTCCAAATTAAAGATAAGATGGTGGAAAATGTCGTTTTATAGGCGGCGGAATGGAGCGTAGGTCGGCCATAGGTAGGCAGCTCGGCTCTGGGCTAATGTGACCACGCGTCGGCGGTCACCGGACCTCTGCCGCTGTAGGTGTCCACTGTCGACCTGCACCTTACACTACATACCTGGTTAACGGTAATCTCGACTATCTGCGAGCTAAATCCGATCCGACTACTAGTATTACCCACACTAATGGGTTATTGCGAATGAATTTCTTATAGATAAACCTAATGTACAATCTTGAACCAATGTTTAATCTCCTCTTTATGCTTTTAAAGTCATTTTGAATACGTAAAGTATGTTGTCCCAATTAAGTTTAAGTACATTTCGCTACTAAAGCGAACACAGACCCGCGATATGAGCTCCGAATCTAATCGGTAGCCACCGGCCGATATAATATGCATTATAATAGGTCTGTATCTATTAATAATTGCAACCCGATGAGACTCGGCGGAGACAATGGCGTCCACCGTGTGAAAGACTCGATCATCACCTGACAGCCGTAATTTGTCGTGATATATCGATTCAATTCAATTCGATTGTAAAATGATCGATTCGATATCGCGGCGCGGGCTCGTTAAGGCCGCGGCGCTACCTCTTGCTCTCGATTACCTATTATTATATTATAATACATTTTAATATAATCGTGTTTAACGATGGTGAGCTCGAGATGTTTGTTTTACGGGTTTTATTGTTCTCGTTTACGGCGCATTCATCACGGCCACAATCTGTGTGAATATATTCATTAAACGGTAGATTTTTGGAATTCATTAAGGACGCTTAACTCGGAATTAGCATATTGATAGTGGTTTTAATGATGGCGCTGCTTACACGTCTCATAAATTATATTATGATATTTAATTTGGGCCTTATTTTAATGAAATTAATTATACTTAATTAATAGTCGCGGATTTTGGAAAATTTGTGAAAGTCGAAGATATTTGTTTCAAATGGAGGGTAGTACGTCATGAACGCGCGGTCAGCGGAGTGACGGCGTGCAAATTGCACGCGAGCTCGGAAATGGCCGCCAAGTATTTTAATAAGTCCGCGCTGACGCCTCGCCGCTACTGACTATTATTAACATGTTACATCTCTAATCTTTACCGTTTTACCAATTTTATTGATTGTATTTTAAAAGTTACTTGTGCCTGCGTGGCTTTACATGTATACAGAAATCCTTTCATAGCGTCTACGTCATGAGACGTAGATATCTGTGTTCTAAATTTCAAGCCAATTTGTTCAGCGTTTGATAGATTAGTCAATCAGTCACCGTTTCTTTTTACATATTTAGATAATTGAAATTAAAAATTTTGAGGATGATTCAATTAAAACAATTTAGAGTCGCAATTTGAAATGTCTGATAATTCCTTTTCAATTGCCTAGAAACAACCACACACGAGCTAGATAATAATAATGTACCTATCAGTAGGTACCTCCAGGCTACAGGCTTCATGGGAACGGCGTAGTTTCACCGATACCGAAGCTACAGAACTAGTTAAACTAGAATTATCATTTTTCAGACAAACACTATGATGATAAGGACTCATTAGTACCTGTTTGTAAAATAACTTCCACATTTAACTAGAAAAACCGGTAAACTTTAAAAATAGTTTAACAATTATGTGCCTCCAGTTCTTTTAACGAATTATATTATAACATTTTACTAAGTATTTTATTTTGATATTATATTTTTTATTGGATATACCTAACAAGCCAGCTCTCCTTGGGACACAATCCACGTCGCAGTGTCAAATTTTTTAAAAAATTTAATGACAAAAGCATTTTGGTATTGCATGAGAATTTGAGACATTGAACATTTGAGCCAAGTGGAGGAGTGGCTTTATGACATTTTTTGAAAATCAATTAAATCTGCTGAAACATTTTATTCCAGTTCAAATGGCTACCTGAGCAGAGCTACGTATTTACCAAATACAAATTATTGTTAAGTCACAATTTTTTACATGGTTTTGCAGTCCTACTCATACAATAAATTTGGGACGTAGGTAGCTTATACTCTGGGCCACAGAACAACACACTGTAATATAATATTGTACAGTGGATAAAACGGTTGGGCACAGCTAATAACAAAGTTAAACAAATGCAAAAATGTACCTAATCAACGTAATAAGTATAAACAGTACAATGAGACTCGCCCGTAAACAATCGATTAAAGCAATCATATCGAGTATCGATCACGTAACGAGCTTCCCATCGCATGATCCCTTCGATTATACCATCTCAGGATGAGATATCAGGCCGTTCAACTGCGCTGAAGGCCTCTACAATCAGATGCAGCCTATATTAGGTGCTTAATTGAGAAATTACGATGAAGTGCAGGATTCGGTTTCATGTCTCGATGTAATTGCCGTGATTGATGTTGCTTGCTAAAGTTAGTACTAGACTAGTCACGCCAACTCTTAATACCTAAGCTCTAGGGTGGGAAACATAATTAAACCTATTAGACGGATTGATTTTAATTATATTTGTGTCAAGATGTTTTTTGCTCGAGAAAGAATAACTAGAATTGCACACAGTGTTGCTCGCCAGTTCTTTATTGCTTGAACCTGGTTTTACACGCTATCGTATTCCTTGGCAGCATCGTGGCACATTGGCAGGTACGTACCTACTTAATTTCCATAATTAACTCTACTTATTTGAACTTGAGATAATGATTTTCTAGGTTCTTGTTCGGCAATTCTGGCAATTCTGCCAAACTCCAAATCTACTCTCTCATAATAAATATAGATTTAATAACTTAATATTCAGTAAGTTATTAAAGCTATGATGTAATACATACTAGATTTTTACATTTTCTATGGGATAAAATATTTCGTAGCTTCTCAATAAGACGTTGTGCAAGATCATAAGATGTGTCTCAGTGGGATTAAAACCAGTCAATAATGATCCCGATGATGTACAATCAGCATGCGTCGTAAATACAGATTAGAGCGTATATATCGGTGCATCGATTTGCAGCGCGCATCAAATATTGATATATTTGGAGGCGGCCCGTTACCGCACGCCTGGGACACATAACTCCGCGGCTCACGTTTAAAAAAGGGAAGATATGGTACAGGCGTCTCGCAAATGGACCCCTCCACTTAGGTTCATGCACACAATTTTCCATCAGCGCGAGTCAGCGGCTAAAGAAACCTACAAGTTTGGCTAAAACAACTACAGTGTTTTTTAATTCATTATAGGTTAGCCTTCGATCATGAGCACGCGTGATGTTAAGCAATGATGAGGCCGTTTCTGCCAATTGGAGGTGCTTGCAAGATGCAGTGAATTTTAGAGAATGCGCCCAAGAGCTGCATGATCTGATTCCGCTGTCTCCATTTTACTACCGAACATCTAGAGGAACTGTACGGCGCCATCGCTACATGGTTGGTATTCCGTTTGTCCGCACGAAGCAATTTGCTTCGACCTTTATTATTCGGTCGACGAAGATTTGAAACTCCCTACATGCTTCGGTGTTTCCCGAAAATTACAACTTGGGTGTCTTCAAGTCGAGGGTTAATAGGTATTTGCTAGGCCTGTGTGTAACAACTTCGACCACGTCATCGCTTAAGAACAGGTGAGACTGTGGTCAAACGCAGTCCTATTCAATGAAAAAATAAATAAGGTGGCATAAAAATCCCTCCATATCGTATCTTCCCTTTACATTTGAATGTAAGCTCGGCGGTTATGTTTTACGACGCGCTCCCGGACTCCTCAGCCCCCGGCGCGTTCATAAACTATGAATTTTGCCAATCGCAGTCAGGTGCGATGGGTTACAACTACGATTTATAACCTATATTCTTAGATTTCCCGCCACGCGTCGCGTCGCCTCGCTTCCCCGTTTTATTTCCCAGATATGTTATTGAATTATTGAGCACTCTCGATGTGAGATGGTTCAGACGGATATTACCTTACCATTTATTATTTACGTCTACTTGTACTCATCTTAAATGTTCATTATTATCTAGATTATCCAACGACATGGAAACTGGGTTTAAAATGCCTAGCTTAAAATGTCTTTATTTAGGAAGATGAATTTAAAATCATGTTCCCACAGTCTGGTTGCAGTTTTACATTGACTCTGTCATTCTAGAGACTAATCTACCAAATTTCATCCAAATGGGTCCTGCCGTTTAGACGTGTACAAACATACATACAAACTTTCAAATTAATATATACGTGATGTATGTCGTTTCAATATGAGCCAATTTGTTAAAACACATGTGTATTTTAAGAAGGATGGGCTCTACCTATTTTTTTTTCTAATGTGACAGATTGAATAATTCATCAAACTATCGTAATATAGCACCGATGAATCACAAAATGTTTGAGAGTTAATGTAAATTTTTCACTACTTTTATTTTAATTATTTTTTATTCTGATATAAAAGTAATTAAGCTTTTTTTTAATACATAAAACTGTTATATTAATAGTATGACTTCAAGTCCATAAAATAGTCTATATTCGATAAAAATAATATTAAATCGTACTTTTCCTTAAAAAATATTGGAAACGAGTGCAGAGCGAGTGCGTTACACTCATATATCATCAAATATCTCTTCACTAATAGCAAATGAAACTGAAATAAAACTACATCTTTAAAAAAAACTTTATAAATATAAAATGGTTGCACTTAATTTAATCTAAATTATTACCAAATTTAAATTGATTTCACATTAAATTGGAAATTAAAGAGTATTGAAATTGCTTTCTAAAACAGCTATATTGAGATAAATATAATTTACTTTGTTAATGAGTTAATGCAATTTTAGTGGACCGTTATATTTGAGTCCAGTTATAAAAAAAATAAGTAAAGAACGCGAGTGTTGGGAATGGGCGAACGATTGTAATTAATTTGTAGAAGTGCTGTAGTGCCCTTTAATAAGCTGCCTCGTAAATTGTCGTTAACAGCAGATTCCAAATAACCGGTCGGTTATAACTTTTTATATTAGAGTTCGTTTTTTCACGGCGACCGTTCTGAGGTACCTACTACACTCCGTAGAGCTACGAACTCTTACAACTCACACCATGGCGGAATAGAGTAACCCAGTGTATCGGATATGTCTTTTCTTGTCCCATCGTATGTTTCTTTCAGTACATTTATTTAAATTAAATTAAATTTCTTTGACCAACTTCAAGGGATTTTAAGCATAACCTATTACTTTAAGACGCATAAAACGATTTGAATAATCGTTTTTGTTTTAGGGGATTGATTACTGAAAATTTTATCAAATCGTTATTGTAGTATTGTTTTGTGTTATCTTTAATTCTTTAATACATGTTACTTATCATATTTTTTATACAGACATGATGCGAATGTTTTTCATGTATAATTTAATCGACTTTAATATAATATCATGTGTATTTAACAAATAAGCTGTGTAGAGAATATCTAAAACAATAACAGAGTTCCTTGTCCGCTCTAAACATTGTAATGTCTCGGAACTAAACCCTTTCCCGCACTCCGCACCAATAATGAAATCTGGGGTGTGAAATAAAAAGAAAAACTCTCTTAATTAAATTTTCTTTTGGGAAAATTTAATAAACGTACAGAGCGGAGGGCGCCACTCGCCAACTGAGGCCGTTATTTATTTACACAGCGGTTACCGACTGCACACTTACTTCACTAAACGTATCACGTTTAGGCAATACCTATGTACCTACTATACTGATGGATATATTACAGGAAAATATCATGTAAAAATCACATAAATTGTGTTAAAACGTAAAGCTTTTAATTAACAATATGGGCAAAATCTGCATGCCCCCTCGGATCGCAACCGTTTATTTCAGGTGATTTTGGTCACTTAATTTTTGATTTACTAGTGAAGTTTACGAAGATCGTTTATAATGTCGTGATAAATAATTATTGTGTTTGTCATTCTGTTAAAGTATAAATAAATATATAATATAAATAATAATATATGGTATGGCTATGTCGTAGATTACAAAAATATGGTTAATTGTCGCAAACCAGCGGCGTCGTTTCTCCTGGATATATTATAATACTATAGTATATTTTATCTGCTATAGTATAGTCCAAGCGTCCAAGAATATGAACATTTCAGGAGCATTCAACTCTATTTACATAAAACTTGCATCAAACACATATTTATGCGTACCTATATTATTGAAACTGCTACTTTATCGATCAACGATTTACTAAACATTTTTCTATATATTTCTTCATGTGGCTTTTATAGATCTGATTATGTGATTATTATCCATGCTGGAGAGGTTTTGTGAACATTTTGTAGGTACATTTTACTATTACTACTGGCAGTTTACAGGTTCACTCAATATCAACACATTTAGGCATTACAGTATTAATTTAAGCCAGTGTGCCTTAATCTCAACTCTCAACCCGCCCACCATAAAAAAAAAACTATTACTAATTTCAACTCTATCCGTTCAATGGTCTAAGCAGTTATTCTCGTATAAATCTACCTTGATAGATCAGTCATGTTTTACTTTTAATATAAGTACATAGTAAAAATAGTCAATATACATATGTAAACCTATAACACTATATTATTGTCTATATATAGTGTAAGTATGTCAGTACGAGCGGTGACCATTTGTTGGAGTGATATTAATAACGTGGCTGTCAATTACAGAATATCTTCCATAGACCGCCGTAGTTTGTTCTCATTATTAACGAATACCTACCTGTATACCTACTCACTACTCACCACTCGTATATAATTAGACATAGCTTCGTTCCGGCACGGCACATACATTGCGCCCGTTTCTTATCATTCCTCTAAGTATTTCTTTTGCCGTGAATGTACTAGATAAATATATAGAATTTACCGATATAAAACTAAAGTATTTTTCTTTAAATTAATTAAACCCGTCTATTCTACGTTAACATATTGTATTTAACTAGCTATGCCGAACAGTTTTTTACACGCTGAAAAGTTGATTATATCTACTCGCGTATGCCAATATTTCAACTCAAGCGGGCTTAAATTTAGTTGGGTAGAGGTGGGTAGAGGTAACAAACAAACATACGTAGTAACATCTCGCATTTATTATATAGAAGGATAATTTAAATTATAACTTTAGAAACGAAAGAGTTGGGTATATGGCAGTTATAATGACTGCGAACCTTACCACTTACCATACTACGTCATGCGTAATGTACCGCGCTCCAAATAATATACCTTCACAAGTTACACTACTACTACTTTCTTTGTCTCGTTGACCGTCCGATTGACGTATGCAGCCGAATCCGAGTAACAGTGGCACTATGCATCTGACACGGGAATATGACACTTACTTTGTTAGACTAGAGGATATTTCAGCTTGAAAGTTTTCAGAGTAGCGTCCATAGGCAGATAGGCGAAAACTTAATAGTGAGGTTGGAATAATGAATGTATATGTTTTAGCGATGCGATCTCATATTATAATTGTGTGTAAATAGCGCCGCGGCGGAGCGTGAAACTACGGGCCCAGATAGCGCGCGCTGTCACACCTGCTAAACTCTACGAGCGAGAGAAAAATGATCGCAAACAAACAACAATGGAAATTTTGAGGAAATTTCGTATTGAAGTTGTAAACTGTTGGTGATATTAAGTAGAGATAACAAGCAGATGTTAGTTAGCATATAATTATACTAGTAATTATTTTTTTTTTAATCAATAAACGATATGCACGACCCAATGTTGAGCTTGTCTCGAATTAGCTGCGAAGTTCTACACAATACTGCACAGTTCTTTTAGGACGTTAAGTTTACTACTTACAGTAATTTCCATAAATATTTATTTCAATAAGTTTTTTAACTGGAGCAAATTTGGTAAACTAGGCATAAAAAAGCATGGTTGTGCTAACTGATTAAACACCTCTTAACGAACAATTATAATGTCACGTAAGTAGTGCTTAGGTTTAAAAGTAATCTGCTAGGTACTGGTATGGTTTAACTTTACATTTAAGGATCATTTCGCTCGGGTCCGATGCTAAGAGTTTAAGTGCAGGTCTCTGTGTCAATTCGCTGTCTACTTAATATTTTATGTTAATTTTAACTATCGGAAAAGTTTTTATAACGCGCCTTCATTATTAATAATGAGAGTTGTTGACGATTTTACGATTATGCCCACATAGAGGCTACCTAATAAAATGTTTGAACGAGGTAATAAACGGACTCAATGTTTGATATAACAATCTCGACGTGTTCAAATATCAATTATTTATTAAACGCCCGCTCAGCAATCTATGACTTTATTTCTATTTGTAATTAATTATTTATTCATGTAAGAAGCGAAATTCAGTTCATTTAACGTCGTGTAAAATATATTACTTTCACAGCGGGAAACTTTCACATAACTGTAGCAATTTTGTAGATCGAATTACAAAAAAATAATTTGAAATTGGTAATAATAGTTTTCCTCTTGAGTTGGTTACACTTTTGAAGCAATTACTTATCTCTTTTATAGCGTCGTTGGCAAGTGGCCGTACTTTCACCTGATAATCCTTGGGTTCAATGTTTTTAGCCCGTGTTTCAGAAGGGCCGTAAACCTGTGAATATTGGCTGTTTCCTATAAAATATGTAGGAGGCGGTAGTTAGCTGCTGATGTCTTTCATGTTGTAGCCTTGTTGTAATCTTGGTGACCTTAAACTGCAACATATAGTTTAGCCACACAAACTACATTATATTATTTGTGATTATGATATGACAGTTTAGGTAGGGTAACCTGTTTTGTTGGAGTATATACCCCAATCGTATATTAAGGAGGGGTTACTCCACGATTTCAGCGGTGATGCTGCAATGACCGGAGGTGGCTTCCACTCCTCACTCCTTTAAGTTCCATATAAGGGCATTACTAACGGCAGCCATTAAACAGTCCTACATACAAAAGGTCAACGGGTGCTACTTTGTCGCGTTTATATCTGACAGGGGTAATTAGATATCCTGACATTAGAGCTAGACACAGCCGAGGTGGAGATTATGGACCTTAATTGATCCTTGTTAATTATTTAATGGAAAATCATTACGATAACTATTCATGTCCATAAACTGTTACCTCTAAAATAATAGGCAACTATGGATAGACTAGCTTTTGCTCGCGACCTAGCTCCTGTCGTAAAAGCTTTTCTTAGCTGATGTTTACGTTGTAATATCTATCTGTGAGCCAAATTTCAACTTAATAAGTCAAAGCCTTCGTCGCTTAAAAGCTTGATTATCCACTATAATACCTAGTTCATTTTTTGATAGGATATGTTTTTATATATCCTATTTATTAAAGAAATATATGAATAATATTTTATTCAGTTTTGTATTATTCTTAAAAGAATTTTTCAAGTTTTTTTTTCAAAATCTTGTTCAAAAACAGTTAGCGTTCCATCGCAACGACATGAATGCGAATGTGAAACCCGTTGAAGCGACGTTTTGAAATCTCCCTAGTAAAATGAAGTACATCTAGTGCGACAAAATGGTGCACATTCTAGTACATGTTAGTCGGTAACGCATGGTGTAATAACCTCAGTGAGTGTAGCAGCAACAATAAACAAACACGCGGGAGGCGTATTCCCGTCACGCGCGCGTCTCGCTGCCGCCGACACTGTCGCCGTGTGCGGGGACCTTAGCACTGGCTGTGAAGGGCTTACATGGTGCCCACTTCATGTCTTATATTGTCGCTTAAGAATATATGTATATGTGTATGAGTGTATCTAAACCGATTCAGCTAAAATTTCATCATCATCATCATCAGCCCACGTTCGTCCACTGCTGGACATAGGCCTCCCCCATGGCACGCCACTCAACTCGGTCCTGTGTCTTCCTCCTCCACCCGCTCCCCGCGACCTTCCGGATATCGTCACCCCATCTCGCCCAAGGACGCCCTACACTGAAATAGGAGATAGATAGATAGGAGCTGAAATTTGGTAGGTTCTTATCATTTACAGTAGCATAGAGTGATTATAGACTGCCAAATTTCGCGAAGTGTGGTAATAATAATAAGGAAGAAGTCTATATTCAGGAATGGATATTCTTTAACAGACAATGATGACCAATTTTCATAATTTCTGATCTAAAATTAAAGTGTTCAAATCTACCTATTATTTTTTTCTGCATAACGTGAATGAATACTTACAAAAATGTTTTTTCCAGGTTATCGAGGACGAATAAAGCCTACAACGTAAACATTGCGATACAAACAGGATCTGAAAGCGACTCTTGAAAGTGTTAGCAGACGTTGCATCACGTCCCGTGTTACAGAACAACCGATTACCTTTAACTGGTCGACCCTTCACGCTCCATCGAGTGAGGACTGGACAACTTGGAGCATGGAGGCACTTGCTATAGGTCTTGGAATTTCAGGGGCCCCAGCATAAAATATTGCACTGAAACTTTCTATCTCCATATTGCTTGTGGTAAAAAGTGTAGGAAAAATTGACATTGCTTACTTAAACTTATTTTTACAAGTGTTACAGGTACGGTTCCTCAACGAGAGATTCCTTCTGGCTTAATAAATACCTACCCAATATTTTACGAAAAATTCGCTTTGTTTTGAAAGAGTAAGATGGCCAGGTCAAATTACTGAGATAAGCAGACCTATCTCTGGATGACAAGTGTAAGCAAAGTTTTGCGTGGGACTTAGTACCTATTGCATATCTAGATATCAGTAATAGACAGACATTAGTCTATTTAAAAAAATGCATTTTGATTTAATTATATCGCTTAACATTAGGTGAGACTCGTTCATCTGCTTGCATAAGAAAATCAACTCAATTTTATGTAAATGAAATTCCATACGCATCGGGAGTCGTCAGACCAAAGTTCCACAAGCAGCGTGACTTTAATCTGCCACCATGTAAACCCACACTTGCACTAGCTAAGCCCTCACTATTAAAATAAAAGGTCCGAAGCGAAAAGTGTATTAATATTCAGTTGAGATCTGGCGGAGGAAGTCAAATGGCCGGTATTTGTATTCATTATCCTCCGGCTTGGCTTACGTGTGAGACGAATAGTGCCGCCTCAACCCGCGGCTGTGCGGCTCCATTGTACCACGAATATGGAGGCGGTTACCAATGGTACAGTAACAATATCATCGACTTCATAACTTACATCACACTTTTCAGATATGTCGTTACATGATAATCCCATGGTTTAGCAAATATTGACAGAATAAATTACGACCTCGTCAGATCTACGACTATATCTAATTATCTTTGTTAATATGTACCTACTACCTACTGATGAGAAATTTGGATATTTCAGAGGATATTTATAAAATCAGCACGCAAATGACTAAGTTAACTTTCAGTTGATAAGGTAGATGTTGGAGTACATCAGGTAGATCCATTTTTTCAGCAACAAACTTAGTTGCTAAATGTGTTTTAATACATATAAGAAGAATAGACTGATCAATCAACGCGCAGCTCAAATCGCTGAACAGATTGATGTGGAATTCGCCATAGACAATGATATTGTGATGTCAGCTAAGATAATAAAGCGGAGAGCTGAAGCAAGTAGGTATGTCACAGCCGTGTCGTGTGTGTAAGTGTATCCTGGTAGTGTAACAGTTTAGGGTGATTCCTGAGAGTCAAAATTTTACGTGTCTGGGGGAATAAACTACCCGTAACATAAAAATTCTACCCAAAGGTATTTTTTTCCTGTTAGTCTAAGGTTCAATCTACTTAATGCATGATAGACATTAGGTTATATTTAGCTGCAAGTATCTAAAAAAAAATGTAAAAGCCCTGAAATTTGATTACCGTGGGCTGTCCCTTACACATTTTCAGAACAAAATATATTTTTTACACTAATTTATAAAAGGAATTTAATTAATTCCTGTGATCAAAGCTGTAAAGGGTGAACTGTTATATGATCAAAAAAATACGCGAAGGCTATACTCAGCGTAGTTTTAGAAAAAATAACAAATTAAGGTTTGTCCCCGGACAAAAAGTGATTCCCATGGCGCGCGACATAACTACCCACATTTCACAAACCACAATACTTTGAAGCTTGTACGCACGCTATTGGCTAACTTCGATTGCGCTCTAAACATAGTGAAGAGAGGCTCCTCCTCTCGTTGTTATAAACTGGATTTACGAAGGTGAGAAATTGATTACCGTGGTTTTGGTTCACTAGATCATTGATTACCTTTTCCATGTTTAAAAATATTTTTTTATCTATTACGGTTTTTTGACTAGGGTGTGCAGTTAGGAAAAGGGTATTTTTTATCATATATTTTATTAATTTTGGTCTATAATTATGGTATTTAAAAATATTGACAAAAAACTATACAATTTTGATTTCCATGGTATTGATTCTCATGACATTTTACCACGGTGATCAATTTTCCCCTGAGTTTTCTTGCGCATTCTTTCACTTTTTACCCAACTACAGCAAAGCCGCAGGTATGGAAGTGATTCTGACAGTTTATATTTGTATATTTCATTATTTCAGATATTTTTTTTATATTGTATACATCAGATTTTTTTATATTGTACTATAGTAGACAGCCGCTCTGGCTTATGCGGCACCATTATATCCTCACATTAAAAAGTCGCTCAGCGAGCTATGGAGAGGGCTATACTCGGGGTTTCTCTACGTGATCGAATCAGGAATGAGGAGATGAACCAAAGTCACTGACATATCTCCGCGGATCAGGAAGCTGAAGTGGTAATGGGCAGGCCACATAGCACGTAGAGCGAATGGCTGATGGGGTCGAAAAGTGTTCAAGTGGCTACTACAGGCAAGCAAACGCAGCGTAGAACGTCTACCCACAAGTGTGGCAGACGACCTTATTTAGGTCGCTGAAAAACGCTTGAAGCAGGTCGCTTCCAACACCGGTGTTATATATGGAAGTCTAAAGGGGAGGTTTATGTTCAGCAGTAGACGTCTTGTGGCTGAGATGATGTATGATGAAAAATAAAACGAAACTATGGGCTGACTGCAACTTTCAGTCCAGATTAACCTAACTAATAGTAAATGTACAATCTGATGACAGCTTCTGGAGTGAATCCTGTCAGTGACTGTGACTGCGAACTTAATCTCATATTCTAGGACAATATATTCAATATTTTTACATTGTTTAAGATTGCAATACGATGCAATACGTTGATTTTATTTAGTTTACATGATTATTATATAGAGAGCCAATATAGACCTTTTTAATACTTTATGTTTGGTGTATATCTGTTTGGATCACCGTTTTTAATCATTTCTATTTTATATGATTAGTATGTAGAGGTCAATATTTAAATAATAACATAGAATTCAAACAAAATAGTTTTAATTTTGATTCCCATGCCACACTTTATTGATTCCCGTGGCACCAAAAATTTAAATTTAAATATCTTCTGAACAAAACAAGTTATAATGATGCCTATTTGATTGATGTGCTTATAATTATGGGAAATTTGATGTTTTACATATAAAATGCAATAATACTTTGATTTAAAATCTGCCACGGAAATCACTTAAATACGCCCGATCTCAGGATTTACCCTTTAGCGTCGCGACAATGCGGCGGGACATTAGTCCGCGTTAGCCACGCCCGCGCGTGATACATGCGCCCGCGCCCGCCTGCACTCGCCCCAGCGAGCCTATTCAACCACACTACACAAGAATAGCTGTTGGTAACACCGACCTCTCATGTGGTAGCATTCATTTTCTTTTATTCGTTATAGGTTAGCCTTTGACCACGATCTCACGTAATGTTAAGCGAAAATGTGGCTGTCGGCTGTAGATGGTAGCAGACTAAACCTAGAAGACGGGACAAATCCCTTCCGTGTCTTGTCCTACCTACTCAATAGTACTAAGGTAATCGTGGTCGAAGATGGTTTCTGATGATGTATATGGACAAACTTTAAATAATTAAAACAATAATTTCTAAGCTAAGTGACAGTCATATCGATAATAGCGATCTATTCCAGACAAACTGTTGATTCTTCGATGTTCAGAGTATTGATTACAGAATTATTGTAAACCTAATGTTATACTCATCTGGTCTTACACACACACACAACTCAAACAGTCATAAGCTCGATCGTAACGAAACAGTGCAGTACAAAATATTTCATAATCCTCAAAGCAAATAGGTATACTTAATCAACGAATATCTGAGCATTAAGTCCCTCCCGCGACCGATACGTATCGAATCGGAGTGACGTCTCATTCGTTCGATTTATTGCTCTCGCGTACTACACCACGGGCATCCATAACACACCGAGAGACACAGACTAGTAATATTCGACTAGCGAACTGTTATTGAAAGTGCAGAACGAAACTGCAGTTCGTAGAGATCGCGTAGCATGTGGCGCGTGGCGCAAGCGTAGCAGGGTTGGTGCGTGCATTGCGTGACGCAACATTTTGCATGCCGCATGTCGGCCGACTCCCCGGCGACGATAAATCACGCTCCGACAAGCGAACAAAGCCGGGTAACTCGCCGTGTCTTTGTGGATTTTGAGCGATTTCGGTTTATAATCATTTTTCATCGGCGCTGCGTCACGTCGCGGCGGTGGCGGCCGTCATTTTACGCCGATCATGAGTTCCATTCCAAACTGAGGGGTGTTCGCCCATTGTTAACATATTAACTTGTCAATAATGTTCAGATATTAAAAAAAGAAGGCGATATGTAATTACGCATAATATAATATTATATTTTCTAAAGTCTTTGTAGAGAAAGCCTATCACCTAATTCTAACATCAAAATCGGGCACACCAGTTAAAATTACCTCGTAAAAGTGCTTTGTAGCTTTTTTTTCTATAAAAAGAATCTGAAACCTCGATTATTTTTATTTAAATAATACATATTTGTAAATAACAACCCTATTTTTATATGGCTGTTATTTACATCATACACATTTACCACACATATACATTTTACATCTCAGTATTTTATGAGTGTTCAATATGGCGAATGGCGATATAGGTAATTGAGCAAATTTAATATTTATTAAATATGAAAGTTAGTATGTAATTTATTATGTCCAAAATACACGCTGCTTTCCATTTTATTTCTTTTTCTTACAAATTGTTAACGTTAATCTTCAATAGTGCTACATATTTAAAAATAAACAAGAGTCCTTGTCGGACTTGATGTACTTAACATTGAAATAATAATATTATAATCATTACTAAAAACTTCCTAATTCCTCATACTCGTACTTATTTCAACATGTATTTGTACAATTTATATTTTATAAAAATTATAATAATTAATACTAGGATACCGGAAACAAACTGAACTTAAGCATCTTTAAATTAATTTATATTAAATTGATTCGTGTTCTCGTTCCCCGTTTAGCATAAACATTATAAAAACGTAGTGAAGCTACAACACGGTATGAATGTTGCGCACAACAATGTGGACAACACACAACAAACGCTGCGACACTCCGCCGGTGTCCGTCCATTGTACACACCCTTTATTATTATCATATACCTGTCCCATACATTATAGGAGCGCTGTATCTGTACGTACACTTCTATGCATAAATATGTCTCGGTTTAAGATGGGTGTGTAAAAACTTTTCCTAAAATCATAACATTTTCGAAGATGATCGTCATCTCAAATTAGAAAACCTAAAGAATGTGAAATGCTCTTAATTTGCTACAAGTTAACAGAAATATTTTATGACCAGGAATTTAATTTAAATAAAAAACAAATAAATGTATCTTATTAATGGTTCACATAACGGTTTTCGATCAACCCATTATAGGCTTTTTTGATTGCCTTCGCATATAAAATCTTTACTTTATTAGCCAAATATTCAAATTCAAAACTACTATCCAATGACCTAGGCATTTATGCAAGCATAATATTACACATAAATATGATTATATATGCATACGTATATATGTAACATTAACGTCTCCCTAGATAATATGGATTTTATTTCTGTTCGTAATAAAATACCAAACATATCGCTGCGCTGTTTTTAATTCTAAAGTTCTTAATAAAATTCTATTTGGATTTTAAATAAAAATTATGAGCTCCATCTTCTTTTCATAAAGATAAAAAATATTATATAAAAAGTAAAAGAAACATAATTTGACCGAAGAAATAAATTACATTTTTGGCGGAGTCTTGACGTCAATTTCACCGCACATTATTATAATTATAAAAAAATATTAGTGATAAACTAGATGATATGTAAATTTATTTCGGCTCAGAAACGAGGGAAGAAAGCAGAAAAAAATGTCACGCATTGTTAACGACTCTATCTCGACACCATGAGATCGAGTTAGAAAGTAACGTATATAAAAATAATATAAAATAATATTCACGGAGAGTGAAGTTATTTATTCAAATTAGTGTACTTGTTAGAACCTGTTTTACAAAGGGGGTGAGAGATCCCGCTACCGTTGCACCGGTCAGCTTCCACCCAGCACCAACCACACATCTGCTCAGCTATACACATACAAGGGAAGCGTGACTGACTGATTAACTGATTTACCACAAAGATTCTGATCGATCAACGTACAGTTCACCGTTGAACGGATTATGTTTAATTTTAGCATAAAAAATGTAACAAATAAAGGATTTATGAGAACGGGCAATAAAGACACGAGCATAAACTAGTTTTCCATACGAATAATTTAATCTTCATCTAAATAACATTTACGAGTGTAAAGCAATATGCGACCTACGATTTGGTAATATATATTAGTGCTCTACTCATCTAATGATGAAATACTTGAATTTGTTATGTATTAGTTTAAGAGACCTTGTTGCGATCTGAAAATCTTCCAGTACCCAGTTCAGCATTATCTACATATACCTTAATATCCGCTATGTGTCCAACAGCCCTTAGATCTTGAAGCAACTATCTAGGCGATCTGAAAAAACCATTACATAAAATAATATTATGAGTATATATAGCTACCTATATAATAAAGTGTATCAAATTACGTGATCGCTCCGCCTCGCTAAGTCCATAAAATACTCGAATTCTCCAATAAACTCATACAAATTCGGTGAGCTGTCTGTATAAGGAGTCGATATTAAAATAATATTAAAACTACGAAACACAATCGATATTATAATTTGATGTGCCGTTAGGAACGTATGCAAAAATCGTCCTTGGACACCACGCCATATTAGTGTAGCGTAATTAATTTAAATGTATTCAAGGCGGGTTCACTTTCCGACCAACTATTCAAATTATATTTTTACAAAAGCAACCAACGGAAATTAAAGTGTACGCGAGAGTCGGAGACGGCGAAGTGCGCCTGCGCATCGCTGCGACTAGTCGCACGTTGCATCTCTAAACGTTGCGACACGATGCATGTTTTGCAGACACTTACAACTATTGGAATTACTGACATTTTGTATAGGTAATTTTGAATGTAATTTTTTTATACTTACCACCTTACCCCATTCAGAGCCGGCCTGAAAAAGATCTCTCGCACTGTATATAATTTAGTTTAAAGTCCGTTCCATATATTTTTGGTCGCAAAAAGTACCTACCAATTGTACTTCTATTAAGTGTTATCAACAAAACGTACATTTAATAACAATTTCTCATAAACAACAGAACTATTAACAACATGAATCTAAATTCGTTTAATTTACAATAATTAATTAAAGAAATAAGATGTTAATCAATACAAATAACGTGAAAATCGGTAGACAAGCAGGCGGCCATGTTTCCGCCGGTCCGCCGGAGATGCGCGGGCGCATTCACATGCTAATCCTCGCCGGCCACTAGCCACTACACCCGACACCACTTCACACATGCAAATCGGTTATTGATAAACAAATAATGGCATTATAATTTTATTACGCATTGTGCGGAGTCAACGACCGCGAGGTGGCGCTACAGAGCCACTCCACTCGAGATTTGAATGTATTATTCATATTTATTGTGGTTTAGTTTGTTTGTCCGTTTATTGGAGTATCATTACAGCTCGAGAGCATTCTTTGTATAGTATTTGCAAACATATCGACGGAATATAATATGTAGATATCTTTTGATCAACTGATTTAATACTATCTATAAACACTTCAAAATCTTTGCTTTATTGCAATAAATGTTTTATTCTTTATGACATAATATAAGTGATTGATGTTTTATTATAAAATACTAGCTCATGCACAGTGTTTTATAGTACAGAAATCCTTTCTTAGCGGAGGTAAAACATAAAACCATCAGTACTCGTATTCCTAATTTCATCCCAATCCGTTCAGCGATTTGAGCTGTTGATAGATCAGTCAGTCAGTCACGCTTTCCTTTTATTTATTCAGATGACGGTATGTTCGTAACTTGTGCGTTATATATTTACGTACTTAATATTATGTATGTACGCGGGTAGTTAGCGTAAATATCTCACACCTAATGAAACAATGACATTACTCAAAAAATAACTTTTTATAATTACAACCTTAAATAAGTAGAGAAACACTTGTGATTGCAAAAACATACAATTTTAATTAGGCTAGTATATTATCAGGTGTTAATATGGCTTCATGTCGTCAATATAACATTGATGTAAGAGTGACAAGCGGCCTAAGTGTGCTGCGATGTTTACACAAGTGTGTGTGTCTGCTACCATTGTCCTACACAACTAGCTGGAATTTCACATCTTTCTGTGAATTTATTTACAGATGGCATATATTATACGGGAGGTTATTGATGACGTCACAAAATTATTGACACAGATATGGGTTCTAATCACTCGTTATTTAAATATGATATGAGCTTTAGTATATTTCATGTACGAGTATAGCAATGTATAAAAAGTTCTTTTGACAATTTGTTTAGTTTGAAAATTTAACACTGTGCAAATGTTTGCGAAAAAGCCTGTAAAGCTAGGAATAGAAAAAAAGGCTGGATATTTGTGTTTCCCTTGTGGCTAGTATTATTTTTAACCCCCGACGCAAAAACGACGGGGTGTTATAAGTTTGACGTGTCTGTCTGTCTGTCTGTCTGTCTGTGTGTGTGTGTGTGTGTGTGTGTGTGTGTATGTGTCTGTCTGTGGCATCGTAGCGCCCAAACGGATGAACGGATTTTGATTTAGTTTTTTTTGTTTGAAAGTAGAGTTAGTCGAGAGTGTTCTTAGCCATGTTTGGTGAAAATCGGTCCAAGATGGCCGCCGCTACAAAATGGCGGATTACTTTTTTCTTCCACGACCCCCTCAATATGGGTATCAAATGAAAGGGCTTAACGAGTAGAATACAGCCCACTATATAAAATTTAAAGTCCAAGATGGCCGCCATCAAAAAAATTTGAATTACATATTGCGTTGGGGGTTTTTTTAAATTTTTAATTTAATTCACTTGTATCTGTGCTTGTGGTAAAACAGATTGACAATGACATTTTATAGTGTATGTTGCCTTGTAGATCAAACACATTTTAGGCACTAAAAATATAAAAACTTAACATAAATGCTTAATTCTTTTAAAATTGCACCGAACGTCCAAACCAAATGTGCCAGGGTGTACAGCGAAACATGCATTTTAAAGTGATCAAGCTGTACCTACCTAGTGTGAGGAAAAATTAATGTTGTCACATTTAATTTATTGAAAACCTGTGAATAGAATTATTATAGACAACGAGGTTTTGTTTTAGACTTATGTTCACTCATTATAATACTATTTAAAAAAACAAAACTCAATGTCTTCTCATTCAATTATCACATTCTACTAAATCATGAAACATAATCATCATAATCATTTATTTATTTGCTTTTAACAACAATATTAAGTATTTAGGTATATATCTCTCAACAAACAGTTCTCAACTAGTTCAGGAGGCTATGGATTCAACAATGAAATGTTACAAATTGATGTCCAATAAAGATTTATTATTATTATATCTATAAAATAACCTGTGAGTATATAGTAATAGGAAATAAGTAGTACATATTTTAATTATTGTCCCTATCATCAATATTACCTTATTAATTCTCATCTCGTCGCGACCCGTCTCGGAAAGCACATCCCGGCTCTCCCTTAAAGACATGTAGGAGAGTAGGAGGTCCTTAGGTCATGTTGGAGGGTTTGTATAAATGTGACCTGAAACTTTAACATATAGATTAGCCACAAAACTCATAACTGTAATTGTAAATAAGTATAATTAGGGTAACCTGTTCTGTTGGAGTATAAACATTGATTATTTATTTGTTAATAATGTTTATTTATGGTAATGGCCTGCAATTTAAAAGTGATCGATCTCTACCTACGAATAGCTACAATAATCAAAACGGAGATCAAATTAGAAAGATCACTAATTAATAATTCAAAATGTGTATGATTTTATTTAATTATGCTATTTCAGATATAGACAAAATTATCTTTTAGAAATTTTGTCATTAATGTATTTACGGATACTTTCCCGATATAAATATAATATGTATCGACAATTATAATATAAAGTATAATAATTAGTATAATATAAAAACAGAAACCAAGTAATTACTGTGTTTTGAATGAAACTTTTATATTTGTTAATTGGCAAATTATATTTATATTTTATTTAGAGAAAGCTTCAAATCGATACCTACCTACAAATCAATACTTTAGAATACTTTAATAAAATTATAAAAATAATTACAATTAGACACATTAATAATGTTTAACATTTTAAAGTCTGTGTTTGACCGATACTTTTACTCATTGAACCCATTTGGAAAATTGGTAACATATTAGTTTTAAAATTTCACAGCAGTTCCTATTTAAAATTTTATTTAAATCCGTCATATGGTTTTCAAATATAATGAGCGTGCGTTAAAAATTATTGTTCAATATTCAAAATATAAAAAATGGCAGCAAATCTCAGCAATATCATGGCAACATAAAGAATAGCTCATCAGCTCAGGCTGCAGACCGCAGGGCCGCCACCGCTCGCGGTACATCTAATGTCATTACAATAACTCGATTTGTGCGCTTGTTCTGCGAGGGAGGTTTTTTCAACCGCTTATTTTGCCTGCATTGATTTGTCAATTTGTATTGTGGTTGAGACTCGTGTCTGTGTTTTTTGTGGTTGATGTATTTGTTAAAGGAATGAATTCTCTTCTTGGCTACGCTATTGAGGTAGCTATAGCTTGGATTTGATCTTTGACTCACTAAAACTTGTTTTTTTTTTCGTCAGCAAGCCACTGGTGTTACAGACGTTAATAGGCGACGGTAACCGCTCACCGGCAGTTCTTCTTGTTCTGTCTTTAATAATATAAGACTCTGTATCTGATATACCTCTAGTAAATTGAGTTGCTAAATTTATACCGGATATACATAGTTCCATGTCAAAAAATTTTGGTTAGCAACAATTTATTTGGATAAGAAAGTATGCCGATACCGATATTTATTTTACTAAACCGTATTCTAAATAAATTTTTTCCTCATCTGAAGCACGTACAAATAATAACGCTTTCTGTAAATATATTTTATATTCTAATAAATGTAGGATGTCTAACATATTTAATTTATTTTTATTGGATAGTTTTCTATCTAGCTAATGCCTCGACATCCGGTTTATCTCTAGGAATGTATTTTTTTATAAAACAAAGTTGATTTTTTATATGAAAGCTGAACATTCTACGATATTTAACCAAATAATATAATTAAGGAGCGATGGTTAGATAAGGGTCCAGTTCGCGAGCTCGAAATAGTTTTTAGTGTGAGTCATTATCTTTTTTATAATTACTTTGATTAAAATCTTATCTAACAGATATAAATACCGCTTTAAACTGTAGCTTAGCATATTGTATTGAATTTTGTAAATGTTCAATTATTTAAATCTTTTTGTAAAATATTTCATTTTTATATGTAATGTAGATCTCTAGATTTAGTTTTCAATTTAATTTGCAAATATTTGTGTTTTGTGTCAAAACTACAAAATAGGATTTGTAGTATTTGGGTATTTCTCCGAGTAAAACTTGAAATTTGATGTAGTATGTCAAAAATTTGGCAAGAGAGACCCCAAACGAGCCCAAATGTAAGTTAGTTAGGAAATGTTCCCTGCTTTATAATCCGTTTAGAGGGCGGTGGGAAGACAAGAGGCTATTAATTATAAAGTGTGGACAAATCAACGTCCCCTGCTCAGTTTGATCGCCGCATACAGCCGCTGCCGCGCCGCTGTGTGCGGGGACCTTAATTCATTGATTTCATTACTGCATTTTATTATACTTGTATGCACACAGAATAATAACATTTGGCAACATTTATCTGATTACAACTGTTTTATGAATTAAGTAATTTTATTGTTGTCTGCTACAATCATTTTATTTTCTCAAACACAAAATTTTTCAACGACTGAATAGAGTAAACGGCTACTTATTATATTTCAAAATTATGTGGTAGTCTTTCGAAATATAAGTATAAGGAGTCCTACCTTTTGCATTTTATTAAATGTTAAATATAAAAACATGTTGTTATTTTTATGTTTATGCGTTTAATTTCAACACAGTTTTTAATTTTTTTGTTATTTAGTAAAAAATATATTAAAAAACATATTTTTTATATGGTGTTAAGAACAAAATTATGATCAGCTATAAATTTTAATTAGCTAACATTTATTTAATAACTTTGAAATAAATATCTAGAGCTGTTGATTTCACATAAAATAAAGAAAACAATTATATAAGCCAACGAAACATCCGCTTCAAATGTAGGATTTAATGAAGCTTAATTTTAGAAAATGTTATTTTATTATAAAATGATATTGAATATCGGTTTGATATCGAAGCCATCTTGTCAATCATGCTAATGATTGCCATAAACTGCAGGGGGTCGGCTCATATCGCCTGATTACACCACTCTTCTTTACTAATTATCATATGTGATTTAAAAACATTTGAGCTTTTTCTACTTTCTTAAATTTACTTTACCTTACCAATGTTATTATTTTCTACTCGGTATGTCCCACTTTTGAAGGCCTCCTTTCCCTCTCTCCATTATATTTGATTGAGGGCTATAGTTGTCCAGCTATTGCAGAAGAAATTCAGTTCGTACCATTAAAACGAGTAGCTCTTCTAAATTCTTTATATTGTCAAAACTTCATCTAATATCATCGAAATAGATTTCTCAATTACTACATTTATAAATTGTAAATAAAAAATATTAATTAATAAAAAAAATATTTTAGTGTATGACAAAATGTTTATTACCTGTATAAATTATAAATAATGTGTGCAATATTTATAATTTAACATTTCAATGCATAAGAAATATTAATTTAGCATCTTACATATTTTTTTTTAATGTGGCAAATGCCTTTATATCTCACATATTCCTTTGTAAGAAATAAGGATAAAGATTAATTTACAAAAATATCAGTTAATATTATTTATTCACAATATTTATTATCTAATAATATCCAAGTGCAGTGGCCAATGCTTTATCGAGTAGAAGAATTGATGTAACGCAGTCACACCGACTGCTTATTGTTAGTTATTATTGTAATGGGACAACCTGATGGCGAGCTTTACTGGCTTAACTAGAGCTAGAGCCACACTACCGTGATGTAGTGTGGTAAGGGCCGTTAATTTGATATCGGTACTAAATGTATGAAACCGATATTATTCTGTGTTCTTATTTTATAAAATACGACAGTAGTGTGGCTCTAGCTTTATTTAAATCAACAAAAGCACGCTCTAAACTTAACAAACTTTGGCCTTAAATTACCTCTATTATCTGTTTTAAAAACTTAATGATTTTTCTTCGGGTTGTAGCAGGTACAAGTTTTGTTTATCGCTGTAATATTGAAAACATTAGCTTGTAAACAACTGTAAAATAGTCTTTTTTTTTTAAATAAAGGCATTTGTCACAAAAAAAAATTGGCTACAAGCAACCTGTGTTGTCATGGAGGTCAGGGTAACATTAGTTATATTAGATAAATACCTGTTTACTGTTAATATTGCAATAATGTTGGACATATTTTGTAAGTTAGTGGTTTCAACACTCATGAGCACTATTTATTAATTTAGTAAGGAATGCGACCGGATCGTTCTGAGATAAAACTAATGCAAGATAGGCAATGACGGACTCATCGATTACTTTATAATAGATCGGTCAATATTGGATATTTGTAAGCGAACCGGCGTCACCGATACTTATGCTATAAACCAGCTAACGAACCAGTAAAGTGAATGTAGACTATCCTTTGCTTATATTTCTGATATGTTTAAAAACCTATTTCAGCCGATCTATTTCCTTATTTATTCCATATCTAGTCGTACGATGCCGCTCCTCGGGTTTCTGTGCAAATACTAGGTAGTCTAATTTATACCTAAGTAAGTATATAACTTCAGGTACTAACTTTGCTCGATAAACTATTTATTACATCATTCCAATTCATAACCGAGATTTATCTGCAGCTAACCATTTTAGTCTAATGATAATATCGGTTTCCATACACTCGATCGCCAAAGGAACTCAATATTCATACCTAAAGGTGCATAATTGATTGATTTATGAGCTTTCAAAATCCAATTCTGGTAAAAAATTAGCGCATTTCGCGTACCTGCGTGTATAATTACATATCTGACATTTTTATTGCAAATTTAAAGGCTGTAGAAATATTAATGTTGCTTTTTATTGCGATCAGTTTCGGCGCGAATTGATTTAATTAATGTGGTACTAGAGTGGCGACGCGTCGTTCTATTCAAATGAAGAGATGTTTCTGCCCTGAGAGTAAGCTCGTAGCATCTTTGCATTTATTTACGTTTTGTTTGATTTGGTAATATATTATTTGTTGCTCAATTCATGACCAAAAGTTATCTGGCATGACCAAATTTAAGCGCTAAATATAAGGCCCTCCGATACCTCAATATAAGGTACAACAGCTGCTTACTGCTTAGTTCCTGACCGAACAATTTGTCATATAATTTGTAAGAACCGAAGTCACAGTAACAACACATGATGCGAATAATGTGCGAGAGTCACATTTGATCAAACAGTAGTGACCCTAAACATGACATATAATAGAACAATTAAAATGCACGTGTACCCTTGCCACAACGCGATTCGCGACATATGGCGCCGTGTAAACTCTCCCTTAGGGGCGCCGACAAATTAGCGTTTAAGAGATTGCCATCGACTGCACTGTGCAGTGGCCAATCCATTAGCCACAAATGGCGTTATTTAAACCGCAACCTCACCACTCATGCGTGTGCGGTCACACTCGTGATAAATGTGCTATGTTGCGGCTACGACTCCAACTAAATATTTCTGCAATGTTTGATACTTACTGTGAATGCTAGCTGCGATGTTACCAACCACTTATAGGTAAAACGTCTACTTTGTTAGTAAATACCTATCAGCAACTCTGTGTCGCACACTCGTTAATTAGTGAATAGGCGTAATCGACTATAAGTTATGTATGCCGTATTTAGTATGCCATATTGTATTATACTGTAGATACATTTTATGAACAATATTTCCACTGCTCAGCCTGTCAATACATAAATCATTAATTCATAGGTGTGCATACATTATACAAATGATGCTAACAATACGTTACGTCAAGATAAAGCATCTGTATGAATATGAGAACGATGGTCGCGAGAGATCACCCGATTGGTTGATCAATGAAAAGTAAAACCGGGGCTCGAATGAATGGGAGACGCGAGTTTTTGTCCTCTTGACTCTTTGTGAAGACAATCTGAAGCAGCATTGTACAGCACACACGATAAGGACCGCCTCGCAACCCTTCCCGGCGCGGCCCACCCCCACATATCGACAAAGCGAATTACCATAATATGATATCGGAAGGCGGCAGATGTCTCGTCCGCGCGACTTTTACTTTTCTCGTGTTGTTCAACTTTCACCTCGAGAAATAAGGTGATTTACATGTTTTTGGGAGATGTGAGCACACGTGTGCCGGCGCAGGTACCGCGTACAGGCTGCGTGGGCGTCGTGGAGGCTTTGTGCATTGTCTGCGAGGCGAGGGTGCCGCGGTGACACATTTATTTTAGCCGAGTTTTTTCACCGCCATTGTATTGGAAATTAGAGATCGGCGCAGAGTTCACGAGACGCGATATTATCTCTCCCCCGGCATCCTCCGGGCGCGGCCATTGTGTCGCGGATGGTTGTCGAGATGTTCCAAACGGCGGTTATTGAACACAAACTGGTTAGCTTTCAGTTTCTACGAGAGCCGTCCTAAACGCGCCAGGACCGGCCCCCGGGCCCCGGGATCTAGCGATCGGATAATTGATCAAAACGGACCGTTAGACCGCGACCTATCAGCTGATTATGAGAATTCTTTAGATGTGTCGTGATGAATGAGGCTAGGGCCGGGGCAGGTTTAGACGACCGTTGTCGCGGGACAGCATCCGGTCGCGCTCGGACGGTGACAATGCGCTCTATGAGATGAGAGCACTCCGTTTGGACACAAACTAGTTTGGGCGCTCCCCGGCGCTCTAACGTCTATCCCGAACTTGCATACTAATCGAATTCTTTTCATTACGATCACATTGAACGGTCACTTTTTACGTAACGGCGATCGACTCCATTCCCACAATGAATGGTATCTTGTGACCGCCGCGGAGCTGAATTCCCAGGAATCGAATTATTGACGTACGAACACGAACACGCCAATCAAATTCAATTCAATGGGTGCTTACAATGCTTCGGAACCAAAACACCAGGTTTATCTATTTACGATGCGATGGTTTATCTTAAACCGTAGTTGTTCAGTTCCGGTCCCTTATCTGGTGATGACGGCCTACTATCATCCATCACTATCATTACCCAGCACTCAGCACTCGAGTGCTGCTAGCGCCGCCTCCCCGGCTCGAGTCATCACCACCGCCCTCCCACGCAGGCTCGGGTCACCATCACCTCCCCTCCACAGCCTCCTCGGGTCACCAAACAGATTACGCGTCAATCACTACACCTATTTAGCAGTTTGTTATTTCACTGCTAATGCGTTTTTTATTGCGTGCAATAAATTATACTTTCTATAATTTGGAAGCGATATTTTACGTTATCTGTAATGGAGTACCGTCGAGTCTCAGTTAGTGTGTGTTTTGGACGAGGTTTCGAATGTAAACTGGAAGCGACGCCATAAACCGAATCATTTACATAAAACCACTAACGGATCTCACGCCGACCAGTTTTGGTAATATTAATGTTTGTGATCTATTAGAAAATCGGCGAGATGGTCGCGGGAGAAGGTCGCGGCTCTTTGTGTCTTGACTGTCTTTGATATTGTAATGTACGAGTTGTGGACGCGGCCGGCGGCAGGCGGCAGGCGGCAGGCGCGGTGTAACGGACATGCCAGCACATTTGCATATCAGTGTCCTGCCGCGGTGCACGCCAGGGGGACCCTCTAGCGCCGTATTGTTACACATATTTTTCTAAGGACACATATCATATCCTAACGTATTCATAGATAAATTGGGGATTTCTTTGATAAAAACGTTAAATTTTGTTCAATATAACAATATTTATATACCTATCTCATATATAATAATATTCCTAATTAATATCAAAAAGTAAAAGTTGAAGAATCTGAACAATTAGGGAAAGTAAAGATGATTGTAGACTGGTGTTCAATAGATAAACTGGTACATCGTGCAGTAAGATAGTTGGAAGCGGATCACGTTACTATTGTTGTGTCGCGGAGTAGGTGAAGGGTTCCTTTGAGACAACTGCGGTGCGTTCTCAGGGCGCATCCCTCGCACAGTCGCTAGGCGCTGCATGCCCCAGCTGCCGCCGACTTCTGCCCACCAGGTGACACATACTCTCCCTGGACTAATTAAACACAACCCTAATTCCACCATCATAAGGCACATACTCATCTATCACTCGTTCCATCGACATCAAATTTTGTTAAAGACAAATTTGAACCCAGCAATAATAGAGCGACGTTGATATTGAACGCACAGACGTGTATTGTGAAGACTATTGCAGATAACAATGTGCTCAGTGATCTGAAGCTACTTCCACTAATAAAAATAACGAGCGTTGAACACACTCACTCGCTCTGTTCTAGCAGGAATCTCACCTCTGCAATTCTAGGACGACATTATGTTATTATATCGATGCGACACTATGAACATAATTCAAGCCAAAAATAGAGTTGACGTAAGCGGCGGACCGTAAAGACGGTGAAAAGAAAGGCCGGAACCAGAATGATCTCTAACCTTTCACCGAAGATTGCAAAAATGTTAATTTATGCAAAGGGGAAGTGGAAGCAAAAACATACAAATAAAGCTTATGCACCTGATTCGGGCTCGTCTGTGGCGCAGGTACCTCTCCGTGCATTCATCGGTGTGCGCACGCGCCGGCTGCGCACTAAATAATCTGCACATTTTTTCATGTAGTTAGGAATGTATAAATTAACATTTGAAGAGTTCCTCGAATACAAGAGCCGTTACGTGCGGATCTATTGTCACCGGACCAATTAGCCACCGTGACTGGATCCTTACACGGGGTGACATTATTTTATTATTGTGGTCGCAATATTTCATAATCCTGTAATTATAATCACCTTTAGCTTATCGATGCGGAAACTAGCTCCCGCACCTCACATGGATTCTGCAAAAAAATCATTGTTCCTGAACAAAAGCTAATTATAGTTGAAATAAAAAGCAGGAGCGACAATGGCCGTCTCCTGCGGGACGCTTGTTCTCGAGGTGCTAATTACCGGATTTCTCTCACCTCGCAACAATAACAGTTTTTGTTGATAATGCTGCAACTTGCGACGCCACGGTCGTTGAATGTTTTTAAAACGTTAGTTTTTTTGCAACCAAGTTTTTTTTTGCACAATGACAAAGTCATTACATTTTTTTTTCATTCTGCTGCTTCATGTCTCTCCAATAAACATTACCAATATTTTCATACATTTTTCACTTTGATGTTGACGTACTCGTATATAACTAACTGAACACAAAGACTATATTTATCGTTACATTTCAGGTTACCTATAGATAGGTTGAATATACTCGTATAAAAATAATTGTGTTAAATACAAAATTTATTCTGAATGTGGTATATTATGTATCTAGTTAAATGTGAGTGTAACGTTCAGGCGGACATACCTATACAATATTCTACGAGTACATATTATATACCTAAGTGTGTATAAATAGCGCGGGTGACCCGGTGTCACAAGTGACCTCTGCCCGCCACCGACCATTGTTTATCATCCACATAACTATTGAACCTTACCACTTCAGCAATTAGGACCATATTCCAACACTCCACCACCGCTGAAAATATATTCAGTAGGTAAAGATTCTCGTCCGTTACGGCTTCACCTTGCGTCAGTGACACTTGTCAGTTACGCACTGCATTGACCATACTTCATATCTTGCATTCACTTTGAAATTATTCTAGAAAGAATTATAAACTGTGCAGTAGGTATAGGTGATAGGTACCACATCAAATGCGTCAATTAAATTATAAAAAGTTTGGGAATATGTATATTAATAGAAAAAAACTGTACTTACGTAATAATCAAGAAAAATGCAGTAACATTATAACAATTAAATACGTTTGCATAATTTATTACGTCTAAAATTAGGGTAGATTCAAAATGTCTAATTATATACTTTATTAATAGGTTTAGATTATAATAATTTATTTAGAAGTATAATGCAAATTTTGTAAAATACTTTCTGTAAAGAGCATTTTTCATAAGGTAGCAATAGAGAAATAGTAATGTCAGTCCTCAGGTAAACAGTCACCTACCAGTACATATTGTTGGTAGGTACCAGGTACATGTGTAATGGTATTAGAAAGTTATTCGTTCCAGCGACGACGGTGACAATGACGCAGCGAAGCGAACTATGAAGTGCCTCGAGAGTGCTTGAACAGACTCCTGTTCTACCATCTGCCGCCTTGTGGTCCCTCCGTGACTCTCAGTGCCTCACTCGCGTCCCACATCCTCATTGGTATACCTGTAATGTTAAACAAATTCATTATTAAACACCGTTTGTTGTACCTATAGGTAAAGGTAAAATTCACCAAAAGCCTCTGAACAAACAACAATAGTAAAAGTAAACCTCTAATCAATAGCAGGATATCTATTGAAGAGACATTTAGTGAAGTGGATGCGCGAGGAGTATGTAGAGCCGTGAGCGGCCCCTGACATCGGATCGTCATTATGTGGTCCCTCGTCGCATCGACATGTCAACAATGGCGCGGGAGGCCAGGAGCCAAAACAAACAAAAATTAAAAAACCGGATTTTCAAAATCCCGTTTTGTCGCATCGGAAAGAAATTCTGTTTTCGATTTCTATTCGATTGTTTGTTTTTTCCGTCCATTGTTGTGGATGTCGCGGCCGCGACACGCGTACCCATTTTTGCAGAGTCTATTCCATTGTGTCGGTGTTTCGGAATGACATTTGACGGACGAGCGCTGGATGCACCAAGGCTGAGTGACGGCCGGCGACACATGCGCCCGCCGACTATCGCTGCGACAAAAACACCGATATCATCTTAATGTTTCGTCCCAATTTTATAAATTCGGCCGCGGCTGGCACCCGAGGCTACGCAACGGGATTCCTGTTATCATATTGGATACCGTCGTCGTGGTCTAAATTACTTTTTGTGGAGTAAAAGGAACGAGACGTCTCGCCGGTCGCGGTCGGCGCTGCATCGCTCCGAGCGACGTTCGACCGATGCTCGCGAGGGTCTCGTACCCCTTTGTTACCTGCTGCTCTCTGCTGTGTCGTGTCTTTGTGTTCCTTTTAGCTATCCTCTATGTTGTTGTTTGTGTTTTGTTGCATCATTTCATTCATTATTACATTTTAGGATAGAATTTCATTTTAATAAATTAGCCGCACGGAATAGGTACACTTCGTCAGTTATGTTGTTTTCCTTTTACGTGTATATTTTTTTTACAAGTTGACTTTGTTGGAATATTTTGAAATTCTGCGGTTTATCAACAAATACTTCCTACTTGCGTAAGGGACGTAGGACTGGAGGTCCTTTTAAAATGTTGTTTTAAAATTATATGAATCTCGCCTATTTGTTTTCAACATTAGCAAGTTTCGATCATCTTTTTTCATGATAACGCGATACCTTTTATTCGTATCGTTTTACTTACGATAAAAACTAAAAGAGTTAATCGAAAGGTGTAAAATAATTAGGTAGATCATTACATTAATAGGAGCTATCAAGGTGCTCTACGTAACTTGCAACAAAAACCTCTGTCTGTCTGTCTGCGGCCGCGTTCGGCGCGGCGTGGTCAGCCCCGGACGCGCCAATTATGCGCCGCGCACGCGCCACCAAAAAAACCACCTCCAGCCTCTCCGGACCATCCGAACCATTTTTTAAAAGCCTCTACTCAAATAATAATGCAGTAACACGCGAGAATATTCGCAAAATGCGATCCGCGAATTTCGTTTCCAAATTCTTGCGGCGACGAAGCTCATATCTTATTTTTTTGGTGCGACTATTGTTTGCCATCTATATATTTGTGTCCGTCGAGCTCTGGAGGCTTTGTCGGTGAGTCAGTGAGTTGGTGAGTCGGTGGTGGACGAGGGAGGCTCGCGAGCTCGTGCTGCGCTTCATGTTTTCTTATTGTTGCACCGGAATTTTAATTAAAAATGTCTGTAAGTTAATTGGTTCCTGTCCTACATTACCCGAGATGTGGTGGTCAGTGTCCACTCGAGGCACCACTGTAGCTCCATCAGAAGTGGAGTACGATCCTGTCACAAGTACCAGCAGGTCGCAGGTAGGTGCCGGCGACGTTTGATGACGGCCGACCTACGTGTTTAGGTACATAATGAAGTGCCCAAAGTTTTTGTGCGATCGCGATTAGTCCCTCGCGGCGATGAGGTCGCGCACCCCGGACCCTGCGCGGCCCTATCATTACTAAAAACGATTCTAATAATATAATAGTCCTGTCACATCCCCTCGAAGAAAAAGTTTAAGGACAATTTTCATAAGGACCCATAATAGGCAGCGCTTTGGCACTCGTTTACGGGATAGTTTATTCCTGTCGTTTTATTTGGGTTATTGTAACGCGATGAACGTTTAGTTTTTATGTTGCGGCGGGTGGATGTGTTTATCATGTGAACTCATTTTTATTTATGTTTTTTTACTAGACAGCGGATATAACTTATTATAGATTACTGATGCAACATTTAAAACTTACTTCTTTTGTAAGTTATTGATCATGCTCTGCTTGTTTTAGATCCCAAGAACCCCAGACATATCGGCCAATCACAGATGCGAGTAGCGCATCATAGAGCCAGCACTGGCAGTAGTGGCATGAGAGATGCATCTGTTTCCCTGCGATGTGGTGAGGTGTAGCGAGTGGTAGGAGTAGGTGGGGCGCGGGTGTAGCCGTCGACGCGGGACCAAATGGCACATTTATATCGTTCATTACGGCCCCGAGGTGAGAGATGTTGGCGCTGTCGCCGCCACGGGGGTCCGGGCCCAGGGCTGCTGCTGCCTTACCTCTCTCTGATAGTCAGGACGTTCCATCTGTGGTACATACAACGATACTTATACAAGTATCAGTTCCGTTTTTTCCGGAAAAAATGTTTCAATTTAGATATTTTTATTCAGACAATGATATTTAGATCGGCTTAGATTGCCGCTGTGAGTCAATTTGATAGCAGCATAGCAGCTTTAATAATATGAACAAGAGTAAATCGTTCGATTCTTACAATGCTGGACGATTGACATTTGAAACTAATCGATGACACCTGAAAGCACCTATTCCTAGTAATTGTCCAAGTGTAGGCATGCATGCAGGTGTACGCAGGCAGCCCTGCGCGCGGCAGCCAGGGGGGGTCCCGGCGCGCGTTGATTTGTGCGTGCTCCCCCGCCGACTGTATTTGTAGAGGCGCGCGTGGGCGACGCGACGTCGCACCGCACTCGCGCCGCACACGCAACACTCCGCACTCCGTCGCGTCTCCTGCGCTGACAGCCCCGAGCGGGCAGAGCTACGGCCGCGCAAGTAGCCGCCTCTTATCACCACGTGTCACGACAACCACGTCCGACTGCTATCTCACCTGGAATCTTTAATTCCCGCCGCGGAACGGATTCCGATCGACCGAGCCGTACCGTCGGAGGGCACTCGTGCTCGCCTCGAATATTCCATAATCAAAAATTCCAATTGTAGGCGCACAGAGAGGCTCCCACAGTGATGATCGTAAAGTGTTTAATGAATAGCGCGACGGGTCGATAGATTCACGACAATGATCGGTAGGAATCTTAATGCCCCGTTGACACCGAGCGGTGTCGCGGCCGGGTACCTCGGAAACTGCGCAATCTCACCGCCGCGCCGCGTTCGATTTGGATATCTTCGACGACATATTTTCCAATCTAAACGAGCCGAAATTAGAAGGCTAAGACAACTCGAGAACCGGTCAACATAAAATTGGAAACCAACTGTAGTCTCCGGGTTGCGCAAGAGGCAAGAGTCGAAGCCGATCGACCAGTTTAGCGCAGGCTCGAGCTCGGCGCTCGGCGGCCGCGTGGGATCTATGGGCCCGCTCGCCGCCGCAGCCTACAAACGTCGTCGACTCGCTGCCGCCGCACGGCACTTGGGACTTTTCTCTTCGACGAACTATTTTATTTAGACTGTCACTTTATTGCCGCGGATTAAGAATCTCGTTGACATAAATTATTATGTGTATAGCGCTTAAAATATGACCAGTTACTGAAACATTAAACAGTGTGCGCCCGATCGTGAGTTACGACTGGCTGCAGCCAGCGCCGCGCTTGTCACACATTTGTTAACATCTATTCACATATCTGTAATCCTCGATTATAAAATACTAACTGGAGGCTACACTGATGTTCATAGATACAAACATGGTACTGTCGCAATAGTCGGTGATCAATTACCCAGTTATCTAGCAATAACCACACAGGTTTAGTTGCAAACTATATATCATGTATTTGTCACCGAATACCTGTGTTCGTACCATAGACGATAAAAATAACATGAGCTGAAGGAGCTCAGTAACGGAGCAGACAAGGCGAGCATCGCCCGGTCGCTCCACGCAAACTGTGCGCTCTCGACTCACATAATCATATATTACAAAGTTTATTTGAACGCTCGTGGCGTTTAGAACTTAATTCCGAATCAAGTTTGAGATGACACCAATAACTGTCCGGTAAGTCAGGATTATCGCCAGTGTGAGGTTTTCCTCGACAACCTTTCACTTAATGATCGAACCTCTCCGAGCGTGCCATTAAACCGAACACTAAATCATTCCCAACGTTACGAGTATATTTATTTGAGATCAGACCATATCTGAGTTCACATTCCGACACACAGTGGTTCTAATATTTCACGGCTGTATTATTTTGGCTAGGATTAGTGATCTGAAGATCGATAGCAATAAAACGGTCGCGGTGGTATAGTTTAATTCGTTTAGTTTCGCTCGGGCGGCATGTAATCAGAGTAATGAGTGTTCCGGAGGACCGTCGTGACCGCGATTACCTTTACATTATGAACCGTGAAAGGGTGGCCATCTCTCTTGTATATTGATGGTGTATATTTATCATAGACAATTTAGGAACACCTGCTGTTACCGTCCCGAGCTGCGGTGCCTCAAATTAATACCGGCCGAGGGTTTGTGGCTCTCGCCTCACTCTTCTAATGGTTTATTTGTTCTGCGAGGATTGATGAATAACTGCTTTTGTGGAGCATCGTTTGTTTTTGTGCATCGAGACTGGTATCCCAATAATGGATTATTTACACCTTAATAGAGTGTGCGCTCGACCTCTGACCGGAATGTTTGAAACTTTATGACTTTAGACGTTCTAGTGCATCGCAGGCGTTCGACGACCGTGCACATCTCGTCATATAATGCACTCGTACTTGTTAAACATACACGCTAGGCTTTATCTTGGAAGGTGAATATGTACATAACGATAAGGTTTAGATTTAATGAATAAGTAGAGCACGCTACTGTTTGCAAACTATATTATGTATTTTTGATAGCGCTAAAATACCAGGAAATTATATGATGCTAAAGACGACTTTAGAGTATTTCAAGAGAGGTGATATAGTGTAGCTTGAGTGGATATACTCCTAGTAAAGTGACAAGAGCGAGCACACTTGTTCGTTTTGCGCCATTGCAGGCGCAAAACGAACGTCGCGTCACTTCCTCGTCACTTTTCCATCGCCCTGTCATTGGGTGGTAAAAATAGCTGCACTGTAATGTACGGCGATCTGATGATACCAACACATTAGCGACCTAACACAGTGGTGATAAGGTCGGTATTGGCTCGCGGCCGGTGGGTGTGGAGCCGTGGGCTGCGGCTAGCTTCCTAGACACCTATTCCCCCCTCTCGGCAGGGGTGGGGGGTCGGCGATGGCGGTCAATCAATCAATGTTACATACACCACCTGTTTGGTTGCTTGATAAACTTTGTTCAGACTGTGTGTTTCGTTTTCTATAACCACTTGTTTCCACTAAAACCCTTAATAATGATTTTATCAGTACAGTCTCAGCAACACTGTACCGTTGATCAAATATGAGTGATATTTAATAGTAACGTGTTGGTAGTTTAACGTGCCTCCTATATACAATGATACCTAGGTACCTATGGTCGAGCAGATGCACTTACAGGTGCATTCCATATCCCGTGATGAGTTGCATAACGCATCGCCACTCTGCGCTCACCAGGTTTGCTGTGCGGATCAGGTTCGGAGTCACATCAGCTATCGTAGACTGTGGGTTCATACATAGTCACTACAATAATGTTGGCTTATCTATTCACTGTGAAGAAATAGCGATGGGTCCTTAATTTGATTGATTCTACCATTTTGGACCTTAGAACGAAATCAGAATCATAATAACGCTGTTGTGTTACTAACTGAAAAGAATACTGTAATCATTGAAAACTACGATAATAATATTGTAGGTGCATCTAAACATATAAAAAGAAAGAGTAACTGACTGACTGATCTATCAACGCACAGCTCAAGACATTGAACGGATTGTGTTCAAATTTGGAATACAGATAGATTTAATGACCTGGACTTCGGCTACGAAAGGATTTTGTCATGCGGGCAAAGCCGCGAGCACAAGCTAGTCGTGTATATAACTATACTTATTTGCAAGATAAATACATGTTGGTGGATAGAGCCACAAATTCAAGCATTGCCTGAGATCAGGCATCCCATCAGATACGAAATTCGTAGCATTTAACAAATGATTCGTCCTAAATTAAGGCGCGTCTACACGCGACGCTAACAACCGCGCGCCTCGAGCGACCCACCTGTAACTCTGTAACCATACTGCCTCATTATATCACGGAATGAGCATTAAACACGCCTATCAATCAATGATTTATAATGTACCATTTCCTTTCGCGAACAGCTTTAAAAATTTTCACTGTTTTTAGTTTGAAATTCACACCTTTTTCAAATTATAAACCACTCAAAATTAACACCTTGCGTATGGTGGTATTAAAATGACTTGAACTACATATTTATAATATACCAACTTTAATGTAAAACAGTTTTAATGTTCAGCGGTAAAGACGTGAAGAGGTAAAGAACAGACACATATTCGCATTTGTAGAGATTATATTAGAATAGAATAGAAAACTAGGATCCTCAAATTTAAAAATTGAAGTACATCAAGTGTTTACTTAAGTCAAGTCGTATAAGGGCACATAATTATTATCTTGTCTCGTATCGCTGTAGGTAAAATGTTGCGGTTGCGGTCGCAGTGGTTCCGTCGCGCGGTGTAAGCGCACCCTTAGTGGCTGTAATTGGCGGGTGTTGTAATTATAACCACCATTCATTATAACTCCACTTTAACTGGAAAACTATGCGTGTAATGTTAACCGTAACGCGATAACTTGCCTTAATGCTGGAGGGACACTTTATAATTACCCTTTTGACAATTTTTATCTATTACACAAACTTTATCTACGTTGGTACATGTATTGTGAGGCAACTATTACTAGATGGAATTATTTACCACCCAAGTAAAATCATTATTTTTATTTATAAAGTTACCTTAGTCGTAAAGCCGTCGGACTAATAAGCCTATGTGTTATTCCAAGGTCTAGCATCTCTGTATTTTATGTCAAATTTCATTTCAATCGGCTTAGTCACTTAGGCGTGAATAGATAACAAACACACACATACACAATTACACTTTCGTATTTATATTTTGTATGTATGCTCTATTCGATATGATAATATTAATTATAAGTTAAAAAAAAGGTTTGTTTAGGGTTCATTATATTGCAAAAAAAAACAAGTTTCAATGGAAAATATTTATTGAAAATTATTTAGGGTGACGTCAGACGCGATGATAGTTGCCCGATAGTCGAGTGACAGTGCAAAAGCCGGCGACAGTTCTGCGCATGCGTCCTCGTCGCGAGGTGTCGTCCGACGACTGAAGGAAGGTAATTTGTATACGGACACCTAGTTCCGTCTTTACTTTATTTATGTACCATTGCTGCCACTTCCGTCTGTTGTCACTTATATTTTATTGTTATTTTACTGCAAAACATTTTATTCGTAATACGTACATATATTATCGGTTATTGTCGATAATATACTATATGCAGCGACATATTATATACCTATAAGGAAAAACGCACACAGCACGCATAGTTTTAGTGACGTAGACATCTGCTAAGAAATAATTTTACAACAGGAGCGAAGCTGCAAGTATAAATTAGTCTATAATACAAATTATAGCATGTCACTGAGTTAGCATTATATAAAAAGAAATATAAAACGTACTAAAAACGTTGCGTAAGCTGTTGTATAAGGTATTGTTTTATTTTTAGTGTCTTTATTTTTCTGAAGCAAAATAAATAAAATATACCCCGTAAACGTGCCAGGTATTTGTTTCTGTCAATAGCTGATAACGATGAAAAATGTTTAGATAATGTTTAACAGCGCGCTGTGATGCGAATAGAACAAACCAGTTTGTTCTGCGCAAAAATATTTTATAGTGAATTCTTTTGTCTATTAACGCTATCAATTAGACGACACGGTGCCTACGTCGTAAAAACGGGCTTATCTATTAAAGTGGCTATTTTGTTGTCGAACCGAAGAAGCGTGCACATTAGGCAGTCATAAAACAAAATTGTCGCAGTAAACAGACGGGTAAGGTGGCACATGTGGAGGGAACGAAGGGCCGTGGAGGAAGCGCCTTATCGCGTGGAGATCGCGGCACGCGCGTGACGTCACGCCGCGGTCTGCCCGCTGCCTGTGTGCACCTGCCCTTAACTCGCGGGAACCTCACCACTCATACATCATCATTTTTTCGTCCGACTTTGACGTGTAATTGATTTAAGAACCGCAACGTTATACCTGATCATTTAGTTATTTCATATTTTTTCCGTGACGAGCGATATAAGGCTCGCTTCTCTACGCTGAAGGGTATTTTCATGTCTGCTTCAGTGAATCTGTTAAGATTTTTATCTTGCATTTTATTGCCAATTTGGGCAGTATTTTTATTAAAGAATTAATTATATCTTTTTGATATAACTGACAATTACAATTTTATTACAATAATAACGTATAATTATAATCGCAAAGAAAATGTAAAAAAGTTTGTGTAAATAAGAGGTATATTATGAGTATTATAATGAAAAAAATCCCATACAATTTTAGATTTGACAGTTTTATATAATTACGAGTACGTTTCAGTCAAAATGGAGTTCGTAGCCATGTTAGTTAACAACTATAAACACTAATTTAGTACATTATACCATATGTAGTTTCAACATCATAAAAAAACATATAGCTAATTTTATGTTAATTAATTATATTAATGACGCCTTATCCATAATTATTACATACATAGATAGCCTCTAGATAAATCTGATGCCCATCTTAAGACATTTTTTGCGTAAATCTAACCGAATATCTGTGACAGCAATAACAAGTGTGCCAACGACATTAGTCACTTGTATTATATAAATAGATAAAATGTCTAACTTTCATATTTAGTCGGGTGTTATCTAAAAGTATTTTATCAAACGTCTGCGGCCTCACTGCCATCCATCTTCTAAAATACTAAATGTTAGATAGAAATAAAGAGATAGTTCCTAGAAATGATGTTAAAGTGCGGCTATAAATCAAAAGTTATATCGGAGCTGCACATAACTAAGATCATATTTTCCTTATTTCATTTAAGTACTAGATGCGTCTAGCGGCATTCATAGGTTGAAAGTATGTATCTGTGTTATTCTATAGTCTTAAGTTACCTACCTCCCAAATTTCAGCTCCATCGGTCTAGTCATTTTAGAGTGAAAGAATAACCATCATCCAGTGAAAATAGCATACATCTAAATACATATAAGGAAAGAGTGACTGATTGACTGACTGATCTATTAACACACAGCCTAAACGGCAGGAAGGATTGAATTGGAATTTGGAACATAGATAGGTTTTATGACGTAGACCTCCGCTAAGTAAAGATTATGCCATGAAGGCAAAGCCGCGAGCATAAGCTAGTATTATATAATTTGTCTCTACATCGTGTGGTTAACACCGCACTAATCAGACAGAACAAAGCCTATTAATGTTATATAGACATAGTTTATGTGTAACATTGTAATCAAGTCCAGGTAATAAATATCTCGAGTAAGGAAGCCGAGCCGGCAGCGTGATGCTTGCTGTCGAAGGCTCCGCGGAAGCCGGACGCGGAAGCCTACATCACATACAGCACATAGCTTCCTCTACGGCGCTCCGTCTGCGTGGGCGCAATAGGTCGCTAATGGACCTCTATCGACTGTACTGACATGAGGGCTGTCGACATTTCGTACCTCTTAATTTATGTTGATTGATTATATGGTAATATGTATTAGAAACCGACGACTCGTTCATTAGGCTGTGTTTCTTTCAGTACAGAATGTTAGGTATCATCTAAGAAGGCTTAAACGTATTATTCGTATAGAAAACTCTTTATTGCACACACAAATACAATAATATAAACTTAGAACTAAGATTACACAGAAATGTGTTACAATTGGCGGTCTATTCGCTAATAGCAATCTCTTCCAGACAACCAAGCAGGGAAAGGAAATACGTAAAATAGAGCGCATGCGCAGTTTTATGCCACCAAATATTTGTTTCGGACGCTTAGGAAACCAATATAATATTTGTTTGTTGATAAATAAGAACATGCTTAATTTCAGGTCTGGTTAGACTTATTGCACACATGATTGGCATTACTAATAGTTTTGTGATTTTTTTATAATAAAGTTAGTGTTTTTTAATTAACTAAAAATTCGAAATGTTTGTTAAAATGTTCCATTTTAATATGTAATATTTAATGCTTACTTCTACTTACCTATAAGTAATTATTGACGTCCTTTATTAAGGTTTTTTTCTTCATTGCTGAGCTGTAGAACCGCATGATTCACGATTCTTCCCACTCTGTTGTATTTGCTGCAGCTGGAACTTTGCGATTTATTTCATTCTTCTGAAATAGTGCATAATATTACCTATTGTAAGGACTTTAGTAATTTCTCATAGTTTTCTCATTCTCAGAATTCAGAATGAACCAAAAAATCGGCGTGATGTTCATTAAAGCCAAGTAAATAGGGACCTGCTTACTTATGACAACAATGTATTAGCAGTGGCAGACACCGCGTCGGCAATAACACTGGTAATCCAGACGTCTAGTCTATAGGAAGGCAAGTAACCGCTCACCATCATGCAGGCCAACCGACACACAATGTCGGTTGCTGGTTTATTCTGTATTCTGACGTAGTTTTTCAAGGATGCGTAACTCTGTGACTCGATGGCATTTTTTTCCATCCAGTCACAGTGCGACTCGTTACTCGTTGCTATCTTAATTTCACGTTGAGAACCCACCGTTTTTCAGTGTCAAGTAAGTCCTAACTGTGTAGTGAACATGTTTAGTGTTATCGTGAGACCTAACTTTATCTCCCGAGAGCCGGAGGACGGTGTGACCGCGGTTACCTGACGTAGGTTTATTTCCAAAACATATAATTATTATAATGCCTAATCACCGACTGTTTGTGTGTACGTTAATTAATAGCTTTAACAGCTTTTTATCTGATGTCCTATCGCTGAAACTTATTCCATCATAATATGAGGTGTTTTGTTTATTATACCTAACGACATTACATACATGTCATTGTTTTTATAACTTTAAGTATAAGTACTTACTTTGATCTTACTTATAAAATACTCAAATATACCCTATACGTCCACATTGTCCCTCTGTGAATCTTTTGTATAAAAAAAAATATATATTTCCATTTACATATGAATAAGCCATCTTGTACTTAGATAAATAATTAGTGTTGTATGATCGGTTATAATTATGTCATGTAAAATGTAACAAAAAGCACAAGTGTGTGGGAGTGGTCACCGTCAGCTCGACGGCAACATCTCACACTTCCTATAACAGCTCATTTATAATGTACCTATCTCTAATATATCCTACAAATGTTACAAATGTGAATGTGAACATGTGTGTTTGTTATCTCTCCACACATAAACGGTTAATTGCGCTGAAGTTTAGTATACAAGTAAGCGGGTCCAGAATCTTAAGAGTAGGTACGTAGACATTAGCTGGGTACCTACTGACCGATTGAGACAAATTATTGTGAACACCATCGCGGGCAGGGTGCTCGGTCAGTCAGCACATGCTTGACCAGCCATGTAGTGACTCGCCGAGCACCGGCTAGCGAGCATGTTCACACGTCGCCTCGCCCAGTCAGTCCACAGCTAATGATTAGCGAATGCCAGCAGTCGTAATGTCTAATTACAATAATGAGTGAGGCCTCCGGAGGCCTACCTCAGGGCCCACTGCCACGGGCCACATTTTTTACTGATCACAACCCACGGCGCGATGACAAGCGCGATATATTTCAATATATTTAATTGACAACTCATAATAAATTGATTTATTATGCCGCTTTTCGAGTGTTGAATTTATCAAAGTAATTATGATAATTTGTTTATGATGGTTGCTAATTTATACAAATAGAGAAGTAATGACCGATCTGTACCGACACCATCGTTTGTAGCCACACGCGAACTTATTATTTTGTTGTTTGCAACTAGATTCCCTTTCTCCTAGATTCCCGTGGGAATTATGTAAAATTAAATAAGAGAAAACAAGTTTTAATGTTAAAATGATTTCCTAATAACCCGATCAGAAAACCTGAATTATGTAAAAGTTTTTCCTTTGACATTATAAAACCTAGATTAATTTTATATTAAAGATCTACCGAAGTTATAGGTCTAATAATAAACATGATCTAATACCTGAGTGTTACAAATTGCTATAAACTAGATATATAATCTGTACACATAGGCAGTTGTTATTGTAGAGATATAGTTGTTAGCCAACCTGCTCTTGTTGTAATATTTAAATTCCTTTAGTTTTTTCACATTTATATTGCTATAACCAATTAGCCATAGGTAATAATTAATAGTAGTAGTTGCTATAGTACTCGTATACTATTTACATAAACTTGATTGGCTCAGACATTTTTTTATCAAACGAGTATTTTAATAAGTTACCTTATTGTTTGTGACAATTCCTAACTCGTCTCGTAGCAAGCTACGAGCTAAGTTTCCACTATTTAGTATTAGCAGAGGTGGTGTGGGTGCATTTTTCTAACAATGTCATTATGTAAAGACGAGTCATTGTATCGAGAACGAGAGTGGATCTCGATCGATTAATTACCATTCGACGCTGTATCGGAGCGATCGCTCGGGAAGCGACGGCGGGCGGACGGCGGACGGTCGACGGTGGACGGTGGCCACATAGCGACGGTAATCGATTTAGTTGAATATTAGAATAATTACTGGTTATTATATTAATGAATTGTCGAACGGTAGCCGTTTTTATGTAAATGCGAACACCTCGTTGCGTTAGATCTATCGCACGCCTCTGATTGTTTTGTTTCGTCATTCGATTAATGGACGCGTCTGCTAATTGTCTGTAACTTGTGAAGCTATAATATATACATACCTTTATAAAGTATCTACAGGTGCTACAAGATGATCGTGTTGGGAGGCGATAGTGACGAGATTTTCCGGTTAACATACGCATACAGATTGCATATTCATGTTAAGATAAAGAACACATAATGAGAGGTTTCAAGGAATACCTACATTCCTGGCGAAGGTTGGTGATAACAGAGAGAACTGATAACTAACAACAGGCATGATACACTGACAACTGGCCTGTGTTGTAGAGGTCAGACCTTCTTACTACCAGGTATGAACTACCTGTGTCAAAGTCTTATCACAAATAGTTTAGGTAGGTAATAGGTAGGTGTAAAAGTTTGTGGTAGACATATTATTACGCTCTAAAACATTGAACAAATCTATATTTTCACGAAATTATAGAAAATAAGTGGGTACTGTGTATAAGCAGGGTTTAAATCTCAGTTACGACAATTTTTTGTCAGGACGCTACCAAAGTTTATATTATTATTTATTTATTGTGACAAGCAGCAGGTAGGTCTTCATTCCTCCAAAGTTGATTTGATATTAGACAAATTGTTTTTAAATTAGAATAAATGTATACTGTATACACAACGTGAGCTTTGAAAGCTCCGCGACTCTACCATCAGTATACTCATTTATATCTTATATTAAAAATTCCAGAATTTGTAAGAAAAAATAAAATAAAAATTGTTCTATTGCAGAAATTGTGGTGTTTATATCAACTTTTAAAATATTAGTTTTAGTAACACGAGTATTGAGCATGATTAAAAATCAAAAACCATCACCTAAGGCCTAATATCACCCATCATAGGACTATTGGGATGTGAACCATTAGGAACCCTAAGCTACACTTGTCGTCACTTTAGTCTATTAAACTAGAAAACAATCAGCTTCAATCGACAATCAAGGAAAGGACCATCGCAGCAGACGGCGCGCAGACGAGACTAGGCAATCTTCTCGTCACGGCGCGAGTGACGAGCCTCATCCAGTCATCCGGCTCGTCCTTTAATGGCAGGATGTCTGGTGTCTGGACTGAGCAGACTGGGTGACCTGGCGCGTCACTCTTCATCACTTATTGCTAGACTATCTATTGGTATCAAATACTCAGTTGGACGACATTAGAAACCTGAGATTAGTTGATCTGGGGGAAGCGACGGTGATGTCTTGCTCTCCTATCGTAAGTTGCGCAAATCTTTTTGAATAATCTAAAGTTTGTTGTTAAGCACTGTAATTTAAATATTGTCAACTGTAACTTCGCTAAACGGCTAACTTCAAATCTTTCTAAAAAGTTTACGCGGTTTCAACCTATCGCAGTATTTGTAATGGATCTCCAAAGGATTCATGATTAAGTCAGTTTAACTTTTGGAAAATAGCGAAAGAGTGCAGAAACCATGAAATAAAGGAGATGCAAATTAAAAGGAAGGCCTATCTAAACCCAGCTGTGGGCAATTGAAGTGTAATGAAAAAACATTGAGTATTATTTACCCGTATATTATACGTTGGGTGGTAAATATAAAACATAGGTAGGTATTTATCGACACCTCTCCAACATCAAAACATCGTTATCTATTCATAAAGTTGCTCTGAGCTTAAACTGCTGCTTTTTATCCACAAGTGTAATGTTAGAGCACCTGACTTCTGGTTTATTAATAATTGTTGCAAAAAATATGATCTAATAGGTATAGCATTCTATAAAACTAACTAGGAGGATAGATAATTTAGATTATAGATTTTAGATAGCGATGGAATGATGTTTTTTGATCGCAGCACAAGCCAGTAATGGTAAAAATAAAGCCTCAAATGAAGTGTAACAGTGTGAAGTATAAAAACCGTCATTAGAGCGATTATAGCGATCACTTATTGATTTTTGTCACACTCACGCGACCACATTCCGCGCCCACAAAAACTGGAGACTAGCTCGCGTAATCTCCTGCCAGCAAAAAATATTCACTGGTAAATACTTTTTATACTCAGAAATACTAGTTTTAGGTACTCGTTGTAAAATACCTAAATAAATAGCTGTTAAATGTATACTTTAGATTAGATATTATCTACATGGGGAAACACGACATCTTGTGGTTATAGCTACAGATAAAATATAATTAAAATTAAATCATTTAATTATAAAAGCATACTTACCTGCTTCTTTACGTAATTATTCATAAAAAAATGCAGTTTAATTTATGTAGTAGTCAAATTATTGCACAATAATTGTAATATTTAAGTTATTGTTAAGTTACTTAACCTACCTACCAGGAACTAAACGAAATATTATTTTGTACCTAAGTTTTGAGAAAATACTAAACTACTAAGTAGGTACTTATAACAATGGGTAACTGTATAACCAGCAAGCGACATTGCCTGTTATTATTGGCACAGTTACAACTACATAAGCTAAGACCAAGTATTTAAAAAATATCTGAAAGATTTATTTAACTTTCAAATAAATAGGTATATGCGCTGTAATGGATTTTAAAAGTTCCTAAGCTATAAATTTGATAATATTTGCACTTAATATCAAGTTAAACGCCAGTCGAATTGTATTTACGAGTAAAACATAGTTTTAAACAAGCAGTCGTAGCTACGCCTACGTGAAGGCTCAATGGCTGAAAACATTTCAGGGCCCTCTTACATATAACCATACGCCTAGATAATATAGACATAACTAGTGATATTGAACCAATAACAGCCGCTGGAGAAACACCGGCGCGCCCTCTGCAGTCGGAGGCTCGTGTGGTACTGGAGGCTGTAGACTGCAGGCTGTGTGTAGACTGTAGAATTGGTTCAGTTTTCAGGTGATTGCGGGGGCGTGCTGTGACGTGTGGCGACATCTAGCGGCCGCCGCTGACAACTGCCGCCGCCATTGTTACCCGCGCGTCACCATGGCGACCGCTTTATAACATTACCTTTAATGTTTACCTTGCTAGGGATAGGGATTACTTATAGGGTTTAAAACTGCAACTATAAATTATGTTCTGGAATAACGCTCCATTGGCGATAATGCCCTAATCAGATGGGTTTTCTAAAGGGTGCATAAGAACAAATTTACAATATTATTATTAGTTGTTTGTTAAGTAAATGTGTGTGTGTGTAGTTTAAATAAATGAGTAAAACAATGTAAAGAAGGGACTCATAGCAATAACTAAGTAAAACATAAAATAAACCATAACAATATATCTACTTAATTTCGCTAATTTTAGTAGAACCTATGTAGGTACGTACTAACTGCTTAACCTCGAAATAAATTATTATAATGCTTTTCTTTCGGGATTATAGAAGACATGCACTATATACGAAGCCCAACTTTGAGACAATTGGATTAAAGACATACAGATTTATTTTACTCCAAAATCTCGCTCATTGAACATTGGTTCAGATAATAATCTTTTCAGTTAGACTTGCCGGGCGTGTCGTGGACAGTCTTCGTGCGGTGAGTACTTGGTTCCAACCAGTTGGTAGCTGTGTGGTAGGTTGCGGAGTTCCCACGCGCGGGTCAAGGCGAGCGGTGACACGCCACCAGACAATGCCTGCTACCTACCACCATACAGCTCCCATAGCGAGCTGATAACTGTTATCATGATCTTATCATAATCGCTCCTATTAGCGGGCGCGCCTCTCGTGCTCCCGACGAATCATCTCCGAACTATCGACTCATTACTTCACAGATCTCTGAGATTATACGCTGGCTTTGTTATGAAGGCAGATTGCATTGGCATTCAATACAAAAGTGAAGCCAAAATCAATAAATAAAATTTGGTATCAAATGTCCGTGTTCCGGCATGAATTTCAGTGAAGCTATGGTGGGATTTATTCCACCTTCTAAGTTAAATCTTCTATCATTAAGGCCACTAAGGCAAACATTATGCGAGATTTGAACGCGAAACAAAGGCTAACCAATAATGAATTAAAAAATGCACAGCTTCTATTTAGTTTTCAAAGCGCGGTATCACCATTTATTACAATAGCATGTGGTGTGCCTAGATTCGCGCTAGATTCTGTAAACGTTATCTGAGAACGATGCTCGTTGTAAGATGGTTAATTGGATAACCATCGGTAATTATAATTAGAGGCTTACAATGGAACCTATTTGCTATGGAGATTGACACTCCTTTCTTTACGAGGTGTCGAGGCTGCCGGCGAGTGCTGGGATACACACGACACTTTCACACTCTTCATATCAATATGAACGAGACTAGCTCAAATGATGTGTTGTATGAACAACACCTATACCAGTACCAGAGTGCAAGTGTTGACACAGTGTTGTCGATCAAGAAGTCAGGGTAAATCGCTCCCTACGTTTAGATAGGTACTAATATTTATTTAAATGGGCTTGAAGAGGCATTTTTGCAAATTAATAATTATAATTAATATTCTTTTTTTAAACTCTATGGTTCGTGTAACTATTATAAATGAATAGAGTATACGGTATAAGGATTAAAATATTATAATGTTAAAAGCTCCAGATAGAGGAAAACATAATTAACAAATGCGTCGGTCAGTTAAGTTAACCTACATATGTAATGTGATATATTGGAGGCACAGTTTGTTTGCGACAAGTTTGTCAGCCGTTACTCGACGCTTCATTAATTGATTTTATTTGATCCGTATCGAGACTCGTCCCAGCTTCAGCTGATAGGTAGGTATATATTAAATATTTAGATTATAAATTAAATTAGTATTTTATTTAAATTTTAGAAACGCGACTTGCAACGGTATCTGTTGCAAACCAATATTATAAATTATATATGTATCTGAGTAAATATGCAAAATGTGGGGATTTATTTCGGCATTCGTTCAATCTCATACATTTTGATGAGTTTTTAATCGACCATACGCGAACGGTTTACGGCGCAATATTCACCAATCTTCTAAATCATTATATGAACTTATAACTATTAATTAACACGGTAACCAAATATCATATAACTTGGGAAGAAATCTCGTTCCAACCTACCGCATGTAGCGGTGCTTTCACATCATATATTGACATTAGTCATAATTAAAAAATAACCTGTTGCTATACTAAAGGTACCCTAATTAATATAATTATTGCTTAGATAGACTGTACAGTGAATAGTATTAGTTAATCTGTAGGTATGTGAGTGACACACAGTGTACCTGATTAGGTCTAGTGTTGCAGTAACCGCTTCATATAGCGTAATAATTAAAGTCCTAACTTATGCGTGTTACACTCCTGCCTGTAATTACTTTTTTACACATTTTGTATTAACTTTGAATACGAAGTAAGTTTACAGCGCGTATAATTTCGTCACAAATTTAATTTAAAATAAAATGTTAAAGTGTTCATGGTCCGACGGTTTCTTTTATCAATTTTCTTTATTTACGTATTTCCTGGGCGCACTCCGCAGCGGCGCGGCGCCCAAGGTCTCCGCCGACATACATACATACATACATACATACATACATACACACACACACACACACACACACACACACACACACACACACACACACACATGGCTGGCTACCTACTGCCGCCTGCTCGCTACATCATTGCCTCATCAACCGCATATTATTTTACCGATATATCAACAAACCGCGACATGCCGACATGTCTCACTTCTTATACCCTCGTACTGTACTGCTCACTTTAAACACACAGCTATAAACATTTCTGTAGATTAACTGATGTTCAATATCCACCCTCGTCTATGATAGTGCTATAGTACAACCTTGCTACTATTGTAGAGTATTTAAAACTGACAAATTCGTGTGTAAACTGCAAGATAGATACGACATCGAACCGCTCGAGCTACCTCTGTACGCAGCGGCGGTAACATGTGCTGAGTAAAACCTATCTCGATGTAGTCAGTACATTATAGTAGGTAGATACACTACACACGGTCGCTCGCCACCGAAACACCGCGCAGACAATAAATTGAATACTACACGGCCGCGCCGCTGATAAAGCCTGCGCGCCGCACCTGCCGACCGACGTTTTTTAAAAAACATATTTTACGACAAAACGCAGAAAAACTGACAGGTAGGTTGCTATGCGACGCGACAATGTCGCAACCGAACCCAGCGTTTTTGCTGCCGTTGGTTTGATAACATGTGTCGCACTCACACCAGATACAGGCTGTATCATCTACTTCTATTCTGTGTTCTTCTTTGTACTCTGTTTTATATTGTGAACGGTAACTAACGGTTCTTAGGCCCTAGTAGCGAAATCTGCAGTGACATATTTAATGTACCTACCTCTAGTTAGTAACATCTACATATTATGTTTCATTAGCTGAAATTTTATTATTAACTTGAGGTTTCAATTTTTAATCATTTATTTTAATCCTCTTGTTGTTGTTGTCTTGTTGTTGTCAGATATGGTAGCAATTACTGTTTAAAGATCTGAAAGTGATACATGGATTGATCACAATCACAATCCGATAAACGATTGACCCTTAAAATGTAATTTGAGAAACCTGTAGTAATGAAGTAAACCAAATTCCACTTATTTCGTGTATATATAATAATATTATTTACAAGAAAGTTCATACCTATTGATTATAAACCATGTGGTAATGAATAAACATAATTTTAACAAAATTTAGCAAAATAAGTAAGTTAGTGTAGAGTCTCGGAGCAAGTATCAGGTTATAGCCCTAACATCTAGTTTGTATAGTCGGAGTGTGTACATAGGTAAGTATCGGAAAGCTCCACGGTTGCTTCACACTCGCCGTCTGCCGTCCACCGTCCGTCGCCCATCGTCCACCGTCGACAGTCAAGTGACCATCAATCAACTGGCTTTTTAATTAAACTAATTAATATTGTCGCGGTGTTCATACTCTTATAAATACATGGATGGATAGTATCTATCATAGGATTTTAAACATACATACAGATTTTGTCAGTAGTCATGACCTATAACTTTTTTAAAGAATTTATTAATTTTAAATTATTTCAATTTTAATAGGTAGGTACCTATTGCAATGATGAATGGTTAACACTTCACATGTTATGTAATTTAGATTAAAAGATTTATAACCCGTTTAGCATTGAATTGTTTTATATTTGTTTTTCATTTCTATTGTTCAGCGTTAGTTCCTAGTTAGCATAATATCAACATTATCAAAAAAAGTCAATTTTACCATTATTTGGATGCCAGTGTACCTAGGTAGGTACCTACATTTTTTAACGAAATATTATAAAAACTATAAAATTTACATTTTAAAATTCATCAAATTATAAATTCACGTAATATTATTTAATTTTCTTTTCACAAAAGTACATTGTGATTTTAATTTTGATTTTATAATAATGTAAGTAATAAAAACAAAGGTTTATTTAATTGGTCCTAATTGAATAACAATAATGAGGTAGGTACCGTGGCGTTAGAGAAACGTTAGGTTTTTTTATAATATTATAATTTTACGACAGTCAACTGTAGAGTTTATAATATCAATAAATACATTTGATTGCACATCATAAACGTGTAATTAATACGGAAAGATTTTGTGATATCTATGGCGCAATTATTTCGGATTATTTCTTAACGGCTTCTTTTTGCATTTATTGTGTAACATCTATACAAATGCCTTTATATCATTAAATTTAAGAACGTGAACACATTTTTATTTATTTCGATGAAAACTAGTTAAGATCTCAGAAAGTATACATCACAGGTTTTCTATTAGGTTGTAGGCCTAAACTTAAATTTATTACACTGAAATTTTGTTTGCATGATGTATTATTTTTGTTATTCTACGATTGCACATACCCCACCACCTATTATATAAACACAATATTATACTTACACATATACAAAACAAAAATCATAATTTTTTTTTATGAAGCGCAGAGACCGGCTACGTCACATAATATGACGTCACGAACGACTAATAATATAATATGTACTCGCCTACCGCTCATATTACGCTAATGATGTTATTAGCGCTCTATATGATTAGTCAAATGTTAATATTTTGATTAATAACTCTGCATTAATCATAGCTCGTGGCTCGATTATTATTTTATACATTCTTAACCTAATTAATTCATACCATTATTTCGTTTTTTTTGTTTGAGTTCATATTATGTCAGTGTATCAACACTCACAGTATATATACCTACATCATATAATGAAGATTGATTACAATGATTACGAAGCTCCACCGTATATATAGTATACTTGTATATACCTATATGATATTCTGATACCTACACTACACCTACCTGTCGTACTTTTAATTAATTAAAAGTTTTAAAGACAGCTACCGTTCAAGAATTATATTTATTTAGTTGGTGCTCGAATAACAACACCTCAGATGTTATTTATTATCGAAAATGAACAATTAAAATATGAGATATAGGTAATTTAATTAATTGATTTTATACATATGAATTCTGGATTCTCTGATTTAATTAAAGTTTAAGTTTTAGTAGTAGTTGTTATGCGTCGGATACGAAAAAACAAACATATAATTTTATATGTGTATTTAAATAGTTTTTTTGTTAATTGAGAGTTCTAATCATGAAGGATTTCAATTTGTACTTTATGGCATAATATAAATACCCTGCAATGAGTCCTTAACTATTATTCTTATTTAATTTTATTTTTGAAATGGACAATTCCATTTTGGAACAACATAATATTATAGAGTGTTTTTTAACTACATTTAATTTATTTAAGTAATAAAATAAAGGTATTATAATCATAACGTGCACATTTTCAACACTATGTTAATCGAATAATATTTACTTCATCACGACATCTCGATTTAAAATTATAGTTATAAACTATAATATATTTTTAGATAAATATTTTAAAAGTTGGTAAGTTTAGACTTCTGGATTCCCCTAATTAATAGCGGTGGCATTTTTTGTGCATCGTGTACCTGTATAAATTAAACAAATAACACGTAGACATATTTTTTGTAATAATAATTGAAATTCGCCACCGTTGTCATGCTGAGTTCGTGTACAAAATCACCCAGACGAGTATTTAATGAGCTACCTACCGACTGACATAGTATTCTAAAATTATAATAAATAAATAAGCGGGGGCAATAACCAAAAAACCAAAATTATGTTTAAAATATTTTAATCCTATTTCCATGTAGGCATGTTTGGTATAACATCAAATCATAATATATAGGTACATATTATTATACAATATCTATAAAGTATACAAAACTATTTATATTAAGTATATTACTTTTAGGTAAATGCTTCTCGTTTCAAATTACCTCTACAGTAATATATAGGTAAGTTGCTGTATATTAATCTCATCGCAGAGACAATATTATGTTATTGTAGAGATGCTAGTTTCCAACAATAAATTGTTTCACACAAATGGATAAATATATTAACAAAAACAGTTATCGATACAGTTATTCGAATCAAGACTGAACTTAATAATTTATAACATTCGTGTTTTTAACGCTTTATCGCGTATAACTAGTGTAACGTTAATTTTTCATCGTAATTTACATTTAATAGCTACTTGAGCAAATTGGCGGTTAGCATTAGAGTTCCTGAAATATCGGTCGTTGTCAGCGAGCGCATCCACTCGCAGGTTTTTGTGTTATCGAGGTGGTTTCACTAGCGGACGCTTCATTGGTCGCCTGGCATGTGTCACGGGCCGCGGTACGGACCGCGCACCTCCCGCACACTCTATCTACTCTACGAGCTCACGTATATGTACACACCTCCACTCGACTCCTTCACTAGTTCTTGTGCTAGCTCATATTGACAGGAGAAAGCTATTAGATTGATTCGTTAAGGCGAAAATACATTGTTTTATTTGAAGTGCTACACGCCGACGGCGAGACATTTCGGTGTAATTGCCGCGATAGGTTTACACTGGACGCGACTCGCTCTACCTGTTCCAGGAAACCGGTTCCGAGATCATTATTCGTGGATTAATTGAATTAACCATAAATTAGAAGCTGGGAAGTGAATGTTGTTCAAATAGAAAAAGCTGCCATCGCTCACCGAGATAACGAAATGGCAACGAACGGGTCTCAACACGCGCCTTCACATCATATGTCGCATGTTCACCGGAATGTACGCCCTCGCTACAATATATTATATATTACCTACGTGTTCATATACTGAGAAATATTCTCATCTGCACTAAATGCACTCAACAAATGAATGCAGTCAAATATGTTATAACATCAAGTACCTATACATGTATGTAATTTGACACAACGACGTATTACATAGCGTTTCCATAGTTTAATATTAAAGATTTTATGTCCATTATGTACAAACTATATTAATGCAGACTCTCGCATTTGATCAATCCAAATGGAGTCGGTTGAAGGTATAAACTAAGAAAACATACATCTATAACATAAATTGCTAATCTTAAAAAGAATAAATATAAAAGTACAAATAACGAACATAATAACAACAAACGCACTGCGTACAGGGATATATATTCCTACCTACAGGCTAAAGAATAAGTCTCAACGATAACACTAACCAAACTGGAGAAGAGAGTCCTAGTGAACATAATATGATGTGTGTGTGTGTAGTGTGTGTGTAGTGGTGGTGGTGGTGGAGTGGTAGGTGGTGAGATGTGATGGTGCGGGCGGTACCTGCGCCGGCCCCACCAACACAATGATGCGGCGGACACCGGCGCGACCCAAGCGTTTATCATTTACCTCACCTACTCACCGGGTGTCACGAAAAAATACTCCCATTATAAAATATTTACTCTGATTTATTTTAAATACTTAGATTATAATAAAAAATATTATAGACTAAGTTATATTTAGCCACTAAGACTCGCACGCCTATCTCCATCTATGCTTCTTTATACAATAATATTACAATAACTGAGACTCTATTCGTTCACATCATGCGTACATTGTCATCGCAATCCGAAAATCAAATCAATAATATTGTATCGAGACGCACTATATACTCGTTATATACTATACGTGATGAGAGTTTGACGACAGACAACAGAGCTGGCAGATATTGTTATATTATGTACCTTCCTATATCGTCTCCTGTCAGGACTTTATTCACGTAATAAAACTCATTATCATATTTCAATTTCTATAAAGAACTTTTTAATATATATCATATATACGTCGTAGGTACATAATTTTATTTCATTTAGAAAAAATACCTATTTTTACAATTATTAAGTACCAAGATTGGCCACAGATACATAATATACAAAAGAAAAACAACAAAACAAGTAAAAAACAGGAATAAAACCATTTTGGCATCGTGTCTGCATTGTTTTAATAATAATTTTTAATAAATTATGTGTGTGAGGTAGGTGCGAGTGCGATGCGACCGCGACGCGGCCGACGCGGGCCGCGCTAACAACAACAGACGCGCGGCCCGCGCTCGTCCGCCCCCGGCCGCAGCGCAGCGGTGCAACCTCACTCGGATCGCATATTACACTTATTTAAAATAAAAATTGCACCTATTGACTCACTCGTATTTTCTTACAAAACGAAGCTTCGACCCGATTCATATTTTTTACTATCGTTTCGTCGTCTCTAATCATAAATTTACAGTATAATAGCAACAATTTAAATGTAATCCACACCACGATGACTCCCCGACGTCGGGTAGGCATGTATGAACATCGTCAATTTATAATATCTATAAATAAATTCGATGAAATCGTCTTTTACAAAAATGAATGGTTCGCTCCGCGGCTCTCTGTCGAGAGACGCGACGGGCGCGATGCGGTCGCGACGCGGACGCGAAGCGGCGCGATACGGACTAGGGTGAGTGTGTGTGTCGTCGTACTTACCGCACGACGAGCCGCCGCTCCGGGCCGCGACCGCTCCCGCGACACTCCGCGGAGCGCCGCCGGGAACCACCTCCGATTAAGCTCTCATTTATCAATTAGACTATCTAGCTAAACGTATCGGCGATCACTCCGAACCTCGGCGTTTCGACAAAAATATAAACGATTACTGGCTTCCGTCTTAACATTACTCACATAATTAATGAACGACTTCACTGAAACAATAAGAACGACTCCGGTTGAGCGTCCGACCGTTCGTCTCGCGCACAGACTATATACACGTGGAGCGTGCGGGCCGCGGGCACGTCCCGGCGCGCGGCCCGCGCTGTACAGGTTACCCGCGGGCGGGGGCGCGGAGCGGCCGCCGAGCTAGTGCGGCTCGGCGTAGTAGGGCCGCGGCGGCGCCCACGGGGCGAACTGTTAGTGCGCGGCGAGCGTGTGCGCGCCGCCCGCCGCGTGCAGGTGCTGCGGGGACAGGCCGGGCGGCGAGTGCTGCAGCGGCGAGCCGTGCACCTCCCCGTGCGCGTAGTGGCCGTGCATGCCGCCCTCCATCATCTCGCCGCCGAGCGTGTTCGGCGGCGTCATGCGCTTCTCCTTCTGCCGCCGGTTGCAGAACCACACGCGCACCACCTCCTTCTCCAGCTGCAGGCTGTCCGCCAGCGACGTGATCTCCTGCGCGGACGGCTTCGGCTGCTTGTGGAAGTGCTGCTCGAGCGCGCCCTTCACGGACACCTCTATCGAGGTGCGTTTCTTCCTCTTGCGCCCCTGTGCGGCGATCTTGTCGATGCTCGTCGGGCTGCCGGTGGTCGAGTCGGCCTCCTCGAGCCACTTCTGCAGCAGCGGCTTCAGCTTGCACATGTTCTTGAAGCTGAGCTGCAGCGCCTCGAACCTGCAGATGGTCGTCTGCGAGAACACGTTCCCGTAGAGCGTGCCGAGCGCGAGGCCGACGTCCGCCTGCGTGAAGCCGAGCTTGATGCGGCGCTGCTTGAACTGCTTCGCGAACGCCTCGAGGTCGTCGCTGGTGGGCGTGTCCTCCTCGGGCTGGTCGCGCTCCATCGCGTGGTGGTGCAGCGGGTGCGGCGAGGGCTGGATGTCGCGCAGCATGTGGTGCTGGTGCACGGGCACCGGGTACCCGCCGTGCAGCGGCACGGGCGAGCCGGCGCCGTAGTGCGGGGACACGACGGGCGCGTGCCAGCCGTGTGCGTGCAGCTGGTGGCGGTGGTCGTGCGGCGCCGGCGGCGGCTTCACGTCCGGCTGGTGCGCGTGGTGGTGGTGGTGCATCGCCCAGGCGTCGGCGCCGCCCAGCGAGCTCCAGGGGTTGGAGAGCACGGGCGCGCCGGGCGAGGGCGAGCCGCCCGCGTGCAGCGCGTGCCCGTACTTCATATCCGCCGGTTCCGCACTGCGTGGCGACGCCGCGTGACCGTACCCGCCGATGTTCCCGAGGTCCATCTCGGCGGGCATGTACGTGGTCGCCGCCATGGCGCCGTACCTCAGATCCACGGTGGACGGCGTCTTGCCGGCTCGAAGGCTCTCGAGCCTCCAACTGGCTTACTCGTTCGCGAAAAGAGCGCGTGTAACGCGCGGCGCTGCGGCAGCGGCGGGGGCCACCTCACATCACCGGGAGCGACAGCGAGCGACATGCGCGTGCGTGCGCGACGCGAGCACGGAGCGGACTGAGCGGCCGTGCGCGCGCCCGCCGCTCCCCGGGGGGCCGGAGCCCCGCCCAGCGCCGCCGCCCGCTAATGACGATGTAATTACTGCGCCCCGCCTGTCCCCCCCTCCCCCCTCCCCCCACCGACTGCGCTCTCGCTCGCTCGCTCCGACACGCTCCTCTGCACTACACTACGCTACACTCCACTCTACTTCACTCTACTGTACTCTACGCGCGACACATCGCAACCTATTTCGCATTATATTTTTCATTATTATATTTTTAATAACAACCATATTGTATACACATATAAAAATTAAATGTTGTTTCTGATACCAATTTTATGAAATTATATTACACACATCTAGATATTATGAATATTTAATCAACTTTAAAAATAAAGTTTAACTATTTAAAGAAAGTACGAGTATAATAAAATATGTATCTACTTATAACGATAAAAAATCTTTGATATAATTTTCCTAAAGAAATTGGTAGATACTTTTTAATATTTAGTTATAAGCTTCAACCCCTCGGAAGATAGGTAATGTTAGAGATACCTGGATACTATGACAAAATATTAAATTTGCATATTATTATGTTTAGGATACTACTGCTACGTGTAATTATTTAAACTTAAAAAATAATAATAATAATAACAAATTAAATAATATAAAACACTTTTTTTCGATTAATAACAATATAAACTTAAATGAAATTAGCACAGTAGGTAAGTTTCTTATAAGATTTACACAATTTTAAAATGAAATAAAATTAACCTTTAGGTAGGTATATTTTTGGTAGTTAATACATTGTTAACTAATAATAAAAACAAATAAAGTATTAGGGGGGTTTAAATATTTATTTTGATATTATTATGTGCGTGCATGTTTTTGGGTGATTTTAACAGTCTCGAGGTTAATTTGATTGCGGAGTCGAATTTTGGTGCATCGTATTTTTTCAACTTATGTTTTGTCATCGTATACATTTCAGTGCCTAGATACGGAAGGTTCTATACCCGGACATACACAAAATTAACTTCCACCTTAATTATATTATATGTACAATAGGTACTTGCAATTTTTATTTTATAAAATGTTGCTCTGAATTTCAAAAAAGTATTTCATTTGAGTGCTTATTCTTGCGACTCTCTCGTATGTACAATATGACGAATTTCTATAATACATAAATTTGTAGGATTAACTTTTTGAAAATTTTCAAGTTAAGTTTCTCGTTAAAGCTCTAGAAAACGTATTAATTTTAAAATGTCTTTAGATAATAAATATCCTCCATAAGTTTGATACTTTAAAATACAAATGTACCTATTTTTGGTTGTCGTCGCAGTTATTATATAAGATAGCAAACTGGAAATGCTTTTTTAAATAATAAAAAAATATTATCAGTGATTTTTTTCCACAATAATAATTTATGTATCTAAATTCGTCGTAAATTAAAGAGAGATGCACGTAAACACTGAGCCCTTAAAATTAATGTAACAATATCAAACAGGTAGAAAAATGTTAAAACGGTATCAATCAAATATTAATATTTGGATAAATAGCTCCCTACATTTTTAGGTAGGTACAATAATATCTATGTATATTTTCCAAATTTAATTTACTTTATTGAAAATAATTTTTATATACCAAAACGCGCAACTAAAGATGTTTTTGTATTTTTTTTATCGTAACAGACTGACTTATTTCTTTTTAAAAACCTGTTAATGTATTATTTGCCACGCTACCGTTTTTTTATTGACTCTAACACACGCATGCCGATCTGATGGTAAGAAGTTACCGTCGCCTGACGAATCGAGAGGACGGGAGTTAAATAACATGCTGTTACTAATTTAATTAATATAAAAAAATATTTTAATACTTATCGTGTTTTATTAAATTTTTCAACGAATAAAGACACTAGAAAAAATACATACCTACATACATCTTTTGCTAGTTTTATTAAATAATAAAAATACAGATGAGTTAAAAACCTTCTTTTTGATTTGGGTTTGAATCGTTTGGTCTTATGGTGGCTTCTTCGCACTCCTTGCACAAATAAATAATAATATCTTAGTACATAATCTTCATTCGTTATAGTAATAAGCGGGGAATGTATCGAGTGAATACTCCTAACGCCATCTATCAACGGGCAGTTGAACTTCACATAGGCACGCAATTTTAAATTTACGAAAATATTTTTTAAATATAATATTATTTTTATTATAAATTTTTTTATCTATAAATATTCAAGACTCTTTATGGATTTTCCTTAATGTAAAAGATTAAAGAAAGTGTAATATTTAGGAATATTATTTAATTAGTGTTATATGCTTTTCTTTTATACGGTTTCTGTGTTTCTTTGCACAAATTATGTAATTAAATAATTAAGATATAAGGGTTGCTTTTTGATCGGGTAAATGTTTTTTTTTTTATAATGGTGATTTTTTTACGGCAAGTGCAAAGCAAAAAAAAAAAAAAAAAACATCATAATTTGAGGTCCCTACGTTTTCATTCGTCATCATTTATTCAAAGTTGATAAATCAGTGTTAAATTTGTATGTAAATTTAATGGAAGATTTTTGTCAATGTTGAATATTAATTATTATTGAAAACACCAATAACTAGCTCCGTGAGTACAAGTGTCGCTATCTAGCGGGGAGTAGCGCAACTAACACGACTGCCACCCCTAACTTACACCTTGGAGCGAGGCGAGGGTTCGTACATGAGTACACGAGTACTTGTTCAAGTTGGTTACAAAGTCACACCATTACCGGCGTAGAGCTACGTCTAAAGCGCCAGACAATAGTCACTATCAAATAAAAACTTGGAAAATTACTATAAACTGAGTTGTGATGCGTAAAATATTTTAGATATTTCGTAAATATTTTTTTTTAACTTGCTACGATCAACGGCTGACAGTCCCATTGAAAAGAAGCCTGTATTATTCCAGAATTTCAGCTATGTTAATTCATGTGTTAATAAATATAATATTATTATTTATCTACTATATTGCAGATTAATCGGTCCAAAGTATACACATAGGTGTAAAATATTGACATCCATCCTTACTCGCGGTTATACTCGTAATATTAATAGGATTTAACACAAACTAGCAACTTTCAACCACCTTTCGCGTTTAATGTTAGACGATGATGCGGTCGACGAACGCAGGGTAATAACACCCTGCCCCTGATTCAACGCTTTGCATTAATATTATTATAATATGTCCATTGCTTCGATTGTAATGTCGTAACACATAAGTAAGAACTAAAATGTTAGTCAATACATTTTACCTATAGAGTAGTCAAAGATGCTTGGAAACTTAAGCACCAAGTGCTGCCTGTCAAACAAATAATTAATCAATGTACTTAACCAAAAAGAACTACAGTGTAAATACATGTTTAAAAAATAATCCCAGTAGTTTCTTACCTGTTCTTCTCGTAGAGATAGTACTTTTCGAAAAAAGGTGGTAGGGTCATAAAATTAAACAAAATAATTTTGAAAAAATACTAGCAAAAATGATCTATATTATAATTATTAAAGACTGATTACACTATACACACACTGATTATTATTATACATATTTTAAGTTTGAATTTAAATAATTGTTGATTTACCGATATCCATTATTTCTTGGGATAGATGGAACAGTCAGTTCGCCTGGCTCGAGTTCGAACTGGCATGAACTTCACCTGGCTATATTTAAAATATGTGAACATGTATATGTATGTACGAGTAAGTATGTGAGGTAGAGAAGGCTCGAGTGTCGGTGTTGTGTAACATATTTTCAATTTGCGCGCCGTGACCGATGCATTGGACACGCGGTCCGTACTCGTGCGAGATATTAATGTACCTTATTACTAACGTTATAGAGGCTATAATGGCTCAGCTGGCGGACACTACTGATAACATCTGCGACCCTACGCACACCGCACTTGTGGCGAAATTCACTAAAATACTAATATTATTTTACAAAAGGTGTAATTTGTGTTCAAACAGTCGTTAAACTTGCACAAGAAACTATGTTATCACGAAAAAAAATCCAATTTGACCGCATTGGCTAATAAGTTAAATTCAATCGGTCCTCCCTAAACGGGTGACCGATTGAACTTCAATTTGGTATAGAGATAACTTAGACCTCGGAATAACACATATTATATGCTACAGTACAGCTGGTAAAACCGCTGGGCGCAGCTAGTAATAAATAATAAATGATTCATAAGTAGTCCTCATTAATGACGAGTTTAAATCATAACATTTGATAATATTATGCAATGCTCACCTTATACAATTAACTTCAGGATTGTTTTGGATTGTTTGTATCACAAGTGTAAACCCGGAGGAGGGCGTTGGTGTCTGCAACACAGTCTCACGACTATCGCAGGCATCATCGTTCCATGTTGCATAAGTTTTATTGTAACACTTTTCCAAAATAAACTATTTGTATTGTATTTGTAATTAAGTATTATTCTATTTTATACCCATATCTAACGCTAGGTTAGCAGCTTGAGCTCTTACTTAATATTTTAAGAACTGATACCAATACCAACTGATATTTTATAAACTGCAAATTTTATTAGGTACATGCAGTAGGTAGTATTGTATGGATTTTTTTATGTTTACCTCCGATATTCGAATTTGAATGCGTTCGAAGTATATCATAAATTGTTGGAATTTTCTGAGACTGCACTGAATACACAAAAACGTGAGCATGGTTGTATTAGACAAAAATATCTATTTGAATAACTATTACGCTAATATTATTATAAGTTATGATTAAACGATCAATCCCTCGATCGATTTTGCGACGTGATGCAGTTTGTGAAGCTATAATGACGGGACACATCGAGCCTTGTCGGAGAGCAACGAGATCTAATTAGACTCAAACGATAGCTTCAAGCGGAGGCCTCATGTGGACCCAAAACAACTAACGTGATTTCTTTCATTTTCGACCACTGGCCAGCTGGTTGCTTTTTAATGAAGAAGCTAATAACTGAAGTGGCGAACAATAATAATTACGGACGCTGCTTGAATCATCTTTCATAGATGTAAGAGGCCAGTGATGATGATGATAACTGAAGTAGCTTTTTTCATACTTAGATAATAATAAATGTATTACAGTTGCATGAAATCATAATATCGTCTAGTCTGTAGTTAAATAACTGTGCTCGCAAAAGTTCCGCAATTTTTATAAGTTTTAAAATTGATTTGTATTTCGGTGCTTCTTATTAGCTTTCTTATTACTTTTTTTTACGTCGTAGGGTTTTTCTATGTTATCGTTTGTGTTTTATTGTATACAGTAAAGTGATGATTTATGCTATTTTACGATATCTATTTTTATATTTTGACCACAGCTGATGTTCTCAAGCAATATTTTTTTAAGCTTCAATTCTAATAAGAATTGAAGCTATTGTTTAAATTTCTGAGTTTTCATAAAAATTTGACAATAAAAACAAGAAGAAAATACAATTTGTGGTCTTGTCGCTAACAGCAATCTCCTTTTGGGAGCCAAGAAGTGAAATAAAAGGAAATGTTAATAAGAGATAGTTAATGTAATAACATCTTAGTTAATCCCTCTGTGTAATGTAGTCTCATTAAACAGTGACTGCAGTACTGCGTTAATTGGAGGTTGTAGTTCTAATTCTAATAAGAGGAAACGATATGAATACGTTAATAACTTGTATTATAATAAGGTTTATAAACAAAGGGCATATTAAAAGCTCTTCACTTGTTATTTTAAAAAAGAAGTTCAGTAAAATGCCAACTGACTGAGAGAACAAGAATCTTTCGAGAATAATTGAACAAACCCCACTCGCAGATAGTATTGTCCTGATCCTATCCTCAGCCAAAAAACTTGACTCGAGTGATCAACGAATTATTATATACGAAATTTTTAATAATACTGGATGTAATGAAGCTTGTTGCGTTGTCGGTAGAGTGGCTGTAATGTGGCGAGGCATGCTTCCATCAAATGGAGGAAAAAACGATCGAAGCTGATTGGTGCCCGACAGCCACCGCCTCCTGCACTACTCGACGCTTTTTGCACGCGCACACATTCCTAGAACATTCCTAGAGTCTAGGCTATAGCTGGTTATGCCGGACATTTCTTAATTGACTGTAGTTTTCCCACTTTATAACCGTCGGCCTTTGCGCAATTGACATTAAAATAATAACGTACAACGTAACCTTATTCAAAGAGCTTAACAAGATAATCCAATAAGTAAATCTTTTAATAAAGTTCTAAGTATTTTGACGATTTTTTTATTAGTTTCCTGAATTCTTAGTCTCCAGTGCGTACAGCGCGATTGTGGTTTATCTCTAATGGACAGTACCTAATGGTTGCTGGTAGTCGGAGGTGTTTCCACGAAGCGTGGTATAACCGTCGCTACAGTATCGCTCACACTCGCTGCATTACAATGCGCACTTGACATTCCATCCCCCCCTCCTCCTCCCCTCCACTCCTCACCGCACCGAGCCGGTGCCAGGACACGAACCAGCATACTCCTCAGTCTCGTACACTTACCTAATTCCGCGTTTCGCATCACACGCAGAATAACAATCACACTTGATGGCTCTGAATATATTATTATGGTCAGATCCGACGGTCACATCGTCGCTCGACATTATGGCTTTATTGTATCTCTCAGGCGTGTGATGACCATTCTAATACCGCCACTGACCCGGCCTGGGTACCTACAGTAGGTAGTAACTGGTAAAATTGCCATCAGTCAGGGAGCAGGTCCGGTGACGAGTTCGTTATCGGAGGGCGTGTGATACAATCTCTCGCAGTACATATTGGCACATTAATATCTCAACTCGGTGACAAATGGCCGCCATCCTGCGCCGCACAGCTCCTCGAGGATGCATCTACATCGCATCGCATCTGTAAGCATGTTCATTTGTAAGTGGCACCCGCCGACCATGTAGATTTATGTGTTCGATTTCATAAAATTAAGAGACATTTATATTGCAGTGCTACTGTGGATCCATGTTAAATTCTGTAAAATATCTCGAGGATGGCAACGATCGAGATTAAGGTCTCTGTAACTTATCGATAAGGTTTCTCTATGAACTGATTAGTCCAGGATTACAGTATAATAGTCCAGCACAGTTAGACAACAGTAATGCTAGTTATGTCGCATGGTTCATATAACGCGGCAGGCAGCAGGCAGCAGTCGGGAGCGGGTCGTATAATGATAGACATTACAAAGTACAGCTCCGACAATATTACCGGCGATCATCTCTCGACTAACATCTCGCTGGAATTCCTGCACCCGGCTACTGTGCACTCCTGAGCTCGCGACCATCCACACCCGCCGATATAATTGCAACCTTATTACAGCGGGTTTAAGGTCGATATCTCCTCGCCAATACTGTACAGATGTCACGTTTCATGTTTGAGGTGGTGGAAGTTAAATGCAGAGTTTATTTCATAAGAATATAATTAGTGGGTGGAGTTCAATCAAATGGTTGTGTTCGGGAGCTGCAGTAAATCGATTCTCTGTGCGGTGGAATCCTGCGCGTGCGCCGGCGGAGTGTCGGCGGGTAGTGCGGGTAGCCGCCGACACTGGGGACTCGCCTCGACTTGATCATTCATTAATGTATCGGGATAATGACTCGCTCGCCGCGGCTACTGATGATTTATTGTTTCGTTTGTAGCTCACTGACTGCACTGCAGCTGGTAGTTAACTCATGCCAGCGATATGCACCAGAGATGGTCTGGTGGCGAGTGATCGCCGACGTTGGTCGTCTAAAGTCTGACCGCCACACCACCATCATATCACCATGACTGTCTATTCAAATTCATTTTACCATCTCATTTAACTTTTTCTTGTTATTGTAAGCGTGGAGCTAGTAAATAATGTGTCTAAAGAAAAGTTTTATTAAGAAAGCAGATGCACTTGATCAATACGATGTTGATGGCTTAGCCACTGAAGTACAGACAGTAGATACAAGTACTATACTTAAAACAGTTAACCACGACTTTCTAGGCGTCAGTATTGTTCCCAGTAGGTCTATATTATGTTCCTGGGTAAGGGCCCGTACTGGGTCGGTGCTCCCGGGTTGATTACGGGAGCATGTCGCGCTAATTGCCGCGCCTGTCCCGGCCCGATCCCGCCGCCCGTATTACTCCACTATCATTTACTTATCATACGAGTAGCTACCAACTATTTGCACACAGTTTTAAAACATAAAGGTACGACTACGAATATTTACTGATTAGTTTAAAAAGACACATGGTAACAAATATTTATTAATCACTATGAGTACCTGATAAAATAGAAAGTTAAAGGATGACAACGACACAATCATGACAAGACCTATGCAGCTGTTGGTCATTTAAGTCTGATCATAAATTTAATAAAAAGAACCGTAGGAGCGTCCAGTTTAAAATCCATCTCTCTGTCATAACAAATATTCATGTTCAATGTGCACTCTAAGTCTGGGCAATATCTACAAGTATTTACCATTTTACGAGTATATGTCGTATAGGTAATCATATCCGAGCGATCCTTCCGTCAGCGGACCTGCCTCGTTAGAACATTATAACAATCTTAATAATTTGCATAATTTGGGAACAATTTATGTTGTTTAGTTTTAATGAATCCAGTTTCGGAACGTCTCGTTCACCAAATGTTTCCGAGCGGAGCCTTCATGATAGGCTGATGTTACCTCGTACTTATTTATAATTATCTGGTTTACCTATACTCGTAGTTGATGATCACATATTGAACAATAGCGTTAACGAAGTCATTGTTAATGTCGTAGATAGTACTTATTATTATTATTTTTTTTTTATACGAGATAGGCCTACGTTTGACCACATCCCACCTGATGGAAAGTGAAAATGCGGTCGACGATGGATCACGTAAGATGCCTAGAAAGGTACCTATTCACTCGTGCCTTGAAGATACCCAAGTTGTACCGCTCGGGAAACACGGATGACGGCAAAGTGTTCCAAACGCGACCAGTTCTCATTAAGAACGACGAAGCAAAACGCTTGGTGCGGGCAGTAGGTAACGCCACTAAGTAAGGGTGCCGCTTTGCCGTCTGCCGCGACGTCCGTCGGTAGAATGGGCTTGGATTGGCTTTATTATGTTGCTCTTAAACACGGGCTAAGCCCGGGCCTTTTTATAGGCGTACACGGAGACAAAAAAGTCCAACGTGCAGAGGCCCTTTTGAGCTTTTAATATAAATGTAATGGGTGACACTTATTGGAGTCTGTCTTTGAGTCCATCTTTAGAAAATGGGCTCAAAGACAGCCTCCGCCAAGTGACAGGACTATTGCTAATTAATGGAAACTATTTGAACTAGGCTATGGATGTGTATTCTAAATGGATGGTTAATGAGGCTATTACTAGGACTACGGCACCTGCCAATTCCGTCCCATAAGGAAATATATAGGCAGGTAATGACTCGCCACCTTGTCCGATCGCAACGTGCTATATGTCCGGAGACGCAGGAGGTAACGAGGATGTCAAATAAACTGTCTGCCGAAACAATTAGGGGCGGTTGAGACAAAGGATCCGACACGCCTAACACCAAAATTGGACAACAAATAACGAAGAAATTAATTAAAAATGAAGATTTTCACTGAATTTACTAAAATACGCCAAAAATATGTGTAAATATGTAAAATTTGTATTGAAACTATTACTGTCGTAACACACTCGTCCAGACCTTTAAATAGACGTATCAAACGTCACTGTCACTTAAAAACCAAAACTTTAGTGGTGAGGCCCCCATAAAGGCCGGCATTACATAGCCGACGAGAAGGACAACGTTGGTGCAAGTGGCTGGAGGGGGAGAGGTGTCCCTGGACTTTAAACACGTAGGCCAACTCGCCACTTATGCTTCACATCCTCCCTCCGAGCAAAAAGCTCTTGCGACTCCACTCTGGCCGGCCAATCAAGGCAAGCACAGAGGTGGGGGACTGTTCCTCGTCAGTGTTCACTCCGGCTGCCGGTGAAGGCAAGCCGGAGATGACGAACAGAATTCTCCCCCGGGAGCACTCGGGTCCGTGGGGTCGCTACTCCCCAACAGCTCGCCATAAGCTGCCCTGCAGTGTTATTATTATTATTATATTTAGCCTAGACTGTCCCACTTCTGGGCAAAGGCCTCCCCCAAATTCCTCCATTCCTTTCGATCTAGCGCCGCGTCTTGCCAGCCCTCCAGATACGAGATCAAGTCATCACGCCATCGTTTCCGGGGCCGGCCTCGGCGACGCCGTCCTTCTTCAGGTGTCCATTCTGTGGCGACCTTTGCCCAGCGGTCGGGATGCATGCGCACAATAATGTACTTATTATAACATAATATTTATTTGGTTTATTACAAGTTAATATGTCTCTACACACCACTTAAACGTATTGTTAACCGACTTCAAAAAGGATGAAAGGATTTTCGGGAAGGTAATATTCGATCTCATTTTCTAAAAGTTTTCACCTCTTTATACATAGGTACGTAAATATAATATTTTTCTTGCTATGCAAGCAATTGAACGAGACAAGCACAACACTTGTCTGATTATAGTTATTAAATGATAATGTTGCTATTACAGTTGCACTGTGACTTAGCAGTCACAACAACACCTAGGTAGCCCTAGGTATTCATCTAATAACTAATAGATCCGTAATATTACACCAAACTCTGCTGCTCTCGTAATTCAGTCATAACATGTTAAATCTCCAGTAATTAGCCTGGCCAACTCACCTTTCTTATCGAAGCGATACACGGCAGAATATTGGATGAGGTCGTTGTAATTAACCCAGACGGGAACTCACATTGACAAACACTTACACCATTGACGAATATCTCGATTTCAATCGAGGGTTTTCGATCTAAAAGAGTTTGAGTAGCTGTAGAGAGCCGGTGTGGTCCCGTTATATGGCAGACGGGGTTATTATTAACATTATAGTACAGATATTGCTAAATATTAAAAATAAAGTGACTCACCTATAAAAGTATGGCATGTGAAGGCTGCAGCCCGAGGCATATCCTGCGCCGCACCGCGTATGGTCAGCTGTACCTACCTATAGGTATACTATAGGCTACCTATAGCTATACCTACCGAAAGTACATGTTATATATGTGTTGCAATCAAGGAACAGCAGTAACCAGCGGTATGTGTCTGATATTTATAATATTTCTCCTATTGCTATATTATATTGAGTAAACAATTACCTTATATGCTCGCGTCCTATGGATTATAGGGAGAAAGAATATAATATATACTTATTCGGTTGCAGTACAAATACTTAGGTATGTTGATAAAATGTGTAGGTAAATATTCATTCTACCAATGGAACAGTACATGAATATAACTATTAGAGTGAGTACTTAAAAATAACAATAAGTGACCAACATTGTTTCCCTTCAGTAGCTACACTAAGCTAATGAAGTTGAAAGCTCATCCGTCCGCCATACAAAATGTTGGTTCCTATAATAATTATTGGTTAGGTAAATGGATTTTTTACTAAAAAGAAGAAGAAATATGACACTATTGTTTTCTTATTTTACGGTTAAATGGTAAAAGATTACCTATTCATAGAAGTGCTTTGGAACGAGCGATAGAGTATCAAAAAATTGCAAATTTTGTAAAAGTGTTCTATTGTAGCCTATTAGAATAAATGAATTTTGAGTTTATTTTTAATAAATCTATGACAGTCCACGATGCATGTAGTGAATGGTGGAACAGTAGCTGTAACACTGGTGATGCTGCAATTGGTCTCATTATGATCGAGTCCAATAACTTCATCGCGTCGCGCGCTGTTCAATAATTACGTTATTACTAAAATAATATTTCTTTTCAATCATAATTCTGCGCGGAACGCCCGCGTGGCTTATTTTTTATGAATGGTTTAATTAACAGTTACAGCAGACGGTTACCGACTCCACACCGCACTGACCACACATTTTATTTGTGGCAACGTGGTTAATGGGCTAAATAATCGGTGTTATTTGTATTTAGATTCATCCCAAACAAAATAAAATAATAAATATCCCTTTATTAGTACCACACAACAAGCTTACACATCGAAGTTCAAATCGACCTCTTTTAGGTCATCGATCACATACTACACATAAGATTGTTTTTGTATGACTTCTACTCAGAGCTGACTTAGACTAGCTTCTCAGACTTCTACTGAGTGATCTCCTGCATTTTGTATACAATACATACGTATATATACATACGAGTAGGCACATGGTTTCGCACAACAAATGACATCACGTCTCTGTATCCAAGCTCACTTCTCTTCTCATTACGTGACTCTAAACATCTTCAAATACTAACGTTAAATCTAGATTATAAACACTAGCTAGGTCACGCGATGTCGTTCGCTGGAAACTACTTTAACTTATTAATTCGTCCAACCAGTATAATTGTAGGTATATTCACATTTTGTGAACATAGTTTTTAGAATTACTATCAAACTAACAACTTTAAATAGTTCTAACATTTGTATAGAATTTTATTTTGGGTGACATAACAAAAAATATTAATTTTTAGTGTTATTTGCATTTTGTCTCAGCTAGGCTACGCCGGGGTACGCCCAGCCGAGGGCTAAGGGCTGAATACGATGAACATGAAACATCACCAATCTTAAGTAAGATACATGGAGAATGGTGTACAATGGACTGCGGAAGTATCCCTTGACATATTGAACATTACACTGGACTTGTTGCACCAACAACCAGTTTAAAGACAACCAATAGAGCTCAACCATTTTTAATCAACTTCAAAAAAGTAGGTATATTACTCGTCAGTCATCATCGGAATACATTTTATTATTATGTTTTACAAGTAAGTTCACCGATTACTCATACGCCTCAACCAATTTGGTAAACCCTCGGGTATACCTTGCAGGTGATTCCATTTTTTTAAATTTAATTGTTTTCTAGTTATGTGAATGCTTGAAGTCATTCAAAAAATACACTTATAAATTGCAGCCGTCAACAAACAATACGTTCCTGGCGCATAGAGATATGGCAATTAGGAGTAGTATATTATGTATGTTATATGTACAAGTCGCGGAACAAAGCACGCCGCGAGCTCAGCGCGCAGAGAGCAGCAGCGAGCGTGATGTATGTGAGCTGAGCATGTGATTAGCATGGGCTGCGAGTGATGCGGCGGCAGCGGGCGGCGGCGGCGGGAGCGGGCGGTGGCGCCGAGCCCGCGGGCGCCGCCGAGATGGACCGATACCGACGTGATGCCTGCGACCTGGCCCGGCCTGGGAGACCTGACACACTTACTGTGCCTACCTACTCTTATATCTACACTAGTACACTAGTCTAGTATTGTAGGTTTTGGTAAGCAGTTGTATGAGGCGAGACCGACACGCGCCTGGCAAAATATGAATATTTGGGGCTTATTCTGCAACAGAACAGATTACACACTGTCAATTCACAACCACTAATTATAATATTATATTAGGTTGTATGGTGGACCTGTATAGTAGCTGTGTCAATACTCTGTCAAGGCCCACTTGACTGGACCTCCACCTGTACATATTTTATAGGAAACAGCCAGGACCCACAGTCCACAGTTTTTCTCGGTAAGCGACGTTTATGTTACAAAGCGATAACGCCTGCTCATAACAGTTACAGTGTTTCTTTGGTGCATACATATTCGGGTTCTATGCAACGCCGAATTAAATTCTTGGATTGAAACCTAAAAATACTATTAATAAAATATTAAGTTTGACCAAAATAAATTCAAAAAGTATATTCTAGGAATTTATATTTCAAAGTTCATTCATGCGCAGATGATATCATGCGAACGGGAGCTGTGAGAGAAGAGCCTTAAACCAAGCTGCCGCTCTCACACATCTAACACAAAGAAAGGACATTATATACCTATTTGATACATCATTTAAAAAAAAGAGATAAATAAATAAATGGGAATTAGATGAGAGTGGAATAATATTATATACCTCTGTACCTCAAGTATAGCTAGTTACAATAAAGAATGCATGTGAGTCTGTCTGTTCATATAATATAACAACAGTAACTGTTGCAGTGACGACTGGAATACCAAGCGACGGACCATCACTGCCTGTAGGCGTACTTACATTATTGTAGATATACATAGTTACTGTTGATATGGACGATTGAATTAAACACTGGAAACTGTTATTTAACTATTATTTTATTTTAGAGCACATTATATTTCCTACATTTTACAATCCGAGCCAACGAGAAGTAGAAGGCAACCATAGATTCTACAAAACAGGTCATTGACACATTGACATTTACGAGCGTTGACATTAAGGATAACTAGATGGCGCTGCGTGTCTCATTTATAGAATATTACGATTATAAATTTACCACAATATAACACGCCTCCTTAAATTTATAATCTTATACATGCCTTTACTAAACAATACTTGATCTTAACTAAATTATAATTAAATTATCTTTAAGCCTAATCGGTTTTTCACAAATTTTGTCTTATCTAGACTTTTTGTTAGCATGTCTGCCAAGTTACAATTTGAATCTATTTTTACAATATTAATTAATTTCTTTTCATAGTTTTCATTTATATAATGATACTGCACTTCTATGTGCTTTGAGTTTTTTGTGAAATTACCATATTTAGCAATAGCAATTGCACCTGAATTATCTTCATACAGATTTATCGGACTACTAAATTTTACATTGAATGATTCTCTCAACAAGTTTCTTATAAAAAGTACTTCTGTAACTGCCTCTGACATAGCAATATACTCTGCAAAAGTTGAACATTTAGCTACAGTATTTTGTTTTCGTGTTTTCCAATAAATTAAGTTTCCAAACAATCTAATAACAAAACCTGATGTAGATTTTCTATCCACATTATCTCCTGCATAATCAGAATCTACCATACAATCTAATATTTCAGTGTCTACATGATCATAATAAGTTAATTTTAGATCTTTAGTCTTATACAAATATTTTAATATTCTCATTGCATATTTGAAATGCGTTCGGCTATAACAACTTTGATATCTACTCAAATAATTTACACTGTATGCCACATCTGGCCTTGTTCCTGTACTAATATACAATAGTTCACCTATTATATTCCTGTATTTAATACTTTCATCTACTTCTTTAGCTTGCTCTAATTTCAAATTTGTTTCCATCGGTGTATCATATAACTTACTATTTTCTAGACCATATTTTGCAGCCAAAGATTCAATATATTTTGTTTGATTTAAGGTCATTACCTTTTTATCATCGCTATAATCAATATCAATACCAATGTAGCTTTTAATTTTTCCTAAGTCTTTCATTGCAAATTTTTTCATTAAACTGATTTTTACCTCGTCTATCTTGTTCTTGTCTTTACAGCAAATTAGAAAATCATCAACAAATATTAATATATATATTGGATCTTTGCTTGCTCGATTTACATATAAACAGTGATCATAGTTACTGCGAACAAAATTTAATGTTTTAATAAATTCATCAAAACAATCATACCATACTCTAGGGCTTTCTTTAAGGCCATAGAGAGCCTTTTGCAATTTGTAAACTTTATTGTCTCCGGTTTCATAACCTTTCGGTTGATTTACATAAACTTCTGACTTTACATATCCATTTAAAAAAGCAGTTTCAACGTCCATTTGTTCCACAAATAAATTATTTTTACAACTGTATGACAATAAAATTTTCAGTGTTTGTGTTTTTCCTACCGGTGAATAAACATTATCAATATTATAATCCTTTTGTTGGAAACCTCTCACAACTAATCTAGCTTTATAAACATCACTACTTTTCTTTCTGAAAACCCACTTTACATCAATAACCTTTTTATCTTTTGGCTTTTCAACAATTTGCCAAGTATTATTTTTATTTAAGCTATTCATTTCTGAATCCATAGCTATTTGCCATTGTTTATGATCATTGGAGTTCATCGCCTCCTCAAAAGTATTAGGTACGTTGGCATCTACATAGTTTACATATATATACTGCACAATAGGATTTCCATATCTAATCGGTTGGTTTCTCTTTCTTTTAGGTAAATCTACGTCTACCTCCTTGTTTTTGTCATTTATAATTTCATCATTTACATTATCTTTTAAGTCATATCCGGTACTAGTCTCCTCCGTATCTACAAAATCTTCATCACTATCATATTCAATTTTACTTACTTCACTTGACACATTTGGAGCTTGTCCATTCTCCAAATCATTATCCTGTTTATCATCTAGATTTTCTAAACAAATCAACTGAATATTCTCTTCAACTACCTGTACATGCCTAGCATTAATTACTCTATTATTCAGTAAGACTCGATAACTATTCTCATTGTAACCCACTAAAATTCCTAGTTTTGACTTATCATCCCATTTACTTTTTCTTAAAACTTCAGGCACCCTGACAAAAACTCTACTTCCATAAATTTTTAAATGCTCTACATTTGGCTTAACCCCAAAAAATATCTCATAAGGAGTTTTATTCTCTACTGTATTTGCAATCGTCCGATTCTTTAAATAAGCTGCTGTTTTTATTACTTCCGGCCAATACCTTCTATGAATTCTAGCTTCTCTCATTAAACACCTACCTATGTCCATAGCGGATCTATTATATCTCTCTGCAACCCCATTTAACTCATGAACGTAGGGCGGACATGGTAATAACTGTATTCCCTTTTCCCTTATAAAGCTATAAATGTCTTTATTTAAATATTCTCTGCCATTATCACACTGTATTTTCTTGACTCGTTTGTTAAATATATTTTCAACTAAATTTACAAATTCTATAAAGCAACTAGCAACTTGAGCTTTACTTTTAATACAAAATATTCTTGTGCATTTACTATAATCATCAATAAATGTTAGAAAGTATTTTTCTCCACAATAACCAGTTGTTCTATGAGGACCATTTAAATCAGTATGAATTAATTCCAAAATTTCAGATGTCTTTTTTCTATTATTTTCAAAAGGTACGTTAGTCATTTTACTTTGAATACAATTTGAACATTTCATTTCTGTGCTTTCAATCTTATCTGGCAAACCATCTACTAATTTATTATTTATTATCTTATTTAGATATTGAAAATTAACATGACCAAGTGCCCTATGCCATTTTTCTTTCTGAGTCAATTTTACTGAAAGTGCACTCATTTCATTTTTCAATACAAAACCTTTTATACAATACAGATCATTTATTTTTTCAGCAACAACTATTAATTCTCTGGCCTCATTATAAATTTTTGCACTCTCATTTTTGGCTATTATTGTACAATTTTTAGTTATCTTCGAGAAACTCAACAAATTTTGTTTAATACCTTCGACAAAATAAACATTATTCAAATCTACGTATTTTTCATTATAATAATTTTTGAAAAGTATTTTAACAGTACCTACTTTGGTTGCTTTTAACATTTTGCCATCTGGAAGTTTTACATCAACAGGAATTTTCAAATCAACATAGTTATAAAAATATGTATCATTATTTATTATATGATCAGTACACCCACTATCTAAAAGCCAACTTACTTCATTATTATTACATTCTTCCTTTTCAGTGTTCCCCGATACCTGATTTATTTCCGGATTACATACTTCCGCTGTCCATGACTGGAATGGAGAGTAGTTCGATGATTCGCCTCTGGAATATCCTCTGCCTTGGCTCCGACCTCTGTAGAAATCACCCCGGCTGCGACCTGCACCTCTTTGCAGACCTCGCTGACCTTGTCTTGACTGGTATCGTCCTTGAAAGCTTTGTTGTCCATAATTATTATTCTTTTGGCCGTGCCAACAGTCCTTTTTGAAGTGGCCAGTCTTTCCACAGGTAAAGCATTGCAATTTAGTTCTGGTTGCAAATGTACTCACATTCTGTTTCTCAGTTTCATTTGATGTCATATTCTTTTCTTTTATTTTTGAACGTACATAGTCGACTGTTCTTTGTTCCTCAGGAATCACATCCAGAAAATCTCCTATAAAGCTGTAGCTTGGTGGCAAGGCTCTGAGCAAATACCTTAACTTCTCGGGTTCATCTAATTTTCCTCCTGCCGTTTTGAAATCATTTATTTTTCTCTCGAACTCAACAAAGAAATCCTCTATAGTACTGTAATTACTTAATTTGATTTCTTCTATTTTCCCTCTGCATATTATTTGCATAGCTGTTGACTGAGTCAAATACATTCTATCAAATTTTTTTATCATTTCATACGCTGTCTTGCACTCACTTATATATTCGAGCTGTTTGTCCGTAATTGTACTCATTATTATAGTCCTTGCTTTTAAATCTTTCTTCTTCCACAGTGTCTCCGTGTTTTCATATTTTCCAGGCATCATGCCAACGGCGGGCTCGTCACATTCTTTATATTCCAACAGAGTTAATAATCTTAATTTCCAGCTTGTATAGTTTGCTCCGTCAAATATTGGTATTATAATATCTTCTACCTTCGCCTGTTGAATCTTTGTATGTTGAGACATTTCTATAATTTCTTGTAAACCGATGTATTTCTCAATAATTGTATTACGCTGCAACGCGTTGGCCGGTACCCATGCGCTAATAACCTCAAACGTATTTTGTATCTTCTTTGCACTTCGATATTTTACTATTCACACTGAGTTTTTATGCGTAACTACGCTCTGCTACCATGTTGATATGGACGATTGAATTAAACACTGGAAACTGTTATTTAACTATTATTTTATTTTAGAGCACATTATATTTCCTACATTTTACAATCCGAGCCAACGAGAAGTAGAAGGCAACCATAGATTCTACAAAACAGGTCATTGACACTAGGAGTGGGCGTTATTTCAACGAACGGCTTTTTTTAACTGTTAATCTAATGTTAACGAATTAACAGCTTTTTGTTTACTGCAAAACCCGCTAAATCTATCAACTGTGTCATTCAACGATTTTGGCAATGCGCTTTTTTTATTATCTCAACGAAAAGGTATTCAAAAGTCGCTAACGTAATCTAAAGCTGCTAACGCAAAACCAGCTAAAATTATCTATTTCGTAACGTAACGTCAGCTCTCTTTTCAATTTGAACAAAGTTTCATCTATTAACTGCTACGTTGCCGTTGGTACAAATCTGTTACATTAATGTAAACCTGTTAATAATGTTAACGGCTTTTTTAACAGGTTAACATGATGAATTTAACGGCTTCGTTGCGTTAACCCAAAAATCGTTAACGACCCACCACTAATTGACACATTGACATTTACGAGCGTTGACATTAAGGATAACTAGATGGCGCTGCGTGTCTCATTTATAGAATATTACGATTATAAATTTACCACAATATAACAGTTACAGTTTGGGTATTTTTTGATTATATAAGTTTAGACTATAGGAAAACTGCCTCTAATAAAATCGTTCGCCTCCCAGGGGTTTGTGAATAATATTTCGATGAAACGGTTGAAAAACTTCATTCGAATCGTTTTTACGATTACAGTTTTGTAAAGTAAGATGAAGGTAAAAAAGTGTGAATAATGTATGAAAATAAGTTTTTCTCGTCGTAAATTGAGAAAGATTTCAATACTGATGTCACCCCGCGATAAAAAGTCGAATATTTTGTAGTTGGATTGTTTGTGTGAGGCGAGAATTAACTAAACTGTCAATCACTATAATAGGTTGTCGCGAATCGTTCCCGATGCGGAGAATAAGGAATAAACATCGTTTGATATTCATGTAAACATTAGAGCGCTTTATTCAGATGTTATCGAGGTGCGTCAATCACAGCACGCGGCCGCGCGCGCGACCCTCGCCCCTGCGCCCCCGGACATAAGGTCCACTGTGGCCTGCTCACATTAAGCAGGCCCATAGTAATGAGGCAGCCGCTGACGACCAACACTTCATGTACTTATTATAATTCGAGGACAATCTATTCAAATAAACCGAACTGTCCTCACCGAGTCCGACGCTGCGCACTGCCTGACACTCTTATCACATCATTTCAGTTCATATCTATAGATACAACATAATATAAGTGTACCTCTATAATAATATGAGGTACGTATAAACAAAGCTCCCAGAGTGTTGAGAGGACAAGCCGTGAGTCCCGCGCCGTGAGAACCTCCCTCAGGACACAGGATGCACGTACTACGTATCACGTAGGTATCTGTTAATCTGTTCCTTCACATCCGGCTCTCTGGAAGCAATCGCTGCCAACAATAAAACCAACGGCGTATCAACTTGTACTCTCTTAACATTAGATACCAGCTGAGCTTGCAGTTTTACTCGCTAAAAAGAAGAGTAGGTATGTAACTGAACTTCTTAGGTACATTGTACATATCAGATGTCAGCTCCTTAAGGGTTTCATCTCTGCGTGAGACTCTCGTTCGCACGTAATAAAAATTTTGAAGCACAGATTTGTTAAAAAATATTTCTCGGTAAAGCTCTACGTACCTACTATTTCTTAAAAGTATTCCCGGTCATGAAAAATATAATTCAAAGAGCCATTTTTAAGGTCAGGTTTTAACTTTTTTAGCTAAATATATACTCGTAAATGGAAAGAGTGACTGATTGACTGACTGATCCATCAAAACACAACCCAAACCACTGAACGGATTCAGGTGAAATTTGGAATACAGATAGGTTTTATGACGTAGACCTCTGCTAAGAAAGGATTTTGGCACGCGGGCAAAGGCGAGCTTAAGCTAGTCTTTAATAAAAAACTTAAATATTCAGCGTACCTTTAGACTTTGATTACTATATATTATATATATAGTGAGCAAGGGTCAGTGGCGAGTGACAAGTGGCGACTTATATCGCCGCGCCCTAGGGAAATTCTCACCTTAGTAGATGGCGATCACAATAGGTTAACTATGGCCGCAGTGATGCGTAAAGCTACATCAAGAAAAAAATCAATGATAATATTAATATAAGTATTGGCGCTACGTAACATAGTATATTAGAGCACGATACAAAAGACATCAACGCAGTGACATCGCTACGAACACGCACTGTCATGCCGTTATTATAATTTTACGAGTAATTTGTATGAACCGCACATAAACGGTAATGAGGCTTAAAATATAATTAGTCTAATATAATGTAAAGGAACTTATAAAAATCTCGAGTAGATAACAAATTATCAAACTAAACGATTTGATCTTTATTTTATGTAGTTATATAGGTATTTGGTAGGTCTGAGAATAGATCGTAAAATAGTTTTCAACGGACACAAAGGAAGTTGCGCAAGTGAGCTAGTAACTTTGTAAAATCGACTTGCAAAAATGCTATATTAATAAAAGCCTTTTAATAAAAGAGATATAATAACAACCAACACACCATACCACACCACATAACCACACCAACCACACCCCACACCACATAATACCATTATGGAAAAAAAATATACTGTAATGTTTTAGGGCTTAAGTTTGGTACCTATATCCTATCCTGTGTGTTTTAATTGAACATGGATGTCTTAGACTATTGTATGGAAACAGTGCTTAAGACTTCAGGACACTGTACGACGTATGAAATATATTTTTAATTAAAACGAGTGACAAGACAATCAAATCAGGTGCTCGATGGTTAGCATCGTGATTGTTCGCATTAGATACAGTGCCACCCTGTGTTAATAGTTGAATCTCTACAATTATGCCTCCACATTACAGTTTGATGAATTACTGGCAAAGGTTCCCCAGACAGGCTCTACTATAGAGGCCTACCACTCTTTCAGCATAATATTATTATGTATATTTCATCACTAAATATAATGAGTCCATGAAACGCAGTGTTTGCCTGTATGTTCCTGCGTCACGTCTCAACACACGCGCACGCGCATTATGCGCTGTGAGCTGTGCGCTGCTTCCGGCTGATACAAGGGATGAACGCTGACTCCATAATGAGATGCCACACGTGACACATACACACTCATCTGCCGCTTCTGAATTGGACCTGGCAAACGAACACTATGCTACCGATGTCTATGGCAATAACAGCAATTTAACACTGGTCGACTTGTATATACATGACCTTTTTATATCTTACTGTAATATTACATAGGTACTGTAATTTATTGTAGTGCCAAACACCTTTTTACGAGATTCATCATCATCATCTCAGCCGTAAGACGTCCACTGCTGAATATAGGCCTCCTCTTTAGACATCCATATGTACCGGTTGGAAGCGACCTGCATCCAGCGTCTTCCAGCGACCTTTATAAGGTCGTCTGTCCACCTTGTGGGTGGACGTCCTACGCTGCGTTTGCTAGTCCGTGGTCTCCACTCGAGCACTTTTCTACCCCATCGGCCATCCGCTCTCCGCGCTATGTGGCCTGCCCATTGCCACTTCAGCTTGCTAATCCGCTGGGCTATGTCGGTGACTTTAGTTCGCCTACGGATCTCTTCATTTCTGATTCGATCACGTAGAGAAACCCCGAGCATAGCCCTTTCCATAGCTCGCTGTGTGACTTTGAGCTTCGAGATGAGCCCAATAGTGAAGGACCACGTTTCGGTGCCGTAAGTCATCACTGGTAACACACATTGATTAAAGACTTTCGTCTTGAGGCACTGAGGTATGTCGGACGAAAAGACGTTGCCTAGTTTCCCGAACGCTGCCCAACCGAGTTGGATTCGGCGGTTGACCTCTTTCTCGAAGTTGGACCTACCTAATTGGACTACTTGTCCTAGATAGATATATGAGTCCACAACTTCGAGTACCGAGCCTCCAACAGATACTGGGATGGGCACAACATTGGCATTTGACATAAGCTTCGTCTTGTCCATGTTCATTTTAAGCCCACCCGTTGGGAAGCTCGGTTGAGGTCATCGAGCATAATGCTGAGTTCCTCCATCGACTTTGCCATAACTACGATGTCGTCGGCAAATCGAAGGTGAGTGATGTATTCGCCGTTAATATTGATGCCAAGTCCTTGCCATTCCAGGAGCTTGAAGGTGTCTTCCATTACGGCAGTAAACAGTTTCGGAGAGATAACGAAAACGAGATTACGAAAATATATTAGATAAATATGAGTTGAGCTACTTCTAGTCTCTCAAAATAAATTATCTACCAAAATAATAATAATAGTAGGTGTATAGAGTCGACGAAACATTGAGAACGGTGTCATCAATAACATGAGAGTACCTGTATGCACACAACTTGCATCTTGCACTGATGCTAGTAGTACCATCTGCAGGCTTCAGGTCATTATCTGGCCTTTATAACATCAACGATTAGCAGATGACTCTGAGCTTTATAGTTAGTTACCTACTTAAATTGCAGTACACCTGTGTTGCATATATTATGTAATACTCAGGTACGTAATGTGATCATCTAGTGGTCCCATCAGTGTTGTGTGGTATTAATAAACATGCAAATAGTAATGATTGTGAGACGGAGGTGTTAACGCGGGCACGAGGTGTTCCCATGTGAAGGACTCATGTGGAGCCCCGCGCAGGCAGCCGCCGCCGCTCCCGAATACTAATGTCACTTATTATTATATACACACAATAATATGTGTGATGTTTGGACAATGGTAGTGTGGAGAGGCCATTAAATCCCATAATGACTCAATAGTTATGTGCGGCGTGTCGAGTGGAGCCGCTCGTCTGTGTGCGCCCATAAACCTGGCACCTGCGAAATATTACACAAAAAATGTTCGTAGCGGCTCACGAGCGCCATAAACTGTCCGCCGACAGTCGACACATACAGAGCGCGGCCCCTGGACCCACCCGCACCACCCGCACCACCCGCCGCCACGACAGCCGCACATTTGCATCACATTCTTATTAATAGGACACGCGGCCGGAGTCGATCCGCACACTAATTAGACAATTTGCCTAAACTAGTGTGACCGGCTAACGTCTCAAGGAGCTCGGCCCGAGTCGAGCGGAATGGTCCCTCGCGCCCTCGCCCTTGAGGTCGGTATCGCGCGGCTCTCCGCCGCACCACGTCTCCGGCTGATCGCTATTGTAATGTATGGTAAGCGCGGCGACCGCCACAATTAGTCTAGCACAGTGTGGGCACGGTGTGACGCGGGTATTACCGGCCGCTCGCTGCATCACTCCACCGCCGCGCCGCACGACCACATCTCGTATGCTGTGTACCACTGCATGCTAATACCCGCCACCGGCTCGGCCGTGGGACGCCCTCTCCGGCACCCGGCACGGCACTCCGTGTGGGACGCTTTACTCCGGAGTGGTGTTGCGTCACTTCCAGTATTTCCAATTCAAACCACGTTATTAATAAGGAGAGGTCGGGTGCTCGTGATCGGCCCCGGCTCCTACGCCACACGAACAAAATAGTCGAAAAAGGAGCGCGCGCGGTCGTGACGGGAATGTCGCCGACGTTATGTATTTCAGGTCGCACTCATTGTATTATAAACCGCTATTGTTTCGTATTTCGCGCCTGCACCGGCTCTCGTGCACGACGCCCGCGCCCGACCGCCATCGCGGTCATCCGTCAACGCGACGCATCCTGCTATAAATAGAGAGCTGCTTCTAGAGACACCAATCGTAGAAGTATCGCGAAGAATGCAGACAGCAGTAGCAGGCAGCAGCACGAGCCGCGGCCGGGTGAGGCGGAGGCTCTCCCACGGTGTGCGGTCGATTAACGGTGCGGTTGACGGTAGCCGACGTGTAATGTGCGCGACACATGCGGCCCGGGTCGTCGCCGCCCTGCAATCTCCACAGCGAGCCACCGATGACGCCACCACTCGCATGACATCGCCAGAACATGGCTGATTATGGCTCTCTTACATTCACTACTTTATTTATTACTAGCTGCGCCCGGCGGTTTTACCCGCTGTACTCCTTTCAGGATCTAAGCTAACTCTACCAAATTTCAGCTCAATCAGTCGACCTGATTAGACGGGAAGAAGTAACAAACGTACACACAAATTTTCGCATATAAAATGTTAGTGTGAAGTTCACACTTCACACTAATTCTATATAATTAGATTGAAGACATTACCTATAGAAATCTTCATCTACAGTGCAGCACGTCCTCGTGTGTTGAGTGCACAGAAGCCGCTGCAGTTGGTATCAGTTGGAGATGGCAATCATACGCAGTACTCGGTGGAGGCACACACCAGTAGATACAGTGCAGGGTAGTGCGTGCGAGTGCGGGGCGGTGCGGGCGGCGTGCGGGCGGCGCGCGTCTGATGCCGCCTGATAACGCTCCGAGCGCCTGGGAACGGTCGGAGACTAAACACTAAATACCACTCTTGCTACTCAATACGACACTGCTGCTCCAACGCTCACCAAGAAACGCTAAACGTTTGAGCAACGTTTACAATTAGAGCTGGCTATAGCTACAGCTGTCTTAGGAGCACGCTTGTTACACGTTGCACGATTTTATATGTTCTACGAGCAAGTCTCTCACTAAACTCCCTAAGAAGACCGTCTTACCTTATAAATTATAAATGTTCCTTTTAATATTGTATATTTTTTTATTAATCTTAAATAAAGATGTCTTTAAAATATAGGTTTCAACAAATATTATAATCGCTAATCATAATATTTTTGTTATTTTACCTTTATTTTTAAATTTAGTGCAATGTGGTGTTTCATTAAAATTATCCACTCAACTCTACAAGTTTGACATTAAAGTGATTCCTGACCAGATGAAAAGACATCTCAACTTATTAACAATTTCGCGACCACTGCAGCCCGCAGCGCAATCTAGCTAGTGCCTACTGTAAGCACTATGTGATACCGACGCGAAGTGTCACATCCACTGCTAGCCTCGCGAGCCTATCGTCTGCATGGCCGCCTTATCATCCATCGCAGCAGTTAACACTCTGCGCGTGCGCCGATCGCATCGCCAGACGACTACCGACTGTTAATAACACACTCGACCACTGAATCAACTCACATTACTTAATAACAACGAATTGGCTGCAGCGATATAAACCAGTTCACTGATTGGCTGTCGTAGAAGTTTTATAAGCATCAGGAGTGACATCAACAATCACTAGGTACAGGGCCTAAATTCTGGACAAAAAAGAGCAGGTGGCGCAGCAAAACGTAAGCAAAAAAAATAACCTATAAACTCATTTTTATTTTCAAAAACGCTACTTTGAGGCGCCCAAAAGATGCTAAATTAGAAAAAATTGAAGTTGCATTTGAATTTGTACTGGCATCGTAAGAATTTCCAAGATTTTTTTCAACATTTTGTTAAAATTTGACAGTGGGCGCCAGCAAAACGAGAAGCGATTTTGGACCGGAATAACGCCGCAGGAAATAATAAAAAAAGAGAAACAAAAAAAAACGAAAATGAAGACATAGAATACAAAACTATCAGACAGTAATTTAGTCTGTGCGCTTATTTCTATTTTGAGCATTTGGAGGTTTACCGAGTCTGATGCTTCCCCTTATTAGTCTTTTATTTACGGTTACTTGCGATCCATGGACAAACTAATAAGTGTTTTTATGCAAAGAAGTAAGAAGACGAGCATGATGCTCGCCTGATGGTAAGAGATAATAATATAATCAGTAGTTGCAGTGCTGGCCAGGATTTCAGGATGATGTAAAATTCTAAGTGCAATGTACCAATGCTTCTTACTCGAGAGTCAAGAGTCATAAAATGTTAATACCTTCCGCCCAGTAATTATTTTACTATCTACAGTGCCCTGGCAACGAATCACTGTGCAGTTTGCACGTCACTGCTCAGGCGGTAGAATAACTGACACTGTTGGGATACCAACCTAGTCAACCTGCAACGGAAATCTACCCCGGTAAAATAAGTTTTTTATGAACAATGTAGTAGGTAGTTTTGATGAGTATTACAATGTGTGTAGTGTAGTGTAGTGATGGAGTAGTATAGTGTTGGAAAGTGTCGCGTGTTGAGGGAAAGCCTGCGCCGGCTCCTCACTGAATAATGATCAGCTTTCAACTGTACCGCGCTCGTACCGAACCGAGGACTGTTTACTCACTCCAACATTCCGAAGCAAACGATGCTAAAAAGTTTCACAGTTGGTAGGCTTCAGCGATACGTAGTTATTAAATTACCACTTGATAAAACCATATGAAGCTATGTCCAGTGGTCAATTTTAACCGTGTTCCTAATCTTGACTGAAGCCTTAAGGAGGAATTTACCCTGCCTACTTGACCAACTATACGTCAGCAGTGACCGACACCTCGCTGATAACACCACTGGTGTTGCAGAGGTCTATAGGCGACGGGAACAGGTGTGTGTCGATGTCTAACAAGAAATAACGTTCGCAAAACACACAAGATGAACATAATCGCAATCAGCTTGCTTCATCTTGAAGAGTTATCAAAGAGCGCGGCGGTGCGGAGTGGTGGCGCCAACTCCCGGCGGTGACCATAAAAGTAACGGTGTCCTGGCGCAGGTCATCACTCCCACTCACACGCGTCACGCGAGGACTTGTGACCTATCAACTGACATATAGTTCACATTATTTTATTTTACAATTAAGGATAACTTACGGCTAACGAAATAATAGGTACATACAAGAATAAGAACTGAAGGCCTATTACAAGTTTTCACAAATAGAAGCTGTCATATCATAACATATTCACTAAAATGAGCAGTTACATTACAACAATGTCAGATGGCTTCTAAAAAACTTAGTTTCAGTTATGACTATTACGATCTTTAGAATAATTTTGTTCGAGCGCAAAATACATGAATAAGGATGTTGACAAAGCCAAAAACTTGGAAATATAAAAAAACTAGCTTACCCGGCAAACGTTGTTTTGCCATATAAATAATTTCCTAGTAATTTCTAGTGTAGACAAAAAATAGCTTACTTATTGGAAGTATGTATGTATGTTAGAATGTGTATATTGTATGTATGTAAGAATGTGGTATATGCGTGAAATAAGCATTATTTTATGGAAATTTTTTTCAAACAAAAGTAAAAAATTAAATTTTATGAAAACATTGTCTCTTATAATTTTTTCATACAACCAATATTTCCATTGACATTTCAAAATAAAGATTCATAATGATTGATTTTTTGGAAACTATGAAAATCTTAATTGTTCAATTACATTTTTTTAATAAAATTAAATTAAAATTACATTTTTATAAGATCAACAACATTTTCGATATAAATAAAAAAAAGTATACTTACAACACAAAATCCGTTGTTATTGGAAGCTCGTGTCACGTGTTGAGTACTTTTGAGGTTATAAAATCACTTGATTAACTAATCGTGCAAAATACACTCAAAATTGATAATTTAATTATTATTGATAAATGATTAAAAGTTAATATGAGAGTTACACTGAGATAGCAAAATAATAATTGTCAACGTTACTACTACACTTGATGCATAAACAATAATGATGGCCGACAACTGTGTAGGGAGTGAGAAAGAAAGGAGACCGGCTTCGTTCTCATCCCTACTCCGTGCTGTTTACTGGGTCAGAAGTGACACCTGTAGACATCTGGCGGGGATAACTAATTAAATGACGATTGATCAGTTTTCGACCGGAGAGGAAAAATGATTAAATTACTAAAATGGCTATTAAAAAATAAGGGTTGATCGTAGAAGGGTGAAAATTGAGGATTGTATATATTTTTGTATGTTGTATCATAAAAAAATAGAAATTAAAAATTTTGTCAAAAAAATAAAATAAAAAAAATTTAGGGGTGGACTACCCCTAAAATTTATGGTGATGAAAAATAGATGTTGGCCGATTCTCATAGATACCGGATAAGCACAAAAAATTTCATCAAAATCGGTCAAGCCGTTTCGGAGGAGTATGGCAACAAAAACTGTGACACGAGAATTTTATATATTAGATATTAGATAGGTACGTATTTTTTGTTTTGTGAACAAAATAAAAGAAAGAATATGATAATATAACGCTTCTAAGTTTATGGGGACCCGCTACGATTATTTTTTCATTACACAAAAACTAATTATTAAACCCGCGGTTTCTGCTTGCTACTGTGTCGAGAAGCAAAATAATGTGATGTAAATAGAGACGGCTCATCATATATAGTGAATATATTGTAGAGGTAGCAACAGCAATAACAGAGCGACGTGCGGTGACGGGCCGGTGACGGGCCGGTGACGGGCCGGTGACGGGCCGGTCACGGAGCGTATCGACGCGTTCTGATGGAACTTTTAGGGACGTATAATATATGGAGTCATTGTCTTTTTTGCGCGTTCAGTGCGCGCGCCGCATCACAACGACGAGCCGCCGGAGGAATGCGACGCACTACATCACCACACACTACACTACACTTACACTACACTTGTATCACACTCCACGCTTACCATGTGTATCCTTTAGCACTGCTCCAAGAACCCTGGCACCGTTGTCTTTTCATGTTCTTAATTATTTTACTAATCTTGAATTTCTACCATTTCAAACGGCATTTTATAAAGTTTTATTATATACTGTGTCTATACTGTATTATTTTTATAATATAAAAAACTAAGCTTTTGAGGAATTGAATGTATTCCCCGCTAAGTAATTATTTGTAGTGCCATGTAACTTGTAACGTATTATAAGGTTGCAATATTCAGATGTAACGGTGAGTTAACTCGAGTAAAGGTAACAAGAAATGCAGGTCGATAGATCTGTGCAGCCTGCAGCACTCATACATATCATGTCGCGGGAGCATCCAACCCACGGGACACCAAAACTGCAACAATACACGGGCAAAAACTGTCACTGAACCACCAGCTGCACCAACACCAACCTTATGCCACCCACATAGAGTCCAGTTCAGGTTGACGGCGTCCATCGTCCACGTCGAATGGTGAATGCCAAGTGTTCGGACGTCGATTTGCTTAGATAGTGATCGTGATTCGAATGCATTTCAAACATTGATTTCTTCATCAGTTTTCAAGCTAAATATACATCATCGCGTCTTTATCGTGAGATCCAGGTTAGCGTTTTAATTAGATAAGCATCATTAAGTTTAGTTTGAGACCGTGGATGTATTGCTATTTTTTGTAAAATTAGTTACTTACGGATTTTTGGTAAACTTTTATGCAGCAAGCACATTTTCATCGACGATAACTACCATTCTCTTTCAATAGCACTTGCCCTAAGAAATGTCAATAAAGGCACCTGACTAGTAGAGTCGCGTCCCCGTGCTCTGAAGGCTCGTGATTTGGGGCCCCATACTTTTGGGCGAAGATCTCAACCTTGTCTGATAGTGTGACCACTGTGGACAATATCATGGAGCTCTTTTTATTTATGAAGTAAGACGACGAGCAAGACACTCTCCTGATGGTACTCTTACCATAAGGAGAGCGCTATCTCTATAACGCTGCTCATAATAAGTACATACAGTGTTACCTAGGAATTTACCAAGGTAAAATTCTGGGTGCACTCCTGATGACGTACCTCAGGCTCAGGGATCGTATTATGTAAAGTTCTGCGCCTACTGAGCTCTCATATTGTTACTCGTAGTGGGTAATTTAGAAAATTCTTGGTAATTTATCAATAACATTATAATAATAATTTGTTATCCTTTGTATACCTACTCTCGTAATAAATGAATTTGAACTTAATTACATATAGGCACAGACGTTGCTACAGTTACTTTTTGTTCATGTTTATATGTAGGTATTATGTATAACTTACCCTATCGATATCTTTTTATCATAACATGTAAAACGTTAGTACCTACTCCTTGTAATTTTATTAAATCAATATTCATTAAAACCATAAATTTCGAATAATTCAATATTTCTTGGGCAGCTTACAATTGTTTATTGTAATATTGTGTGCGGTGAATATCTATGTTATAATTGCGGACCGGGACAGTTTTTGTGCAAACATCGTGGAGGCACGGGTGACTAGTGAGCTCCCGCGGTTACACTCAACGGCCGTCTTTCTTCTGTGTCTGGCTAAAAAATATCAAAAAATCAACGAAAAAAGTTGGATTGGGTCCTAGCGCTTCTCTTGGATCTTCTAGGCTAATTTATTCTTACAAATATTTTAAATGCGAAAGTGGATATGAAATATTTTAAATGCGAAAGGGTGGATTTAAAATCCGAATATTTGTTAGTTTTCCACGCATCTATCTCTATAGCTGGACCGATTTAGTGGAAACTTAACATGTAGTCCCGGGTACTGGGTACCTAAGTACCAATAGTTGTCTCTGGAGTAACATATAGGCTCATACTTTGCAGCGGTTACAACCGCCGCTGGGCGCGGTAATTTGTCCGTGTAAAAACATGTACATAGGTACCTACAAGGTATTTCGTTAGTGTTAACGTTATTGTAAACTTTGAGCACCGCGCGTGAGGAGTGAGGAGTGAGGAGACAGGAGACGTCCCTCATTATCCATTCCACGCTCGTCTATACAATATTGATGTCAACGAGCGGCACTCACTTGTGAGACGTGCGCCCGCGCCCGGCTCCGCTCGCACACACACACATCTACACACTACACACAAAGGTGTGTGCGTGTTCACTACTGGGTTACTGACAGCTCAGGATGTTGCGTTGCAGCCTCTCAGCAGTCAGCAGCTGGTCTACTTATCAGGACATGTTCTATTCTTGTATCATTGTACGAGTCACTTGTAATGTAATGTGCCCTGCTGCTGCTGCGTGATTGGTTCATCTAAATCACCATTATAATGGATTGAAATTAATATGTAGTAGTGCCCACATTTCCATATTATGACTTAAACTAAGGCTTATGAAGCAGGCCTACATACAATGTATTGACGGTGTGTAAAGTAAGATTAAGCTTAGCTCTACTGACTACTTACTCTACATCTGCTAATAATAACTTTTTGATAGAACGAACTAAGATTATTAAGACTTACATTATGTTCTCGTATTGGCAACATTTTACATGAAAGTGATTTTGATCTAGGTAATATCATAATTGTTGCAAAATTACCAACGTGTTGTTGATGATACCCTCATAATATACCTCGGTGACTAGTAACTAGTTAGCTATAATAATTATAATCATGAATGTACAAGTTATTGCACTTTGTATCTGTGACATTGTAACTTGTCTAACTGTGGTAGGCGGCATTTATTTGCCAGTAAACAGTTACAGTGATTAATAAATTGTTTTAACTGGCTGCTGTAAAAAAATGTTAGAATGAGCAATAGTGTGGAGAGGCCATCTGTCGCGAAGAGGAATGTACTAATCGGCTGCACACAGAGACAGGCGCACGCGCAGCGATCCATCGCACGCACACTCGCGAGTGCTGTGACATCACGCACCAGCGATGTCTACTGGCGAGCGCCGCCGCCGGCCAGCGCGACGTGAGCCGCGCCGCCGACCGCCCGCCTGCAGCCGCGGGGTCAGCTCACAGCGGCCGCGAGCGACAATGAGCGAGCGCAAGTGCTGCCCGTGCAAGTGAGTGCCATTGTTTTTCATTTGGCGTGTTTTTTCATAACGTTTCGGTGGCAACCGGCGGCCAATGGCGAGCGAGCGCCGCGACCATTGGATCGTAGCGCGGGGGCGGCGCCGCTCGCGAAATCTTCGCGCCTTTTCGCGATACGTTCGACGTTTGAATGTTTGTTTTTAGAATGCGTTTCATTTTCAAAATTGTCATGGTGTCGACTGCGACGATACGCCTCCACAACTCTCAGCTCCGACGACTGACTGTCATCGGTCGCCAAACGTTAATTGGTTAAATTACGCCATGAAATGTTGAGGAAATTAGATTCCGCACGCACTTTAATAATAAAATTACATATTATCTAACTACATGTATACATAAGCCAATTTCGCTAAAAATACTAAAACAATAAGATACATGTTTGACATTCTGCTGAGCGAATGATTAAGCAAATCTCTCCATCAATAGAGATATTGAGAGGTACCTAGTATTATAGATATTACCTAGCTATAAAGCATGATGGTAACGTGACATGATGTGGCGTGAGTCCAGGCGACGCGACGGTGACTGCGTGTTGGCGGCGTGTGGTGGTGCACGACGCACCGCGGTGGGTCCCTGTCGTGGGAATAATGGGACATTACACACACCTCACACCACCACCACCAGATCTCGCTCTGATACCGCTCGCTCGCCGGCTCTACACTGTACTCGTAATGTACTACATGCTTATATACTTTAACAATTCAACTATGTTCTAATCGTTCATCAAATAAAATGCGCAACTTCGAAAAAACTTGTTCGATACAAATAAATAATACTCACAATGTACCGACCGTGCCCTTGCACATTGTTACCCTGTAGGAGGCATGAGGCAACATAGTGTTTAAAAACGTTCATGTTGCCAAAGAATAAGTACCGTTGTATTGCGATACGAAGCCCAAAACAAACACAAGGAGTGTGCCGCCCTCTGTCGAGTGGTGGAGGACGCAAACGAGGGCTTCACTCTCACAACACAAACATAATTGTTTGTCATCCACCTCGCCGTGTTGTAAGAGGTCCCACCCGGCCGTCAACTCGATATTGACACTGCATAAGTAGGTACTACTTGATGTGCTCAACATTATAGAAATGTTCCAATAACACACGCAGCAGTAGTTCCGAGTGAGTAGTGAGCAATAAAGGCATAGGCACAATACTACACAAGGTCCCAAGTCCCAACAGATCCTAGAACAGCTATCAACCAGTTCCTGGAAGCATGGCGCAGGTTTATGAGGCCGGTGACTGCAGCACCGACTCATCGCCGCGACACCCACCAACCGATGCCTTTGGTTATTTATTCAATTAGATCGGACATCATAAGCTTCGTTGCCGGTATCACACTAATATTATTATATAAATGCGAAAGTTTGTGAGTGTGTGATTGTTTGTTTGTTGTGAGTGTTCGTTCATTCTTCACGCCTAAACGGGTGGACCGATAGAGGTGAAATATGGTATAGAGATAGCTTAGACCCTGGAATAACACATAGGCTCAGTACAGCGGGTAAAACCGCTAGGCGCAGCTAGTGTAGAAATATAAATATAACTGCTCAGTGTGCTATTTACACTTGTGGCACTCTCATAATATAATTTTAAAGAGCTTATTATTATCATAGCTGTGGCTCTTCATAATTCTGTGAATGTGGTCATGTCAAGTGACGTCACACTATATACTTCTGTCACATTCTTCCGTCATATCTGTATTCAATAAACACAACGGTCGTCGCTTTACGTCCCTGTATTACCTACTCTACGTGTGCACCTTGAATTACAACACGAATATTATTGTATCATTCGACGGACAACAATTTTAATGTGGCAGCTTAAGTTTCACTGAATTGTATTAGAGCTAGAATAAGTGATTGATCATTAATGAGATGGTAACGAGTAGATAAGTAAATGATATATTTGCAGTGTTTAGTATTCGATGTGAGTGTAGAGATGGAGTGCGTGTGTCGAGGAGCAGCAGTAATGTGAGAAAGTGTGTGTCGTGACTGACAGCGGAGCATGAGTGGAATCACTGCAGGAGGGTCCCACCGGCTCGGCGAGCCTGCACTCGTCACCCCGCGAGCCTGTGCAGAGCACCGAGCACGTCTCGCCGTTTGCGATGCAAATGTACCTCGACACCACTCACCACGCCGACATCACGCTCTCGCTCTCTTAACGATCACTTTATAAACAACTCTAAATATGTTTACCTTAACGATGGAGGGGTGTCGGTTCTATTTGTCGTCACGATGAGTAATTAGAATCGCGAGCGAGCCGCGATCCTGCGCCTCGATCGTGCTTCAATACTCAACACTTGAGTTGTGTATTGTTGGGTGGACTGGTGTTGCTCCAACAATACCGGAGCGACAATAGGTGCGGGGCTGCCCTCGGCTCGCCCCTGTCCCTGTCCCTAATAAAGTGTCAATCAATCAGTCGTTGCGCAGTCGCGTGTCGGTTTAATGAATTGTCGATAAACAAACGAGGCGCGGTGCATCCTTTGATCGCTGCGCCGCGACAATACCCTGGGAACAAGCTGGAGGTCGCCGCGGGAGACGATTATATCGATATCGAAGGGTTATGGATTTGTGTATCGCCTCTGGATCCGTCGATACCCACAAATTGCAGACTTTTGACAATGAATTTTATGGGACTTTTGCAATAACATATCATATTACACTGTTATTGTTTTACACAAGCTCGGTTAACATAAAAAAAGTTAAATCAAGCATACACTAAAACAACAAAACGGCAAATTTATATTTACGTCTAATATTGCTGAGAATTAAGAATATCTCGACCACTATGAACAACATTGTCCGAAACCATGGTCGAGATATTGTTATTGTCAAAAATATTACACGTGACTTTTGGTATTTTAATTATGGAGTAGGTACATACCACGGTACTTTTAAAAATCAAGCATATCTAAATTAAAGAAAAGTATTTGACACACTAACATCATAGAATAACGAGCACAGTGCAGTGCCGCGGAAAACTTCGTAGAGCTGTCAGAAATATTAGGCATATACACCCCTGCAATTTTTTTGAAGCCTAAGTTTATCCTAAATGTACCTATAATGTATGTATATAATTATTATTTATTATCTTGCCGATTACACGCACAATTAATATCAAATTTATTTATTTATTTTAATTCCTTTACAAAGAGTTTTGAAATATAATAAATGTTTAACCAAGGTGCGTGTGTTGCAGGCGAATCGTATAATTTTCCATATCACAAACGGCCTGCACCCGTTTCAAACGCAAGGCAAATTCATATTGTTTTTTAGGGTGACTTTAGCGTCTTTTGACAATCTACCGTGTCATTCAATATGACGACTAGGCGATTAAGATTTTTCTTTAAGTCGTATTTCATAACAATTTGCGTATGTAGATGGGCGTAAGCCGTTTGTGAAATGTCAAATCATACGATTCACCAGCGACACGTGTGTTTCTTGGCAGTGTCCACAGGGGCGAGTGACTCCATTAATCCCGATACACAATAAAATGTTTCGACGGCATGAAGTCGGCGTTGATGCGACGCGCTAATCGACGATACTATTTAATTAGTCCCGGAGTTGATCCCGGCGGCGGAGTCCCGGGGCCGGGGCCGGGCCGGGTGGGGGCCGGGGCGCGGGCGGTAAGCCGGGATCAGCCGCGGCCGGGTCTAACTCCGCCGATCCTAATGAAACTGTCCGCCTGCTAACACAGACCATACTTGTCTCACCTTAATTAAACTATTTTACCAATGCCTACATGTATTCATTTGACCACGAATCTGTTGATCATCTTTTTAAATGTAATTTTACTATATTTTTTCTTAATCTCGTTTTTAATCCAGCACCGTAATCAATTCTCGAATACAAAGAACTTCTTTTCTTTCCGAATTTGTTTCGGCTTAAACAAATATTTTAAACCGTTTATTATTTATTATGTTTGTTTAGAATATAGGTAGCGATTCCTCAATAAAAATATTCCTAAGTTAATAATATGAGTTGAGCTGCCTGTAGAGTCAGTAGAGTTGACTCCCTGTAGGTGGTGAAAACTCGTCATGTTTGTAATTAAAACGCATCGAGGCGAGCGCCGAGAGCTCTCCGTCACTCCGACACCGCGCACACGTCACCAACAAACAAACACACACACACACACACGCGGCCACATCACACGCATCGGTACCTACATTGCGTTGTGCAATAGGTACTTCTTACATTCCTTGATTTTATTTATATAAGTGCGTTGAATTTAATGTGCAGTTAATATCAGTTAGTTGCTGCTACTGTGCTCACTGAGACAACACCAAACGTGACAAGAAATAATTTTACACTGAAATAAACAGCAGGTAGATTAGTTTTTATGTGAATATTAACAGTTATTATGTTATAGATGGAGGAGAGAGGAGAGTGGGCACGGGACGTGTTAATGGCCATCGGATGAATGGCACAGATTGTATCGCGGTGGCAGTAGGTGTTACAGAGACGTGCCACCTGAGGCTGCGTCCCTGCGGCCGCGGGTACCTGCCGCCTGCCGACTGCCGCGCCACCTTCATCATAACCATTGTGTCCAGAGATGACAGGAACCCTTCACTACATTATCCACGCCTGACGCACTATTCATACTGTTGTTTATAGACTCGCGACTGATTCATGCAACATTTTTTTTTATTTAATGTATAAACCTAAATTATGCCACTGCTCCGAAGAGGCAGGTAGGTAGAAGTGAAAAGAATTATATGAAATTGATTAATCATTTAAAAAATTGCCATCACATTATAGAATATCCGTAGCGTCTACGTGAGATTTATACAATTGGTATTATAATTATTATTGTGAACAGTCAATTTATTTATATTTTGCAGACGTTGGACGTCATCACATAATGTACCACCTAGCAACAGCTCAAATAAAACAGAACCGAAAACTGAATGATCTTAGATAAAGCGATATGTTCGAGAGTTTTCAGTTCCATATCATGAATAATAAATATGCATAATAATATGAAATGGTAAATATAGATGTTGTTTTCGACTGTTGTGTATATTTGATGAGTTGACGTCAACATTATGTATGAGATGCTAACATGTGCCGTGCTTCAGCACCGGACTACCTACCTACTGTCTCCACTCCTCCTCGCACAGCCTCACCAGCACCAACATCAACACCGGCAACCATCATCACCACCGTCAGCGAGCATCATTCTATATACTTCCTTCACTAAACATGAATACGAATAGGGAGGTACCGCAATAGTTACCGTGATAGGCAACTAAACATTAATTACCAACCAACCACCAACCAATAAATTACTAGGTCCTTAGCTAGCCTCAACATTAGATGGACATACAAACAAACTTAGCACCAGTGGATCGGTGTTGAGAACGAATGCTAATATAAGACGTCAGTAGGTATGCAGATGAGATGCAGGTTGCAGCCGCTCCTACCCTGCCCTACCCTGCCCTACCCTGCCGCCGGCGAGCCTACTGCCAGCGGACACTTTTGGACAACTCATCAATATTTGATCGGATCTGCGATGTAGATGCCACTCGCCACTCACTCATCACTCATCACTATGCTTGTTTGTTAACACACTTACATAAAGTATAACTTCTAATATAGATAATAATATGTAACCATATCAACAGTGTTTTCCGGAACAGAGGCCTGTGCACCTCGCATCTGGACCTATCATACATCAAATACCATGTACCTACATAATATTATATGCTCGCCTATATGTTAGAAGGTATACTTTAAGGTAGGCATATAGGTAGGTATATAGGCAGCATATGTAGCAGCAGGCTGTTTCCTTCGCTAGAATATTAGCCAGCGCGGCACATGTGTGTGTGAACCTGGTAAGATCAACAATCATACGCGTTCGTTCTGAGAAACAACACCTACTGTTACTGAAACAAATGGCCTCACCCGACATCCCTCGCGAAAATTCGGAGAAGGTTTGGATTCCCGGGGGTAGTGAAAAAAAACGAGCGAGTCCCGTTGTTACCTGCGCCCCGGAGTGTATCCCTATTGTCGTGCTATATCTACACGTGAGCACCTGTGTGTCGGCGCAGCACTTCATCAAACTGCAGGTTGTTTATTGTTTATTGCGGGCAGGGTCGCGGCAGCAGTCGCTGGTTACACTGTCAACAACTGCAGTGTGGATGGAAGAAGTGTTGTGTCAGAGATGCAGTGGTGCGGTGGTCGGTACTTGATGATTCAAATAGAATGTATCTATTTACTATGTTGACAGAAATTCTTTAATTGTTCTGTTGCCTATCATAATACGAGTGACATTTTAACAGTGAATCAGCCACGGTCACGCACGATCAAATATATCTCGCTTGCGATCACACACTCGGGAACAATGCTGAGCCGACCTTTTCAAAAAACTAACGAACTTACAAAAAATCTAATATTTTAGACAGGAGTATGTTAGATGGTGTGTAGTGTATGGATAAAAGGACGAGCGTGATGTATGGCGGCGCGGGGTCGGTTGATTTATGTCGCTCCTACTGGTCGCAGGCTCTACTCAGGAAGGTTCGATACACTGTCGGCTCTATAGAGCTACTATACAGCCGCGCCGGTCGCCGGTACATATACCTCGCTTTGTTTCCACCTGTTATTACATATTTTCACTAAACCGAATAAATAAGCGAGAGGAACTATCCTCATTAGATCGTAAACATGGCAAAACATTTTCTAAAATTATGTACCTATACATGTGGACGTTTATGAACTCCATCGTTAGCTCGTTAGTCCACCTCCTATCACAGTTGTTCTGGCCTATTGATCAACACTTCTATGCCGAATGCTGGCCGATGATTCTCATCAGTAATCTGTGATTTAATCTGTCGTGGTGAGGTTAGTTATGATAAAATAAATTAATAAGGGGCTGAATACATAGCTATACGTCATACATACTAATACGACATAAGACTCTCGATAAGTAGCTAAGATATTATCTTATAGTAAATACCTATTATGGTGGAAGTGGAGAAAGGCCAGTATCAATGTACCTAGAGGAAAACATCGACACAAACATGTTGGATGACGCAGGAGCAGTCACGTGCGGCCACGTGAGCATTACCATTGCATTAGAATTGACTGACACTCGGGACATTTACACAATATTGATCCATATATTAATACATTATGTTGTAGCAATTTAGGGTGTACTGACTGAAATTTCCGACTAGCAAAATTGTACACCAGCATGAGAGCCAGGGTCATGGATGGTTTCAGCCTAGAGAGGAGAAAGATCAGAAGAATTTAGAGTAAGGGCGCCACTGATCTCCCTCCTACAAACGAGAAGCGGGGTTGGTACAAAATAAAAATCATTAACAAAGTTATATAGGTTATTTTATTCCTTGGTTCCACATCGTTTGTTACAACAAAAAAAAACATGCATTAAATTATATAAATAAATATGTAAGCAAGTTGAGGTACTGGTGAAATTAATTTATGGTACATACAATTCCGACTTATTACTAGCCGCTTACACAAACTAGGATCTTATGGCGCGTGGCCTAAAATGGAACTAATTTAAGATAAAGGCCGTATTATGTTCATACGGTAAATTTACATGATATTAATATACAATAGGGTACCTAAGAATGGCTTAGGGCCCAAAAATAAAAAGTATGTTACGCTCGGAATTAAATTAGCAAATTAGGTTTAATACAAAAAGGTTATTTAAGTAAGTCCAGTATTATTTATCACACGTGGTGATGTCACAGGGAGCTGCTGATGGCCCTTCGACCGTGACCAGGAATCACCCACGTGGACAGAACAAAAAGTTACAATAAATCTATTAAAAATCTTGCGTTATCGGCAGAGATTATATGGGGGAGTACTATATTCCTCACACGAATACTACAACAGGAGCCCTAGGGTCCTGCGGCACGCACGTGGCTGTACCACAAAATGGCGGCGACGGCGCGGCTTGAAAATCGGGAATTTATCCACGTAGAACGCAGCTGGGCAGCTACAGTAGCGCCACCCGCTGGAATATGCTCGGCGGCAGCCTCGCTTGCGACGGGCGGCGGCCGAAGCTTGAAGAGGCGGAGCCCTAACCCGGGACCCTGTGAACAATTCACAGGTCTGAGGCCCGTTCCTATCAACCTACGGGAACATGGCGTTCCAGAGTAGAACAATCCTACCCACTTCAATAAAAAATAAACTCACCACTTAAAAGTGGGTAGGCCGACACGGACACGTGGTCGCCCGGCGGACGTGCGGGGCGAACGGCACACGCAGCTCGGGGTGTCGGAAACAGTGCTATAGGAAAAGAACAAGATTAACATCGAGAAACCTCTATAAATACCGACGTGGAAGGTCGGTCGGTGATGAAAAATTAACCGAGGTTACTCACCGGTGATTAAACACAACACTGTTTTTACTGTATTTCTATTAAAACTTTTACTGGAGGCTGGGGAACTTGTCCCTATAAAAGAATAAAACACTCATGGGCGAGGGACGCCTCGGCAGAACCGACGGCCTTCCCCCGCCCTAACCGTGACTTCACACTTGTGCTCTCGATGCGTAAAAGAAAGAACAATGGGCGTGTTTTGCCTTATAAAGGATTTCATGGCGTCGTATGGCCTGGAGGGGAAAAAAAACATGGACGGCTGGGCTACCAGCGCATAAATCCAAATACTACTCAACAGACTTGACACGACTACCCTACTGTTTCAAAATATTAATCCGACCCGATAAGTAAAATACATCGAGTCGGCCTCACATATGACCCAAGGCGATTCCCTCACTATAAACCCTACCTGTAGTTGGTAGTGCCTACTATTTAATTGTTATTTATTGGAGAGGAAACCGATATAAATTGGTTTTTAACTATTTTTAACAATTTTATTATTTTAGAATTTATTATCATTTATTTGTCTTGGGAGATAAAAATTTCCTACCATTGAGTGGATTTTTATCTCCCTGGCAACTATTTATTTTTATTTGGCACATGATTTGCGCTTGTGACATTTATAAAAAAAAACTAAATGTCGGACTGACAACTGACATTTTGACAGCTGACAACCAAACTTATTCATCCACCCACCTTTTTATAGGAAATTCAAGATATTTTTATTTGTTTGTTTCAATAACGGAGGGTGAATGAAAAACTTTAATTATTTACTTTAAAACATTGAAAAATCTACAGTGAAAATATGCTAATATGATGTGGAATGTGTGTGAAGGTAAAATTAACATTTTCCTAGGACCTAGTAGCTTATATTGCTACAATGTTATGTACCAACTGTACCTATGTACCGAGCTACAGCTTCTCTCGTAAACACCTTACTTTTTTATGACCATGAATGACAAAACGACACAGTTTCACCCAGTGTTCAGAAATACAAAACAAATGCGCGAAACTGCTCTGCACTATCACGCAAAGATATTGATGTTGTTGATATTGAATATTTTGAAGATATTGGTTGTTGAAACTCGACATGCTGCCCAGTAACGTCGGTGGTAACATTGCAGATCAGTCTGGAACACTGTATAACTGTACATTAGATAATGTATGGTACATAAATAACTGACAAAGGTGCGGTACTTACTACTTACCCAGGCGACCTTTCTAATAGAGGCCTATTACTGCTACAATTTATAAGGGAATAACACGCGTAGAACAGAGTAACATTATCCGCGCTCAACCAACACTGAAAAGAAGTGTAGCTGCCTACGTAACTTAGGTACATGTTGTTAAGAAAATGAGTTGCGAACATAAAAAAATCCAAATTTCGCGCTCTTCCTTTAAAAGAAATTAATAAAAAAAATGACCATACGAGTACGACGACATACGACACTCGTATGACTTTACGAGTAGCTACCTACATAACTTGATGAAGATGACTCGGAAAGTGAGTGGAAGACGTCTGTATGTCAAGAGTCCAGGGCGACGCGTAAAAGCTACAATACACTGTAAAGGTTACTTTGTTGTAATTCAGTATTTAATCTAGCATCAGTGAGCGGGAGCGGTCGCCGGCGGGAGCAGTAGGTACGGGTGCGCGAGGTTTTTGTCCCTCGTCCCGAACAATTCCCGAAATGGGCTGATGTTTAATTCAATTGATTTGATTAGCGTTAGTTTTTCTCCGTCGCGTCGGGTCACACGCATACATATGTATGGGCCGCTAATAAATTGGACGCGGGCTAGTTTACCATCTCCGGTGGAGCCGCGCTCGTGCCCTGCCCCGTGCCCCGTGCCCCGTGCCCCGTGCTGCCGTGCTCCGTGCGCGAACACGTGGCCTTACCTGTGCTTGTTAATATTCCAACCTTTGTTTAACATTTACATAAAAAAATTAAAAGTTTCAAACACGAATTTGCATTAATTTTCTAACAATAACGACATACGAAAGTATTTTTTGCAACGATTAGTTGTTTGTGTAGATAGAGAGATCAACATTGAGTGTGGGCCATTAATCACAGCGCGGAAGGCGACGAGTCATTACTGCGCACTCGACCAACATCAATGTAAAACGCGTAAAAAGCGCGCGTGCGCCACCGCGTGCGCGCTTCCCTTGCATCCACTAATGGCTGCCACTGGGAGGGTGTAATATATCGCTATTCGCTATATACTTCTGTACTCGAAGCTTTAAGCTTTATTTACCTAACTAAAGCCTAACCATTAAAAGACAAGAATTTATATTTGGTTATGTATTATTTCCACTCAATATACCGATTAACGATAGGCTTCGACCGTGGGTACTATCACCCTAGCAAATCTGTGTCGCCAAGCGGCCATTCCGTGTTCTCATATTATGTTGTTTAGTGAAGTGATGAAGGATTTACCATGCCTACTTGAATGCGCGTCGGCAATGACCAACACCTGATCGGCAATACCAATGGTGTTACAGACAATCACATTCAGGCAGACTTTCCAATTGTTTGGCTGTCTCTAACACAAAACAATGTACTTTCCAAAATACAAGCAAGCACCCTTCTTAATAAAAGAACAAATTTAGAAAGACTTATCCGATATTCTAATTTTAGTGTGCCGTCTTCCAGCCGCGTGCAATTTGTTACATTATGTGCCTATGAGTTGCGTCAGCCTCGTACTAAACAGATACAGCTGTAAGCCTACAGAACATTTATTTATAGCTATGTACCAATATTGTCTGTCTAGTTCAGTAGATATATAAAACACGACGACAGAAGCGAGCGGAAGGCATCAGCGGCGGGCACGCGGCGGATCATGTCGGGAGTTTTTTACGACAAAACGTCGCGGAAGTTATGCTTCAGACGCATTACGCACACCTCATTTAAGTCCATTCTGCGCGCTCGATGAAAGACCGGAGATATTTATTGGAGTACCCGGTCTGACATCCCGGGCCGGCCGCCACCGACGCGGGACTCTGAACCCTCGCACTCTCTGTTAGGGCGGCGGGTGCAGGGAGCAATCAAACTATTTGTTATGAATATGATGACGTCAGTATCGCGAGCGTGTCGCATCGGTCACACAGTCACGGCGCGGACTCCTCCCTCCTCCCTGCGCTGCAGTGGGAGCCCTCACCGGTGCACTCCGCCGGCGACAGAGGGCGCCGCTTGCCGCGTGTTGGTTGCACTGCCGACACTCACGGCTCACTGGTTTTATTGCTTGCTTTACGAATCCGTGACGGATTAATAACAAATTACTCGAATCGACTTAGCTCTTCCTTTCTACGATCCATTAATATACAGAAAAAAAGTAGCTATAAAAGTATTACAAAATTGCCTACTTTTATCTTCAAAGCAATCCTACTTTGTATCCGAATATATCTGATCTAAAGACTAAGGGTTGAATGTTCAATGGCTGCTTGTACCTGATTATATGAAAATGCCGTGTAACATAAAATACCTAATTCTATGCGAGGAGTGTCTCACAAAAAGTCTAATTATATAGGTACCTTTACAGATATATATGTGTACACTATAGAAATATATATATATATATAATCTATATAAATAATAAATAGGCCAAGCGCTAGTCGGGCTACCCGCAATGTAGGCTTCCGTAATACTGACAAATTGAATATTAACTATCTTTAAAACGGAATGCTAAATCTAGACACGCGGCAGCGAGTCAAGCCAAGTTCAAGCAAAGGAACTGGCGACCGCGCCGTGTGTTATATTACACGAACCATCCAAAGCGCGTTTTGACGAATTTTTACACCCTCGTTATACAAAAACTATTACACATAGACAAGTCAAATTTGGCACATATACTTAAATATACGAACTATATCTCTGTTACAAATTCCAATAACACAGCTCAAACGGTTATTTAGATATGAACATCCAGTAATCGGTGAAGTTAATACATACTGAGGGATAGATCAAAAGTAATATCCCAGTTCCAGATGACCTAGAAAGCTGAAATTTGGCATCCCGATAGGTAATGTCGTAGTAACAAAGGGAAAAATCGGAAACTAGTATTTTTTTATCATTTTAAATTATTATCAATTTTTTAAAAATGTATGATATTAAAGTTTGGGACGCCTAGGAACACATAAAGCAATACATGTTGCATGTTGCTATAATTTTTGTGTAGGCGGCTATTTTCTGTTAGATACTACGAAGTGCGCGCGAGTCCACTTTTCCTACTAATATAATTATAAATATAAATACAAACTTTATACCTACTGTACGTATGGATATTATGTTTTTTACTTTTTCACGCCTAAAATAGCAAATTAGAAGCTAGTGCGTGCGTATGGAACCCCCACGAAGCCAGTCGTGAGCTTCTCCTTGAAAAAGTGCAGAAACGCTATCTTAGATTCTTATACAAACGGGCATACGGGTACTATCCTTATATGTACCCAACCAACTTTTTGCTAGGAGCCCTTGGATATAACTCTCTACAGGTGAGAAGGTTATATGATCAACTACTGACTATGTGCAAGATCTTAAGGGGTGATATTGATGCTCCTGAACTTAATGGAGAGCTGTGTAGGTTCTATGTTCCTGGCAACTACTTGTCTCTCAGAAAACATAGACTGTTTGCTGTACCTTTGTGCCGGACTGTGTCACGCTCAAAGTCACCTATCCCAAGAGTTCTCACTGCGTTTAACACTCTTCTGTGTGAAAGCCCAAGGTGTGATTTATTTAATGATGTGTGGAAGGTTATTTTGTCTGAATGTTTGAAGTTTTGCGAGAAGGATGGATATGTGGTTTCATCTATTGTATCGTGACTATTGCATATATTTTTATTGGTATTGGTAATGATATTTTATAATTATCTCTTTTTAAATATTGTTTGTAATTTTTATCTATATTCTTTTGACATGTTTGTAATTTTTATTTAATTTTAATTCTTGACATTAATAATTAATCTTTTGTAGTAATTGTATAATAATTGTAATTTGATCACATTGATAATTAGTGTAATTGGCTAACGCCGTACTAATTATATAAATAAATAAATAAATAAACGGGTGGGCCGATTGACTTTAAATTTGGTATTATAAAAAATATAGCTTAGACCCCTGGAATAACATAATATACACTACTGTACCAAACTGTATAGCGGGTAAAACAGCTAGGCACAGCTAGTCACTAATAAAAATAGGTTCCTGGTACCTACGTAACAATTGTATATCCTATGTAAATACCTATCAATATATCGACTCACCAGCACAAGGCGGCTCAGTAACATAGAGGTAATAATATTAACATTGTTTACAATAAAAATAATGTATGTATATCGCCTTAGGTGCTAGTTGGTGTAAACATTTTAGATACCTACGTACCTGTAACGTATAGTCATAATATTATAGGTATGTGTCGGTACCTGGGGGCACGGCAGTGCCCCCGCCAAGTCGTCGTCATTACAAGTCTTGTCGGCTTAGGTTTCTTTTGATCGAAATTCTAATCCAGTTCCAGATGATCTAAAAAGTTAAATTTCCAACCAGGTAGGCGGTCGGCGGTAGGTATATAAGATAGCTGGGTGAATATAGATAAATTTATCAGTAACTAGTATTGTTTAAAAATCAATTGATTAGGTACAATATTCAAATCAAAAGTGGACATAAATGCTATATATAAATAAGTACTAAATTAATTATAGGTATAGGTATATCGAAGCACGGCGAGGCTCACGGGCCGCGGTGTCGCGGTGCGACGGCCGTGCCATGGAGCAGTGGGGTAGGGGGAGGTGCAATAAAATAATCATTTGGTATTAATCTTATTATGACTGGGTGTCTTAAACCTATTACATACTAAAAAGTACTGTACAAAAAGCAATGATATCCCATCAAAAACATAAATGTGAAAAGAGAGCCAAGTTCAATATTACGATGTATGTACTCATAGTTACCTATGATTTGGTAGTTGACTTCAACGACAAAAGAAGTGAGATCTAAATGGGTGCCAAGTTCAATGGTCAGTCCTGAAAAATATTTACAACAACAAAATATTTTATTACAACTTAAAGATTATTTCTTCTTATCACTTAGAATTAATATTATTTTGAAGTCCAAAGTTTGACTTGGCTAGTTCTCATGGGTACCATACGACGAAGTATCATTAAAATAAGACAATAGATACTTTATTGTACACCACAAAATGTTACAGAAAATACATAAGTACATAATTAAAATTAAAAATTACAATGTACAAGTGGCGGTCTTATCGTTAAAGAGCGATTTCTTCCAGACAACCAATGGATGGAGGGGACTAATTTTTACGATAAAAGACGGTGGCGCACTAATTAGCATTAAGTGCGTTTAATAGTGATCAAGCTAAAGTTAAGAGAGTACCTACCTAGTATATTATGAGAACTGGCCAAGTCAGTCTTTAGGCTTCAAAATAATATTAATTCTAAGTGATAAGAAGAAATAATCTTTTAAGTTGTAATAAAATATTTTGTTGTTGTAAATATTTTTCAGGACTGACCATTGAACTTGGCACCCATTTAGATCTCACTTCTTTTGTCGTTGAAGTCAACTACCAAATCATAGGTAACTATGAGTACATACATCGTAATATTGAACTTGGCTCTCTTTTCACATTTATGTTTTTGATGGGATCATAAAATTTTCCTATAAACCCATCCCTCAGTAGTTGAAATACCTATAAGTTAGTAGTAAAACTAGTTTTAAAATACCTATTCAATGATACCCCCCCGTATAATGGGATCAGCCAGAAAAAAATGTCAACCCCATTTTAAAAATGAATTGAACTGCATCGTCACTTACCAACAGGTGAGATTGCAGTCAAACGCTTGATTAGTCTTCTATAAAAAAAAAAAAAAAAAAAAAAAAAAAAAAAATTGCAATTGTTATAGTCTAACTATAACTCGAGAACGGCTGAACCGACGCGACGGCTAATTACAAGCTTTTATTTACTTTCACCTAGTAAGTATTCTTCTGATCTTTGCTTTCACCTGTCTGTTGCCTGTCTGTCATCAAATCTTGCAAGTAAAATTAGATCCAATTCCCGGTTTCCGATTGAGCTGAAATTTTGCACGCATGTGTAAATCGGATGACAATGCAATATTTTTATGCCATCGAGCTGATCTGATGATGGAACTGGAAGGTGGCCATAGTAACTCCATAAATAAATGACGCAACCCCATCGAGTTTGACTCATTTTATTTGTCTTCACGAGTACTTTGGTGCTAGATGGTAATAATAATAAAAGCTTGTTTTTTAAAAGGGTTTTTTTTTTTATTTCACTTGTTTTGGTTTTGAAATGTTTGTGATAGTCCAGGGAAGGTTTAATTGGTCAGAAAATTTGGATAATTAATTTGCCGGGAAGATAGGTGGTACGAAGATCGCCGGATCTATAAAGTACCTAGGTACTTGTATGCCTTCAAAAACTTGAAAAAAAACCCAAATCTCCCAACACGTAGTTCTTCTAGCGTAAAAAGTTGTGAGATCCATGATCCATGTAATATCAAAAAATCTTCTATTTAAAATTATTAATTTAAAACATATCTCGCCTTGGCAATCGACTGGGTGACAAAATTAGAAACTTTGACTAGTTATAATTCTATAACTACTGGTTCAAATGGAATGAAATTTGGAATATACCGTGTTTATACAATGCCTACTCGGTTACTTAAAATTAAAAAATTCAATCTTCTAGTTTTATCTACAATGAATTTTTCGTCGAAAATGGTCTAAAACACTTCCAGAAAAGGATGGTACTGCCGTGCCGCTTTTTTGCTTGACTTGACTTGGCGGAGGTACTGTCTTGCCCCTAGAGTATCTAGACACGCGGCAGCGAGTCAAGCCAAGTTCAAGCAAAGGAACTGGCGACCGCGCCGTGTGTTATATTACACGAACCGTCCAAAGCGCGTTTTGACGACTTTTTACACCCTCGTTACACAAAAACTATTACACATAGACAAGTCAAATTTGGCACATATACTTAAATATACGAACTTTATCTCTGTTCCAAATTCCAATAACACAGCTCAAACGGTTATTTAGATATAAACATCCAGTAATCGATGAAGTTAATACATACTGAGGGATAGATCAAAAGTAATATCCCAGTTCCAGATGACCTAGATAGCTGAAATTTGGCATCCCGATAGGTAATGTCGTAGTAACAAAGGGAAAAATCAGAAACTAGTATTTTTTTATCATTTTAAATTATTATTAATTTTTCAAAAATGTATGATAATTTTAAAGTTTGGGACGCCTAGGAACGCATAAAGCAATACATGTTGCATGTTGCTATAATTTTTGTGTAGGCGGCTATTTTCTGTTAGATACTACGAAGTGCGCGCGAGTCAACTATTCCTACTAATATAATTATAAATATAAATACAAACTTTATACCTACTGTACGTATGGATATATGTTTTTTACTTTTTCACGCCTAAACGGTTGGGCCGATTGACTTTAAATTTGGTATAATAAAAAATATAGCTTAGACACCTGGAATAACATAATATACACTACTGTACCAAACTGTATAGCGGATAAAACAGCTAGGCACAGCTAGTCACTAATAAAAATAGGTTCCTGGTACCTACGTAACAATTGTATATCCTATGACCTATGTAAATACCTATCAATATGTCGACTCACCAGCACAAGGCGGCTCAGTAACATAGAGGTAATAATATTAACATTGTTTACAATAAAAATAATGTATGTATATCGCCTTAGGTGCTAATTGGTGTAAACATTTTAGATACCTACGTACCTGTAACGTATAGTCATAATATTATAGGTATGTGGCGGTATCTGAGGGCAACGGGAGTGCCCCCGCTAAGTTGTCGTCATTACAAGTCTTGTCGGCTTAGGTTTCTTTTGATCGAAATTTTAATCCAGTTTCAGATGATCTAAAAAGTTAAATTTCCATCCAGGTAGGCGGTAGGTATAAGATAGCTGGGTGAATATAGATAAATTTATCAGTAACTAGTATTGTTTAAAAATCAATTGATTAGGTACAATATTCAAATCAATAGTGCACATAAATGCTATATATAAATAAGTACTAAATTAATTATAGGTATAGTTATATCGAAGCACGGCGAGGCTCACGGGCCGCGGTGCGCGGTGCGACGGCCGTGCCATGGAGCAGTGGGGTGGGGGGAGGTGCAATAAAATAATCATTTGGTATTAATCTTATTATGACTGGGTGTCTTAAACCTATTATATACTAAAAAGTACTGTACAAAAAGCAATGATATCCCATCAAAAACATAAATGTGAAAAGAGAGCCAAGTTCAATATTACGATGTATGTACTCATAGTTACCTATGATTTGGTAGTTGACTTCAACGACAAAAGAAATGAGATCTAAATGGGTGCCAAGTCCAATGGTCAGTCCCGAAAAATATTTACAACAACATAAAATATTTTATTACAACTTAAAAGATTATTACTTCTTATCACTTAGAATTAATATTATTTTGAAGCCCAAAGTTTGACTTGGCTAGTTCTCATGGGTACCATACGACGAAGTATCATTAAGATAAGACAATAGATACTTTATTGTACACCACATAATGTTACAGAAAATACATAAGTAGGTACATAATTAAAATTACAATGTACAAGTGGAGGTCTTATCGTTAAAGAAAGATTTCTTCCAGACAACCAATGGATGGAGGGGACTAATTTACACGATAAAAGACGGTGGCGCACTAATTAGCATTAAGTGCGTTTAATAGTGATCAAGCTAAAGTTAAGAGAGTACCCAGTGGCGGATTTGCCCTAAGGCCCAGTAGGCCCGGGCCTAGGGCGGCCAGATATTAGGGGCGGCAAATCGTGACAAAAAAATCACTGATGACAAGAAATAACTAAAAGTACGTGTAAATATTTTAAAGGCTTCAAGGGGCCATGGGTTTTTCTCGGCGGCTCTGCTCTATAATAAGAATATTTATTTTCTCACCGCTCAGAACACATCTTTTGTAGCCTGAAATATAAAATTTTCTCGGCACTTGCAGCTAGCTGCTCGCGCAATATTATGTATTTTGCTCACCACTCAGAACGAGCTCATTGCACACAGTACCGGCGTTAGGGTGGGGCGCGGTTGGGCGACCGCCCAGGGCGCCGGATAAAAGGGGCGCCACAGGCTCTATAATGGGGCGCACGTGGCGCCCCATTCGTTCTGAAAAATTCAATATTCACGGTGCTCGTAGCAAGCTGCTCGCGCTTTTATAAGAACATTTAGTTTCTTTGCCACTCGAAGGAAGATAAACGCACATCATTCGTGCTGAAAAATTCAAAATTTTCTCGGCGCTCGCAGCGAGTTACTCGTGCTTTTATAAATAAGGACATTTAGTTTCTTTGCCACTCGAAGCTAGCTAAACGCACTTCATTCGTGCTGTAAAATATCTAAATTTTCTCGGCGCTCGCAGCGAGCTGCTCGCGCTTTTATAAATAAGAATACTTATTTAGTTTCTTTGCCGCTCGGCGCAAGCTAAACGCACAACATTCGTGCTGAAAAATTCAAAATTTTCTCGGCGCTCGCAGCGAGCTGCTCGCGCTTTTATAAATGAGAACATTTACTTTCTTAGCCACTCGAAGCAAGCTTAACGCACATCATTCGTGCTGAAAAATTCAAAATTTTCTCGGCGCTCGCAGCCAGCTGCTCGCGCTTTTATAAATGAGAAAATTTACTTTCTTTGCCATTCGAAGCTAGCTAAACGCACATCATTCGTGCTGTAAAATATCTAAATTTTCTCAGCGCTCGCAGCGAGCTGCTCGCGCTTTTATAAATAAGAATACTTATTTAGTTTCTTTGCCGCGCGGAGCAAGCTAAACGCACATCATTCGTGCTGAAAAATTCAAAATTTTCTCGGAACTCGCAGCAAGCTGGAAAGGTGGATTTTTTTCTAGATACGCCCATGATTTTGCCCATCGGAATCGGCCCAGAAAAAAATTCTGGATTTTTTCCTTTTTAGTATGGGTTTGAATTGCTTTTTAGGGGGCGCCGTAGAAATCTCGCCCAGGGCGCTGGTAATGTTAAAACCGGCTCTGATTGCACATCTTTTGTAGTCTGAAACGTAAAATTTTCTCGGCGCTCGCAGCAAGCTGCTCGCGCATTACAAGGTTTTTAAAATTTTATTCTATTCGGAACGAGTTTAACGCACACGTTCTTGTCAGAGATATAACATTTCCTATTTTAGAGATTCAAATTGTAGGTAAACGTTGAAATGTCCAAACCTACCTTGTTGACAAGAAAAAAAATTCTGGATCCGCCACTGTTTAAGGAGTAAGTAGGAGTAGACATGTTATATACGACGTAGGTGCAGGTATTACATGGACTGGGGCCTAGGGCGGCCTAGACTGTAAATCCGCCACTGAGAGTACCTACCTAGTATATTATGAGAACTGGCCAAGTCAGTCTTTAGGCTTCAAAATAATATTAATTCTAAGTGATAAGAAGTAATAATCTTTTAAGTTGTAATAAAATATTTTATGTTGTTGTAAATATTTTTCGGGACTAACCATTGGACTTGGCACCCATTTAGATCTCATTTCTTTTGTCGTTGAAGTCAACTACCAAATCATAGGTAACTATGAGTACATACATCGTAATATTGAACTTGGCTCTCTTTTCACATTTATGTTTTTGATGGGATTATAACTCACAATATACATGGACAATACAATATTATTAATAAGCGCCATCTAGCGGTTCCACACGGAACCACTGACACCGGTCGCGCCGCCTCACACTAAACTCTCGCAGCTCGCGTCACCGGCGCACGGCACCACACTACCGCTCCGCTCTTTCGCCGCGGGAACATTGCAGCGATACTGTTGCACACCACCACCGCCAGGTGACGCTCACATCGCTACACATTATACACTCTTATCAAATACATAATATTAAGTAAACGGATAGTCTGTCGATATGGTCTAGCCCATCAGAAAAGTCTTATACATTATCTTATACCTTACACCTAATTAAAATTTGTAGCAGTAAAAAAGTTTTCCTTTTAGTCTGCTTTATAAATGAAAAAAAGAAATTTAAAATAAAATGTCTTCTAGTTTTATCCATTAAGAAGATAGGATACCAGGGGGATGAAAAAATTACTGTTGCAAGAAAAAGACGCTTTTGCTCGACTCGGCAGATTTACGTAGGAATCCGATTTATTTAAATTTGAAAATAATTTCTATAAAAACCGATCCATATATACTTACGACTTATGATAATGTATAACACTAATAAGTATTACCATAGGCGTACCCAGGGGGGGCGGGGGGGGGCAGCTGCCCCCCCCCCCCCCCCTGGAAATCGAATGTCTTATATAATATCTGTAGAACAAGAAATAAAATTTTCTTGGCGCTCGCAATAAGGCGATCACACACGTTTCATAGTCAGAATTATAAATTTTTTAGTAACAATATTTAATTTTTTCACCACTTACTAAATGCACACTTTTCGTCATCATATTTATAAAATGTCTTGGCTTGCACCAAATTCGTAGGTAGCTATAGAGGTAGTAGTAGTATATCTCTTACATGCAACTTTCGTAGTCAGAAATATATAAAATACTCGGCGCTCGTAATCTGTACGCGCTCTTATAAGTGAAAATATTAAAATTTCTAACCGCTCAGAAAAAGATAACTGCACGTTTTTCGTTGTCTATATATACAATTTTCTTGCAGCAAGCTTGCGCCATTTTACGGAAGAATATTTAAATTGTCCTACAAAATCCAAATTAACTGCACTTTTTCGTTGTCCAATATATTTTTTAAATTTTTGTCGCTGCTCGCAGCAACCTGTGTGCGCTCCTATAACTATGTCAGAATATTTAAATTTCTAACCCCTCAGGGAAAGATAACTTCACTCTTTTCGTAGTCCAAAATATAAAATTTTCTCGGCGCGCGCAGTAAGCTCCTTGAGCTGTTTTAAATGAGAATAATAAAATTTTTCAACCGCTCGGCGCTCGGAGCAATTTAACCGCACTCTTTTCGTAGCAAAAAATATAAAATTTTCTTGGCGCTCGCAGCAAGCTGCTCGCGCTTTTTAATGGAAGTATATTTTAATTTTTCTACCGCTCGGAGCAAGTTAACCGCACTTTTTTCCTTGCCAAAAATATAAAATTTTCTTGGCGCTCGCAGCAAGCTGCTCGCGCTATTTAATGGAAGTATATTTTAATTTTTCTACCGCTCGCAGCAAATAAACTGTAGTATTTTCGCTACCAAAAATATAAAATTTTCTCGAAGCTCGCAGCAAGCTGCTTGCGTGATTTAAAGGAAGAATATTTTAATTTTCTTACACTATGTGCGAGCCGAAATCAAAGTCTGGCGTACCTTTAAATAGGTCCTACCGACTCAACATTAAAACATATGGCACATAACACAGGCACAAAGTTCAAGTTCAGTAAAAAAAAGTGTGTGCGTGTAACCTTTACGCGCGATTGAAGTAAAACTTCAATTTAATATCCCGTGAACATTCACGAATTTTACTCGACCCTGGCAAAATGCACATGTTGCCATATTATTTAAAAAAAAAAAAGAAATTAGACAGACCATAGTATATGACATAATATACTTACAACCAATCAGAATTATTATTGAAGTAAAACTTCTTTAGGCGCGACTAGGGAGTAACTCAGATTTTTTTTCTGACGGAAGTAACGCTTACTTTTTTTTTTCTGACGGAAGTAACGCTTACTATAGTCTGTGTAGTTTCCGCCATTTAAAAATAATAATTCTGATTGGTTGTAAGTATACCTATATGTCATATACTATGGTCTGTCTAATTTCTTTTTTTTTTTTTTTAATAATATGGCAACATGTGCATTTTGCCAGTGTCGAGTAAAATTCGTGAATGTTCACGGGATATTAAATTGAAGTTTTACTTCAATCGCGCGTAAAGGTTACACGCACACACTTTTTTTTTAAATGGCGGAAACTACACAGACTATAGTAAGCGTTACTTCCGTCAGAAAAAAAAAAAGTAAGCGTTACTTCCGTCAGAAAAAAAATCTGAGTTACTCCCTAGTCGCGCCTAACCACTCACACGTCCGCCCTTGACAGCTCAAAAAGCGTCGAACGTCCGCGTCCGCGATCCAAATAGAATCGCGTCGTGCGCTCACTACTGATACCTACTAAACGTCTATTTTCTAGCAAACTATTGAACCATTTTCTATGAAAAAATAGCATTATGTAATTAAAACTATAAAGAAATAAAATATCTGAAAATTTTGATTCAAATATTAACACAAAGTATGTAAAAAAAAAACTAACTTGGCAATATGTGTAAATTTTAGGTATTTTTTTGGTTTAAATACTTTTTTACGAAACATCTCTGAATATTTCTTATTTTTACCTGCATATTATTAAACTAGATTATATAAGCTTTGATTTGATACCAAAATATAATGACTTACAGAGTACAGTGTAGCACAATAAATCAAAACAAACCACCCATTCGTGTATAAATATTCAGCGCCTAGAACAAAATCCTGAGAATGGGAATATTAAATCAATGAATTCAAACTATTTTTGTTTATATTTTTTAATTTTAGGTATACGTAAATAATCATGTTGAACTGTTTTTCTAAATTTACGTTGTATTTTAATAAAATAATTGTTGATTGAAATTAATCATGGAAAAATATTACGGAAACGCGGCAAACGCGACAAAAATTTTACATGTCGACATTAAGACATGTGAAATTGTCCTGATTTTGTTTGTTTCCTTAATATCTGTACCAATTCCGAAAGATAGTATCATGAGGATCATAATAATATATAATTTTAATAAAAAAAGGTGAATTATAAACATTTTAAACGCAGATTTCACTGGCACGCATGAAAACTTCGAAACTATAATTTCAAAAAATAAATTTAAAATTTTGCCACGAGCTTAGTTTCAGATTTAATGACCACAGATTTAAAATGTTTATTACAAAGTCATTTACAACCATATTTACGCAAAATTTCAGTGTTTTCATGGATAAAAACATGTTTTAAAAGTAGTAAGTCTCTAAGACCGCTATAGCGGCTGTAACGTTTAACTCAACTTTTTTTCGGACCGCTATAGCGGTCGGGACGTTTGAGTGGTTAAAGAAGTTTTACTTCAAAAATTTGAATCCGCCCTTGCCTGCCCCCCCCTAGACCAGAATCTGGGTACGCCTATGAGTATTACGAAGGCGGAAATTTGTGAGTGTGAAAGAAAGAAAGAAAAAAAGGTTCATGTGTGTTCTTTTTCACGCCGAAACGGGTGGACTAATTGGACTGAAACTTCGTATAGAGATAGCTTAGACCCTGGAATAACATAGTCTATTGCAAACAGCGGGTATAACCACTGGCACAGCTAGTTTATAATATATAGACTCTTGGAAATGAACATGCAAATTATGCCGCAGCACAGGTGGCGAGGCACTGACCCAAAGATCTAAAAAAAACTCACACCGCAGACGAAACCGCGGGTATCGATACAGTGAGTAGTGAGGTGTGTCATCATAGACAATAATAGATAAGAGAGGAGGGCAAGGTCGTAGCCATGGCGACCGGCGGGAGTTGATGAGCGGATGTTACCGGTCGCCATGGCAACGAGCGCCTCGCTCGTGTGGACAGTGACCGCGTCCGGGCTCGGAGGCCGCGCCCGCCTCGATACACGTTCCACGTTCGAAGCGCAGTGACAAGTGACGCGCGTCAGACAGTCAGATAGACAGGAGATGTCGGGCGCAGCGTCGGCCGGCGTGTTGCATGTGCTGCGTGTTGGCAGCGCTGGTGGAGCGGTGCTGGTGGTGGGCGGCGCGCCGGCATGAGCGTGTCCGCGGCGCCCGTGCGCTCCGTGCTGCTCGAGGGGCCGCACCTCAAGCACAAGGGACCCTACACGTATGCTAGCGCGCCCCGGGCACTATACAACAATGCTAAACTCAAGAAGGAGCCCTCCTGGTGAGTGCCGCCTTACAGGTGTCGCTCCCGTCCCGTGCCGCGCACCCGACGATCATCGGTGAGCCAAGCTAGTTGTACTAGCTTTAGCCTGCTACTCCACCTACCTACTGATGTTATGCCGTATGGTGTTTTGAAGCTGTAAGATGTACAAAATTGCGGTTCAATACGGTTGGTATGAAGAAGTAGGAAACATTCACTCCTCTCCTCCAGAACTCTAAATAAATTTCATTTCATTTCTCTAACCCGCCAAAAATAAAAGTGAAGCCACGCTCGGCCCGTGCTATTATTATGATGAGTATTTGTAGGCAGTGCTACGAGAGCGCTACGAACCTCTACGTCGCTACAGATGCCTACGAAGCCGCGACGTGCTTGAAAGAATATCAACGAGCTCCGCGATCACAAGTGAAGTGATAAAACTTGTCATCGAGCGACCCCCGCCGTGTCGTGCCCTATCAGATGCAGACGGAGGGCAGCCGCGCCTGTACACTGTACCTACAGGGCAGTGTTGTGCGCTGACCGCTGCATCGCTCATGTTATATGACATCAACACGCGATACTTCGTGCTCGCTACACTTCACCACGAACACTACTGTATATCTAATATACACATATACACCTACAACCACTGCATTGGCTGTTTATAGATATTATCTCGGGATGACGAGGGTAATAAAAAGGTCATTACAAAAAAAATAGCACTCCGGAAGTGCCGGCAGAAGTGAAAACTTCAATATTAACGTTGTGTTTAATTATAAGTATAAAAATACTATCATTTATGAGGTAGAATACAATGTTTATTTATTGCGCTATCGTACACAAATATGACAATTTATATGTTGTTATTTATAATATTATATCGTTATTTATATATAACATTAAATTTTATCTCTCAGAAAAATCACCTTCCATCCATAATTTCGACGACTTTTACACCATCGTTATTATCAGAATCATCATCGCAAATTTTTACAACTGATACAATTGGTTTATGATAACTTAAGTAAGAAACAAACAGTTTTGATTCGAACCTATTTAAGTGTAATAAAAAAAATATAAAATATAAAAAAAAAATATCGGGCGCGCGCTTGTCTAAGCCCCCTGTGCTGCCTAAACAGAGCAGCACACTCAGGCACGGTAGAAAGAGTGGGAGATAGTAGTTCCTCTCCCTTCCCCTCGATCTTACGCTTTTTCGATCAGCATCACGTGACCCTGACGCGAGTTTGAAAGTTTTTACCCATACAAAAAAGTGCTCAGCGCCGCTAAAGAAGTTTTCACTTCAAAAAAACTAGGGACGTCGTTGTAATAATGATCCCATCAAAAACATAAATGTGAAAAGAGAGCCAAGTTCAATATTACGATGTATGTACTCATAGTTACCTATGATTTGGTAGTTGACTTATGACTTCAACGACAAAAGAAGTGAGATCTAAATGGGTGCCAAGTTCAATGGTCAGTCCTGAAAAATATTTACAACAACAAAATATTTTATTACAACTTAAAAGATTATTTCTTCTTATCACTTAGAATTAATATTATTTTGAAGCCTAAAGACTGACTTGGCCAGTTCTCATAATATACTAGGTAGGTACTCTCTTAACTTTAGCTTGATCACTATTAAACGCACTTAATGCTAATTAGTGCGCCACCGTCTTTTATCGTGTAAATAATTAGGCCCCTCCATCCATTGGTTGTCTGGAAGAAATCGCTCTTTAACGATAAGACCGCCACTTGTACATTGTCATTTTTAATTTTAATTATGTACTTATGTATTTTCTGTAACATTATGTGGTGTACAATAAAGTATCTATTGTCTTATCTTAATGATACTTCGTCGTATGGTACTATGGTACCCATGAGAACTAGCCAAGTCAAACTTTGGGCTTCAAAATAATATTAATTCTAAGTGATAAGAAGAAATAATCTTTTAAGTTGTAATAAAATATTTTGTTGTTGTAAATATTTTTCAGGACTGACCATTGAACTTGGCACCCATTTAGATCTCACTTCTTTTGTCGTTGAAGTCATAAGTCAACTACCAAATCATAGGTAACTATGAGTACATACATCGTAATATTGAACTTGGCTCTCTTTTCACATTTATGTTTTTGATGGGATATCATTGCTTTTTGTACAGTACTATTTAGTATGTAATAGATTTAAGACACCCAGTCATAATAAGATTAATACCAAATGATTATTTTATTGCACCTCCCCCCACCCCACTGCTCCATGGCACGGCCGTCGCACCGCGCACCGCGGCCCGTGAGCCTCGCCGTGCTTTGATATACCTTTTCTTTTTTTATGTGGAGAAGTAAGAAGACGAGCATGACGCTCTCCTGATGTTAAGAGATAACGCTGCCCATAATCAGTACAGTGCTACCCAGAATTTCACAATGATGTGCAATTCTAGGTGCACTGCACCAACGCTTCTTACTTAAGAGTCATAAGATGTTAAGACTCTTTAGCCCAGTAATTTCACTAGCTACAGTGCCCTCCTACCGGAGCACAGTAATGTTTGCACAATACTGCTCAGGCGCTAGAATAACTGGCACTGTTGGGGTACCCACCTAGACGACCTCCTGCAAAGGAAGGTACCTGTACCTATACCTATAATTAATTTAGTACTTATTTATATGTAGCATTTATGTGCACTATTGATTTGAATATTGTACCTAATCAATTGATTTTTAAACAATACTAGTTACTGATAAATTTATCTATATCCACCCAGCTATCTTATACCTACCGCCTACCTGGATGGAAATTTAACTTTTTAGATCATCTGGAACTGGATTAGAATTTCGAAACCTAAGCCGACAAGACTTGTAATGATGACGACTTGCCGGGGGCACTGCCGTGCCCCCAGATACCGCCACATACCTATAATATTATTATGACTATACGTTACAGGTACGTAGGTATCTTAAATATTATTAAATATCTTAAACTTAAATATTATTCCTTAAAATAGCGCGAGCAGCCTGCTGCGAGCGCCGAGAAAATGTTATATTTTCGACAGTGAAAAGAGTCCAGTTAACTCTTCGAACGGTAGGAAAAATAAAATACTTATTTTTCCTTAAAATAGCGCGAGCAGATTGCTATGAGCGCCAAGAAAAAAAAAGACAACAAAAAACGTGCGGTTAACTTGTTCTGAGCAGTAGGACAATTAAAATATTCCTTAAAATAACGCGAGCAGCTTGCTGCGAGCGCCAAGAAAATTTTATATTTTTGACAACGTAAACAGTGTGGTTAACTTTCTCCGAGCCGAGCGGTAGGAAAATTAAAATATTAGCCATTTTATTATTTAAAATAGCGCGAGCAGCTTGCTGCGAGCGCCGAGAAAAATTTACGTTTTGGACAACGAAAAGAGTGCGGTTATCTTTGTCTGAACGGTTAGTTTTCACTTATATAAGAGCGCGTACAGCTTGCTGCAAGCGCCGCGTATTTTTAATATTTCTGACTACGAAAGGTGAGCTTAGTTTCAGAGTCATTCCGAGCTGCAAGAAACTTAAAAACATTCTTACTAATAAGTGCGCGAGTAGTTTGCTGTGAACCGAGAAAATTTCAAAATCTTGATTATGAAGTGTGTACGAACTACTTAACGGCAAGAAAATACTATAATTCTGACGACGATCGCTACTTATAAGAGTTATACTATAAATACTACTACCTATAGCTACCTACGAACTTGCCGCAATTGCCAATTTTGAATTCATGATTACAAAAAATGTGAACTTAATATGCTCCGAGTGGTAAAAAAATGAAATATTCTTACTAAAAAGCTAAAAAAAAAATATAGTCCTTACTATGAAACGTGTGTGACCTGCTTATTGCGAGCGCCAAAAAAATTTCGTAGATATAATTCATGAAATTCGGTTTCCAGGGGGGGGCAGCTGCCCCCCCCTGCCCCCCCTGGGTACGCCTATGCCTTTACCCGTTCATGAGGAAAGTGGTTGTAAGTATAAAATTTGGTACAGAGGTAGATTGAGTCCTAAAAATGATCTGGGATACTTTTCATCCCAGAAATCAACCTTAAAGAGGGAGGAAAGGGGGGTTGCAAGTTTGTGTAAGAAATCGTTAACCGCAGCGTATTCTTTAGGTAATGTAAGCGACCGATAAAAAGGGATTTTGCGAAATTTCCACGGGCACAGGAATTATTCCCAAAAAACCTCTGTTGAATTAAAATTTGATACATTGGTAGTAGATTGAGTCATAGAAAATGATATGGGATACTTTTTATTCCAGATTTTAGGGATACTAATTATTCAACCTTTAAGGGGAGGAAAGGGGGTGTGCAGTTTGTGTAGGAAATCGGTAACAGCTTCTTTGTTTTAGCTGCTTTATGTAATGTAGGCGACCGATAAGAAGGGGTTTTGTGAAATTCCCACAAGAACGGGATTTATTTTCGAAAATCGTTTTCATGGAAATCAGTAAACCAGTATTAGGAAAGGAGTGTCAGAGTTTTATTGGGAATTCACGAACCACGGAATTGATTTGAGTCGCGGGAAAGGTTGCGGAAAGAATAGTGTGAGAAATAAGTAACAAATAATAAAAAAAATTAAAACATTACAGTACAGATAAGTTAAAGAGCTACCGGGAAAGGACGACAAATAGTTTTAGTTCCTGAAAAAAGGCGTCAAAGTTTGTGAAGGCTTTCAACAACCACAAAACCGATTTAGTTGTAATTTAGTATGGAGATACGAGGAGTTTTGTGTTCCGGGAAAGGACAAAGGATTATTTTTACGGTAGCAAAACTAAACTGCGTAGAAATACCCAGCCCGATATTCTTCACTACCCAGAGCGGGAGCAATTATAATAATAGCCATGGTTTTAACAGGCCTATACCTATTTTACACTTACAAAGTCGCGGGGATGAAAATACAATCGCAGTTTAAACAAACATCGCAGACTAAATGGCAGCACCAAATTTTCGCTTTATTAATTGACTGTCACGCGCAACGAAGTGCGCGCGGGTCAGCTAGTGATAAAATATAATTTAAATACATAATTTATATGAATACATACAAATATCATCGACCGAGCAAAGCGAACTCTTAGAGTTGAGAGATCTCTCGGTGGCAGTAAGGTTATTTGAGTAGTCTATCTGCATAACTTTTTAAAACCTAAAGTAATTGTTTGTGCCGGCACATTCAACAATAAAGGTGCACGAGCACACCATAATGCATCGCGGGCCGTGTACTTATAGTCTGCCAAATTTCATAAATATATGGTAACGGCAAGTTCCCTATGAATGTTGATTTATTCAGAGGGTCAAAAAAAATTAGGTACGTTTTTGAAGGATAAACGGGTGTATTTTTTTCTACGTTAACTCAGAAGTTTAATTTAACGGGCACCAAGCGGCTACAGACCTGTGTATTATGGTAAAAATATACAATTCTACGGGATGTAGAGTATAAATTGGTCTTGACAGGCATACGGATGACCAAGTGATCCTATTTATTAGGATTTCGTTTTTTCCTTCAGAGGAACGAAACTCTAAAAAGGATTATATTCAAAAAATCTCGGTACGTAGGTTTATTGAGTTTTAATTTCTCAGAATTCTTATATTTTGAGTTTTAATATTAATGTTAAAGTTCTTGTATTAGGATATATTTAGTCGAGACCTAAAGTCTAAGGTTTACCACGGAAATTGGGCTGCGAGGTCACAGTTCGAGGCGAACTACTAACTATTATTTTTATTGTAAACAATGTTAATATTATTAGGTACCTCTATGTTACTGAGCCGCCTTGTGCTGGTGAGTCGATATAGGTATTGATAGGTATTTACATAGGATATTCAATTGTTACGTAGGTACCAGGAACCTATTTTTATTAGTGACTAGCTGTGCCTAGCTGTTTTACCCGCTATACAGTTTGGTACAGTAGTGTATATTATGTTATTCCAGGGGTCTAAGCTATATTTTTTATTATACCAAATTTAAAGTCAATCGGCCCACCCGTTTAGGCGTGAAAAAGTAACATATATCCATACGTACAGTAGGTATAAAGTTTGTATTTATATTTATATTAGTAGGAATAGTGGACTCGCGCGCACTTCGTAGTATCTAACAGAAAATAGCCGCCTACACAAAAATTATAGCAACATGCAACATGATGCTTTATGCGTTCCTAGGCGTCCCGAACTTTAATATTATACATTTTTTAAAAATTAATAATAATTTAAAATGATAAAAAAATACTAGTTTCTGATTTTTTCCTTTGTTACTACGTCATTACCTATCGGGATGCCAAATTTCAGCTTTCTAGGTCATCTGGAACTGGGATATTACTTTTGATCTATCCCTCAGTATGTATTAACTTCACCGATTACTGGATGTTTATATCTAAATAACCGTTTGAGCTGTGTTATTGGAATTTGGAACACAGATGTAGTTCGTATATGTAAGTATATGTGCCAAATTTGACTTGTCTATGTGTAATAGTTTTTGTATAACGAGGGTGTAAAAAGTCGTCAAAACGCGCTTTGGACGGTTCGTGTAATATAACACACGGCGCGGTCGCCAGTTCCTTTGCTTGAACTTGGCTTGACTCGCTGCCGCGTGTCTAAATTATATTATATGTTTCGAGTGCAAAGACGCTTAATAATGAATGTTCTGAAACGAGATCTACTTATTAATGAAATGTCAAGTAAAGACTTGATCTTTACATTAGGTGTAACCTAAACAGGTGAAGGAAGATGTAACAAGAGCGCGGAGAGTGTCGGCGGCCTTCACCGCGAGTGACCCGCGGCGCTGGCCGCCCGTCGCCATGGACACCGCACGATAACTTCCGACTACTGCCTTACATACATACATACACTACCTACACACATCTACCACATCTACCTATATCTACCGCTCTTACGGCAGAGAGACGAGCCTCCTCATCACTCTAGTTGGTTTTACTCTACTGGTGTCACTCGATGACGACGTGTCTCGGGAGCACGTCATATAGCTGTTCAGTTGTCTTCCATAATATTGAACATTTATGACTTCTTTCATAGACAGTGAAACTGCTAGACATATAGTAGCTACAGTAGTAACTGGTCATGTTAATATAATCTGGATTTTTAAATATGTGCGTAGCTCAGATACTAGAACGACAAATAATTATAAGCCATTTCAACGGGTAAAACCGCCGGGCACAGTTTGTTTTTGACAAGAAATTATGATTCATAAATTAATTTTGTAATAATATGGCACGAAAGTGTAGAGTCACGGAGTTATATGATTTGGTCTTTGAATAGATTTTAGCAGCATTTAGTCAGATGGTCGATAAGGCGCCGGTTAATGAGCCCCCGGACCGAGGCGAGGAGGTGCGTGACTCACGGAGGACTCCGACCTTCGAGCTGACGTCTCACCTTGGGCCGGCGACCCACCAGGGGTGACATTGTCGCCACTCGCTCTTATTACACGAGCTGCCTCCAGCACAGCGCTGAGATTCCTTACAATTATTCCAGGGTCTGCGCGACCTACATACCTGATTGCTGTAGATACATAATGGGCTCACATTACATAGTAACGATAGACACGCGGTGTATGTAGGTTGCTGCGGGTGCGGTAGGAATGCAATGATTGCGTGTCACATACTACACCGTCAGCTGATGTGACCCTTATTGAGCTGGTCATACTGCGGCGCGGGATTGACATACCACGAGCACTGCTCGACCAGTCGATACTTACTGTACGAGTACTCATGTTTATGTGTCTCTAGGACATCCATGATGAAGGGCAGCACTCAGCTGTGAATGTACCTACCCATGTCCACTGCTGATTATAATCTATCTTTTGACCTACATTTTTGACTGAACCAGGAACGTCCAGTTCTAACTACTGAACTGGTCGAGTTTTAATTTCGCACAGGGATGTAAACGTACACCCACATTATAATGACGTAGATATTTTCTAAGAAAGCATAGGTATCTTAACGGGAGCAGAGTCGCGAGCGGTAAAATGATTTGATAAAAATCGAGCATCGACCGCGATGAGTGTCCGGCGGTCGGCACGCGAGGGGCGAGCCGGTGCCGGTGGTGGCGTGTGGCGAGGGTCCGGGCGCGTGCGCGGCCGGTGTCCGGCGGCGGCGGCGGCGGTCAGCGGTCGGCAGTGTCGCGCGGGAGCCATGCCATGCCGGAGCACGAGCCCAGCTTCACGGTGCTGGCGGCGCGCCCCGGCCCGCGCGTGCACGTGGTCAACCCGCTGCGGCACGAGGAGCCGCCGCCGGAGGCGAGGTTCGCGCGCGAGCTCGGCCTGAAGCTGCGGCGGCTGCAGGCGCGGCGTCGGCCCGCCCCCGCCGCGGCCCCGGCCCTGGCGGCGGAGGAGCGGCCGCGGTTCGTGACCACGGTGCGCGCGGGCCAGTTCCTGCCGCCGCCGCCGCAGTTGGCCGCGCTGCTCGGCCTCGAGGCGCTGTACCCGCGCCCGCTGCTCTACGAGTACTCGAGCCGCCCGCAAGCCGTGGCCGCGCGCCGCCGCGACCCGGCCCAGGCCCCGGCCCCTGCCCTGGCCCCGGCCCCGGCCCCGTGCCCTGGAGCGGCGCGCATGTTGACGGGCGTGCGGGCGCTGGCGGCTGGAGTGGCCGGCATGACGCGGCTGCTGCACCGGCCCCCCGAGTACGTGAGCCGCCGCTGTGCTCGCGACACGGTGTCGATACGGACGGCACAGTAGGTGTCGCGGCCGTGAGGGCCCCGTCTGCCCCAGTTTCACCGCTCGAGGTCAACGACGCTTCCGCCGGCTCCTATCTTACGGCTACGCCGGCGATGCCCTCTTAATATTCATTATCGGCTTTAACAAACAAACAAAAACTGTCTACGATATGTTTGAGTAGCGACTGGAGTGGTGCCCAATTTAGCAACCGTAGTGGCGGTCACTCTTTTAAAACGTTAATGCTTTGGTTTTATGTCTTTCGTAAAGTATGATGAATGCAATAATATACGAGTGTCATACATGTAGGTATATGAATGCAATAGTCAGGTACAGTAGTGGTGTTGTGTTGCAGCGGCAGCGTGGCCACGACGCACTACTCCAACGTGATGCACGACAAGCGCGTCGTGCGCGGCTCCACCTTCGCCGCGCACCCACACGCCGCCGTGAGTACACACACACACACGCACTCACGCGCACACGCACACACACATACACACGCACACACACACACGCGCACACACGCGCACACACGCGCGCACACACACACACACACACACACACACACACACACACACACACACACACACACACACACGCACACACACGCACACACATACCGCGCTACGAGTGCTAGTGCTACGCCGCTACGAGAAAACGTAGCACCACTTGCACTTCTACTTAGCACGCAATATTTACCGTAAAAGCGATCAATCAATATTATACCACTATGCAACAACGTAAAGTGACACATTGTGTATTTATTAATGCAAGAAACGCTTCATTTAATCGTAACATCCGGTTCATTCAGTTTCTCGATTAATTCTAATCGTAGCAAAGTCGGAACGAAGTATTCCGTCGAACAAAAATAGGTAATTAGTAAATACATAATAGAGTAATGAGACGTGTTCAAGGAACGTTTAACTGTTGAACGTGAATTAGTAACGTAGCGCTCGTCCGCCGGCGACTGTTCATTGAGAAATAGCGCAGCGAACCGACAGCACACGAGCAAACAATGCACCAGTATATTATACCTTATGTGTTCAGGCATAGAGTACAATATCCGTCGCGGCCGCACGCGCCCGCGGGCAGCTGTTTGTGCAACTAATAGCTTGCACTTACTCTGAATCTTTTACGATCCACATTTGCTCACGAATAAAAAAACAAGTTAAACATGCATTCGTAGTTGTAGTCAGTTATGTACATAATGTTACTGGAGTGCTGTTATTTCAAACCTCAAATTACAAACCTGTAAAATGGAACACGGGAAAAATTTAAGAACCGATGGTTTTAGTTTTGTATGTAAAAAGATTAAAGTTAACGACAGGTAAAGATTGTAAAACGAAAATAAAATTCAGAATATAGCGTGCAAATTTTAATAAGTGTACTAATCATACTCAGTTGATAGTTTACAATGTTACTATATTTTGTCCTTTGCTAAACCGTGAATTATACAAGTACCACCAGTCAATAACACCAGCGTAGAGCACAGGGGCACTGAAAACCAGCCGTCAGGTCAGACGAAGGGCTAGCTTGACGACACGTCGAGTCTGTTCTCATCGACTGATACTCTAATGTTTCATTTAACACACGGTATCACACGGTGCTGCACGCCAGGTGTTGTGGTAAAACTTGGTCTGCCGCGCTACCGTGTGTCTAGAACGGTTATATAGAGGCTGCGAGACGGTGCGCGTGTTACAGGGAGATGGTGCGGAGAGTGCTGCGGCCCGCGCGGCCCGCACGCGGCGTCGCGCGCTCGCCCGCCGCGCCGCCGCCGCGCGCCTGCGCCCCGGGACCCCGCCCCCCGCGCCCGGCCGCCGGCACCTGCCCGTGCAGACCGAATACTATCTCGAGGAGGTGCGTACACACACACACACGTACGCAACACACACACACACACACGCTCACCGGCGCGCGCGTGTTGCAGCTGTTCGACAAGGGCGCGGAGCTGGAGGTGGGCGTGCAGACGGACCCGTTCGCGGACCGGCCCGCCTCGCCCGCCTACGTGCCCGCCAAGACCGGCGCCGACGCCGCCACGCAGATCCTGCCCGGCGACGTGAGTGCACGCCGCGCACGGTCGCACCGCGCGCCCGGCCCCGCCTCACCCGCGCCTCACCGTTGCAGCTGTTCGACTTCGAGCTGGAGGTGCAGCCGATCCTCGAGGCGCTCGTCGGCAAGACCGCGGAGCAGGCGCTCGCGGAGGTCGCGCAGGAGGAGGAGCTGGCGACGCTGCGCGAGCAGCAGCGCCGCTACTGCGAGCTGCGCGACGCCGAGCGAGCCGAGCGCGCGCGCCTCGCCGCGCAGCACGCGCGCCTGCACGGGGAGCGGGAGCGGCGCGTGGGCGAGGCGCGCGTGGCGCAGGGGGCCGCGCGGGAGGCGCGCGAGCGGGCCGCCGCCGCCGCGCTCGTGCACGGCTACGTGGCCGAGCTGCTGCCCGCCGTGCTGGCCGGCCTGCGCGACCAGGGGTACCTCGTCGAGCGGATCCGGCGCGGTGCGTGTCCGCCCCCGGCCCCCGCCCCTCCGGCCCGGCGCGCCGGCCGCGTGACGAGCGCTCGTGTGCCGCAGGTGTGGACGAGGAGTTCGCGCCGTGGCTGGTGGAGGCGGTGTCGGCGGAGCTGGAGTCGATCGTGACGAGCCGCGACGTGCTGACGGAGATCGTGCGCGACGTGGTGGAGGCGCGCGCGGAGCTGTACCGCGCGGAGGGCGAGCGCGCGCACGAGGCGGGGCTGCGCTCGCCGCCGCCGGAGGACCTCACGCCGCCCGAGCCCGCGGGGGGCGAGGAGGAAGACGAGCCGCGTCAGTATACTGTACCCACACACGCCTACCTTCCTTCTGTGTGTCTATTGTGACACGATAAATCATCATTGAAGCGATATTATCGAACGATAGGTTAGATATTAGTGTGAACGGTCCGAGCGGGGGCACCGGCGCCGGGTGCGCGGCACGTGTCGCCGCAACCTGCTCCCGCGTGCGGTGTCGCGGTACATTACGCGGTATTGTGAGTGATTCGCGACACTCTGCACGTGCGCTCCCCTCCGGCGACGCATTATCCTCGCCGCCGCCCGCTCGTTGCGGACCGATCTCGGCCGCGTTCGTGTCTCATCAGCGGTGCGGGTGCGGCGGGTGCGGGTGACGAGCCGAGTGCTGGCGTCAGCTGAGAGCGTTAAGTTATTGTACAAACTAAACGGTGACGAGTCCCGTGGAGTGGGCGCACGTGCGCTCGATCGCTATTGTATTGTTTCCGTTTGAATCGACGCTAATCGCCGGTTTAAATTATATCATAATAATTTGTCCCGACGTTGTCGCTCGATGCTCGCGTCACGGATACCCGACGTGAGGCTGAATGAATGAAATCGAACGCGATCACACTTTCATAATGTGATTTTCTTGTTAGTAGGTATTTTTGATTGCACTTAAAATTTATCTTTATTTAAGTATTAAGTGCGAAACATAATAGATACCTCTACAAATACAGTTATAAAATGTATTACAAAGCTTTTCTCTTCCCAAAAAGGATTGAAAAGTTAGATTCCTGGAAAACAACACCAAACATGATAATGTTCAAGTAAAGAAAGTCAACGAGTAGAGAATTAGATAATGACGTAATTGTTCCCCCGAGACTCTGGTTCCCGTGTGAGTAGAGCGGAGTGAAGACGTTCCGAGAGAGGATGTCTGCATGTCTGCTGTTAGTTCACTTTACATGGCGCGGAACACTTGACGCAACCTCACTGATTGTTGCTCCCCCGGTGGGGCGCATACAACAACACAGCATCAGCAATATAGTCGCACGTGCGCCGCGATCAGATCTGCGCCAGATACCGCCGCGATACCATCTCGCTACTGTTGGCTCTCCCACACCGACGCGGCCCTCACGTGTACCTACACACGCACACACTCACACGCGTGATGTTATCGCTTGCAGTGTAGTGGTATAATGTGATTAGAGGTGGCACCTGCGGCGCACGCACCACAAGTCGCGGCGCGGGAGATGGTATCGCCGCTCCGTACTTAACATGTTATTATTGCGCCGACTCAACTGCGGACCCACGCACTTGTGGACCCTGCACAACACAGGGTGTCGCTCACACCATACTATACACTCCCTAACTATTACTATAATATTTGTTTTCATTTTACTAGACATTAGATATTTAAATAGATATACCTAGAGTTAAATGAAACATATTACATTTTTTTTTTTTTTTTTAAATTTATTTAGGTAAACCAACAATGACATAGTATGTAGTAATTATGTACTTATAAATAATAAAGAAACTTAAATTACTATGCCACCCACATCGTCTACCACCGATTACTACACAAAAGTTAGGGATTTGGCAGCGGAGAGCATGTATTTCTATCTATATCTATTAAGTTACTTAATTTTTTTGAATTACAAGAAAGAATATAAAATTTAAATTAAATACCTCTAATCATGCAATCTAGTTGGTACGTACTAAAATATAGTATTTGGGTTACACAATATTGTCATTTGTAGTTTCAAGTTAAACATTTCATAATACTAAGTTTATATGTTCTAGGCCGAGATACAATTATGTCCACAGAATTAAATTCTTTATTATATGTATGAAATAGCCGATGAAGTGGGGAACGTATGCCTGCTTGAGTGCGGCAACGTTTTGTTGAGAACAATTGTCCGGGCTTTCTACAATGATATCTGGTGGGTATATGATAACGAATTTTATTTACAAGCGGTATACAATCATATCTGTTATGGCATATATCATATAGGCACATTGCTTCTAATAATTTACGTCTATTCTGTAATGTTACTAATCCATATTTTACAAGTAATTCTTTATAAGGTAAATATTTATGATAACATCTGTAATGCATACTTTTTAAGTATTTTTTCTGTACCATTTCCAAAGATTTATTGTATTTGTCATATAGTGGGTTCCAGATAGTCACTGCATAATCTATTTGGGAGCGAACCAGTGATTTATATAGATATAGGTAGGTGGATGTTTTTAAAAATTGCTTTGTTGTTCTCATAATGAATCCAAACATTTTGAAAGCCTTATTTATGATACTATCTATATGTGTATCAAGATGTAATTTACTGTCTAGCATGATTCCTAGGTCTCTTATATACTGAACTTTTTCTAATGGCTCGCCACATAGACTGTATGTAAAAAATGATGTTTTCTTTTTTTTGAGAAACTAATGGCTTTACATTTATTAACACTTAACCTATACATATTCAGTAGGTACATATTTTAAAAGGAGTTTGCTATTAAAAATATACTTATTTAAATAATGTATCAAGCTCACGTAAAGATGTAAAATTTGCTTTAAGGCCTATCTATTTGAATATTCATGTGGATATTATTTTGAGATTGATTTTGAGATTTGACAATATTTTAAATTATTTTTTAATTCCATTCTAATAATGCGAAATGCTCAATGATAAGCCGCATCGTGTCGCGACACTCCGGCGCCGCAACAATGATTACAAATTGCAACAACACGGGGCGGCCTTCCTGCAACACTCTCGCGCGACACACGAGTTGCACCCTTATGCACCCGTGCAATAGAGGCCAGTGTCGCTAGTCGACACCCGCGCGGACTGCTCGGCTCGTGTGTTGTAGCATATTGCACCTTGCGCGCAAGGCGCACGGTCGAGAGTCGGTCGCGCGCCGCTGTTTGTGCAGCTGCGTTGCTCGCGCGCCGCCTCCGAACAATGCTCTTACAATAATAGCGTAAAGAGGTTTAATGTTCGATTGATATTATTCTAATGTTCACTTTGATTGCGGGAGACATGTTGATCCTACCCTTGGTGAAAGAGCTTCGACATTTAAAATAATTACATTATCAAATTATGTGGTCGTGCACTGTTATAACTATACCTAACCATTTCATGATAGATATCATTGGGCTTCAATTAAATTGCATTACCATTAATTTAATTAATTTGTCAATTACATTAGTTAAAAACTATTAACCGGCATATTATCTGCTAGGAGTAAGAGCAAGATGTATGTAGGCTGTAGATAGGTATAGGAGATGTTTGTCTGTCCACACATTGTTTCTGAATCAGTTTGTCCATAGTTTTAGTGCAACAACTGAGTGTATAATAATATAATATTTGCTATTATTCCACAGCGGTGACGGGCGACTAGTGGCGGCGAGCGCGTGACGTCACGGACACGTCACACGTGTGACGTCACACGACACTTCACGAGACTTTTCTTTAACAATAACTAATTATTGTGCGAATGTGATTTAGATATTTACTTACTACGTTATATTTTATGTATTGTGTAGAATGTAGCCGATAGTTTAGTTTAAATTATGATTGTTTCTGTTGAGGTAGATTTAATTATTGTAATAAAATAAATGTGCAACATGATGGCGACCATACAACAGTGTGTAGTAGAGTAGTAGAGTGACGATAGTCGCAGGAGCCGCCGAGCGGTGACCAGCGCCGACACCCACCACTCGCGACTCACCACTCACATTAGGTACTTGAGTCATTACTTCATTACTTGTCATGTACGAAGGGGCGCGACCGATCGACTATCGTTGATCTCAACATTATCTTGTTCAGAACTAAAAAAGTTTTTTCTTACTACTGAGGGCGTCCGGCGACAACCGTGGTACCGCCAGGAACCCACAATTCGTTCAAAAGGCACAAAATATGAGTGAATTTATAATTGGTGACTATAAATTCAGTACCCTCGCCGATGACATTGTCCTATTTTCTTCCACGGCAGAGGAACTTGGATCTATGATCACAGAACTTAACATCGCAACCCTCGGGGTCGGACTGAAGATGAACATGTCGAAGACCAAGATCATGACTCATGACAAACAGCAGGAAACGTAGGTTAGAAGTTAATGGCGAGGAGATTGAGTACGTCCATGAGTACATTTATCTGGGCCAATTAGTCTCCTTCCAGGCGAGACAGGATCGCGAAGTTGCTAGACGAACTGAAAACGCCTGGAGGAGCTATTGGTCCATGAAACATCTAATGAAGGGAAACTTACCACTAACCCTTAAAAAGAAACTCATGGATGTGTGCATTCTCCCTGTCCTCACCTACGGAGCACCGACTTGGTCTTTGACTGATCATCAGAAGTTTGCGCTCGGGGTTTCCCAGCGAGCGATGGAACGCAGTATCCTAGGCGTCAAGCTTTCTGGACAGCCTCTTACAGACCGAATCAGGAACACCATACTGCGCTCAAAAACAAAGATCGTCGATGTTGGTCATAAAGGCGCGAGTTTTAAATGGACCTGGGCAGGGCATATCTGCCGCATGTCGTACGAGCTGTGGGCTAAACGTACCACTGAGTGGACACCCAGCACCGTTAGACGACGCCGCGGTAGGCCCACAAGGAGATGGCGGGATGAGTGACGACTCTTTGCAAAAATTGGTCAGAAATAGCCCAAAACCGCAAAAAGTGGAAGGAAGGTAGGGAGGACTTTGCCCTGCAGTGGGACGACCATGGCTAACAATAAAATAATAATAAATTCAGTAAATGTCGTACACGGGCGTAGCACGCGTAGCTCCGTAGCCCTCCGTAGCATCTCGTAGCCTCGTAGCTCCGTAGCAGCGGTATAAATCGCGAGTGAAGCGACGCTGCAGCGCGCGTGTAGCTCGCTCCGATAATAATGATGAATCACACCGACGGGATGAAAATTTCCGAAAATATTACGTCATGCTCCCATTAGTACCTTAACAGTTTAGTAGCCGCCGGGGGATTAATGAAAATATCTGGCTTGCTTTCTGTAAGAGAGAGAGAGACAGAGAAACATGCGCACGCCGCACAGCTTACAATAGCTTACTATAGCAAAAAGTGTCGTGACAACTTTTCGTAAGAATTTTTTCCGTCTAGCCCCCTTTCACAACGCGCGATAAGAAACTTCGTTCCAATAGTATACTCTTTTACTTTACAAGTTACAGCACATATTAGGTGGCCGCGCTACAACGTATACTTTCCAGCGCGGCCACACTCGTATCTGTTAAAATATATAAAATGTGAAGTCACACGACGACGAAATTGTTCAGTCGTTCAGTTTCACCGAGGACTTTTGTTTGTTTGGTTCGTCGAGAGCACTCTCAGTGCTCTCGACACGAAGTTCGGTCATGTAGTTTCGGTAACGTCACGGGAAACGATTCGGCGAGCGGTGCGCCGGGGGCGTGTCCGCACGGAGGGCGTCGGAGGGTGCCGGAGGGTGCGCTCCCGGCCGCGTATATAGTGTGGTGCGCGGGCGGCGGCGGGCGTAGTGCGGCATGTCGTGCGGCGGCTGTGTCAGCGTGCGCGGGCTGCGCGCTGGCCTGCGCTCGCGAGCCTTCACCGCGCGCGACCTGCTGCTGGCGCTGCGGGACCTGGACCCCGCCCGCACCGTGAGTATACACTGTCTACTGCAGGCAGGTGGGTGCGGCGTGTGTGTGACGTGCGTGTGTGTGCAGGTGTGGGTGGACGTGGACAGCGCGGGCTGGGTGGCGGCGGGCGCGCGCGTGTGTGTGGGTGCCCGCCTGGCGCCGCACGTGCTGGCGGCGCACGCGGTGCTGGCGGCGGCAGACAGTGGCGGGCTGCAGCTGGTGGTGGTGCGCGAGCTGGCGCCGCACCAGGAGCTGCTGCTGTGGTTCGCGGAGGGCGTGCGCGCCGCCGTGCTGCTGCCGCACCTCGCGCCGCACAACATACGAGGTGGGTCTCGACACCTGTCTCTCTGTCGACGCGCGCGTCTCCCGACGTGTGGTCCGCGCGTTGCGTTTTACTTTCGTACGAAAATAAATATCAATTTATTCATCATTTATCGTTTCGTCCGAATGTGATAACGCAAAATCGAGACGCGCGAGGAGGTTCGGGGGAGCTCTCCGTACGGCGCGGCGGTGTGACGGCATGATGATAAAAAAAAAATCATCTGAACGTTCTAAATGTTAATTTTTGTGCGAAAGTAAAATGCGACACGTTATCAAAAACGGTAGGTACCATCCGTGTCACATGTTGTCGGCTTGTGTCGGTCGGGTACGATTCAACGCATTTATCCGAAGCGCAAACGATCCCGAAAATATTTCTTCAAAGGAGCGAATCGTCCGAGGAGCGTTCGGTCAAATGAAAAAACGCAATCGGTCGACTGTTTTTATTTTTCTGTTTTAGAATAGATCTCGTGTCACTTATTCACGCTAAAAGTACTGCATCGATCGGACCGTGTTTCTAATGTAATTTAATTTTAAAAAGTATAAAATTACATTTTTCTCCGTGAAGCCGCGGACAGACATACAGACGGACGGAACGAAACTGCGACGCTTCCGCGTTGACCACGGAAGCTTAAAAAGGATCGTACGGAATCCTCGACGGGCGAGTCCGACTCGCACTCGTCCCGTTTTATCGTTCAAAAATTTAGTTTTGAATTTTTATCTCCGTCGATTCACCGATTCCGTCGACGTCCCCTCGTCCGCGCGATCGTATCGTAATGCGCGGCGAACGTTCGCCCCGCGCTCCCGTGTGAGACGGTCCTGTGTCCGCAGGCGGCGACCACTACGAGTGCGGCGAGTGCGGCGCGCGGTTCCAACACCCCAACCCGCTGAAGACGCACCTGCTGCTGCGCTGCGCCGCGCCCGACCCTGCCACCCTGTGGCGCCTGCTGGCCGCGCGCCTCGCCTCGTGCCCGCCCGACACCGAGCCGGCGGCGGCGTGCGGCGGCCCCCCCCACGCCTGCGTGTACTGCGGCAAGCACTACTCGCGCCGCTACGGGCTCAAGATCCACCTGCGCACGCACACGGGCCACCGCCCGCTGCGCTGCCGACACTGCGCGCGCGCCTTCGCCGACCCCTCCAACCTCAACAAGCACGTGCGGCTGCACGCGCGCCGCGACACACCCGCCCGCCGTCACGTCACCGCGCCCGCCGGTAACGCGCACATTGTACGCTGACGGTTGCCGGCGTTCGACCCGAGAACGACGACCGCCGGCCGAGCGCGGCCGAGCCCCCGACAGTGTGCGACCCCGACTGGTGACCGAGGCGGCCGCGGCGCCGTGACCCGGTCAGGGCACACTCGACGATGATGAACTTAAAATATTATAATGTAAATATATTATTATGAGACGTTTTACCTTTATTCGTTTCTTATTATTTATCCCGACGATCGCCGACAATAATTATTGTAGACCAGGGATCCTCGGTCCACGCGGCGTCGAAAGGCCGTAAAGTAATCGTCGAGACGAATCAAATGAGCCCAAACTCGATGGGGTTACGTCGTCTAATAACGGAGTTCCCATGGCCACCTTCCAACTCCGTCATCAGATCGGCTCGATGTCAAAAATATTGTATTGTCATCCGATTTATACAGGCATGCAAAATTTCAGCTTAATCGGACACCGGGAAGTGGGTCGAATTAAACTTGCAAGATTTAATTACAGACAGACAACAGACAGGTGAAAATAAATAAAAGCTTGTAAAAATGTCCGCCCCCGCTCAATTTATAGTTAACCCTTACACTTTTCCTCGAAAAAGTTCCTCAGTTGGATTTAATTTTATATGGAAAAATCCTTTGACAAAACACAACGTTTGAGTATTTAGCACACGCGTTCCGACCTCAAAGACACAGATTTTGTATTTTCAGCAGTCAATGTTAAGGTGCGGCCCGCGGCATATGGTATCTGCTAGCATTTAATGGGTGGCCCGCTGTTGTATACCGTCCGTCGAGTTGTCGTCGATCTGACACCAATATCTCGGACAAGGAGATGTCGAGCGTAGCACTCTGGCCCTCCGACCGTTCCTGTGACCTCGTGATGCCACCCTCCCTACTCCCTACCCACGCCACCGACTGTCCGCAGCGTGTGGTGCGACTTGCGACTCGTCGCATCGCGTCGTTCTAGCAACACAACGTGCGGCGCCGCACGCTGCTGTGTCTACATTCTAGACGAACCCCGAGCGTGGGTCTGCCGTAACGAAACGCGTGTTACGTCGGGTCGCGCCCACTATTATAACGTCGAGTTCTTTGCAATGTCAGAAAATTAAGCAAAGCCAAGCCTATCAAGTTCAAAAGCTGTATAGCTATGAATATATTTTCAGGCGTTTATTTTTTCAATTTTATTATATCGGAGTTCGCAGGACGTTTTTTAAAGAATATAGGTACAAGTTTTCACGCATCCTTCACGCCAATTTTAACATTTTCAGTCGTCAGAGATTCGGAGGTCAGTCCTACTCTCAGCAAACTAGTTTTTCACGAATCACCTAATTAGGCCGCTCCGTATCAGAATGTCTAATAGACTACCTCTACCTACCTACCACTACGACGACGACGACGACCCTACGACTTAATTATCTTGGTGCGTTACATCGTCGACCGCATCGTCACTTGCCATCAAGTGAGATAGTGTACAAACGCAAGCCAATCAAGAACAAATAATGCATTGCTATTCATTTATTTCCAGGCGTTTCACCGGGGTAGACTTCCTTTGCAGGAGGTCGACTAGGTGGGTACCCCAACAGTGTCAGTTGTTCTACCGCCTGAGCAGTGATGTGCAAACATTACTGTGTAGGGCACTGTAGCTAGTGAAATTACTGGGCTGAAGAGTCTTAACATCTTAGGACTCTCTAGTAAGAAGCGTTGGCTCAGTGCACTGGATTGCACTGTACTAATAATTATGGGCAGCATTATCTCTTACCATCAGGAGAGCGTCTTGCTCGCCTTTTTACTTCCGTTTTATAAAATAAAATACATATGCTGTAACTCGTAGAAGGGTACTATTTTTTTCCTTCGAGCTACAGATGGTACATTTGTCAGGTATTCAACTTTGTTACCGTTCTCTTACCCTGATTATTTATTACCCTTCTCTGTGCAAATTTTCAGCGTTCTAGAACTTAAAGTTTCACCGCAAAGCAGCGAACAGACAGACAAAGCGAAACTATAAGGCTTCCTTATTGACTACGGAAGCCTAAAAAGTGAAGATAAGAATACTCTTTATCGGAACCAAAACAATACAATTGTAATAATCCGCCATTTTATAGCGGCGGCCATCTTGGACCGATTTCCACCAAACATGGCTAAGAACACTCGATTAACTCTACTTTCAAACAAAAAAACTAAATCAAAATCCGTTCATCCGTTTGGGAGCTACAATGCCACAGACAGACAGACACAGACAGACACGTCAAACTTATAACACCCCGTCGTTTTTGCGTCGGGGGTTAAAAACGAGGCGGGGGAGAGTCAATGAGAGGCGGGCTGAGGTTTAAGAATGTTTATTTATCTTACAACTAGTATGTAGTGTAGTATAGTATAGTGTCAGTGTTGGTGCTGCTTGGCGGCGATGCGCTTGTCCCGCTCCTCGGCGATGGTGAGTCGGATGCCGCGGCCGCGCGGGAGCGAGATGTAGGCCTTGCTGCCCTTGCCGATTATGAACACGTTGTGCAACCTGCAGGAATACAACAACACGACTCAGCATTCCTCACGATAAATCGGACAGACGATTCATTTTATCTCGTCCAAAATCGTCATCTCGTCCTTCGGTCGAGATGTCAGTGTCGTTTCGACCGATCGAATCGAATCCGATCGGCCGCGTCGAAGGAACGGAGGAGAGGCGGCTGACGTTGACGACTCTCGTGAATCCCTCGAGCGTGAGTCGCGAACGTTCTCAAAAAAATATGGAATAAAATTTCGGGCAGATTTTTGAAAAAAAAAAGTCTACAATTTTGATATGTGCGAGAGGAGCCCCCGAAAACGTAGATTACGAAAAATCTGCCCAAAATTTAATTTATATTTTGTTTGAGAAATGTCGCAACTTGGGTTCGAGGGATTCGTAAGTTTCCAAAATGTGAAACTTTCCTTCTGTTCTTTTTTGTGGTGAATATAGTTTTAATTTGACTGATTACAATAATACTCTCAAATTTAATCTACCTGTCGGTGATGAGATAATGACAAAACAAATATTATACGGAGTTATTTGTTATTTATTTTTAAATTTGTCACCAATCATTTTCAAAAATGTCATAATAACTCGAAAACCGTAAATTTTCGCGGAACATATTATATTGCACTCAAATCGTAGCCGATGACCTCTCTAAGGCTATTATATACACCAATGTACTGAATAACCAATATTATGCTAGTGTGTGGTGTGTTCTGATTCGGTGTGGGTGCACTCACCGGGTGGCGAAGGTGTATCCTGCACGTGCAGTGTGGGTGTGGGGCCCCGTGTTAGTGTGGGTGTGGGGCCCCGTGTTAGTGTGGGTGTGGGGCCCCGTGTTAGTGTGGGGCCCCGTGTAGTGTGGGGCCCCGTGTAGTGTGGGTGTGGGGCCCTGTGTAGTGTGAGTGTGCGTGCACTCACCGAGTAGTGTGAGTGTGTCCGGTGGAGTCCCGTACGTGTAGTGTGGGTGCACTCACCGGGTAGTGTGAGTGTGGGTGTGGGGCCCCGTGTAGTGTGGGTGTGGGTGCACTCACCTGGTAGCGAAGGTGTGTCCGGTGGAGTCCCGCACGTGCACGATGTCGAAGGAGCCGGGGTGGCGCTCGCGGGACACGATGCTGCCGACGCGCCCCAAGTTGCGGCCGCCGGTGATCATGCACAGGTTGCCAGACTCGAACTTGATGAAGTCCATGATCTTGGAGGTGGCGATGTCCAGCTGCACCGAGTCGTTGACCTTGATGAGCGGGTCCGGGTAGCGCACGGTGCGGCCGTCGTGGGTCACGAGGTGGGGCACGCCCTTGGGCCCGCAGCCCACGGCGCGCACCTTGCACAGCTTGTAGCGGCCCTCCTCCGCCGTGATGCGGTGGATGCAGAACCGACCCTTCACGTCGTAGATGAGCCGGAACAGCTCGTTGGTCTTCTCGATGGACACCACGTCTGCAACCGCAGGGCAGAGAGGTCAGTGACGCGGGACGGACGAGCGTGTGTCCCGGCGAATGTAAATTGTTTACGTTGCGTCATCACTGTTTTATCATTACGAGCTTTTATTATTATCACCATCCATGTGGAAAACGACCTCCTAATATTATTGTAACAAAGCTACAATCGGGCCTATGTGGTCTGCGGCCGTGGGGTGGTGCCGCCGACTCCGACGTGAACGTCGTACGGAAGGTATGAAACTCTACCCTGAAACTGATTTCAAATGCACCTCGGTTCGTTCCCCCTGCAGAATTACAAAAAAACATCTCGGAGTAGACACGATCAGAGAGGAAATTAAAGAACTGGAGAAAACAAACAAAAAAGATTGACAACTCGTCCAAATCAGCTTGCAGTAGGACGATGAGAGACATCATATTTTGGAGTTAGAAACTGTTGAAGTTAGCTACTCATATTGTGACTCGTGCTCGATGGAGCGTGGCACTGCAGATCATTCTTCTGACGACAAATTTGAATATAGCTGGGAGGCTGATGGCTAATGAAAATGGAACACAAAAAAAAAATTACCATCTAGCACCCAAGTACTCCTCGAGCCGAATCAAATGAGCCCAAACTCTATGGGGGTAGCATCAATAAATTACAAAGTTCCTGTAGCCACCTTCCAATTCCATCATCAGATTTGCTCGATAGCATAAAAATATTGCATTGTCACCTGATTTATACATGCATGCAAATTTTCACCTCAATCAGGACAGGTCAATTTAAACTTGCAAGATTTGATTACAGACAGAACAGACAGCAGACCAAAGTAAATAAAAGCTTCTAAAATATATAAAAAATTGAGTATATGTACCTATTTGGACCTAGGTATATAATTTGGATATGAAATACTAAAAATCCTTTCTTAGCGGAGGTCTATATCATAAAACCTATCTTCATCATTCAGGACGGAAGGTGACCCTTACAAATACAAATACAAACATTTATTTGCAAGAATGTAGGTGTACAAAATAGGTCTTAATAAAATAAGTCGTTATAAAACTAGGTCCGTTACATTCTGCCTCATAGAGGCGTGCAAAATGCCTTGTTCTCTGCACTATTACTACATGCCAACTGCCAACACGTGGACTTAAAAAGTATCTTAATGATATGTCTTTAGAGTCAGGGATTAGGTTTAACCACTATCATAATCTAAACTTAGTCAGGTACGATGTGCATGAAGCTCGTGTAAACACGAGCATGAGGTGCAGCGGGCGTGCCGCCGAGGGTAGGGGCAGTGCCGCCGAGGGCAGGGGCAGTGCCACCGAGGGCAGGGGCAGTGCCACCGAGGACAGGGACAGAGCCGCCGAGGGCAGGGGCAGTGCCGCCGAGGGCAGGGACAGAGCCGCCGAGGGCAGGGGCAGTGCCGCCGAGGGCAGGGACAGAGCCGCCGAGGGCAGGGGCAGTGCCGCCGAGGGCAGGGACAGAGCCGCCGAGGGCAGGGGCAGTGCCGCCGAGGGCAGGGACAGAGCCGCCGAGGGCAGGGGCAGTGCCGCCGAGGGCAGGGACAGAGCCGCCGAGGGCAGGGGCAGTGCCGCCGAGGGCAGGGACAGAGCCAGCGAGGAGAGACTCACCCATGAAGCCGGCCGGGTAGGTGGGGTCGGTGCGCACCTTGCCGTCCACCTTGATGAGGCGCTGCTTCACGATCTTGAGCACCTCGTTCCCGGTGAGCGCGTACTTGAGCCGGTTGCGCAGGAAGATGACGAGCGGCAGGCACTCGCGCAGCTTGTGCGGGCCCGTGGACGGCCGCGGCGCGTACACTCCGCCCAGCTTGTCCAGCATCCACGCCTTCGGCGCCGCCAAACGCTTCAGGTGCTTCTTGGGTCCGCGCGCCTGCAACCGTCACCGCGTATCATGACCGTCCCCGACTCGCGACGCGGGGCCGCGGCCCGCCGCGCGCCGCCCGCTCGCCGCTCCGAGGCCCGAGGGCCGCCAGGCTCCGCCGGGAGGCTCGACGGACGACGTTCGAAACTTATCGACTTTGGCACTCTGAATTCTGAGGGATCACCGGAAATATGGGCACGATCGCCCCTCGCGTCGCGAGATCTCATCGTGTGGAATGTGAACGAATACAAAAAACGAAACCACTTTATGATTTTCACGGATTTATCTTCATTTATCACATTAAATTTGAGAGAACTCACCATGTTGAACAAAAATTTGTTACAAAAAGACTTCTGTCATTTGTCAACTGACTGTCAATTCTGTCGTGAGTAGTCGTGACGTACGGGACTGTCAACTGTCAAGGTCACTTTTTTCTACAATGCATACTCTCGAGTAGTAAGTGTATTTGCCGATAGAAATAGCGCATTTAATTTGCTGCATCCACATTATGCGCCAAATGACTCGCTGAGTCATAAAGCCGCGTCTCTAGCTCTTATTTTGGTCTACACAATCAACAAAAACACGACAACCCACAACAAAATTCCCATTCACAAAAAAAAATGTCTATAATACTTTAAGCTTCAACAAATGTTTTTGCTTGTTGCTAGGTGGCGCTGTGTGTAATGTCCGGAAATATTTTATTATTGATGGCTCGTCCATATATGCCGGCCAATGATTTGCTGAGAGTGTGTTTTGTCTATGGACGAACAATTTTTGTCTATAGACGAATATAGACGAATGTGTTCGGATATTGAAGGTTTTTTTTTTCGGTAAATTTCTGGTATACATTTTGGGGTCCATAGCTAACGACTTTAATAATATTTTGAATATTAATCAAGCATGGATCATTTAAAGCCATTTTGTGTGAATAATAACTTGAAATTAGTTAAATTTTCTTTATTTTTTTATTTATATAATCTGTGCCCCAAGTGCATATATATAATCTGTGCACTCGGGCGAACGTTCGGCCAATGACTCGCCGAATCATTGGCCGGCATATACATATGGACGACCTATTACAGACGTCCCGAATCGATTTGGTTGTATACTAGCAAAATATACATAATACTAGCTTACCCGGCAAACGTTGTTCTGCCATATAAATAATTAATAGGAATGATTAAAAGTTAATATCAGAGTTACACTGAGATAGCAAAATGATAATTGTCAACGTTACTAATACACTTGATGCATAAACAATAATGATGGCCGACAACTGTGTAGGGAGTGAGAAAGAAGGGAGACCGGCTTCGTTCTCATCCCTACTCCGTGCTGTTTACTGGGTCAGAAGTGACACCTGTAGGCATCTGGCGGGGATAACTAATTAAATGACGATTGATCAGTTTTCGACCGGAGAGGAAAAATTATTAAATTATTAAAATGGCTATTAAAAAATAAGGGTTGATCGTAGAAGAGTGAAAATTGAGGATTGTATGTATTTTTGTATTTTGTATTATAAAAAAATAGAAATTAAAAATTATGTCTAAAAAATAAAATAAAAAATTTAGGGGTGGACTACCCCTAACATTAAGGGGGATGAAAAATAGATGTTGGCCGATTCTCATAGATACCGGATAAGCACAAAAAATTTCATCAAAATCGGTCAAGCCGTTTCGGAGGAGTTTGGCAACGAAAACTGTGACACGAGAATTTTATATATTCGAAAACTGTGACACAAGAATTTTATATATTAGATATAAATATAAACGTGTGGATAACACTGGGCTAGAATTCACAACCATTATAATATATTATTAATTAATTATTAATTTAACAAAATTTAGATAGAACCTTGAGAAACTCATCAAATTTAATGCAATAAAACTTCCACTTCCAATCCTGGCAAATAAACGATTTGGATTTGAATAATTTTTGCATCACCAAAGTGGCGTTTTCGAAAATAAATATGGGTATAATATTGTGGGTCGTCCATATATGCCGGCCAATGATTCGGCGAGTCGTTGGCCGAACGTTCGCCCGAGTGCACAGATTATATATGCACTTGGGGCACAGATTATATAAATCAAAAAATAAAGAAAATTTAACTTGTTTCAAGTCCTTATTCTCACAAAATGGCTTCAAATGATCCATGATTGATTAATATTCAAAATATTATATAAGTCGTTAGCAATGGAGCCCAAAATGTATACCAGAAATTTACCGAAAAAAAACCGTAAATATCCAAACACATTCGTCTACATTCGTCTATAGACAAAAATTGTTCGTCCATAGAAAAAACACACACTCGGCGAATCATTGGCCGGCATATATGGACGACCCATGAGACAAAAATTTGTTCGTGCATAGACGAAACACCACTCGGCTAATCATTGCTGCGGTGTGGATGAGCTATTACTACTTAGTCTGTGGTCTTTTAGACTGACTGCTGTAGTCTGTGGTCATTGGTTATCCACAGATTAATTATATAAAATTCTAACTTCTGCTAAATTTGGCATATTTTTTTTCTGTTTAGCACATTATTTCGTCGTTTAGCATATAGCATATTTTTTTAGCATTATATATAGGTACATAATAAAGTTGAATTAAATATGTATCGAAGAACATAGGAAATATATAAAAGAATAATCAATATCGGAGTAATGGTCAAAATATACACTATACACGCATCCACTTGTAAACCTCTTCCGTTTTTTCTTTACTTTTAATAATATTATTATAAACATGAATCGACCTAAAACACGCTCTTTTGTTCTAACTAGATTTATCACAGCCTTTTTCACGTGCCTTCTACATCTGCAACTGTAGTTGCAGATGAAGACCCAGTCGACAAATGTCTGTTCGAAATGTAGGCATAAAGGTTAAAATGTAATTTTTTAAATACATTTTTTATTTCAATTTTATTTGGCATTTTATTTTAGCACTTTTTTTCAAAACTAGCATATTATTGGCTTTTTTTTACCACACTTTAGCGTCACATTTCGCCTTGCTATAGTCTATAGTTGGCAACACTGCTAACTTCACAGATTTTTAGATCATAGAAAATAGAATCCTATTAGTAATCTGTGATAGAATCATAGATCATTTAATAATTTAATTTAATATTAATACCGTAGACAGAGAAAGAACTATAGACTTTGGGATGTGTTCTATCTCATTCGCACGAGAAAGAGAACAACTTATGCGAAAGCTGTGTAAAAGAAAGAAATAGAATGATGCTATTTTTTGTTTCATACAGCGTGCCGCTTTTTTCGTGTTTCGCAAAGTAGTTTGCGAAACAAATTTTGACAGCTAGCTGCAAAATATTGTAGTCGTCTTGATTAAAATATAAATTACTGATTTTCAGCACAGATTTTTTTAATGAAATTACTTGTAAACAATAAAGACTGAATATATCTACAATTTAGGTTAAAAAATGGTGCGGTGTAGCGTGATAGGGTGTAAAAGTGATAGTGAAAAGAAAATGTTCGGATTGGCTTTTCATTCGTAAGTATTATACTATTTTTTTAATACAAGCATTTCGTAACAAAATTTTAATCATTAGTAATTGTGTTGTATGCACTCTAGACGTAACTTAGGCTTTATAAAAAGCTTAAATATAAAAAATAATTATTATTATAACCTCAAAACTGAAAACGCTTGTGTTGCCAACTTTTTTTATAAATATAAGACATTCATTGAAAAATAATGGATTGACTTATTATTTATAATGTATATAGTAGTCAACTCGAACACGAGGGTGTGCTATCGGCCGTCTGAAAAAACCGTAGACAGAGGAAACTAAAACAATAAAGATAAAATAAAAAAAAGATGTTTTAACTAAGTTTTTTGGTCCATGAAGTCATCAAAATCCGTAATAAATTTTTTTTTTTTTTTTTTTTTTTTTATGTGATGAAGTAGAAGACGAGCAAGACGCTCTCCTGATGTTAAGAGATAACGGCTGCCCATAATCAGTACAGTGTTACCTAGGATTTCACAATTATGTGAAATTCTAGGAGCACTGCACCAACGCTTCTTACTCAAGAGTCATGAGATGTTAATACTCTTTAGCCCAGTAATTTCACTAGCTACAGTGCCCTCATATGATTAAATTTACATCAGGTATTAAAAATACCCAGGACTACCTTTTTTTTTGCCCTTGTCAATATTCCTATTCATAACAATAATTGACTTGAACGAGTGGCTGGGGCCCTGGCTTCCTGTCACATGTGGCGCAGTGGCGCAGATAGTGGCTTGTGGGTCGTACACTAGCATTTAGAATTTTTGGATTGAGTGCTTTTCACGAAAGGAGTCCCGCGAAATTTAAAGGAACTAAATAGGTATTTCTACGTTTTTTACCTCAACGACGTTTTTTTATTTATAAGTAGTATTTAAATCATTGCTTAATAGTTAGGTGATGTAAATACTTTTTCATAGTTGGTTTAATCTTAAATACATATATAAAATATTGAAGAAATAAATGCTTGTAAATAAACAAGTGAAATTTTAAAAAAAACTTAATAAAAACAAGCTTTTATTATTATTATTACCATCTAGCACCAAAGTATTCGCCAAGACGAATCAAATGAGCCCAAACTCGATAGGGTTGCGTCGTTTAATTACGGAGATCCTATGGCCACCTTCCAGTTCTATCATCAGATCAGCTCCTCGTCATAATAATATTGCATTGTCATCCGATTTATATATGGTTGCAAAATTTCAGCTCTATCGGAAACCGGGAGTGGATCTAATTAAATTTGCAAGATTTGATTACAGACAGACAGACAACAGACAGGTGAAAGTAAATAAAAGCTTACAATAAAAAGGTTATCTCTTAAAATTATAAATTATAACCAAATACCATCCCATATAAAAAATGTAGACTCATTTCCCGTGTTTAAAAAACAGCTTACATAATATCTTACCTCTATATTGTACCAACGAGTTATATATTGTAGAAAATAAATTTCTTATATGTTTAACTTAAACATTTAAAATTATAGGAATATGTACCTAGTCAGGTCATAAATTCTGTCACATGTTTAATATAAAATTATTGGAACAAGTTTATTTATTATGTAACCATTTATATACCAAAATGAACTTAACAAAACATAGATTCTTATGACAATAAAGTTTATTCAAAATGACCTCCGTGATTTTGAATACAGGCCTTCAATCTGCGCGGCCAGTCGTCTATCGCAGCACGAACGAGGTCCATGTCAATATCGGCTGCTGCCTTAATCAAGGATGTCTTGAGTGACTCCCAATTGGGATGAGGCTTTGAGCACGCCTTTTCCTCCAAGTGTTGCCATATCTTGTAATCTAACGGACTCAAATCTGGACTGGAGGAGGGCCAGTCTTCGTGCCGGATGAAGTCGATTTCACGCGCCGCCAGCCAGTCTTGTGTGCTCTTCGCTCTATGAGCTGGCGCCGAATCTTGTTGGAATACCCAGTGCCTGTTATTGAACATGGTATGAGAAACAGGTTCCACAAGGTTCGTCAGGACTGTATTTTGATACACAACTGCATTCGTTTTTACACCTTTCTCACAAAAATGTACCTCTGTTAAGCCCCAATAAGAAACTCCCAACCATACCATGAGCGAGGATGGAAAATGACCTCGTTGGACACGCGGAATACGGTTGCTCGATTCTTCACTACTGTGTGCGTACACCTTATCATTTTGTTTGTTGTAGCTCTCTTCTACGGTAAAAATTTTTTCATCCGAAAAAAGAATTTCTCGATATTTTTTTCTCGCGTACCGCTTCAACAAAGCGCGGCATCTCTTCAGTCTCAGGTCCATTAGACGAGCATTTAAACGATGTCCTGTTTTTCTTCGATATGCTCGAAGCCCTAAGTCTTCATTTAACACCCTTTTCACCGTGGTTCTGCTTAACCCCATCTGAAGGGCCAACAGTTTCTGCTTACGTTTGGGATTTCTTTGAATTCGCGCCTTCACAGCTTTTATCACTGCTGGAGTCCTAACAGACCGAGGGCGACCACTTCTTGACCTGTCATCTACACTAGAGTCTTCATTGTATCGTTTGATGGTACGATAAACGAATCTTTTGGTTATATTCAAATTTTTCAGTATGTCAAAAATTTGAATTGGCGCGTAACCGCAACGATGCAACGCAATAACTGCAACACGGTCTTCTTTAAGCGTCCACTCCATATTTAAAAATGAGTAAAATTCTAAAAAGTATACATTTTTATTTTCATGAACAATTCGAAATTCGAATTCAATAAATTTTTTTGTGGCCAGCATTCTAAAAGAAAAGTTTTTACTGTGTGACAATACTTATGACCTGACTAGGTATATTTGAATTTATCTCATATATTTTGTATCATGGCAAATATCGTTGATAATATTATAACCTTCCTGACCTGAAAATTATCTTTGTTTTTGAAACGAAGTATAGTAACTACCTTTTTTCCCCCCAGGAAAATGCGTTACCCGCGCATTGTCACCCAGCGCCGAGGGGCGCAGGGTGGTATGTGGGACCCCCCGTCGAAGATGTGTGGCGAGGATAACCTTAAAAAACATGGGGGTGTTCCTGCGGAATGCCATATCACCGGGGCTGCGGGTACACCGAAGCACTCGTCCGCGGCAACTAATAATATCTACCCTATCTTGTAATCTTATTATTTAAGTTTTATTTAACTTGATGATTGTGACTACTAACGAAATAATAATTGTTATGTACCAAAGTGTGTCTTTGTTGATAATTATTGATAATAAAGATCTTTAAAACCTCAACCTTAGCTCTTACCATTAGGATAAAGTCTAACTCACAGAGTACATTTTATATATAGTAAGTCTACCTCGTATTTTACTTAATAAATGGTTAGGTACTTATTTCAAAAAATAAAGGAACATGCACAAATTTTGGTTTAATTTTCTTCGTATGGTAACCCGAAATATGGTGACGTAATATTTCTTGTCCCTTTTAGCGGCACGCTTTGTGATAGTCTACAGTATTATCCGTTTACGATTAATACGTAGAATTCCGAGTTACACAAAGTATACTCTAATACTTTTTTTATTATATTGATGTGGAAATACATTCCTAAGTTAGATCTTAATACTAATAGTTATATTGACATAAGTTATATATAATAAATATATTGTTCGGATTTATTTTCGGATAATGTGAGGTTATGAGTTACAGTTTATAATGTTTATTCCTTTACTTAGGATTTAATTCATTTCCTACGTTCGTGTTGAATGGATTCCAATTCGGAAGGCAGTTTTGCCTGGACTGATGCCTCGGATGACACCTCGGACAACGAAATGATGTAAGTAAATGGCTATCACACCATATATCTTTTCCCATCATAATATTATTGAAATGAAGTATAATAATTATTAGGTATGTGTGTGTGAACTATTCGTGTCTTAATTCTAAACTAATTGAAATATTATTTATTCGTTGCGAAATAAGTTATTTCATTAAATAACAATAACATTATGTAGGTATCTACGGACACAAGTCACATTATATAATTTATTATATTATAATGTATCATATTATATATGGAGATAATGTTTGGTCTGTTGTGTATTTCAGGAAGGAGAGCGGTTCAAGTACAGAGCGCTCCGGAGAGGAGTCAGAGTGTGGCAAGAGTTACAAGACAAACCTGCAGAAACAACTGTTTGCTAATGGGGGCTCGGATCACTGTAACGGTAAATCAAGAAAAAGGAAATTGTCCGACAGAGATCCTACCATAGAAACTACTAACAAAAAGAAGATTAAAATCGAACCAGAGAGCGACCTAGATTCTACGAGGAACATCAAACGGAAGAGACGGTCGTCGAACCGTTCCGAGACATCCTTAGATCCGTACAACGAGAGTTACTTGGAACGGAAAGTGAAAAACGAACGGAACTCAACGGTTCCCACTCCCGTCAAACACCAAAAGAAGAAATCTAAAGTAGAGTCCTCCGCGGACCGCGACACCGACGTCGGCCGCCGCTCCGTCGCCGACGGATCACCTTCCACTCCGGACATAATTCGAAAATCAAAAACGAAAAAAAACAAATCCGAAAGCCACGCGGACGACTCGCAGGGCGGCGACGGTCCGACGCGAGACGACCGTCTCCGCGGGAGGCGCTCCGAACGTGACGCTGTCGCTCTCCCGCGCGACGACACCTCACCCGCCAGTCTCTCGAACGAATCCGACGACGGAACCGAAAAAACGGAGCCGAAGATTCCGTCCCGGAACGGCACCCGACAGTCGAACGGAAATTCGAAGCGAAAGTCGAGAACGTCCGACAGGATAACCTTCGAGAACGAGTCGAACGACGAGTCGTCCGGCGCGCGCGGGCCGGCGCCCTCGAGCCGCCTCGCCGCCTTCGCGCGCGCCGCCGCCGCGCACCGCCCGCTCGCGCGCGCGCTCGCCGCGCCGCCCGACGCCGACGACGAGCTGTGGCTCGTCGCGTGCCCGGCCGACGCGGACGCGGCCGCCTTCCGCCACCGCACCTGGGCGCTCGCCGGCCGCTGCAAGATCAAGCTCGACGGCCGCGCCTACGAGGGCGCCGCGCTCCCGCGCCTCGCCGCGCTCTGCCTCGCCGGCGGCGCCGCGCCCGCCGTGCGCGCGCTGCGCCTGCGCGGCTCCGTGCGGCTGCGGCGCCGCCTGCCGCGCGCCCCGGCCCCGGCGCGCGCGCCCGCCGCCCGCGCGCCGCTGCCCGCGCCGCCCACGCGGCCGCGCCACCCGCTGCTGGGCGCGCACTACCGCTCGCGCCTCAAGCTACGCGCGGGCGTGGCGGGCCGCCTGCGCCGCGCCGCCGCGCCCGCGCCGCCGCCGCCGGCGCCGCCGCCGCCGGCGCCGCCGACGCCGGAGCCGCCGCCGCCGCGCTCCGACCGCAAGAAGCGCAAGCGCGAGCGCGCGCGCCCGAGCGCCGACACGTGGGACTCCGAGAGGGCGATAGAGGAGACTCTGTTCGCCTTTTAAACCCGCACCGGCGACGTGACGCCGCCCGGGACCGACGTGACGCGCCTCGAGATGTGGAATTTTATTACACGGATGTCACTCTATTTGCTTTATTTTATTGAATCCCCGGCATGAACACATTTTTAACCCCCGACGCAAAAACGACGCGACGAGGTGTTATAAATTTGGCGTATCTGTCTGTCTGTCTCTGTGTGTGTCTCTCTGTGGCATCGTAGCTCCTTTTTTATTTATTTATTATTTATTTTGATTTAGTTATTTTGACGGTCTAAGATGGTCACCTCTACTAAATGGCGGATTACTTTTTTCTTCCATGACCCCCTCAATATGTATCAAATGAAAGGGCCAGAAAGGGCTTAACTAGTAGAATACAACGCACTATATAAAATTTAAAATCTAAGATGGCCGCCACCACAAAATAGTGAATTACGTATTGCGTTGGGGGTTTTTTAAATTTTTAATTTAATTCACTTATGTATAAAATGAAAATATTTGTACAGAAGTGTACAGTGTATACCGAATACCGTAGGTACACAGCGCTCAAGCAACATTACACACCGATACAGGCGGCCGAGGCCCTCTGTGTCCTCAGTCCTCGCCTTATGTATCGTGAGGCGAAGGTCGGTTGTTATCGTAGGTCGTAGGCTGTGGCTAATGCTAAGTCTCACTAATGATAATATTTTATGTATTATCTTTATCTCAATATTTATTTTGTTGTGCACATTATGCTTGGTGCGTTTCCAGTGCTGCCAGCGCCTTGTCTTCAAAAGTAACCCTCATGTGAAACACTTTCAACAAGTTTTCAAAAATAATATTGAGGTTTCTAATATCATTTTTTTTATATTATTTATTTAATATACTTAATGTAGGTAGGTACATTACTATTCAAACTTCCACCGAAAATTGATTTGAACGAGATCTAATAATACGTTTTTTTTAATACGTTACAAATCGTAAACCGCATTCAACCTTTCATTCAATCAACTCAAAAGTTACAAAGAGCTACAAGAAATTTTATATTATTTAACTTGCTGCTACGGAACCCTTCATGCTTTTATTTACTTTCACTTGTCTAATGTCTGTCTGTCTGTTATCAAATCTTGCAAGTTAAATTTGACCCACTTCCCGGTGTCGTCTACGATACCTCTAATATTATAAAGGCCAAAGTTTGTAAACAAAATGTCATCTTAATCGGTCCACCCATATGCGTACCCAGGGGGGGGCAGGGGGGGGCAGCTGCCCCCCCCTGGAAATCGAATGTCTTATATAATATCTGTAGAACAAGAAATAAAATTTTCTTGGCGCTCGCAATAAGGCGATCACACACGTTTCATAGTCAGAATTATATATTTATTAGCTTTTTAGTAACAATATTTCATTTTTTCACCACTCGGAACTTACTAAATGCACACTTTTTGTCATCATATTTATAAAATTTCGTTATCAAAGTTCGTAGGTAGCTATAGAGGTAGTAGCAGTATATCTCTTACATGCAACTTTCGTTGTCAGAAATAGGATATTTTCTTGGGGCTCGAAATAAGCCGATCGCACATTCTTCATAATCAAGATTTGAAATTTTCTCGGCTCGCAGCAAACTGCTTGCGCTTTTATTAGTAAGAACCGCACTCTTTTCGTTGCAAAAATTATAAAATTTTTTCGGCGCTCACAGCAAGCTGCTCGCGCTATTTTATGGAAGAATATTATAATTTTTGTACCGCTCGGAGCAAGTTAACCGCACTTTTTTCCTTGCCAAAAATATAAAATTTTCTTGGCGCTCGCAGCAAGCTGCTCGCGCTTTTTAATGGAAGTATATTTTAATTTTTCTACCGCTCGCAGCAAATAAACTGCAGTATTTTTGCTACCAAAAATATAAAATTTTCTCGGGGCTCGCAGCAAGCTGCTGTCGCTATTTAAAGGAAGAAAATTTTAATTTTCTTACACTGTGTGCGAGCCGAAGTCAAAGTATGGCGTACCTTTAAATAGGTCCTACCTGCTCAACGTTAAAACATATGGCACACATAACACAGGCACAAAGTTCAAGTTTAGTAAAAAAATCTGAATCCGCCCTTGCCTGCCCCCCCCTAGACCAGAAGCTGGGTACGCCTATGGGTCCACCCGTTTAGACGTGCGGCGTGCAGCCGTGCGGCGTCGCGTCGGCGTGAACAAAAGTAACAAACATACCTACACACTCACAAATTTTCGACTTTGTAATATTGGTGTTGTGATTATTGATTAATTATAATAATATAATCTTAGGTATAGTGTGAAACACGGTGAGAAGTGACAAGGGAATAAACAGGCGAAGCTGCTGTCGCCGAGAGTATCGTACGATGTTGATGGCAACACTATTTTTATCGCAAGATTTGAAGGTCGTTCAGAGGATAGCGCTGTCAGAGGCAGAGCATTGAGCATGTCATTTGTTGTCATTAGCTCCAATGTCTCTATTCCAAATTTGATCTTATTTGCACAGTAATACCTACATACCTATTGCACTTAATAATTAATTACAAGTATCTATATTGTTACTAAAACCCACCGAGCAAAGGTAATTCAGTGATATTAATAATATAATATAAAAACCTACCTACTTAATTTTCTCAATTTTGTATTAGGTGCATGTAACAGCAAATTATTTTATATTTAAATATTTTCGTTTTATATATTTGTGTGTACTACTTAGGTATATTATAGTCGATAACCTACCAATAGTTAAAATAAAGGGACATAAAATAAGACATTGACTTAAGGTAAGTTTTTATTTATAGGCACTATATAATGCATGAGAATAACAATTATACTATATGTTAATATACATAGGTAGGTACTTAAATAATTATAAGTATTTTATAGTGCTGTATATAACTAGGTACCTATTTGAAATAAGAAAAATATTAATTACCTACAAAATACTAATCTAAAATAATTTTCACATATGATTATTACGCATATCTATATCGATAATAATTAATAACATGGTAAAAAACATATAAATAATAAATTTTACCCTGAATTTAAATTTATACAATGTACCTAACCTCTATAAATTTAAATAAAAACTAATAAATTGGCAACAAATAATAAAACTGACTACATAATTGTTTTACATAATATAATACGTACCTTGCGTACAATGCATACGAAATACGAACAGTGCAAAATCAGCTGGTAGCAATGTTGCCAGTTAGTTATCTTATTTCCCCCAAATTATCTCAAAAATTCCCCAATTAAGAAAAAACACCCACAGTAGGAAAAATTTTTTTTTTCTATGGACGCAACTTTTGTCTATGGACGAATGGTACCTACTTGTCGGCTTTGCTGTTTGCTGCCCGAGTCAAAGGAAAAAAATAGTTTCACGTATGGGCACATTTTGGCCTCCGTAGCTAATAATAACTTTAACTAGTAGTTCGCCTCGAACTGGGACCTCGCAGCCCAATTTCTGTGGTAAACCTTAGACTTTAGGCCTCGACTAAATATATCCTAATACAAGAACTTTAACATTAATATTAAAACTCAAAATACAAATATTCTGAGAAATTAAAACTCAATAAACCTACGTACCGAGATTTTTAGAATATAATCCTTTTTAGAGTTTCGTTCTTCTGAAGGAAAAAACGAAACCCTAATAGGATCACTTGGTCATCCGTATGTCTGTCAAGACCCATTTATACTCTACATCCCGTAGAATTGTATATTTTTACCATAATACACAGGTCTATGGCCGCTTGGTACCCGTAAAATTAAACTTCTAAGTTAACGTAGAAAAAAAATACACCCGTTTATCCTTCAAAAACATACCTACATTTTTTGACCCTCTGAATAAATCAACATTCATAGGGAACTTGCCGTTACCATATTTATGAAATTTGGCAGAATATAAGTACATATATTTTAAATTCGGGAAAACTTCTGAAAGCATTCATTTGAATTAATTCATTTAAAAATGGCTCTATTTAAAGTACGTAAACATCGAAGTTAAGCAATATTATGTGCGTACGTATTTGGATGGGCGCGTACGTAGTGATCTCAACATTTTGCTGACTTTTTTGGAGAGAGCCACCAGCGGCCCGCGATGCACTATGGTGTGCTCGTGCACCTTTATTGTTGAATGTGCCGGCACAAACAATTACTCTAAGTTTTAAAAAGTTATGCAGACAGACTACTCAAATAACCTTACTGCCAGCGAAAAAGCAGAGGCTCTCAACTCTAAGAGTTCGCTTTGCTCGATCGATGATATTATATGTATGTATGTATTCATATAAATTATGTATTTAAATTATATTTTATAACAAAACGATTCAGTGAGTTTTTTTTATTCTATCACCACTTCCACAGACATTGTTACCTGCTTATTATTGTTTATGGTCTCCACTTTCGTGTTTTGCCAGTGGCCGTAGCATGCCACACAGAATCCCGACCAAACTTCAAGAGTAGAACTGTCATCCCATACATTCACAAAACTACAATGTATGGCATGACAGTTCTACGCTTGACATTTCAGCGGGATCTCGTTTGGCATGCTACGGCCACTGTAAAATATTATTTTACTTGACAGCGAGTTATAGTCTGGTACATTGTGTTCGGGATAATTTATACAAAATTTTAGGCAATATGACGTAGTTATGTCGTCATAATAATATTATATTATAATTATGCCTATACTACTAAATCCAACTTTGGTTGCTTGCCATTAGCGATGGGCATAAAATAACGCTATTAATTAGGTTTTTATTTTAAATAACTATTTTACTTTATTTTTATTTTACTTAAATTAAATAACATTATATTTTATCGATCGAGCGAAATGAGGTTTATCAAAAGATTAAAAAAACGTGTACTTACCTACATGTATGTGACACCTATCTCAATAGCAAACTTTAGGCGGCCGGACTATAATTGACGCAATTATTGGTATTACGCAATGTACTAAAAAATAATGTTATTGAAAATAAGATAAATTGCTTGAAATTCTCGAATTATTGGACTTTATCGCAATTAATTCTTTAGCTTGATCTACTTGCCTGCTCTTTCTTGCCTGTAGGATCTTTCTCAAACATAATGTACCTAACAAATTGTGCAAAACATTACAATTTAGTCATCTTTATAACTCTACAACCCTTGGATCGATTTGGCTCATTTTCGAACATAAGAATTCTTTTAGCTTATACTACTTGATCGCAAAGTTCCATTAAGATTGGAACTTTGGTAACGTTGTAATTAAGCATTTTTAATAACTCTAGAACCCTTCGACCGATTTGGCTGATGTTCGAACTTAAAAATTCTATTGACTTAAACTACGTATTTGCAAAGTTTCATAAAGATTGGACCATCGGTTTTCAAGTTATCGCGTAACAAACATACATACAAACATACACTTTTGATAATATATTTATGTAGGTTATAAAAAATGTGTGTATATTAGAAAAAAAAATATCAGAGCACCAGTTTTAAAATTATCGTCAGACCTATCGTAAAGACTTTAAGTCACCTATATCTCTGCAACCCTAAGGTCTATTTCGCTATTTTTTTCACTAAAATTATTCTATTAACCTATCTAACTTGTGTGTAAAGTTTCATTTAATTTGGATTAACCGTTTTCGAGTAAATGTCGATCAAACCTAAGCGCCAGAGGTCAACCGCTAAACTGGTCGAAACGCAGGCTTTTCGCGGCTCTCGACTCTAAGACCTCGCTTCGCTCGGTCGATTACACTCAGGGGCGGCCTTAGCCATTGCAAGGCCCCGGGCGGCAGATTTTTGCGAGGCCCCGGCAGGCGCGTATCTAGACCATGATTTGGGGACGCGGAAACTAATGTTTATATTTATAAAAACGCCGAGAAAATTTTGAATTTTTCAGCACGAATAATGTGCGTTTAGCTGGTTCTGAGTGGCAAGAAAACTAAACAGTCTTATTTATAAAAGCCGAGAAAAGTTTGAATATTTCAGAACGAATGATGAGCTTATAACTCGCTCCGTGAAATATAAAATAATAATAATTAAAGCACCGAGTAGCCAGAAAATAAAATATTTTGACAAATAAATCCAGTTTTGTTTTATAACTCTGACCTCGAAAAGTATACGATTAATCGTAAACTAGAATCTTAGAAGTTATGTGAATGCTCGTAAATTGTACCTGTAAGTCATTCAGACTATGCAAGGTGCACGATGTAATCCAATTATTCCTAACTATGAAAGATGCTGTGCAGCTTGTTATGAAAACCTACGAATAATTTGTAGGTGAAGACAGAAAAAAAATTAAGTAGGTACATTAAAATTAGTCAATGCGCTATGAACTGCGAAACAATTTTATGAACTTGTACGTAAAACTTGCTGCTAAGAGAAAATTGAAAGAAGCGTAAAATCAATCGAGATGATCGGATTTTTTTTTCAAACTAGCATTTTGGGGAGGTTATGACAACAAGGCTTTGTCCTTCGTGAAAACTAGAGATTTTATTAAAATGCTCCAAAATGAAGAAAATCGTCCAATTCATGTCCATCAATATCACATGTATTATTCTCCTACTGTCAAAGATATACGAGCTATGCAAAAAAAAAATATATTAAAGTTCTATTTAATGAGTTTTTCAATTAAGTATTAGTTAACTAACTTTATTTTTATTTACCGTTGTGTTATACCAAATCATAATATATAATTTAAAGATCAAAATCAAGTTTTAAATAATAAATATGGTTAAAAAATCTTTTTTTCATTTGCTTGGGTTGTTGCGCGAGGCCCCTGCAAGCGCGAGGCCCCGGGCGGTTGCCCGGTTCGCCCCCCCCCCCCCCCCCCCCTTAAGGCCGCCACTGATTACTCAACACTAAAAATATCTCATTTGGTTCATATTTCTTCGTATCGAGGTTTACTAATAAAAAATATATTATGTAGACATTTTATTTTGATATCACGAATCACGACACGCCTAGAAACTGAGAGAAAATTATGAATTATAACTTTTTGAAAAAGCTTAGCAAGGTAAAAAGTACATACTTAGGAAAATAGGATCAAATGGAATATTTATTTTTCATCCCCCTACCTCGGAAAGTGTATTTTTACTCTTCGATATCTGACTGGAAAAGTCCATTTTATTTTCTAGAGGGTAAAGTATATTTGAATTTAGAACATCGTGTCTAGTATATTCTTTTATCTGTGATCGTGTGCACCGAGTTTATGGGACAAATCATGATTATAGTTATTTGTTATACAAGAGTGCAAAGTTGCATTTTAACCGCGTGCTCAGTTTTGATGACCCAGCTTGCGAAGGATTCTAAAATTGAATCATGAGCGCAGCGAGTGATTTAATAATCAGAATCCTGAGCGTTAGCGAGGGAATCAAAAGAGCACAAGGTTAAAAATCTTTGCACTCGAGTGTGACACATAATTTTTCATCCCTCCTCAGCGAGGAAATAACTCATAGATTTGGTACCTAAAGAGATAGCTTAGACCCTGTAATAGCAGACGGGCAATGTGCAGACGGACAGAAATATTACAATTTTTACTACGAAAAGTGTGTATTTAGCTCGCTCTGAACTGTTAGAAAATTTAAATATCCTTAATAATTACTGAAATATGTGCAAAATTCGTAACTCACTCTACAATGCTTCTGGTTCAGGGGGTCAAGCCCTCCCCTAAATCCGCCTATGTATAAGTAGTTATGTATTAGGCATATACTAGAGAAATAGATGTGTGTTATTAGGTAAGCACTCACACACACTGCGGTCACGTGGGCAGCACTTAGCACTCACATCATCATATTGAATCAGGTTCCGGTGGCAGGTTCTCATTACAATATGGCGATGAACCATCACTATCTTAATGGGATTAGATTGTCGACAGCCATTGTGGCGGTGGCTAGAGGAATGAACCAGTGGCCAGTAGAGAGCGGTGCAGTGTGCGCTCGCAGACATGTTCTGTTGTCTGTCCAGACTGAGGCTCCGCGCGTCCCATGCCGCTGCCGAGGTAACGCGAAAAACACTTGCAAAGCTTAAATTTTTTTTATTTTAGAAGTTCGCCCCCCATAATTGACACGCATTTTTCCACTTTTTACATTTTTGGAAGCGTCTCTCGCGCAAATTAAATATTCAGTCTAGAAAAAAATGATATTAGAAACCTCAATATCATTTTTGAAGAAGAAGACCTATCCATAGACACCCCACGCCCCACACGTACCTATAGGTTTGATGAACCCCAAAAATTTTTTTTTTTTTTTTCTATTTTTGTGTGAAAATCTTAATGCGGTTCACCGAATATATCTATGTAAGTACTTACCAAGTTTCAACAGTACCTATAGTTCTTATAGTTTCGGAAATAAGTAGCTGTGACATACGACGGACGGACGGACGTACGGACAGACATGACGAATCCATAAGGGTACCGTTTTGTTGCCATTTGGCTACGGAACTCTAAAAATGCTTAAAAGCTAGCTTTTATTATTAGGTACCATCTAGCACCAAAGTACTCGTCAAGACGAATCAAACGAGCTCAAACTCGATGAGGTTGCGTCATTTAATTCCGGAGTTCCTATGGTCACCTTCCAGCTCCATCATCAGATCAGCTCCATGTTATAAAAGTTTCAGCTCAATCGGAAACCGGGAAGTGGAACAAATTAAACTTCTAAGATTTGATTACAGACAGACAGACAGACAGACAGGTGAAAGCAAATATAGGTATCTACCTAAATGTTATCAATAATATAATATTTGTAAACAAAAAATGCACTCGTATGACCCCACAGTCCACACACTCACTCGGACACGGACTCGGCAGTCCAGCGAGTCCTGCGAGTCCAGCGAGTCCAGCGAGTCCAGCGAGTCCTGCGAGTCCAGCGAGTCCAGCGAGTCCAGCGAGTCCTGCGAGTCCAGCGAGTCCAGCGAGTCCAGCGAGTCCTGCGAGTCCAGCGAGTCCAGCGAGTCCTGCGAGTCCAGCGAGTCCAGCGAGTCCAGCGAGTCCTGCGAGTCCTGCGAGTCCAGCGAGTCCTGCGAGTCCAGCGAGTCCAGCGAGTCCTGCGAGTCCAGCGAGTCCTGCGAGTCCAGCGAGTCCAGAGAGTCGTGCCGCCGGCCGCACGGTCACACAAGTAGGTACATCGAGCTTTATTAACATGGAGCGTCCACTGTTCACCGGCCGGCTGACGCTAAAGTAGTAATAATAAGTAAGAAATTTGATTCTCTAATGTACCTATATCGTATACTCGAGCCACAGTGCACTCAGCCGACAGCCCCCGGGCCCCGGCCTCACACCTCCTCTGTATCCGCCACTGCTCACAACTCAGGCTCGAGCACCCTTAAATCCATAACTCGCAGGAAGCTCGCATGTATTTTCTGAGTAGGTGAGTTTATCTAATTTTATAGATAGGTACGTATAGTGTTTCAACGGCATGCAACGGAGCTAGCCAGTCGGCTCCTCCGGTTCACCCTCGTCCCCAAACGGTATCCCGTCTCCGGCGGTGACGGCGAGCGAAGCGGCGCGTGCGGTGTCGGGTGTCGGCGCGGCCGGTGCGCGCGGACAATGCGCGGCGGTAACGCGAGCCGCCGTCACGCGGCGCGCGCGAGCTTATATACCGCGCCGCCGAGCGCGCGCCCTCACTGCACTGCGGCCTCCCACGGTGGCCACCACCCACGCCGACGATGGTCACACGCGACAAGAACGAATACGGGAGAAAGGTCCGAGAGAAAGCCGTCATGGAAAAGGTGACGTGAAGTCTGCGTCTTCCGCTACTCGCGTCCGGGTCGTTCGCTGACGCGGGGCGCGCTCGTCCCGACACGCCCCCGTGTGCCGGCGCCCGTGACGCGCGCGTGCTCGTTACAGAGGCAGATGGCGATCGAGCGCGCCGCGAGCGCCGCGCCGGCCGGCGGCGGCGGCGGCGGTAGCGGTGGCGGTGGCGACACGCTGGTGCTGACGCTGGAGCACGGCGAGCACCGCGACTCCACGCTGTACAGGTAGCGCCGCGCCCCGCCCCGGCCCCGCCCCGGCGCCGCCCGCGCGCACTCACCGCTGCAAGCTCTGTCTCGTTTCAGATTCGAAAAGGGATGCACGCTCCAGTTCAGCCCGGGGCCGTCGCTCCTCGGCCGGAAGGTGTTCCTATACACCAACTACGTGGTCGGCGACGACCGTAAGTTTCGTGATCGCGCTCGAGGCCCGGCGGCGGCTTCGAACGGCTCGCTCGAGTTCAGCCACGTTTCCGGTCGCAGAGGAGGGCGAGCGGGCGGAGTTCGTGCGCAACCAGTACTACGGGCTGGAGTGGCGCGCGGGCGGCGAGGGCGGCGAGGGCGAGGGCGAGCAGGGCGCGGCGCTGGGCGCGGGCGCGCTGCTCACGGACACGGACGTGCGCTGCTCGCTGCGGCTGCGGCGCGCCGGCTCCTTCCACTACTACTTCGTGTACGATAACGCGTGAGTGTCGCCGGCGCGGGACGGCGCACGGACGACGCGTCACGACCCTCTCGCAGCGAGTCGCCGATCGGTCCGCAGGGCTCCGGCTGGTTCGGAGTCGCGCCGACGCTGCGCGTGGGCCCCGGCGGCCGCGAGCAGATCCCGCTCGACGGCCTCGCGTGCCAGACGGTGCTCGCCAAGTGTCTCGGGCCGCTGCCGCGCTGGGAGGCCGCGCTGCGCGTCTCCAAGGAGTCCGGGTACAACATGGTGCACTTCACGCCGATCCAGGTGAGGCCCGGGCCGGGGGCGCGCGCCCGCCCCCGCCCGCGCTCACCGGCCGCGTCCGTCCGCAGGAGCTCGGCGCGTCCCGCTCGAGCTACAGCATCGCGAACCAGCTGCGCCTCGACCCGCAGTTCGGCGACGCGACTTTCGCCGACGTCGAGAGCCTCACGACGATGATGCGCACCGAGTGGAAGGTGAGGCGCCGCCGGGTCGCGCGCGGGGGCCGTCCGCGAGCGCCGCGACTCACGTCCGCCCGCGCAGGTGCTGTCCATCTGCGACGTCGTGCTGAACCACACCGCCAACGAGACGCCGTGGCTCGAGACGCACCCGGAGGCGACGTACAACTGCGCCAACTGCCCGCACCTGCGGCCCGCGGCGCTGCTGGACGCGCTGTTCGCGCGCCTCACGGCCGCCGTCGGGCGCGGCGACTACGAGGCGCGCGGCATCCCGCGCCGCGTCGAGACCCACGAACACATCGAGGTGAGCGCCGCCGCGGCCGCCGCCGCCGCCGCCGCGCCGCGCCTCGCTCACCGCGCGCTGCTTGCAGGCCATCAAGCACCTGCTGGAGACGCAGCTGGTGCCGGAGGCGCGCCTGCACGAGATGTACACGTGCGACGTCGCCGAGCTCGCGCAGGAGTTCTACTTCACGGCGCGCAACAAGTGAGTGCGGGCCGGGGGCCGGGGCCGGGGCCGGGGCCGGGAGCCGGGGCCGGGGCCGGGGCCGGGGCCGGCGGAGCTACAGCGTGCGTGTGCAGGGTGCCGCCGGTGCGCGCGCCGGCCGCGGAGGAGGCGGAGGAGCTGCGGCTGGTGGCGGACCCGCAGCGGCGGCGGCTGCGCGCCACGGTGGACGCGGAGCGCGCGCTGCGGCTGTACAACGTGTACCGCGCCGACTGCTTCGACGAGGAGACGCGGCTGCGGCGCTGCTGCGACGAGCTCAAGCGGCACCTGGAGCGCCTCAACGAGCGCGCCGCCGAGGAGGTGCGCGCGCACCTGCGCGCCGCCGTCGACAACGCGGCGGCCGGCATGCGCTACTTCCGGCTGCAGCAGGACGGGCCGCGCCACGCCGCCGTGGACGCGCGCCACCCGCTCGTGCCGCGCTACTTCACGTGGCCGGCGAGCGTCGAGAGCGCCTCGCTCGCGGACACGGAGGCGGCGCTGTACGGGCCCGCCGGCGCCGCGTGCATGGCGCACAACGGCTGGGTGATGAACGCGGACCCGCTGCTGGACTTCGCGGCGCCGGCGCAGGACGCGCGCGTGTACCTGCGCCGCGAGCTCATCGCGTGGGGCGACAGCGTGAAGCTGCGGTGAGTGTGGCGGCGGGCGGGCGCGGGGGCGCGCGGGGGCGCGCGGGGCCGCATCGACTGACCCTCGGTCGGCAGGTACGGCGCGCGGCCCGAGGACAGCCCCTTCCTGTGGGCGCACATGCGCGAGTACGTGCAGCTGACGGCGGAGCTGTTCGACGGGCTGCGGCTGGACAACTGCCACTCGACGCCGCTGCACGTGGCCGAGAGCCTGCTGGACGCGGCACGTGACGTCAAGCCGGAGCTGTACGTGGTGGCCGAGCTGTTCACGGACTCGGACCACGTCGACAACATCTTCGTCAACCGACTCGGCATCACGTCGCTCGTGCGCGGTGAGTCTCCCGCGACACAATAACACTAACAGTACCCGCACCCACCGCGCTATCTATACCTACTTACATGTAAACCGGCGGATCTCGATCAGCGGTGATCGATTGTGGCACCGAGCCCTCTTCGTCCCACTCCCGGCAGTGAGCGTCTCGTGTTGTGCCACTCGACCCTGTCCTGTAACCTGTACCGATCTAGTCCGTGTGTCGATCTGTCCATCCTTTTATATATAGGTAGAAGAACCGAATACGGCTCACATGTTACGATCTCTCAAAACGACTATTTAAATGTAGGATAGAATGTAACTGAAGATTGTTTTATAGAGTACTTATAATATGATATACGACCACGTACATATGTATAATATACGGCCACGGTAAAAAGATACACGTATCTAGTGTTTTGACTCCGTAGAAACGGTCGAAGACAACGAGCAACAAGAAGGCCTTTTTGTTTCGCTTTGTCCGTCCGTCTGTCCGCGGCTTTACGAAGAAACTATAAGACTCAGAAAGCTGAAATTTGCACAGATGAGTGGGCGCCACTCAAAAGGGAAAAAAACCGGTCAAGTACGAGTCGGACTTGAGCACCGAGGGTTCCGTACAAACCCGTAGGTACGAGTATATACCTAAGGAAAAATGGGTATAATATATTATTTATTTTATTTTTATGTAGGGTTTGATTCCCTTGCGAGTAGTGGCGAGTTTGAAAATATTTTTTTTCTTTTTAGGGTTCCGTACCTCAAAAGGAAAAAACGGAACCCTTATAGGATCACTTTGTTGTCCGTACGTCTGTCTGTCTGTCAAGATCCTTTTTGTCAGGAACGCGTAGAGGTAACAAGCTGAAATTTATAGAAAATACTAAGGTCCATTGCCTCGTGGAGCTGTGAAAAATTCAAACTTCTAGGCCAACGCAATCAAAAGATATAGTCGAATATTATGTCGCAAATTTCAGAAAATTTTCGACATTCCCAAATAAATCAAAACCTACGGGGTACTTCCCGTGAACTCAGAATCTTGAAATTTGCCACTAAGCAACTCCTTAGAGCACTGATAAAGGAAAAATTGCGAAAACCATCAATTTTTATTTGCATCATATGAAAAATTTTTTTGAATAATTTTATACCTACTACCCCTTTTCTCATGAACGCGTAAACGTATTAAATTGAAATTCATATCAAATACTCAAGTCTTTAATACCTTTAAACTGTAATAAAATCAAACCTCTATGTTAACGCATTCAAAAGAAACAGCACTTTTAGCCGCAATTTTAAACTTGCAACTACTCTCAAAAAACCAAAACCTACAGGGTACTTGCCGTGAACGTAGAATCTTGAAATTTGGTAAAAAGTAATTCCTTAGAGCACAGATAAAGGAAAAATTACGAAAACTGTAAATTTTTTGTTACATCATAAAAAAAAATATTTTTAATAATTTCATACTTACTACCCCATTTCTCATGAACGCGTGCAGGTATTAAACTGAAATTCATATTAAATACTAAGGTCTATAATATCTTTAAACTGTTTTAAAATTAAACCTCTATGTCAACACATTCAAAAGAAACAGCAATTTTAGCCGCATTTTTAAACTCGCGACTACTCTCAATGAATCAAAACCTACAGGGTACTTTCCGTTAACTGAGAATCTTGAAATTTGGTACTCAGCAGCGTCTTAGATTATAGGCCAAGGAAAAATTACGAAAACTGTAAATTTTTAGTTACATCATATAAAAAAATATTTTTAATAATTTTGTATTTACTATCCCTTTCCTCAAGAACGCGTACAGGTATTAAACTGAAATTCATACCAAATACTCAGCTTTATAATAACTTTAAGCTGTAAAAAAATCAAACTTCTAAGTCAACGCAATCAAAAGAAACAGCAATTTTAGCCGCATATTTTCAAACTCGCAAGTACTCGCAAGGGAATCAAAACCTGCAGTATATAATATTATACCCACTTTTCCTTAGGGTTCCGTAGAAAGCCGTAGGTTTATACGGAACCCTCGGTGCTCGAGTCCTACTCGTACTTGACCGTTTTATTGTCCGTCCGTCCGTCCGTCTGTCTGTCAAGACCCTTTTTCTCAGGAACGCGTAGAGGTAACAAGCTAAAATTTATAGAAAATACTAAGGTTCATTGCCTCTTAGAGCTGTGAAAAATTCAAACTTCTAGGCCAACGCAATCAAAAGATATAGACGAATATGTCGCAAATTTCAGCAAATTTTCGACATTCCCAAATAAATCAAATCCTAAGGGGTACTTCTCGTGAACTCAGAATCTTGAAATTTGGCACGAAGCAACACCTTAGAGCACAGATAAAGGAAAAATTGCGAAAACTATAAATTTTTATTTGCATCATATGAAAAAAATATTTTGAAAATTTTTATACCTACTACCCCTTTTCTCATGAACGCGTAAACGTATTAAATTGAAATTCATATCAAATTTTCAAGTCTATAATACCTTTAAACTGTAATAAAATTAAACCTCTATGTCAACACATTCAAAAGAAACAGCAATTTTAGCCGCAATTTTAAACTCGCAACTACTCTCAAAAAACCAAAACCTACAGGGTACTTGCCGTGAACGTAGAATCTTGAAATTTGGTAAAAAGTAATTCCTTAGAGCACAAATAAAGGAAAAATTACGAAAACTGTAAATTTTTTGTTACATCATATAAAAAAATATTTTTAATAATTTCATACTTACTACCCCATTTCTCATGAACGCGTGCAGGTATTAAACTGAAATTCATATTAAATACTAAGGTCTATAATATCATTAAACTGTTTTAAAATTAAACCTCTATGTCAACACATTCAAAAGAAACAGCAATTTTAGCCGCATTTTTAAACTCGCGACTACTCTCAATGAATCAAAACCTACAGGGTACTTTCCGTTAACTGAGAATCTTGAAATTTGGTACTCAGCAGCGTCTTAGATTATAGGCCAAGGAAAAATTACGAAAACTGTAAATTTTTAGTTACATCATATACAATTTTTTTTTTAATAATTTTATATTTACTACCCCATTCCTCAAGAACGCGTACAGGTATTAAATTGAAATTCATATCCAATACTCAGCTTTATAATAACTTTAAGCTGTAAAAAAATCAAACCTCTATGTCAACGCAATCAAAAGAAATAGCAATTTTAGCCCTATATTTTCAAACTCGCAAGTACTCGCAAGGGAATCAAACCTACATTACCTATATACGAGTAATATTATACACACTTTTCCTTAGGGTTCCGCACAAACCTACGGGTTTGTACGGAACCCTCGGTGCTCGAGTCCTACTCGTACTTGACCGGTTTTTTTGTTTATTTCCAAAAAATACAGTGGTTTTAAGCTTAAAATTAACTTACATCTAGACAAAGGTTTGATAAATCGAGGAACTTCTTATGACCTAATGTTTTACTATTTAACTCTAGTTGAGTAATAGGTAGGTAAGAATTGCGTAACTAGACTAAATTTAGCATTTTTTTTTATTAGATCCGCCAATCTGGTCGCTACACATGAAATTATTACAGTAAAATTTTAACATAATATTGTAAAACATTGAGTTTACAACGGCCTACTTTAGGCAGATACAGCGTGCAAAATATTAGCTCTCTAGAAATTGCTAGTCTACTTAATTAAACTATAGCTAATACTATATCAAGATAACTATGAACAAAATTTAGGTAGGAGTACAATAAATGTTTTTTGATTGATTTGACTGATGCACTGAAAATATCCAAGTAATTGTAGCGTCTGTGGCCCAGTGGTCATACGTCCGGCTTGTAAGCCGGAGGTCCTGGGTTCAAATCTCAGTGTGGCAAAGATTTTCGCCTGGACGCTACCGTGTTTCGGAAGGCACTTAAAACTGTGGGTCTCGGCTGTTTCCTATAAGATATGTAGGAGGCAGTCGTTAGGTCATGATGCAGGCCCTGTAGTACGTACGGCCTGAACGTTGTTCGGTTGTGAAGCCGACTGCCCGGTCGAGGGACGGAGAACATGATCTTACTGAGCGAGTGTGGACTGTCGATTTTACCAGTGACTAACTTATGCAAAATAAAAAAAGTAAAAAAATGTTTTTAAGTTAAACGGTTTTATTTTAAACATGTACTAAAAGCTAAAAAATAAAATCATGAGGCACGTCAAATATCTACAATTGTCAGAAAAAATGTTCATTAGAGATTTAGATATTTGACGTGCCTCACGATTTTATTTTTTAGCTTTTAGTACATGTTTAAAATAAAACCGTTTAACTTAAAAACATTTTTTTACTTTTTTTATTTTAAGGCTTTTTAGTACAATGTATTCTACTTGTCAAGCCCTTTCATTTGATACCCATATTGATGAAATTGAAAAAAAAATAGGTTATCCGCCATTTCGTAGCGGCGGCCATCTTGGATTTTAATTTTGTATAGTGCACTGTATTCTACTTATCAAGCCCTTTCATTTGATACCCATATTGATATGATTAAAAAAAAATACGTTATCCGCCATTTTGTCGCGGCGGCCATCTTGGATTTACAATAATATTGAATATATATAATTGTATTGTCACCAGAACCAAAGGCGTATACCAAATTTCAAATCAATCGGTTGACAGGAAGAGGGTGAAATTTCATTTACTAAATTTGACCCAAGAAAAAAGAATAAAGAATAATAAAACAAACAGAGTAAGCTAAATAAAACCGTTTAATAATAATAAAAACAATATCTGCTATCTTGCGCCTTGTTTCCAAGGAAGATAGCCTGAAGTGGCAAAGTCTGGAATCGTATGAAGTGAGACTACGACATAACTTGTTGGCATAAGATAGATGCATAGGCGTATCCAGGGGGGGGCAAGGGGGGGGGCAGCTGCCCCCCTCTGGAAATCGAATGTCTTAAATATTATATATATAGAATAAGAAATAAAATTTTCTTGGCGCTCGCAATAAGACAATCACACACGTTTCGTAGTCAGAATGATATATTTTTTAGCTTTTTAGTAACAATATTTCATTTTTTTCACCACTCGTACTAAATGCACACTTTTTGTCATCATATTTATAAAATTTCTTAGCACTTGCACCAAGTTCATAGGTAGCAGGTAGCTATAGAGGTAAGGTAGTACTAGTATATTATCATGCAACTTTAATGAACAACATGTAACTTTCGTGGTCAGAAATAGATTTGGAGCTCGAAATAAGCGTTCAAACATTCTTCATAATCAAGATTTGAAATTTTCTCGGCTCACAGCAAACTGCTTGCGCTTTTATTAGTAAGAACATTCGAGTTACTTATTTATTTATTTATTTACTTGCAGCTCGGAACGAATTAAGCTCACCTTTCGTTGTCATAAATATATAAAAAATACTCGGTGCTCGTAAGCTGTACGCGCTCTTATATGTGAAAATATTTAAATTTCTAACCGCTCAGAAAAAGATAACTGCAAGTTTTTCGTTGTCAAATAGAAATTAATGAATTTTCTTGGCAATAGCAGCAAGCTGCTTGCGCTATTTTACGGAAGAATATTTTAATTTTCCTACTGCACTTTTTCGTTGTCCAAAATATTAAAATTTCTCGGCACTCGTAGCAAGCTGCTCGCGCTATTTTAAGGATAATATTTTAATTTTTCTACCGCTCGAAGCAAGTTAACCGCACTTTTTCCTTGCCAAAAATATAAAATTTTCTTGGCGCTCGCAGCAAGTTGCTCGCGCTTTTCTATGGAAATATACTTTAATTTTTCTACCACTCGCAGAAAATTAACTGCAGTATTTTCGCTACCAAAAATATAAAATTTTCTCGGGGCTCGCAGCAAGCTGCTCGCGCTATTTAAAGGAAGAATATTTAAATTTTCTTACCTTTCTGTGCGAGCCGAAATCAAAGTATGGCGTACCTTTTAATAGGTTCTACCTGCTTAACGTTAAAACATACATATAGGCACATAACACAAGCATAAAGTTCAAGTTCAGTAAAAAAAATCTGTATTCGCCCTTGCCTGCCCTCCCCCTAGGCCAGAAGCTGGGTACGCCTATCGATAGATGGTACAGGAATTGCTTCTGAAGCCTCTCTATCCTGTGTGTACAGTGTACGGTGCAACCACCGCACAATCACCTCTAGGGATGAAACGATACCATTGAGGTATCGATACTTTTACTCGATACTGTATCGGTCGTGAAGTATCGATACTTACTCAGTATCAATTTAAAAGTATCGATACTTACTCGTATCGAAAAGTTTTTGGAAAAAAATAATTTAAAACTAAAAATGTTAAAATTCTTTATTAATTGAATTTTTTACGAAAAGAAATCTTAATGCGGCACTACGAAATCAGATTTCTTTTCTCTACTTTCTGGCACTACTAGTGCCCCCTAAAAATATTAATTTTCTAAGTGTCTGCCAGTTAGGCGATTTCTGGAAGTAGTAATAGTTGCACCAGTTTTAGAAAAGAGCCTTTCGCAAGGTACAGAGGTACGTACTATGTTTAAATAAATGCGTGCTTGTTTATATAACGCTGGGAAGACGGGCTTTAAATCTTCCCATTCCTCCAATGGGTTAGATTTTAAAGCGCAGACTGGATTAGCCAAATAAAGACACTTCATCGGCTTTCGAGGAACGCTTTCGTTTTTGGCCAACTGCGAGTTGTTTGTGATGTGACCAAAAATCATCTAGCATAGACAAACAAGCTTGCCAACTACACAAAACTAAGGCAAAAAAAAAACAAGCGAAAAATGGATGCGTTCAAAAACTTTCATTTTCATAATCAATGCCAAAATTAAATATTGACTTTGGCATATGGATATACTGATATGAGTACCTACTTTTAACCGATACCTACTCGATACCTAATTTCAAAGTAGGTATCGATACTTAAAATACTTGGTATCGGAAAAAAGTATCGAGTATGTACTTGTATTTACTTGTATCGTTTTATCCCTAATCACCTCATCAGCACGGCACAGACGTACGGGGATGTCCGTACATACAGATAATAAATGATAATGCTACGGTAAAGAGATATCCCATCAAAAACATAAATGTGAAAAGAGAGCCAAGTTCAATATTACGATGTATGTACCTACTCATAGTTGCCTATGATTTGGTAGTTGACTTCAACGACAAAAGAAATGAGATCTAAATGGGTGCCAAGTTCAATGGTCAGTCCTGAAAAATATTTACAACATAAAATATTTTATTACAACTTAAAAGATTATTTCTTCTTATCACTTAGAATTAATATTTTTTGAAGCCTAAAGACTGACTTGGCCAGTTCTCATAATATACTAGGTAGGTTCTCTCTTAACTCTAGCTTGATCACTATTAAACGCACTTAATACTAATTAGTGCGCCACCGTCTTTTATCGTGTAAATTAGTCCCCTCCATCCATTGGTTGTCTGGAAGAAATCGCTCTTTAACGAGAAGACCGCCACTTGTACATTGTAATTTTTAATTTTAATTATGTACTTATGTATTTTCTAACATTATGTGGTATACAATAAAGTATCTATTGTCTTATCCCAATGATACTTCGTCGTATGGTACCCATGAGAACTAGCCAAGTCAAACTTTGGGCTTCAAAATAATATTAATTCTAAGTGATAAGAAGAAATAATCTTTTAAGTTGTAATAAAATATTTTATGTTGTAAATATTTTTCAGGACTGACCATTGAACTTGGCACCCATTTAGATCTCATTTCTTTTGTCGTTGAAGTCAACTACCAAATCATAGGCAACTATGAGTAGGTACATACATCGTAATATTGAACTTGGCTCTCTTTTCACATTTATGTTTTTGATGGGATTTCATTGCTTTTTGTACAGTACTTTTTAGTATGTAATAGGTTAAAACACTCAGTCATTATAAGATTATAATACCAAATGATTATTTGTTGTACCTCCCCCCACCCCACTTCTTACACGGCACGGCCGTCGCACCGCGCACCGTGAGCCTCGCCGTGCTTCGATATACCTATAATTAATTTAGTACTTATTTATATGTAGCATTCATGTGCACTATTGATTTGAATATTGTACCTTATCAATTGATTTTTAAACAATACTAGTTACTGATAAATTTATCTATATTCACCCAGCTATCTTATACCAACCGCCTACCTGGATGGCAATTTAACTTTTTGAGATCATCTGGAACTGGATTAGAATTTCGAACAAAAGACTAACCTAACCAAAGCCGACAAGACTTGTAATGACGACGACATGGCGGGGGCACTGCCGTGCCCCCAGATACCGCCACATACCTATAATATTATGACTATACGTTACAGGTACGTAGGTATCTAAAATGTTTACACCAACTAGCACCTAAGGCGATATACATACCTACCTACATTATTTTTATTGTAAACAATGTTAATATTATTACCTCTATGTTACTGAGCCGCCTTGTGCTGGTGAGTCGATATATTGATAGGTATTTACATAGGATATACAATTGTTACGTAGCGTAGGTACCAGGAACCTATTTTTATTAGTGACTAGCTGTGCCTAGCTGTTTTACCCGCTATACAGTTTGGTACAGTAGTGTATATTATGTTATTCCAGATTCCAGGGGTCTAAGCTATATTTTTTATTATACCAAATTTAAAGTCAATCGGCCCACCAGTTTAGGCGTGAAAAAGTAAAAAAAAAACATGTATCCATACGTACAGTAGGTATAAAGGTATAAAGTTTTTATTTATATTTATAATTATATTAGTAGGAATAGTGGACTCGCGCGCACTTCGTAGTATCTAACGGAAAATAGCCGCCTACACAAAAATTATAGCAACATGCACCATGTATTGCTTTATGCGTTCCTAGGCGTTCCAAACTTTAATATCATACATTTTTAAAAAATTAATAATAATTTAAAATGATAGAAAAATACTAGTTTCTGATTTTTCCCTTTGTTACTACGACATTACCTATCGGGATGCCAAATTTCAGCTGTCTAGGTCATCTGGAACTGGGATATTACTTTTGATCTATCCCTCAGTATGTATTAACTTCACCGATTACTGGATGTTTATATCTAAATAACCGTTTGAGCTGTGTTATTGGAATTTGGAACAGAGATATAGTTCGTATATTGTAGTATATGTGCCAAATTTGACTTGTCTATGTGCAATAGTTTTTGTATAACGAGGGTGTAAAAAGTCGTCAAAACGCGCTTTGGACGGTTCGTGTAATATAACACACGGCGCGGTCGCCAGTTCCTTTGCTTGAACTTGGCTTGACTCGCTGCCGCGTGTCTAAATACAGTAGTTTGACTGAGCGTGATTTTTGAACATAAATACCTACAGTCTCGCGGTACATGCGCAAGTCATAGGGTTGCCGGGCAGCCGCTGCCCGCATACAGTAGGTACCTACCTATTTCATATCATCTACTTACTTGAGCTACTATATAGATAAGTTATTGTAAATTAATTATATTATTTTTGTACATTTATTGATATTTTTACTAGCTGACCCGCGCGCACTTCGTAGCGCGTGACAGTAAATTATTCATATATTAATGAATTTGATACAGACCATTTAATTCGATTTCCAATTCCACGGAAAAGAGGGATTCAATTCACGGGTTTTCTGCGACTTAATGGGCGTAGAATTAGTAAAGGCTGGCAAACCTTGCCAATATGTAACTACGATCGAATCACCTACTATTCAAAATGTCTATTGGACGTTTCGCCTACGTTCATAATAACTATTGGTTGAAATCAATATTGGACGATTCGCCTACGGTTAACTCAGCTACGGTCGATTGAGCTATGGTTGATTAAACTATTGGACGATTTGCCTATTTTTGACCGAACTAACGGACAGTTCACGTATTTTTAGACCACGTTTCCGGCTGTGTAGGCACCATTTATGCCAATAATTAATACAACCTGTAAAAAATAACAATAATTTAGTTTACTTATTTTTAGATAGGTACAGTTAGATAGGTTTTCTTTGAAATAAATTAGCTTTTGTATCAATTTACTTACTTTTAAAGCGAGGTATTTACTGTCTGGTGCTTCATTCAGAAATTTTTCTATTTCAAGGTCACGTTTCGTTTTCAAGACAGCTTTTATCATAGAAAAAATGCTCCATAATGTACTGGATTTTCTTGTTTTAGATAGTTCCATGAAATATGATAGTATCACGGTCTCGGAATATGTTTTTGCATTTTTTGAGAGGCGCCAATTATTGAAGGATTCGTACGCCTTTACATATTTCACTTTAGATTTTTCAGGCAAATAGCTGAACTCGGCATTCGAAACTTGTTCTTTCAACTTTTTTGGCGTAAGACAACTACCTTCATCACTGGGGTCACTCATTTCTTTGTAATTAAACAGACGGTCAGAGGATACCAAAGGGGGCACTGAGGGATTTTTTTTTTTTTTTATAAATCATCAAATATATAGTAGTTTCAAAACACTTTGAAAATATTTTGGAAAAATTAAAAAAAATTACGTGTTCAAAAAAAAAATTTTTTTTTATAAAATCATGGAATTTATAATAGTTTCTAAACACTGAAATTATTTAGGAAAAAATAAAAAAAATCATGTACAAAAAATTTTTTTTTTTGTTTTTTTTCGTCATCATCATTGGATCGCGGCATAATAAGCTGTCTGCACATCTACAGATAAAAATCATTCAGCTATCAAAATCAACTCGTATCTGGCGCTTCGCCGGCCGCTGCCGCGGCACGCTCGCTTCGCTCGCTCGGCTCGCGCGTTGCTTATATGTAAAACCTAACACTCCTCCTCGCTTCGCTCGTCGTCGTACCTATATTATAATGTGACTGAACTTGACCCAAAAGAATTTCGATGTCAATAGAACACCACTGACAGCGAAATATAAACAGTCTTTTTTCCCTGTAAAAATCGTGAATATTTTCGTGGAAAATCATTTTCATGAAAAATGGTCTATGGCAACCTTGGTCCTGAGCCACCCCTTTACCCATTCCCAACATAAAAAAGGGGTGTCAATAGAACACCACTGACATCGAAAAATAATCAGTCTTTTTTCCCTGTAAAAATCGTGAATATTTTCGTGGAAAATCATTTTCATGAAAAATGGTCTATGGCAACCTTGGTCCTGAGCCGCCTCTCTACCCATTTCTAACACAAAAAAGGGGTGTCAATAGAACACCACTGACATCGAAAAATAAACAAAGTCTTTTTTCCCTGTAAAAATCGTGAATATTTTCGTGGAAAATCATTTTCATGAAAAATGGTCTATGGCAACCGTGGTCCTGAGCCGCCCCTCTACCCATTCCCAACATAAAAAAGGGGTGTCAATAGAACACCACTGACATCGAAAAATAATCAAAGTCTTTTGTCCTATATAATCGCGCCCCCTTACCTACTCAAGCACCGAAAAAAAAATGAAGGACTAACCGGAGGTCAAAATGGTCTATGGCAACCTTGATCCTGAGCCGCCCCTCTACCCATTTCCAACACAAAAAAGGGGTGTCAATAGAACACCACTGACATCGAAAAATAAACAAAGTCTTTTTTCCCTGTAAAAATCGTGAATATTTTCGTGGAAAATCATTTTCATGAAAAATGGTCTATGGCAACCTTGGTCCTGAGCCGCCCCTCTACCCATTCCCAACATAAAAAAGGGGTGTCAATAGAACACCACTGACATCGAAAAATAAACTAAGTCTTTTTCCTCAGTGCCCCCTTTCGTACACTCCAACCCCAAGAGGTTTAGAACCAAATGGAAAATGTGTTGTGAACACCACTGTCGCAAGAAAAATGACAACTATAAGTGCCATCTCACTTACCTCATACAAAAGAGAGAGACAAAGATGGCATTTATCGATGACGTCACAACGCATTCTCCATTTGACTGTAAACTCTAAACTTCTACATCCCGCCATTTTGTATTTTTTTATTTTTATTAAAAGAGTTGCGTTCGAAATTTGTGTGTGTGACATATTTATGAAAAACAAATTGTAATAATATTTTAAAAAAAAAAAACTCACTTACGACTTATTATTCTATAATAGTATTTTATTTAAAATATTATTGAAAAAATACAATTTATAAAGTTAAAATTCAATAAATAACATTAAAAATTATGTGCATCTCAGTTAAATAAAAATTGTACACAAATAAGTTTCAGAACACACCAACATCTTCATAGCCAATAAAATTGTGTTCGAAATTCAAATCACTTTGCCTCTCTACTCTCTAGAGAGCAAAAACGGCTTTTGCTCACTGAAATCGATGACCAAAGACACTATTTTCGTGCGAGAGTGGTGAAAAATTATTTATGGCATGAAGTCCAGAATAGGGATGTTGACTAATTTTTGGAATTGCTTTTATATGTTAGATAGACCCATTTCATACACGAATATCATATTTTTATGCAAAATTATATGATATTTCAATATAAAAATACGTAAATAAAAATGATTTTTTGAATTCTGGCTAAAACGTTCCGAACAGTCATTATTCATAACTTAAAAACTACTGAACCGATTTTGATGTAACTTATACTGTGCCCTTAGTTGGTCAATATTTAAGCCAAAAATAAAGTCAATAACTAAAATGTCTCTCTGAAAATATAAGATCCATTTTGGTTATTGACTTTTTTTGCTTAAATTTAGACCAACTTAGAGCACAGTATAAGTTGCATCAAAATCGGTTCAGTAGTTTTTAAGTTATGAATAATTAAAATATGTCGAAATCAGGAACATTGTACTTAGGAAGCGTAAGGCCAGTGGCGTGACGTCACGCGCCCTGATTGGCGTTCGCATTCGCGTAATAATAAGTAAAAATTATTGAAATTAAAATTGATTTTATTCCATTTTGGCTTGTAAATAGATCCTTAAAATGTGATTGTAGGTTTTTAAATACTGTCTTTTATGTGAAAAACATAACTTTATATGAATTTGTAACATGTGTCAACATCCCTATTTATCGAAAAAATGTAATTTAGTTCCGCAAAATTCCGCGGGACCTCATTCGTGAGAAGGACTCTACCACTGAGGTGTATACCTAAAATCATAGGCGGATCCAGGATTTGGTTTGGGGGGGGGGGGGCAAGGTGCAGACGGGCAAAAATATTATAATTTTTATTACGAAAAGTGTATGTTTAGCTCGCTCTGCGCGGTTAGGAAGTTTAAACATCCATTACAATAAGTGCGCGAGCAGCTAGCTGCGAGCGCCGAAAAAAAAAATTTATTTCAGAAATATGTGCGAAATTCGTAACTCTACAATGCTTCTGGGGGTACCTTGGCCCCCTGCCCCCCCCCCCCCCCCCTAAAGCTTAAACATCCTTTATAATATGTGCGCGAGCAGTTAGCTTAATGACTCGGGGGGGGGGGCGGCTTGGCCCCTTGCCCCCCCTCCCTAAATCCGCCTATGATTATCTATAACACAGATAAAAGGTTCTATAATAATCATTGCAAAATTTTACTAACATTATAAACGTGACAGTTTGTGTCTGGATGTATGCCTAAATGGGTGTGAACAGATTTTATGTCTGTGTGTCTCCGGATAACCAGTGATTTTTACAAAAGATCCCCCTAGATGGAGCGCCACAATCGCGTGATTTTAAGTTAAAATATCTACAGATTTTTAACAATTCATAATTTCTCATATTTAATTTCTCAATTAAATAGATACATAATATTTAATTAATCTAACAAATAAAAAATATATAATAAATGAAGTATTCACAGTAATTATAAATCTATTATTTAGTTCCGCTAGGTTACGCGGGACTTCTTTTCTAAAACTGTTTGCAGAATAAACGATCCCATCAAAAACATAAATGTGAAAAGAGAGCCAAGTTCAATATTACGATGTATGTACCTACTCATAGTTGCCTATGATTTGGTAGTTGACTTCAACGACAAAAGAAATGAGATCTAAATGGGTGCCAAGTTCAATGGTCAGTCCTGAAAAATATTTACAACATAAAATATTTTATTACAACTTAAAAGATTATTTCTTCTTATCACTTAGAATTAATATTTTTTGAAGCCTAAAGACTGACTTGGCCAGTTCTCATAATATACTAGGTAGGTTCTCTCTTAACTCTAGCTTGATCACTATTAAACGCACTTAATACTAATTAGTGCGCCACCGTCTTTTATCGTGTAAATTAGTCCCCTCCATCCATTGGTTGTCTGGAAGAAATCGCTCTTTAACGAGAAGACCGCCACTTGTACATTGTAATTTTTAATTTTAATTATGTACTTATGTATTTTCTAACATTATGTGGTATACAATAAAGTATCTATTGTCTTATCCCAATGATACTTCGTCGTATGGTACCCATGAGAACTAGCCAAGTCAAACTTTGGGCTTCAAAATAATATTAATTCTAAGTGATAAGAAGAAATAATCTTTTAAGTTGTAATAAAATATTTTATGTTGTAAATATTTTTCAGGACTGACCATTGAACTTGGCACCCATTTAGATCTCATTTCTTTTGTCGTTGAAGTCAACTACCAAATCATAGGCAACTATGAGTAGGTACATACATCGTAATATTGAACTTGGCTCTCTTTTCACATTTATGTTTTTGATGGGATTTCATTGCTTTTTGTACAGTACTTTTTAGTATGTAATAGGTTAAAACACTCAGTCATTATAAGATTATAATACCAAATGATTATTTGTTGTACCTCCCCCCACCCCACTTCTTACACGGCACGGCCGTCGCACCGCGCACCGTGAGCCTCGCCGTGCTTCGATATACCTATAATTAATTTAGTACTTATTTATATGTAGCATTCATGTGCACTATTGATTTGAATATTGTACCTTATCAATTGATTTTTAAACAATACTAGTTACTGATAAATTTATCTATATTCACCCAGCTATCTTATACCAACCGCCTACCTGGATGGCAATTTAACTTTTTGAGATCATCTGGAACTGGATTAGAATTTCGAACAAAAGACTAACCTAACCAAAGCCGACAAGACTTGTAATGACGACGACATGGCGGGGGCACTGCCGTGCCCCCAGATACCGCCACATACCTATAATATTATGACTATACGTTACAGGTACGTAGGTATCTAAAATGTTTACACCAACTAGCACCTAAGGCGATATACATACCTACCTACATTATTTTTATTGTAAACAATGTTAATATTATTACCTCTATGTTACTGAGCCGCCTTGTGCTGGTGAGTCGATATATTGATAGGTATTTACATAGGATATACAATTGTTACGTAGCGTAGGTACCAGGAACCTATTTTTATTAGTGACTAGCTGTGCCTAGCTGTTTTACCCGCTATACAGTTTGGTACAGTAGTGTATATTATGTTATTCCAGATTCCAGGGGTCTAAGCTATATTTTTTATTATACCAAATTTAAAGTCAATCGGCCCACCAGTTTAGGCGTGAAAAAGTAAAAAAAAAACATGTATCCATACGTACAGTAGGTATAAAGGTATAAAGTTTTTATTTATATTTATAATTATATTAGTAGGAATAGTGGACTCGCGCGCACTTCGTAGTATCTAACGGAAAATAGCCGCCTACACAAAAATTATAGCAACATGCACCATGTATTGCTTTATGCGTTCCTAGGCGTTCCAAACTTTAATATCATACATTTTTAAAAAATTAATAATAATTTAAAATGATAGAAAAATACTAGTTTCTGATTTTTCCCTTTGTTACTACGACATTACCTATCGGGATGCCAAATTTCAGCTGTCTAGGTCATCTGGAACTGGGATATTACTTTTGATCTATCCCTCAGTATGTATTAACTTCACCGATTACTGGATGTTTATATCTAAATAACCGTTTGAGCTGTGTTATTGGAATTTGGAACAGAGATATAGTTCGTATATTGTAGTATATGTGCCAAATTTGACTTGTCTATGTGCAATAGTTTTTGTATAACGAGGGTGTAAAAAGTCGTCAAAACGCGCTTTGGACGGTTCGTGTAATATAACACACGGCGCGGTCGCCAGTTCCTTTGCTTGAACTTGGCTTGACTCGCTGCCGCGTGTCTAAATATTTCTTTTTCTTAGGACATTAGTTCCATTATTTTCCGTGGCGCTAGCTTGTATGAAAAATAATTTACTTTTACAATGAACTGTAAATGAATTTTTCTATTTATCTTCAGATGATTTTACATGTTCATAAATTAAAAATAAGCAGCAAAAAGATATTTATTACTGATATTTACACGCATCATGCGCACATTAGATTATTTTCCGCTGGCGCTGATTCATTTGAGAAATAAGTTACATTTACTAATTTAAATGAATTCTAATTTGTTTGGCTACTATATAGCATCAAAGTACTCGTCAAGACGAATCAAATGAGCCCAAACTCGATGGGGTTTTTTCTTTTAATCACGGAGTTCCTATGGCCACCTTCCAGCTCCGTTTCGGACCCTGGTTACTATATAGTATCAAAGTACTCGTCAAGACGAATCAAATGAGCCCAAACTCGATGAGGTTTTGTCTTTTGATTACGCGGTTCCTATGACTACCTTTCTTGTTTATTAGCATTTTATATGCGAATCTTTAGATTGATATAACTCTTTTATTTATGAACCGATTTGACTAAAACCAAGACTAAGGTTCAAGTAGAGAAAACTGCAACGTATTAGTGAAAATTTTATTCAAATCGGTGGTGTTGTTTAACCACACCAGTGACACAAACTATTTACAAATTTAGCCCAAATTAAACTAAAGGTCAACCACAAGTTTACACCCATACCGATAGATGGCGTCTGTAGCGTTTTTGGCACTATTTTTTTTTTGAATTGAATTTACTTTATATTCTATTACTTTTATTTCGAATTTTTGATGTAAATTAGGGGCGATGTGTCTGATATAAATGATTATTATTTATTTTTTTATTTTATTTTACGTTTCCCTAGGAAAAATTGACAAAATGTTTTACGAATTAGATCGCGCAAGCGACTTTTTCGCGTCGTTTTGTTCATATGCGTATTTTCACAGTTCACCTTAGTAAAGGATCACAATGAATGGGGAGAAATTTCCATTCTTATTATATGTATGGATTACAAGCTTTTATTTCATTTTCAAATTACCTACCTATATTTACCTACCTACTTATGTCCGCTTAGGAACCACTGAATGTCTGGTTACAAAAATGCAACAGTCGAATGAGATTTGAAAATGTACTTATTGTATCAAACTTAGTACACCCTTCATCCCGCGTTTTTTGCGGCTAAGACTAAAAATACCTAAGAACACTTCCGCCTAACTTACTTTTCAAACAAAATCTAAATCGAATCTATGAGACAGACACGTCAAACTTATCACACCCTTTCGTCTTTGCGTCGGGAGTTAAAAATAAATACGATTGATCACTCTTCCATTCAATAAAAAGTAGGTACATAATAACAGGTAGATTAAAACTAAAGTTGGTTCATAATTAAGAAGCCTAATCTGGGAACTACAATAGGTTTTATTCCAGCATAGTAGGGATACCTACCTACTTACCTATCATGTCGTGGCGGCGTATATTGAAACCCAAGACAAGAGACAAAACAAGACAAAAGACAAGACAAGAGACAAGACAAGAGACAAGACAAGAGACAAGACAAGAGACAAGACAAGAGACAAGACAAGAGACAAGACAAGAGACAAGACAAGAGACAAGACAAGAGACAAGACAAGAGACAAGACAAGACAAGAGACAAGACAAGAGACAAGACAAGAGACAAGACAAGAGACAAGACAAGAGACAAGACAAGAGACAAGACAAGAGACAAGACAAGAGACAAGACAAGAGACAAGACAAGAGACAAGACAAGACAAGAGACAAGACAAGAGACAAGACAAGAGACAAGACAAGAGACAAGACAAGAGACAAGACAAGAGACAAGACAAGAGACAAGACAAGAGACAAGACAAGAGACAAGACAAGACAAGAGACAAGACAAGAGACAATACTTGGACTCTTACTCACACACTTACTCGGTCTCTCACTTGCACTCTTACTTAAACTCTTACTCGGGCTCTTACTCGCAGTCTTACTCGAATTCTTACTCAGATTCTTACTCGCACTCTTACTCGGTCTCTTACTCGCACTCTTACTCGGACTCTTACTCGGAATCTTAATCGCACTCTTACTCGGACTTTTACTCGCACTCTTACTCGGACACTTACACGCAGTCTTACTCGAATTCTTACTCAGTTTCTTACTTGCACTCTTACTCGGACTCTTATCGGACTCTTACTTGGACTCTTACTCGGTCTCTTACTCGCACTCTTACTTCAGCAGCATTCTTTTAAAAATAAAAAAAATAACTTCTTACTAACTTACCTCAAAAACAACATAATATCGCATGCTATTTTTTTGCCATTTTATATAATTTATTATATTATGTATACATACGTCAAAAGTAAATAACGTAAATTACACTAAATACTTGCAAAAAACTATCGCGACGTCCGCCCGTCGCTGCGTGGCACCCGCTTCTGGATTATATACCCACTTCTACCGACATCTACCTACTCCAACGAATTAGGGAAATAATAGAAGTCGAACACAGCTCAAAAAGTGATTCAACGCAAAGTACAACTATATGGGCGGGGCGTAAAAAGTACAACTCACCCGCCGCTCAGTCACACAACGCGCTCAGCGACAGATGCACGCATCGTTTGATTTTTAAAAATATCCAAAATAATATAGTTAACGGACAAAAATGACCTTTTGTGTGGTAAATTGGTGTAAAAATGGAAAGAAGGCAGTAAAAAGCAGGAAAAACTTATCACAGCTAACTAATATTATTTAAAACCAAATTATATAATTTCGATTTTAGTTGACATAAAATACGTAAAAATATAGGGTAAACTAGGCATGGCTGAAACAATGTTATCTTTGTCGTTCATTACATTCGCATTCGATTAGGTAACGTTATATTTATTTTGTATACTAGCCAAACACACGGCTTCACCCCCGCTACAAAAATGTTATTTTTGTACAATAAATAAGAGCATTTGTTTTTGAATTAAATCAATAATGACTTTTATAAAAGTCTGAAGAAAGAAAGAAAAAACCTCTAAAGTGAAGAATTCACCTGACCCGGCCCCCCCGGCTTGGCCTGATTCGACCTGATTCTGGTATCGCGCTTTTATCACCGCACGAGCCGACACCGATCGAAAGCCCAGGTTTATACGACTAATGTCCAATTATGAAAAATGACAAACATTTTAGACGTCCAATCATAAAAATGTCCATTCGGAAAATAGTCCACTCATAAAAATGTCAAATCGTAAAAAGGTCCAATTTGAAAATTGTCCATTCATGAAAAACATCCATTCGTAAAAATGTCCAATAAAGTTTTATTTTATCCGTGGTTCTATCAATAGCTAATCCCGTAGTCCAATTAAAAGTGTCACGTACCTAGTGAACAATCTTTATTTCCAATGCAATGACAGCTGTCAAACTTTAAATTTCAATATCTCGGAAAATACTCGTCTTAGGCTGATGCTGTCATAGAAGAAATTAAAGGTCTTGGAAAGATTGTCATTTCAGATGACAGCTGTCAAACTTGAAACGTCAATATCTCGGAAAATACTCGTCTTAGGCTGATGCTGTCATAGAAGAAATTAAAGGTCTTGGAGAGATTGTCATTTCAGATGACAGCTGTCAAACTTGAAATGTCAATATCTCGGAAAATACTCGTCTTAGGCTGATGCTGTCATAGAAGAAATTAAAGGTCTTGGAGAGATTGTCATTTCAGATGACAGCTGTCAAACTTGAAATGTCAATATCTCGGAAAATACTCGTCTTAGGCTGATGCTGTCATAGAAGAAATTAAAGGTCTTGGAGAGATTGTCATTTCAGATGACAGCTGTCAAACTTGAAACGTCAATATCTCGGAAAATACTCGTCTTAGGCTGATGCTGTCATAGAAGAAATTAAAGGTCTTGGAGAGATTGTCATTTCAGATGACAGCTGTCAAACTAGAAATGTCAATATCTCGGAAAATATTCGTCTTAGTCTGATGCTGTCATAGAAGAAATTAAAGGTCTTGGAGAGATCTTCATTTCAGATGACAGCTGTCTAACTTGAAATGTCAATATCTCGGAAAATACTCGTCTTAGGCTGATGATGTCATAGAAGAAATTAAAGGTCTTGGAGAGATTGTCATTTCAGATGACAGCTGTCAAACTTGAAATGTCAATATCTCGGAAAATACTCGTCTTAGGCTGATGCTGTCATAGAAAAAATTAAAAAACCTTGAAGATCTTCCAGATTTTGATATTTCAAGTTTGACAACTGACATCTGAAAGGTAGATCTTCCTAAGACCTTTCATTTCTTCTATGACAGCGTCAGAAATAAACCAATTCGTGTTGGACATTATTCTTAATTGGAGATATTTCATTTTGGACCAAATTCATGTTGGAAATTATTCGTGTTGGACATTTTTCCTAGTTGGACGTAAGCCATGTTGGACCAAATTAGTGTTTGACCAAAGTAGTATTGGACATCAATACCTACTAGTTGAACAATTTGGATTTTGGACATTTGTCGTACAAACCGATAAAACTTATTCCATATCCTTTTTGGGGATTCTAACTACCTCTGTACCAAATTTGGCAAATTTGCTATTACCTTGTCGAACGCATGGTTGATGAGATATTCGTTTTGTTTCAAGCATACCAAGGTTACCCTAGTCTGACATAAAAGAATATATTTGAGTTACCCGTATGGCAATACCGAATTTAACTATAAACAATTTTGATACTTTAATTATTTAAAAAAAAATCGCTACTGTACTTGGTCACTGACCTCTGTTTAATCAGATAAGTAGCTCTGGCGCGAAAAAGTAACACACATGCTTCACATAAAACAGACATGCGTCTAATAAAGATATTTTTATAAAATGATAATAAAAGACGATGTGTTATATGACACAAATATAATATAAAAAAATACTTAAAATAAAGTAATAAATCGTTTATATAGGGTAATCCAATTCTTTATTTTTTGCGGTGGGGTGGTCTTTTCGATGTCTCGTAGGCGGGCATTTTCCTTTATTTTTAATACTTTCCAAAACAAATTTTCTGACTGATGATTTCGATTCGCCTAGAAAATACAAAATAAATAAGATTAATATCATCTTTTAAAAGTAAAAAAGGCGTACCAGTATGGTAACAGTAAAAAAGGTGCCATGAATATAATGTTAAAAGAAATTCCCAAAATAAAGCAATTGTATTTGTACTTGTACGTAGGGACATCTAATAGACATTAAAACAAAATAAAAATGCCAAGTGCAAGTCGGACTCTTTTGAATTGAACTCTTTCTTGAAACATCTCATATATACAAAAACAAACGGAAAAAAGCACTTTGTTGTTTGGGAGCCCCTTTTTTATTTTATTCTATTTTTAGTATTGCAACAAAAATACATCCGTGAAAATTTCAACCTTTTAACTATCACGGTTCGTGAGATGACAGACAGACAGACGAACGGACAGCGAAGTCTTAGTTATATGGTCTTGTTTTCCCTTATGGGTACGGAACCCTAAAGCGCAATTTTTCATACACATAATATCATCATTAAACTTGGACAATATGAAAAGTATCAAAAATTTTCAGTCATACTATAATGTATTTTATGACTTTAGTTGTAAACAAATATATAACACAAAATAGTTATTTATGGACAAAATAACGATTATTTTACGTTTTCAATGATGAGGTTCAATGAGCTTGATGATGTACTGTTAATCTAACTTAAACGTACCTGAGATATACGCTGTTCTCTTAGAAACACTTAGTAAAAGCAGCAACCACTTTTCTATTTGCAACTGCTGTATACGCCGTATATATACATCCCATCAAAAACATAAATGTGAAAAGAGAGCCAAGTTCAATATTACGATGTATGTACCTACTCATAGTTGCCTATGATTTGGTAGTTGACTTCAACGACAAAAGAAATGAGATCTAAATGGGTGCCAAGTTCAATGGTCAGTCCTGAAAAATATTTACAACATAAAATATTTTATTACAACTTAAAAGATTATTTCTTCTTATCACTTAGAATTAATATTTTTTGAAGCCTAAAGACTGACTTGGCCAGTTCTCATAATATACTAGGTAGGTTCTCTCTTAACTCTAGCTTGATCACTATTAAACGCACTTAATACTAATTAGTGCGCCACCGTCTTTTATCGTGTAAATTAGTCCCCTCCATCCATTGGTTGTCTGGAAGAAATCGCTCTTTAACGAGAAGACCGCCACTTGTACATTGTAATTTTTAATTTTAATTATGTACTTATGTATTTTCTAACATTATGTGGTATACAATAAAGTATCTATTGTCTTATCCCAATGATACTTCGTCGTATGGTACCCATGAGAACTAGCCAAGTCAAACTTTGGGCTTCAAAATAATATTAATTCTAAGTGATAAGAAGAAATAATCTTTTAAGTTGTAATAAAATATTTTATGTTGTAAATATTTTTCAGGACTGACCATTGAACTTGGCACCCATTTAGATCTCATTTCTTTTGTCGTTGAAGTCAACTACCAAATCATAGGCAACTATGAGTAGGTACATACATCGTAATATTGAACTTGGCTCTCTTTTCACATTTATGTTTTTGATGGGATTTCATTGCTTTTTGTACAGTACTTTTTAGTATGTAATAGGTTAAAACACTCAGTCATTATAAGATTATAATACCAAATGATTATTTGTTGTACCTCCCCCCACCCCACTTCTTACACGGCACGGCCGTCGCACCGCGCACCGTGAGCCTCGCCGTGCTTCGATATACCTATAATTAATTTAGTACTTATTTATATGTAGCATTCATGTGCACTATTGATTTGAATATTGTACCTTATCAATTGATTTTTAAACAATACTAGTTACTGATAAATTTATCTATATTCACCCAGCTATCTTATACCAACCGCCTACCTGGATGGCAATTTAACTTTTTGAGATCATCTGGAACTGGATTAGAATTTCGAACAAAAGACTAACCTAACCAAAGCCGACAAGACTTGTAATGACGACGACATGGCGGGGGCACTGCCGTGCCCCCAGATACCGCCACATACCTATAATATTATGACTATACGTTACAGGTACGTAGGTATCTAAAATGTTTACACCAACTAGCACCTAAGGCGATATACATACCTACCTACATTATTTTTATTGTAAACAATGTTAATATTATTACCTCTATGTTACTGAGCCGCCTTGTGCTGGTGAGTCGATATATTGATAGGTATTTACATAGGATATACAATTGTTACGTAGCGTAGGTACCAGGAACCTATTTTTATTAGTGACTAGCTGTGCCTAGCTGTTTTACCCGCTATACAGTTTGGTACAGTAGTGTATATTATGTTATTCCAGATTCCAGGGGTCTAAGCTATATTTTTTATTATACCAAATTTAAAGTCAATCGGCCCACCAGTTTAGGCGTGAAAAAGTAAAAAAAAAACATGTATCCATACGTACAGTAGGTATAAAGGTATAAAGTTTTTATTTATATTTATAATTATATTAGTAGGAATAGTGGACTCGCGCGCACTTCGTAGTATCTAACGGAAAATAGCCGCCTACACAAAAATTATAGCAACATGCACCATGTATTGCTTTATGCGTTCCTAGGCGTTCCAAACTTTAATATCATACATTTTTAAAAAATTAATAATAATTTAAAATGATAGAAAAATACTAGTTTCTGATTTTTCCCTTTGTTACTACGACATTACCTATCGGGATGCCAAATTTCAGCTGTCTAGGTCATCTGGAACTGGGATATTACTTTTGATCTATCCCTCAGTATGTATTAACTTCACCGATTACTGGATGTTTATATCTAAATAACCGTTTGAGCTGTGTTATTGGAATTTGGAACAGAGATATAGTTCGTATATTGTAGTATATGTGCCAAATTTGACTTGTCTATGTGCAATAGTTTTTGTATAACGAGGGTGTAAAAAGTCGTCAAAACGCGCTTTGGACGGTTCGTGTAATATAACACACGGCGCGGTCGCCAGTTCCTTTGCTTGAACTTGGCTTGACTCGCTGCCGCGTGTCTAAATACAGTAGTTTGACTGAGCGTGATTTTTGAACATAAATACCTACAGTCTCGCGGTACATGCGCAAGTCATAGGGTTGCCGGGCAGCCGCTGCCCGCATACAGTAGGTACCTACCTATTTCATATCATCTACTTACTTGAGCTACTATATAGATAAGTTATTGTAAATTAATTATATTATTTTTGTACATTTATTGATATTTTTACTAGCTGACCCGCGCGCACTTCGTAGCGCGTGACAGTAAATTATTCATATATTAATGAATTTGATACAGACCATTTAATTCGATTTCCAATTCCACGGAAAAGAGGGATTCAATTCACGGGTTTTCTGCGACTTAATGGGCGTAGAATTAGTAAAGGCTGGCAAACCTTGCCAATATGTAACTACGATCGAATCACCTACTATTCAAAATGTCTATTGGACGTTTCGCCTACGTTCATAATAACTATTGGTTGAAATCAATATTGGACGATTCGCCTACGGTTAACTCAGCTACGGTCGATTGAGCTATGGTTGATTAAACTATTGGACGATTTGCCTATTTTTGACCGAACTAACGGACAGTTCACGTATTTTTAGACCACGTTTCCGGCTGTGTAGGCACCATTTATGCCAATAATTAATACAACCTGTAAAAAATAACAATAATTTAGTTTACTTATTTTTAGATAGGTACAGTTAGATAGGTTTTCTTTGAAATAAATTAGCTTTTGTATCAATTTACTTACTTTTAAAGCGAGGTATTTACTGTCTGGTGCTTCATTCAGAAATTTTTCTATTTCAAGGTCACGTTTCGTTTTCAAGACAGCTTTTATCATAGAAAAAATGCTCCATAATGTACTGGATTTTCTTGTTTTAGATAGTTCCATGAAATATGATAGTATCACGGTCTCGGAATATGTTTTTGCATTTTTTGAGAGGCGCCAATTATTGAAGGATTCGTACGCCTTTACATATTTCACTTTAGATTTTTCAGGCAAATAGCTGAACTCGGCATTCGAAACTTGTTCTTTCAACTTTTTTGGCGTAAGACAACTACCTTCATCACTGGGGTCACTCATTTCTTTGTAATTAAACAGACGGTCAGAGGATACCAAAGGGGGCACTGAGGGATTTTTTTTTTTTTTTATAAATCATCAAATATATAGTAGTTTCAAAACACTTTGAAAATATTTTGGAAAAATTAAAAAAAATTACGTGTTCAAAAAAAAAATTTTTTTTTATAAAATCATGGAATTTATAATAGTTTCTAAACACTGAAATTATTTAGGAAAAAATAAAAAAAATCATGTACAAAAAATTTTTTTTTTTGTTTTTTTTCGTCATCATCATTGGATCGCGGCATAATAAGCTGTCTGCACATCTACAGATAAAAATCATTCAGCTATCAAAATCAACTCGTATCTGGCGCTTCGCCGGCCGCTGCCGCGGCACGCTCGCTTCGCTCGCTCGGCTCGCGCGTTGCTTATATGTAAAACCTAACACTCCTCCTCGCTTCGCTCGTCGTCGTACCTATATTATAATGTGACTGAACTTGACCCAAAAGAATTTCGATGTCAATAGAACACCACTGACAGCGAAATATAAACAGTCTTTTTTCCCTGTAAAAATCGTGAATATTTTCGTGGAAAATCATTTTCATGAAAAATGGTCTATGGCAACCTTGGTCCTGAGCCACCCCTTTACCCATTCCCAACATAAAAAAGGGGTGTCAATAGAACACCACTGACATCGAAAAATAATCAGTCTTTTTTCCCTGTAAAAATCGTGAATATTTTCGTGGAAAATCATTTTCATGAAAAATGGTCTATGGCAACCTTGGTCCTGAGCCGCCTCTCTACCCATTTCTAACACAAAAAAGGGGTGTCAATAGAACACCACTGACATCGAAAAATAAACAAAGTCTTTTTTCCCTGTAAAAATCGTGAATATTTTCGTGGAAAATCATTTTCATGAAAAATGGTCTATGGCAACCGTGGTCCTGAGCCGCCCCTCTACCCATTCCCAACATAAAAAAGGGGTGTCAATAGAACACCACTGACATCGAAAAATAATCAAAGTCTTTTGTCCTATATAATCGCGCCCCCTTACCTACTCAAGCACCGAAAAAAAAATGAAGGACTAACCGGAGGTCAAAATGGTCTATGGCAACCTTGATCCTGAGCCGCCCCTCTACCCATTTCCAACACAAAAAAGGGGTGTCAATAGAACACCACTGACATCGAAAAATAAACAAAGTCTTTTTTCCCTGTAAAAATCGTGAATATTTTCGTGGAAAATCATTTTCATGAAAAATGGTCTATGGCAACCTTGGTCCTGAGCCGCCCCTCTACCCATTCCCAACATAAAAAAGGGGTGTCAATAGAACACCACTGACATCGAAAAATAAACTAAGTCTTTTTCCTCAGTGCCCCCTTTCGTACACTCCAACCCCAAGAGGTTTAGAACCAAATGGAAAATGTGTTGTGAACACCACTGTCGCAAGAAAAATGACAACTATAAGTGCCATCTCACTTACCTCATACAAAAGAGAGAGACAAAGATGGCATTTATCGATGACGTCACAACGCATTCTCCATTTGACTGTAAACTCTAAACTTCTACATCCCGCCATTTTGTATTTTTTTATTTTTATTAAAAGAGTTGCGTTCGAAATTTGTGTGTGTGACATATTTATGAAAAACAAATTGTAATAATATTTTAAAAAAAAAAAACTCACTTACGACTTATTATTCTATAATAGTATTTTATTTAAAATATTATTGAAAAAATACAATTTATAAAGTTAAAATTCAATAAATAACATTAAAAATTATGTGCATCTCAGTTAAATAAAAATTGTACACAAATAAGTTTCAGAACACACCAACATCTTCATAGCCAATAAAATTGTGTTCGAAATTCAAATCACTTTGCCTCTCTACTCTCTAGAGAGCAAAAACGGCTTTTGCTCACTGAAATCGATGACCAAAGACACTATTTTCGTGCGAGAGTGGTGAAAAATTATTTATGGCATGAAGTCCAGAATAGGGATGTTGACTAATTTTTGGAATTGCTTTTATATGTTAGATAGACCCATTTCATACACGAATATCATATTTTTATGCAAAATTATATGATATTTCAATATAAAAATACGTAAATAAAAATGATTTTTTGAATTCTGGCTAAAACGTTCCGAACAGTCATTATTCATAACTTAAAAACTACTGAACCGATTTTGATGTAACTTATACTGTGCCCTTAGTTGGTCAATATTTAAGCCAAAAATAAAGTCAATAACTAAAATGTCTCTCTGAAAATATAAGATCCATTTTGGTTATTGACTTTTTTTGCTTAAATTTAGACCAACTTAGAGCACAGTATAAGTTGCATCAAAATCGGTTCAGTAGTTTTTAAGTTATGAATAATTAAAATATGTCGAAATCAGGAACATTGTACTTAGGAAGCGTAAGGCCAGTGGCGTGACGTCACGCGCCCTGATTGGCGTTCGCATTCGCGTAATAATAAGTAAAAATTATTGAAATTAAAATTGATTTTATTCCATTTTGGCTTGTAAATAGATCCTTAAAATGTGATTGTAGGTTTTTAAATACTGTCTTTTATGTGAAAAACATAACTTTATATGAATTTGTAACATGTGTCAACATCCCTATTTATCGAAAAAATGTAATTTAGTTCCGCAAAATTCCGCGGGACCTCATTCGTGAGAAGGACTCTACCACTGAGGTGTATACCTAAAATCATAGGCGGATCCAGGATTTGGTTTGGGGGGGGGGGGGCAAGGTGCAGACGGGCAAAAATATTATAATTTTTATTACGAAAAGTGTATGTTTAGCTCGCTCTGCGCGGTTAGGAAGTTTAAACATCCATTACAATAAGTGCGCGAGCAGCTAGCTGCGAGCGCCGAAAAAAAAAATTTATTTCAGAAATATGTGCGAAATTCGTAACTCTACAATGCTTCTGGGGGTACCTTGGCCCCCTGCCCCCCCCCCCCCCCCCTAAAGCTTAAACATCCTTTATAATATGTGCGCGAGCAGTTAGCTTAATGACTCGGGGGGGGGGGCGGCTTGGCCCCTTGCCCCCCCTCCCTAAATCCGCCTATGATTATCTATAACACAGATAAAAGGTTCTATAATAATCATTGCAAAATTTTACTAACATTATAAACGTGACAGTTTGTGTCTGGATGTATGCCTAAATGGGTGTGAACAGATTTTATGTCTGTGTGTCTCCGGATAACCAGTGATTTTTACAAAAGATCCCCCTAGATGGAGCGCCACAATCGCGTGATTTTAAGTTAAAATATCTACAGATTTTTAACAATTCATAATTTCTCATATTTAATTTCTCAATTAAATAGATACATAATATTTAATTAATCTAACAAATAAAAAATATATAATAAATGAAGTATTCACAGTAATTATAAATCTATTATTTAGTTCCGCTAGGTTACGCGGGACTTCTTTTCTAAAACTGTTTGCAGAATAAACGATCCCATCAAAAACATAAATGTGAAAAGAGAGCCAAGTTCAATATTACGATGTATGTACCTACTCATAGTTGCCTATGATTTGGTAGTTGACTTCAACGACAAAAGAAATGAGATCTAAATGGGTGCCAAGTTCAATGGTCAGTCCTGAAAAATATTTACAACATAAAATATTTTATTACAACTTAAAAGATTATTTCTTCTTATCACTTAGAATTAATATTTTTTGAAGCCTAAAGACTGACTTGGCCAGTTCTCATAATATACTAGGTAGGTTCTCTCTTAACTCTAGCTTGATCACTATTAAACGCACTTAATACTAATTAGTGCGCCACCGTCTTTTATCGTGTAAATTAGTCCCCTCCATCCATTGGTTGTCTGGAAGAAATCGCTCTTTAACGAGAAGACCGCCACTTGTACATTGTAATTTTTAATTTTAATTATGTACTTATGTATTTTCTAACATTATGTGGTATACAATAAAGTATCTATTGTCTTATCCCAATGATACTTCGTCGTATGGTACCCATGAGAACTAGCCAAGTCAAACTTTGGGCTTCAAAATAATATTAATTCTAAGTGATAAGAAGAAATAATCTTTTAAGTTGTAATAAAATATTTTATGTTGTAAATATTTTTCAGGACTGACCATTGAACTTGGCACCCATTTAGATCTCATTTCTTTTGTCGTTGAAGTCAACTACCAAATCATAGGCAACTATGAGTAGGTACATACATCGTAATATTGAACTTGGCTCTCTTTTCACATTTATGTTTTTGATGGGATTTCATTGCTTTTTGTACAGTACTTTTTAGTATGTAATAGGTTAAAACACTCAGTCATTATAAGATTATAATACCAAATGATTATTTGTTGTACCTCCCCCCACCCCACTTCTTACACGGCACGGCCGTCGCACCGCGCACCGTGAGCCTCGCCGTGCTTCGATATACCTATAATTAATTTAGTACTTATTTATATGTAGCATTCATGTGCACTATTGATTTGAATATTGTACCTTATCAATTGATTTTTAAACAATACTAGTTACTGATAAATTTATCTATATTCACCCAGCTATCTTATACCAACCGCCTACCTGGATGGCAATTTAACTTTTTGAGATCATCTGGAACTGGATTAGAATTTCGAACAAAAGACTAACCTAACCAAAGCCGACAAGACTTGTAATGACGACGACATGGCGGGGGCACTGCCGTGCCCCCAGATACCGCCACATACCTATAATATTATGACTATACGTTACAGGTACGTAGGTATCTAAAATGTTTACACCAACTAGCACCTAAGGCGATATACATACCTACCTACATTATTTTTATTGTAAACAATGTTAATATTATTACCTCTATGTTACTGAGCCGCCTTGTGCTGGTGAGTCGATATATTGATAGGTATTTACATAGGATATACAATTGTTACGTAGCGTAGGTACCAGGAACCTATTTTTATTAGTGACTAGCTGTGCCTAGCTGTTTTACCCGCTATACAGTTTGGTACAGTAGTGTATATTATGTTATTCCAGATTCCAGGGGTCTAAGCTATATTTTTTATTATACCAAATTTAAAGTCAATCGGCCCACCAGTTTAGGCGTGAAAAAGTAAAAAAAAAACATGTATCCATACGTACAGTAGGTATAAAGGTATAAAGTTTTTATTTATATTTATAATTATATTAGTAGGAATAGTGGACTCGCGCGCACTTCGTAGTATCTAACGGAAAATAGCCGCCTACACAAAAATTATAGCAACATGCACCATGTATTGCTTTATGCGTTCCTAGGCGTTCCAAACTTTAATATCATACATTTTTAAAAAATTAATAATAATTTAAAATGATAGAAAAATACTAGTTTCTGATTTTTCCCTTTGTTACTACGACATTACCTATCGGGATGCCAAATTTCAGCTGTCTAGGTCATCTGGAACTGGGATATTACTTTTGATCTATCCCTCAGTATGTATTAACTTCACCGATTACTGGATGTTTATATCTAAATAACCGTTTGAGCTGTGTTATTGGAATTTGGAACAGAGATATAGTTCGTATATTGTAGTATATGTGCCAAATTTGACTTGTCTATGTGCAATAGTTTTTGTATAACGAGGGTGTAAAAAGTCGTCAAAACGCGCTTTGGACGGTTCGTGTAATATAACACACGGCGCGGTCGCCAGTTCCTTTGCTTGAACTTGGCTTGACTCGCTGCCGCGTGTCTAAATATTTCTTTTTCTTAGGACATTAGTTCCATTATTTTCCGTGGCGCTAGCTTGTATGAAAAATAATTTACTTTTACAATGAACTGTAAATGAATTTTTCTATTTATCTTCAGATGATTTTACATGTTCATAAATTAAAAATAAGCAGCAAAAAGATATTTATTACTGATATTTACACGCATCATGCGCACATTAGATTATTTTCCGCTGGCGCTGATTCATTTGAGAAATAAGTTACATTTACTAATTTAAATGAATTCTAATTTGTTTGGCTACTATATAGCATCAAAGTACTCGTCAAGACGAATCAAATGAGCCCAAACTCGATGGGGTTTTTTCTTTTAATCACGGAGTTCCTATGGCCACCTTCCAGCTCCGTTTCGGACCCTGGTTACTATATAGTATCAAAGTACTCGTCAAGACGAATCAAATGAGCCCAAACTCGATGAGGTTTTGTCTTTTGATTACGCGGTTCCTATGACTACCTTTCTTGTTTATTAGCATTTTATATGCGAATCTTTAGATTGATATAACTCTTTTATTTATGAACCGATTTGACTAAAACCAAGACTAAGGTTCAAGTAGAGAAAACTGCAACGTATTAGTGAAAATTTTATTCAAATCGGTGGTGTTGTTTAACCACACCAGTGACACAAACTATTTACAAATTTAGCCCAAATTAAACTAAAGGTCAACCACAAGTTTACACCCATACCGATAGATGGCGTCTGTAGCGTTTTTGGCACTATTTTTTTTTTGAATTGAATTTACTTTATATTCTATTACTTTTATTTCGAATTTTTGATGTAAATTAGGGGCGATGTGTCTGATATAAATGATTATTATTTATTTTTTTATTTTATTTTACGTTTCCCTAGGAAAAATTGACAAAATGTTTTACGAATTAGATCGCGCAAGCGACTTTTTCGCGTCGTTTTGTTCATATGCGTATTTTCACAGTTCACCTTAGTAAAGGATCACAATGAATGGGGAGAAATTTCCATTCTTATTATATGTATGGATTACAAGCTTTTATTTCATTTTCAAATTACCTACCTATATTTACCTACCTACTTATGTCCGCTTAGGAACCACTGAATGTCTGGTTACAAAAATGCAACAGTCGAATGAGATTTGAAAATGTACTTATTGTATCAAACTTAGTACACCCTTCATCCCGCGTTTTTTGCGGCTAAGACTAAAAATACCTAAGAACACTTCCGCCTAACTTACTTTTCAAACAAAATCTAAATCGAATCTATGAGACAGACACGTCAAACTTATCACACCCTTTCGTCTTTGCGTCGGGAGTTAAAAATAAATACGATTGATCACTCTTCCATTCAATAAAAAGTAGGTACATAATAACAGGTAGATTAAAACTAAAGTTGGTTCATAATTAAGAAGCCTAATCTGGGAACTACAATAGGTTTTATTCCAGCATAGTAGGGATACCTACCTACTTACCTATCATGTCGTGGCGGCGTATATTGAAACCCAAGACAAGAGACAAAACAAGACAAAAGACAAGACAAGAGACAAGACAAGAGACAAGACAAGAGACAAGACAAGAGACAAGACAAGAGACAAGACAAGAGACAAGACAAGAGACAAGACAAGAGACAAGACAAGAGACAAGACAAGAGACAAGACAAGACAAGAGACAAGACAAGAGACAAGACAAGAGACAAGACAAGAGACAAGACAAGAGACAAGACAAGAGACAAGACAAGAGACAAGACAAGAGACAAGACAAGAGACAAGACAAGAGACAAGACAAGACAAGAGACAAGACAAGAGACAAGACAAGAGACAAGACAAGAGACAAGACAAGAGACAAGACAAGAGACAAGACAAGAGACAAGACAAGAGACAAGACAAGAGACAAGACAAGACAAGAGACAAGACAAGAGACAATACTTGGACTCTTACTCACACACTTACTCGGTCTCTCACTTGCACTCTTACTTAAACTCTTACTCGGGCTCTTACTCGCAGTCTTACTCGAATTCTTACTCAGATTCTTACTCGCACTCTTACTCGGTCTCTTACTCGCACTCTTACTCGGACTCTTACTCGGAATCTTAATCGCACTCTTACTCGGACTTTTACTCGCACTCTTACTCGGACACTTACACGCAGTCTTACTCGAATTCTTACTCAGTTTCTTACTTGCACTCTTACTCGGACTCTTATCGGACTCTTACTTGGACTCTTACTCGGTCTCTTACTCGCACTCTTACTTCAGCAGCATTCTTTTAAAAATAAAAAAAATAACTTCTTACTAACTTACCTCAAAAACAACATAATATCGCATGCTATTTTTTTGCCATTTTATATAATTTATTATATTATGTATACATACGTCAAAAGTAAATAACGTAAATTACACTAAATACTTGCAAAAAACTATCGCGACGTCCGCCCGTCGCTGCGTGGCACCCGCTTCTGGATTATATACCCACTTCTACCGACATCTACCTACTCCAACGAATTAGGGAAATAATAGAAGTCGAACACAGCTCAAAAAGTGATTCAACGCAAAGTACAACTATATGGGCGGGGCGTAAAAAGTACAACTCACCCGCCGCTCAGTCACACAACGCGCTCAGCGACAGATGCACGCATCGTTTGATTTTTAAAAATATCCAAAATAATATAGTTAACGGACAAAAATGACCTTTTGTGTGGTAAATTGGTGTAAAAATGGAAAGAAGGCAGTAAAAAGCAGGAAAAACTTATCACAGCTAACTAATATTATTTAAAACCAAATTATATAATTTCGATTTTAGTTGACATAAAATACGTAAAAATATAGGGTAAACTAGGCATGGCTGAAACAATGTTATCTTTGTCGTTCATTACATTCGCATTCGATTAGGTAACGTTATATTTATTTTGTATACTAGCCAAACACACGGCTTCACCCCCGCTACAAAAATGTTATTTTTGTACAATAAATAAGAGCATTTGTTTTTGAATTAAATCAATAATGACTTTTATAAAAGTCTGAAGAAAGAAAGAAAAAACCTCTAAAGTGAAGAATTCACCTGACCCGGCCCCCCCGGCTTGGCCTGATTCGACCTGATTCTGGTATCGCGCTTTTATCACCGCACGAGCCGACACCGATCGAAAGCCCAGGTTTATACGACTAATGTCCAATTATGAAAAATGACAAACATTTTAGACGTCCAATCATAAAAATGTCCATTCGGAAAATAGTCCACTCATAAAAATGTCAAATCGTAAAAAGGTCCAATTTGAAAATTGTCCATTCATGAAAAACATCCATTCGTAAAAATGTCCAATAAAGTTTTATTTTATCCGTGGTTCTATCAATAGCTAATCCCGTAGTCCAATTAAAAGTGTCACGTACCTAGTGAACAATCTTTATTTCCAATGCAATGACAGCTGTCAAACTTTAAATTTCAATATCTCGGAAAATACTCGTCTTAGGCTGATGCTGTCATAGAAGAAATTAAAGGTCTTGGAAAGATTGTCATTTCAGATGACAGCTGTCAAACTTGAAACGTCAATATCTCGGAAAATACTCGTCTTAGGCTGATGCTGTCATAGAAGAAATTAAAGGTCTTGGAGAGATTGTCATTTCAGATGACAGCTGTCAAACTTGAAATGTCAATATCTCGGAAAATACTCGTCTTAGGCTGATGCTGTCATAGAAGAAATTAAAGGTCTTGGAGAGATTGTCATTTCAGATGACAGCTGTCAAACTTGAAATGTCAATATCTCGGAAAATACTCGTCTTAGGCTGATGCTGTCATAGAAGAAATTAAAGGTCTTGGAGAGATTGTCATTTCAGATGACAGCTGTCAAACTTGAAACGTCAATATCTCGGAAAATACTCGTCTTAGGCTGATGCTGTCATAGAAGAAATTAAAGGTCTTGGAGAGATTGTCATTTCAGATGACAGCTGTCAAACTAGAAATGTCAATATCTCGGAAAATATTCGTCTTAGTCTGATGCTGTCATAGAAGAAATTAAAGGTCTTGGAGAGATCTTCATTTCAGATGACAGCTGTCTAACTTGAAATGTCAATATCTCGGAAAATACTCGTCTTAGGCTGATGATGTCATAGAAGAAATTAAAGGTCTTGGAGAGATTGTCATTTCAGATGACAGCTGTCAAACTTGAAATGTCAATATCTCGGAAAATACTCGTCTTAGGCTGATGCTGTCATAGAAAAAATTAAAAAACCTTGAAGATCTTCCAGATTTTGATATTTCAAGTTTGACAACTGACATCTGAAAGGTAGATCTTCCTAAGACCTTTCATTTCTTCTATGACAGCGTCAGAAATAAACCAATTCGTGTTGGACATTATTCTTAATTGGAGATATTTCATTTTGGACCAAATTCATGTTGGAAATTATTCGTGTTGGACATTTTTCCTAGTTGGACGTAAGCCATGTTGGACCAAATTAGTGTTTGACCAAAGTAGTATTGGACATCAATACCTACTAGTTGAACAATTTGGATTTTGGACATTTGTCGTACAAACCGATAAAACTTATTCCATATCCTTTTTGGGGATTCTAACTACCTCTGTACCAAATTTGGCAAATTTGCTATTACCTTGTCGAACGCATGGTTGATGAGATATTCGTTTTGTTTCAAGCATACCAAGGTTACCCTAGTCTGACATAAAAGAATATATTTGAGTTACCCGTATGGCAATACCGAATTTAACTATAAACAATTTTGATACTTTAATTATTTAAAAAAAAATCGCTACTGTACTTGGTCACTGACCTCTGTTTAATCAGATAAGTAGCTCTGGCGCGAAAAAGTAACACACATGCTTCACATAAAACAGACATGCGTCTAATAAAGATATTTTTATAAAATGATAATAAAAGACGATGTGTTATATGACACAAATATAATATAAAAAAATACTTAAAATAAAGTAATAAATCGTTTATATAGGGTAATCCAATTCTTTATTTTTTGCGGTGGGGTGGTCTTTTCGATGTCTCGTAGGCGGGCATTTTCCTTTATTTTTAATACTTTCCAAAACAAATTTTCTGACTGATGATTTCGATTCGCCTAGAAAATACAAAATAAATAAGATTAATATCATCTTTTAAAAGTAAAAAAGGCGTACCAGTATGGTAACAGTAAAAAAGGTGCCATGAATATAATGTTAAAAGAAATTCCCAAAATAAAGCAATTGTATTTGTACTTGTACGTAGGGACATCTAATAGACATTAAAACAAAATAAAAATGCCAAGTGCAAGTCGGACTCTTTTGAATTGAACTCTTTCTTGAAACATCTCATATATACAAAAACAAACGGAAAAAAGCACTTTGTTGTTTGGGAGCCCCTTTTTTATTTTATTCTATTTTTAGTATTGCAACAAAAATACATCCGTGAAAATTTCAACCTTTTAACTATCACGGTTCGTGAGATGACAGACAGACAGACGAACGGACAGCGAAGTCTTAGTTATATGGTCTTGTTTTCCCTTATGGGTACGGAACCCTAAAGCGCAATTTTTCATACACATAATATCATCATTAAACTTGGACAATATGAAAAGTATCAAAAATTTTCAGTCATACTATAATGTATTTTATGACTTTAGTTGTAAACAAATATATAACACAAAATAGTTATTTATGGACAAAATAACGATTATTTTACGTTTTCAATGATGAGGTTCAATGAGCTTGATGATGTACTGTTAATCTAACTTAAACGTACCTGAGATATACGCTGTTCTCTTAGAAACACTTAGTAAAAGCAGCAACCACTTTTCTATTTGCAACTGCTGTATACGCCGTATATATACATCCCATCAAAAACATAAATGTGAAAAGAGAGCCAAGTTCAATATTACGATGTATGTACCTACTCATAGTTGCCTATGATTTGGTAGTTGACTTCAACGACAAAAGAAATGAGATCTAAATGGGTGCCAAGTTCAATGGTCAGTCCTGAAAAATATTTACAACATAAAATATTTTATTACAACTTAAAAGATTATTTCTTCTTATCACTTAGAATTAATATTTTTTGAAGCCTAAAGACTGACTTGGCCAGTTCTCATAATATACTAGGTAGGTTCTCTCTTAACTCTAGCTTGATCACTATTAAACGCACTTAATACTAATTAGTGCGCCACCGTCTTTTATCGTGTAAATTAGTCCCCTCCATCCATTGGTTGTCTGGAAGAAATCGCTCTTTAACGAGAAGACCGCCACTTGTACATTGTAATTTTTAATTTTAATTATGTACTTATGTATTTTCTAACATTATGTGGTATACAATAAAGTATCTATTGTCTTATCCCAATGATACTTCGTCGTATGGTACCCATGAGAACTAGCCAAGTCAAACTTTGGGCTTCAAAATAATATTAATTCTAAGTGATAAGAAGAAATAATCTTTTAAGTTGTAATAAAATATTTTATGTTGTAAATATTTTTCAGGACTGACCATTGAACTTGGCACCCATTTAGATCTCATTTCTTTTGTCGTTGAAGTCAACTACCAAATCATAGGCAACTATGAGTAGGTACATACATCGTAATATTGAACTTGGCTCTCTTTTCACATTTATGTTTTTGATGGGATTTCATTGCTTTTTGTACAGTACTTTTTAGTATGTAATAGGTTAAAACACTCAGTCATTATAAGATTATAATACCAAATGATTATTTGTTGTACCTCCCCCCACCCCACTTCTTACACGGCACGGCCGTCGCACCGCGCACCGTGAGCCTCGCCGTGCTTCGATATACCTATAATTAATTTAGTACTTATTTATATGTAGCATTCATGTGCACTATTGATTTGAATATTGTACCTTATCAATTGATTTTTAAACAATACTAGTTACTGATAAATTTATCTATATTCACCCAGCTATCTTATACCAACCGCCTACCTGGATGGCAATTTAACTTTTTGAGATCATCTGGAACTGGATTAGAATTTCGAACAAAAGACTAACCTAACCAAAGCCGACAAGACTTGTAATGACGACGACATGGCGGGGGCACTGCCGTGCCCCCAGATACCGCCACATACCTATAATATTATGACTATACGTTACAGGTACGTAGGTATCTAAAATGTTTACACCAACTAGCACCTAAGGCGATATACATACCTACCTACATTATTTTTATTGTAAACAATGTTAATATTATTACCTCTATGTTACTGAGCCGCCTTGTGCTGGTGAGTCGATATATTGATAGGTATTTACATAGGATATACAATTGTTACGTAGCGTAGGTACCAGGAACCTATTTTTATTAGTGACTAGCTGTGCCTAGCTGTTTTACCCGCTATACAGTTTGGTACAGTAGTGTATATTATGTTATTCCAGATTCCAGGGGTCTAAGCTATATTTTTTATTATACCAAATTTAAAGTCAATCGGCCCACCAGTTTAGGCGTGAAAAAGTAAAAAAAAAACATGTATCCATACGTACAGTAGGTATAAAGGTATAAAGTTTTTATTTATATTTATAATCGACCGAGCGAAGCGAGGTCTTAGAGTCGAGAGCCGCGAAAAGCCTGCGTTTCGACCAGTTTAACGGTTGACCTCTGGCGCTTAGGTTTGATCCACATTTACTCGAAAACGGTTAATCCAAATTTAATGAAATTTTACACACAACTTAGGTAGGTTACTAGAATAATTTTAGTGATAAAAATATTAAAATAGACCTTAGGGTTGCAGAGATGTAGGTGATTTAAAGTCTTTACGATAGGTCTGACGATAATTTAAAAACTGGTGCTCTGATATTTTTTTTTCTAACATATACACATTTTTTATAACCTACATAAATATATTATCCAAAGTGTATGTTTGTATGTATGTTTGTTACGCGATAACTTGAAAACCGATGGTCCAATCTTTATGAAACTTTGCAAATACGTAGTTTAAGTCAATAGAATTTTTAAGTTCGAACATCAGCCAAATCGGTCGAAGGGTTCTAGAGTAATAGAAAATGCTTAATTACAACGTTACCAAAGTTCCAATCTTAATGGAACTTTGCGATCAGGTAGTATAAGCTAAAAGAATTCTCAAGTTTGAAAATGAGCCAAATCGATCCGAGGGTTGTAGAGTTATAGAGATGACTACATTATAATGTTTTGCACAATTTGTTAGGTACATTAAGTTTGAGAAAGATCCTACAGGCAAGAAAGAGCAGGCAAGAAGATCAAGCTAAAGAATTAATAGCGATAAAGTCCAAGAATTCGAGAATTTCAAGCAATTTATCTTATTTTTAATAACATTACTTTTTATTTTAGTATATTGCGTAATACCAATTGCGTCAATTATAGTCCGGCCGCCTAAAGTTTGCGATTGAAATAAGGTGTCACATACATGTAGGTAAGTACATGTTTTGTGCTGTTTTTTTAACCTTTTTATAAACCTCGCCTCGCTCGATCGATAGAATATAATGTTATTTAATTTAAGTAAAATAAAAAAGTAAAATAAAAACCTTATTAATAGCGTTATTTTATGCCCATCGCTAATGGCAAGCAACCAAAGGATTAGTATTGGATTTAGTAGTATAAGCATAATTATATGACGACATAATTACGTCACATTGCCTAAAATTTTGTATAAATTATCCCGAACGCAATGTACCGGACTATAACTCGCTGTCAAGTAAAATAATATTTTACTGTCAAAACACGAAAGTGGAGACCATAAACAATATAAGCAGGCACAAATATCTGTGGAAGTGGTGATAGAATGATAAAAAAAACTCGCTGTATCGTTTTGTTATAAAATATATTTTAAATATATAATTTATATGAATACATATATACATATATCATCTTAGAGTCGAGAGCCGCTGCTTTTTCGCTGGCAGTAAGGTATGTTATTATTTGTGTAGCCTGTCTGCAAAACTTTTTAAAACTAGAATAGTTTGTGGGGCACATTCAACAATAAAGGTGCTCGAGCACACCGTAATGCATCGCGGGCCACTGGTGGCTCTCTCAAAAAAAGTCAGCAAAATGTTGAGATCACTAATACGTACGCGCCCATCCAAATACGTACGCGCATAACATTGCTTAACTTCGATGTTTACGTACTTTAAAAAAAATGTTTGCAGAGGGTCATGTTGACGATTTCTATGCCATCATGAGAAAACGGATCGCGTCGATGTGGTACAGAATGCGTGTGAGCTCCGACACTATCCTGAAAACATTGTTTAATAAAATGGAAAATCCATTTATAAAGCACTGGCTGGACATTCATCTGTCCAGGCAGCGCAGTAGACGGCCGGGCTCGCGATATGTTCCAACTCGCTAAGTTTTTAAGATAACTAACAATTTAGAATAATAATTATTACTAACATTTTTATGAAATTTCTATGTTCTGCAATAAACGTATTATTATTTAAATAGAGCCATTTTTAAATGAATTAATTCAAATGTATAGCTTTCAGAAGATTTCCCAAATTTAAAATATATGTACTTATAGTCTGCCAAATTTCATAAAAATATGGTAACGACAAGTTCCCTATGAATGTAGATTTATTCATAGGATCAAAAAAATGTACGTTTTTAAAGATAAACGGGTGTATATTTTTTTCTACGTTAACTTAGAAGTTTAATTTCACGGGCACAAAGCGGCCATAGATAGACCTGTGTATATGGTAAAAATATACAATTCTACCGGATGTAGTTTATAAATGGGTCTTGACAGACATACGGATGACCAAGTGATCCTATTATGGTTTCGTTTTTTCCTTCAGAGGTACGAAACTCTAAAAAGAATCATATTCTAAAAATCTCGGTCTACGTACCGATTGTTTATTGAGTTTTAATTTCTCAGAATTTTGGTATTTTGAGTTTTAATATTAATTTTAAAGTTATTGTATTAGGATATATTTTGTCGAGGCCTAAAGACTAAGGTTAACACGGAAATTGGGCTGCGAGGTCCCAGTTCGAGGCGAACTACTAGTTATATTAGTAGGAATAGTGGACTCGCGCGCACTTCGTAGTATCTAACGGAAAATAGCCGCCTACACAAAAATTATAGCAACATGCACCATGTATTGCTTTATGCGTTCCTAGGCGTTCCAAACTTTAATATCATACATTTTTAAAAAATTAATAATAATTTAAAATGATAGAAAAATACTAGTTTCTGATTTTTCCCTTTGTTACTACGACATTACCTATCGGGATGCCAAATTTCAGCTGTCTAGGTCATCTGGAACTGGGATATTACTTTTGATCTATCCCTCAGTATGTATTAACTTCACCGATTACTGGATGTTTATATCTAAATAACCGTTTGAGCTGTGTTATTGGAATTTGGAACAGAGATATAGTTCGTATATTGTAGTATATGTGCCAAATTTGACTTGTCTATGTGCAATAGTTTTTGTATAACGAGGGTGTAAAAAGTCGTCAAAACGCGCTTTGGACGGTTCGTGTAATATAACACACGGCGCGGTCGCCAGTTCCTTTGCTTGAACTTGGCTTGACTCGCTGCCGCGTGTCTAAATTTTGTAATTCATTTGGCAAGCATCGCCACGGATTATTTTATTCATTTTCATCAACATTATTGTGAAAAATCTTCGAAATAACTTATTAATCACTAAAAATACGAACAACATGTTGTTGTTTACATTATTTTTGTCAAATTTGACAGAAGTAGTTTGAAAGAAATAGGTAGAATGTTGCCATTTTTATTTTAGTTTTTTCTTATTAAATTTGTACTCTTTCGTTTTGTCCATCCCGTTTGCACATGTTGATTGAATATTTCTGTTTCACTCAACACTATCCGACTAAGTAAAATGACACCCCAAGTGAATGAATGGGCGAGTTCATGTACAGAAAATAAATTTAGCATGGTTATCCCTTATGAATGTCCGTGTGTCGCGTGAGTATTATAATTTAGTGGTGTGAGTTTGGGACCACGTTTTTGCGGAAAAAGTAAGGGAGTTACAGGGAGTTGACCTACTCCCACATTCCGACTTTTTCTATGGAGTCGAACTACTGTATATCTCTTTACCGTGATAATGCCGAGTTAAGAGTAAATTATGGTATATTTGTCAAAACTACGGCTAATGCAAAATGGTTGTGAGAACACGCGGAATGAATGGTGATCGAACGTGAACTGACGCGTCCGTCGATGAATAAATTGGGTTATGAACGCGTAAAGTGCTGATGAGGTGATTGCGGTGGTTGCACCGTACACTGTGGACTGTGGATAATACTAGTAGTTCGCCTCGAACTGGGACCTCGCAGCCCAATTTCCGTGGTAAACCTTAGACTTTAGGCCTCGACAAAATATATCCTAATACAAGAACTTTAACATTAATATTAAATCACAACTCAAAATACAAAAATTCAGAGAAATTAAAACTAAATAAACCTACGTACCGAGATTTTTAGAATATAATCCTTTTTAGAGTTTCGTTCCTCTGAAGGAAAAAACGAAACCCTAATAGGATCACTTGGTCATCCGTATGTCTGTCAAGACCCATTTATACTCTACATCCCGTAGAATTGTATATTTTTACTTTTTACCATAATACACAGGTCTATGGCCGCTTGGTACCCGTAAAATTAAACTTCTAAGTTAACATAGAAAAAATACACCCTTTTATCCCTTTTTTACCTACATTTTTTTGACCCTCTGAATAAATCAACATTCATAGGGAACTTGCCGTTACCATATATTTATGAAATTTGGCAGACTATAAGTACATATATTTTAAATTCGGGAAAATTTCTGAAAGAAGAAGAGGAGCTGAGTGGAGGGCTGAGGAGGGTTTTTTTTTTCATTTGAATTAATTCATTTAAAAATGGCTCTATTTAAAGTACGTAAACATCGAAGTTAAGCAATATTATGTGCGTACGTATTTGGATGGGCGGGTACGTAGTGATCTCAACATTTTGCTGACTTTTTTGGAGAGAGCCACCAGCGGCCCGTGATGCATTATGGTGTGCTCGTGCACCTTTATTGTTGAATGTGCCGGCACAAACAATTACTCTAAGTTTTAAAAAGTTATGCAGACAGACTACTCAAATAACCTTACTGCCAGCGAAAAAGCAGAGGCTCTCAACTCTATGAGTTCGCTTTGCTCGGTCGATGATATATGTATGTATTCATATAAATTATGTATTTAAATTATATTCGACCGAGCGAAGCGAGGTCTTAGAGTCGAAAGCCGCGAAAAGCCTGCGTTTTGACCAGTTTAACGGTTGACCTCTGGTGCCTAACTTTGATCGACATTTACTCAAAAACGGTAAATCCAAATTAAATGAAATTTTGCACACCAGTTAAATAGGTTAATAGAATACTTATAGTAAAAAAAAAAAGCCAAATAGGCTTCAGTATTGCAGAGATATAAGTGACTTAAAGTCTTTAAGATAGGTCTGACGATAATTTCAAAACTGGTACGCCGATAATTTTTTTTCTGAGCTATTAACATTTTTTATAACCTACCTAAATATTTTATCAAAAGTGTATGTTTGTATGTATGTTTGTTACGCGATAACTTGAAAACCGATGGTCCAATCTTGATGAAACTTTGCAAACGCGTAGTACATATCCATAGAATTTTTAAGTTCGAACATGAGCCAAATCGGTCGAAGGGTTCTAGAGTTAAAGAGATTCCTTGATTACCACGTTACCGAAGTTCCAATCTTGACGGAACTTTGCGAACGGGTAGTACAAACGCAAAGAATTCTCATGTTCAGAAATGAGCCAAATCGGCCCAAGAGTTGCAGTTAAATCTTTTATTAATAATGTAACCGGGATATAATTGCGATTCACTGTCTTAGGAGATGGGAACATTTTGGTAGGTAGATAAACGCAGTTTGAAATTAGTTCGAATAGTACGGACCGTTATGTAATTGCGATTCACTGTCGTTGAAGATGGGGCATTTCGGTAGGTTGATAAACGCAATTTCAAATTAGTACAGATATTAGAGTTGACCATTATAGATTTGCGATTCATTTTCTTAGAAGATAAAAACATTATGTAAGGTTGATAATCGCAATTTCAAATTGGTACAGAAATTAGGGTTGACCATTATAGTTTTGCGATTCATTTCTATAAAAACACTTACATTTTGTTAGGTTGATAGACACAATTTCAAAATGGTTCATAATTTAGAGATAATCATTATAGATTTGCGATTCACTCCCATAAAAGACAGTAACATTTTGTTAGGTTGATAGACGCAATTTCAAAATGGTTCATAATTTAGAGATGATCATTATAGATTTGCGATTCACTCCCATAAAAGACAGTAACATTTTGTTAGGTTGATAGTCGCAATTTTAAAATGGTTCAGTATTTTGAAAAGACCATTATAAGACCATTTAATAAGGCTGCAGCCTTTTTAATTATTAAATACACAATTTCATCTTGGGCATATAGCTTTTTCGCTGGCAGTAAGATATATTATTATTTGTGTAGCCTATCTGCAAAACTTTTTAATACTTAGAATAGTTTGTGCCGGCACATTCAACAATAAAGGTGCACGAGCACACCGTAGTGCAGCGCAGACCACTGGTGGCTCTCTCCAAAAAAGTCAGCAAAAAGTTGAGATCACTACGTACGCGCCCATCCAAATACGTACACGCATAACATTGCTTAACTTCGATGATTACGTTCTTTAAATAGCGCTATTTTTAAATGAATTAATTTTATTAAAAACTAGCAATCCCGGCGAACTCCGTTTCGCCACCGGATGGCTTCGTTTTAAATTTCTGTTGAAATATTTCCTAAATTTTCTTTGCTATAAACCTCACGGAGCCCGAGACCTTTCCAACGAATGCAAAACCGTGGAAATCGGTTCGTGCGTTCTGGAGTTATAGCGTCAGGAAGGAAAACCCGACTTATTTTTATATAGTAGATTAAAAGTTTTCAGATTTTTTCCCGTATTTAAAATATATGTTAAGGTATGCCAAATTTCATAAACATAGGGTAACGGCAAGTTCTCAATGAATATTGATTTATTCAGAGGGTCAAAACATTTTTTGAAGGATAAACGGGTGTATTTTTTCCACTTAAAGTTAAAGTTCTTGTATTAGGATATTTTAAAAAAAGTCTAAAGTCTAAAGTTTAAGGTTTAACGGAAATTGGGCCGCGAGGTCCCAGTTTGAGGCGAACTACTAGTTTATAACAAAACGATTCAGCAAGTTTTTTTGTTCTATCACCACTTTCACAGACATTGTTACCTGCTTATTATTGTTTATGGTCTCCACTTTCGTGTTTTGCCAGTGGCCGTAGCATGCCACACAGAATCCCGACCAAACTTCAAGAATAGAACTGTCATCCCATACATTCACAAAACTACAATGTATGGCATGACAGTTCTACGCTTGACATTTCAGCGGGATCTCGTTTGGCATGCTGCGGCCACTGTAAAATATTATTTTACTTGACAGCGAGTTAAAGTCCGGTACATTGTGTTCGGGATAATTTATACAAAATTTTAGGCATTGTGACGTAGTTATGTCGTCATAATAATATTATATTATAATTATGCCTATACTATTATATCCAACTTTGGTTGCTTGCCATTAGCGATGGGCATAAAATAACGCTATTAATAAGGTTTTTATTTTAAATAACTATTTTACTTTATTTTTATTTTACTTAAATTAAATAACATTATATTTTATCGATCGAACGAAATGAGGTTTATAAAAAGATTAAAAAACAGCACAAAACGTGTACTTACCTACATGTATGTGACACCTATCTCAATAGCAAACTTTAGGCGGCCGGACTATAATTGACGCAATTATTGGTATTACGCAATGTACTAAAAAATAATGTTATTGAAAATAAGATAAATTGCTTGAAATTCTCGAATTATTGGACTTTATCGCTATTAATTCTGTAGCTTGATCTACTTGCCTGCTCTTTCTTGCCTGTAGGATCTTTCTTAAACTTAATGTACCTAACAAATTGTGCAAAACATTATAATTTAGTCATCTCTATAACTCTACAACCCTTGGATCGATTTGGCTCATTTTAGAACATAAGAATTCTTTTAGCTTATACTACCTGATCGCAAAGTTCCATTAAGATTGGAACTTTGGTAACGTTGTAATTAAGCATTTTCTATAACTCTAGAACCCTTCGACCGATTTGGCTGATGTTCGAACTTAAAAATTCTATTGACTTAAACTACGTATTTGCAAAGTTTCATAAAGATTGGACCATCGGTTTTCAAGTTATCGCGTAACAAACATACATACAAACATACACTTTTGATAATATATTTATGTAGGTTATAAAAAATGTGTGTATATTAGAAAAAAATATATCAGAGCACCAGTTTTGAAATTATCGTCAGACCTATCGTAAAGACTTTAAGTCACCTATATCTCTGCAACCCTAAGGTCTATTTCGCTATTTTTTTCACTAAAATTATTCTATTAACCTATCTAACTTGTGTGTAAAGTTTCATTTAATTTGGATAAACCGTTTTCGAGTAAATGTCGATCAAACCTAAGCGCCAGAGGTCAACCGCTAAACTGGTCGAAACGCAGGCTTTTCGCGGCTCTCGACTCTAAGACCTCGCTTCGCTCGGTCGATAAGGACGTGTGTATGTGTGTAACCTCTGCATGTCTAAACAGCTAACCCGATTTGGCTGAAAATTGGTATGGAGATACTTTAAAGACCCTTTAATTAAAGCCACTTTTCAGCGAGTAAATATTATTGCATATTAGCGTTATTATTAGCATATTATAAATGTGAAACTAAGAAGTGCTGTAGTGCACTGCTGCGTGCTGTAGTGCTGAACTGCAGTAGTTAGTGTAATAAGTAAAATTTTGGTAAATAGTTAGCTTAGACCCTGGAATAAAATATAGGCTTTTCAGCGGGTAAAACCGCAGGACACAGCTAGTAAGAAATAAATACATTATGCGTCGGAGCGTCCGCCAGACCAGAAATCACCGGATCATAGTTATCGTCTATAACTACCACTATATAGATTTTTCACGAAATGTATTTGATCGTAAAAAGGCTCGGCAATCGTAAAAATAGATAGTGCCTTCCCTATCAATAAGTTAGGATTATACCGAGTGGGGATGGTGTCGTATCAGACAGTCTCTGTGTCAATCACTTTTTATGTTATTTTATTAAAGTAAGTAATGAAGAATGTGCTGAGTATATTTTCTTACCGATTTCTAAAAAGAAGGTTAGGTTAGTTTATCAAGTAACATTGTTGGAACAGGGAGAAATTTACATAGAACAATCCTTTAAGACTTCCTACACAATATATAAAATTTCAAATCGTTTGTTGAATGTGCCGGCACAAACAATTACTCTAAGTTTTAAAAAGTTATGCAGACAGACTACTCAAATAACCTTACTGCCAGCGAAAAAGCAGAGGCTCTCAACTCTATGAGTTCGCTTTGCTCGGTCGATGATATATGTATGTATTCATATAAATTATGTATTTAAATTATATTTTATAACAAAACGATTCAGCAAGTTTTTTTGTTCTATCACCACTTTCACAGACATTGTTACCTGCTTATTATTGTTTATGGTCTCCACTTTCGTGTTTTGCCAGTGGCCGTAGCATGCCACACAGAATCCCGACCAAACTTCAAGAATAGAACTGTCATCCCATACATTCACAAAACTACAATGTATGGCATGACAGTTCTACGCTTGACATTTCAGCGGGATCTCGTTTGGCATGCTGCGGCCACTGTAAAATATTATTTTACTTGACAGCGAGTTAAAGTCCGGTACATTGTGTTCGGGATAATTTATACAAAATTTTAGGCATTGTGACGTAGTTATGTCGTCATAATAATATTATATTATAATTATGCCTATACTATTATATCCAACTTTGGTTGCTTGCCATTAGCGATGGGCATAAAATAACGCTATTAATAAGGTTTTTATTTTAAATAACTATTTTACTTTATTTTTATTTTACTTAAATTAAATAACATTATATTTTATCGATCGAACGAAATGAGGTTTATAAAAAGATTAAAAAACAGCACAAAACGTGTACTTACCTACATGTATGTGACACCTATCTCAATAGCAAACTTTAGGCGGCCGGACTATAATTGACGCAATTATTGGTATTACGCAATGTACTAAAAAATAATGTTATTGAAAATAAGATAAATTGCTTGAAATTCTCGAATTATTGGACTTTATCGCTATTAATTCTGTAGCTTGATCTACTTGCCTGCTCTTTCTTGCCTGTAGGATCTTTCTTAAACTTAATGTACCTAACAAATTGTGCAAAACATTATAATTTAGTCATCTCTATAACTCTACAACCCTTGAATCGATTTGGCTCATTTTAGAACATAAGAATTCTTTTAGCTTATACTACCTGATCGCAAAGTTCCATTAAGATTGGAACTTTGGTAACGTTGTAATTAAGCATTTTCTATAACTCTAGAACCCTTCGACCGATTTGGCTGATGTTCGAACTTAAAAATTCTATTGACTTAAACTACGTATTTGCAAAGTTTCATAAAGATTGGACCATCGGTTTTCAAGTTATCGCGTAACAAACATACATACAAACATACACTTTTGATAATATATTTATGTAGGTTATAAAAAATGTGTGTATATTAGAAAAAAATATATCAGAGCACCAGTTTTGAAATTATCGTCAGACCTATCGTAAAGACTTTAAGTCACCTATATCTCTGCAACCCTAAGGTCTATTTCGCTATTTTTTTCACTAAAATTATTCTATTAACCTATCTAACTTGTGTGTAAAGTTTCATTTAATTTGGATAAACCGTTTTCGAGTAAATGTCGATCAAACCTAAGCGCCAGAGGTCAACCGCTAAACTGGTCGAAACGCAGGCTTTTCGCGGCTCTCGACTCTAAGACCTCGCTTCGCTCGGTCGATAAAATAGTTTCTAAATTCCTCGGGGACAAAGAGAGACACTGCTGTTTTAAACTATCAAGCTATTTTACAAAAACAAATGGTCAGGAATGTTACCTTATTGGATTGTAGAACAAGTTGCTAAAATAACTTTTATACCAAAATTATATCTTATTTATTGCCGTTTGGTTACTAGTAGATTTAGTTATTATTAAAGGGATATTAGTTCAGCAAATTAAAATGCAGCTTCTATACTTTTAAAAACTATATTCCTCCTCAATATAATTATAATGCCTTAGACTTCTAAGTAACAATATTATTTAGACACGCGGCAGCGAGTCAAGCCAAGTTCAAGCAAAGGAACTGGCGACCGCGCCGTGTGTTATATTACACGAACCGTCCAAAGCGCGTTTTGACGACTTTTTACACCCTCGTTATACAAAAACTATTACACATAGACAAGTCAAATTTGGCACATATACTTACATATACGAACTACATCTGTGTTCCAAATTCCAATAACACAGCTCAAACGGTTATTTAGATATAAACATCCAGTAATCGGTGAAGTTAATACATACTGAGGGATAGATCAAAAGTAATATCCCAGTTCCAGATGACCTAGAAAGCTGAAATTTGGCATCCCGATAGGTAATGACGTAGTAACAAAGGAAAAAATCAGAAACTAGTATTTTTTTATCATTTTAAATTATTATTAATTTTTAAAAAATGTATAATATTAAAGTTCGGGACGCCTAGGAACGCATAAAGCATCATGTTGCATGTTGCTATAATTTTTGTGTAGGCGGCTATTTTCTGTTAGATACTACGAAGTGCGCGCGAGTCCACTATTCCTACTAATATAAATATAAATACAAACTTTATACCTACTGTACGTATGGATATATGTTACTTTTTCACGCCTAAACGGGTGGGCCGATTGACTTTAAATTTGGTATAATAAAAAATATAGCTTAGACCCCTGGAATAACATAATTTAGACACGCGGCAGCGAGTCAAGCCAAGTTCAAGCAAAGGAACTGGCGACCGCGCCGTGTGTTATATTACACGAACCGTCCAAAGCGCGTTTTGACGACTTTTTACACCCTCGTTATACAAAAACTATTACACATAGACAAGTCAAATTTGGCACATATACTTACATATACGAACTACATCTGTGTTCCAAATTCCAATAACACAGCTCAAACGGTTATTTAGATATAAACATCCAGTAATCGGTGAAGTTAATACATACTGAGGGATAGATCAAAAGTAATATCCCAGTTCCAGATGACCTAGAAAGCTGAAATTTGGCATCCCGATAGGTAATGACGTAGTAACAAAGGAAAAAATCAGAAACTAGTATTTTTTTATCATTTTAAATTATTATTAATTTTTAAAAAATGTATAATATTAAAGTTCGGGACGCCTAGGAACGCATAAAGCATCATGTTGCATGTTGCTATAATTTTTGTGTAGGCGGCTATTTTCTGTTAGATACTACGAAGTGCGCGCGAGTCCACTATTCCTACTAATATAAATATAAATACAAACTTTATACCTACTGTACGTATGGATATATGTTACTTTTTCACGCCTAAACGGGTGGGCCGATTGACTTTAAATTTGGTATAATAAAAAATATAGCTTAGACCCCTGGAATAACATAATTTAGACACGCGGCAGCGAGTCAAGCCAAGTTCAAGCAAAGGAACTGGCGACCGCGCCGTGTGTTATATTACACGAACCGTCCAAAGCGCGTTTTGACGACTTTTTACACCCTCGTTATACAAAAACTATTACACATAGACAAGTCAAATTTGGCACATATACTTACATATACGAACTACATCTGTGTTCCAAATTCCAATAACACAGCTCAAACGGTTATTTAGATATAAACATCCAGTAATCGGTGAAGTTAATACATACTGAGGGATAGATCAAAAGTAATATCCCAGTTCCAGATGACCTAGAAAGCTGAAATTTGGCATCCCGATAGGTAATGACGTAGTAACAAAGGAAAAAATCAGAAACTAGTATTTTTTTATCATTTTAAATTATTATTAATTTTTAAAAAATGTATAATATTAAAGTTCGGGACGCCTAGGAACGCATAAAGCATCATGTTGCATGTTGCTATAATTTTTGTGTAGGCGGCTATTTTCTGTTAGATACTACGAAGTGCGCGCGAGTCCACTATTCCTACTAATATAAATATAAATACAAACTTTATACCTACTGTACGTATGGATATATGTTACTTTTTCACGCCTAAACGGGTGGGCCGATTGACTTTAAATTTGGTATAATAAAAAATATAGCTTAGACCCCTGGAATAACATAATATACACTACTGTACCAAACTGTATAGCGGGTAAAACAGCTAGGCACAGCTAGTCACTAATAAAAATAGGTTCCTGGTACCTACGTAACAATTGAATATCCTATGTAAATACCTATCAATACCTATATCGACTCACCAGCACAAGGCGGCTCAGTAACATAGAGGTACCTAATAATATTAACATTGTTTACAATAAAAATAATGTATGTAAGTATATCGCCTTAGGTGCTAGTTGGTGTAAACATTTTAGATACCTACGTACCTGTAACGTATAGTCATAATAATATTATAGGTATGTGGCGGTATCTGGGGGCACGGCAGTGCCCCCGGCAAGTCGTCATCATTACAAGTCTTGTCGGCTTAGGTTTCGAAATTCTAATCCAGTTCCAGATGATCTAAAAAGTTAAATTTCCATCCAGGTAGGCGGTAGGTATAAGATAGCTGGGTGGATATAGATAAATTTATCAGTAACTAGTATTGTTTAAAAATCAATTGATTAGGTACAATATTCAAATCAATAGTGCACATAAATGCTACATATAAATAAGTACTAAATTAATTATAGGTATAGGTACAGGTACCTTCCTTTGCAGGAGGTCGTCTAGGTGGGTACCCCAACAGTGCCAGTTATTCTACCGCCTGAGCAGTATTGTGCAAACATTACTGTGCTCCGGTAGGAGGGCACTGTAGCTAGTGAAATTACTGGGCTAAAGAGTCTTAACATCTTATGACTCTTAAGTAAGAAGCGTTGGTGCAGTGCACCTAGAATTGCACATCATTGTGAAATTCTGGGTAGCACTGTACTGATTATGGGCAGCGTTATCTCTTAACATCAGGAGAGCGTCATGCTCGTCTTCTTACTTCTCCACATAAAAAAAGAAAAGGTATATCAAAGCACGGCGAGGCTCACGGGCCGCGGTGCGCGGTGCGACGGCCGTGCCATGGAGCAGTGGGGTGGGGGGAGGTGCAATAAAATAATCATTTGGTATTAATCTTATTATGACTGGGTGTCTTAAATCTATTACATACTAAATAGTACTGTACAAAAAGCAATGATATCCCATCAAAAACATAAATGTGAAAAGAGAGCCAAGTTCAATATTACGATGTATGTACTCATAGTTACCTATGATTTGGTAGTTGACTTATGACTTCAACGACAAAAGAAGTGAGATCTAAATGGGTGCCAAGTTCAATGGTCAGTCCTGAAAAATATTTACAACAACAAAATATTTTATTACAACTTAAAAGATTATTTCTTCTTATCACTTAGAATTAATATTATTTTGAAGCCCAAAGTTTGACTTGGCTAGTTCTCATGGGTACCATAGTACCATACGACGAAGTATCATTAAGATAAGACAATAGATACTTTATTGTACACCACATAATGTTACAGAAAATACATAAGTACATAATTAAAATTAAAAATGACAATGTACAAGTGGCGGTCTTATCGTTAAAGAGCGATTTCTTCCAGACAACCAATGGATGGAGGGGCCTAATTATTTACACGATAAAAGACGGTGGCGCACTAATTAGCATTAAGTGCGTTTAATAGTGATCAAGCTAAAGTTAAGAGAGTACCTACCTAGTATATTATGAGAACTGGCCAAGTCAGTCTTTAGGCTTCAAAATAATATTAATTCTAAGTGATAAGAAGAAATAATCTTTTAAGTTGTAATAAAATATTTTGTTGTTGTAAATATTTTTCAGGACTGACCATTGAACTTGGCACCCATTTAGATCTCACTTCTTTTGTCGTTGAAGTCATAAGTCAACTACCAAATCATAGGTAACTATGAGTACATACATCGTAATATTGAACTTGGCTCTCTTTTCACATTTATGTTTTTGATGGGATATACACTACTGTACCAAACTGTATAGCGGGTAAAACAGCTAGGCACAGCTAGTCACTAATAAAAATAGGTTCCTGGTACCTACGTAACAATTGAATATCCTATGTAAATACCTATCAATACCTATATCGACTCACCAGCACAAGGCGGCTCAGTAACATAGAGGTACCTAATAATATTAACATTGTTTACAATAAAAATAATGTATGTAAGTATATCGCCTTAGGTGCTAGTTGGTGTAAACATTTTAGATACCTACGTACCTGTAACGTATAGTCATAATAATATTATAGGTATGTGGCGGTATCTGGGGGCACGGCAGTGCCCCCGGCAAGTCGTCATCATTACAAGTCTTGTCGGCTTAGGTTTCGAAATTCTAATCCAGTTCCAGATGATCTAAAAAGTTAAATTTCCATCCAGGTAGGCGGTAGGTATAAGATAGCTGGGTGGATATAGATAAATTTATCAGTAACTAGTATTGTTTAAAAATCAATTGATTAGGTACAATATTCAAATCAATAGTGCACATAAATGCTACATATAAATAAGTACTAAATTAATTATAGGTATAGGTACAGGTACCTTCCTTTGCAGGAGGTCGTCTAGGTGGGTACCCCAACAGTGCCAGTTATTCTACCGCCTGAGCAGTATTGTGCAAACATTACTGTGCTCCGGTAGGAGGGCACTGTAGCTAGTGAAATTACTGGGCTAAAGAGTCTTAACATCTTATGACTCTTAAGTAAGAAGCGTTGGTGCAGTGCACCTAGAATTGCACATCATTGTGAAATTCTGGGTAGCACTGTACTGATTATGGGCAGCGTTATCTCTTAACATCAGGAGAGCGTCATGCTCGTCTTCTTACTTCTCCACATAAAAAAAGAAAAGGTATATCAAAGCACGGCGAGGCTCACGGGCCGCGGTGCGCGGTGCGACGGCCGTGCCATGGAGCAGTGGGGTGGGGGGAGGTGCAATAAAATAATCATTTGGTATTAATCTTATTATGACTGGGTGTCTTAAATCTATTACATACTAAATAGTACTGTACAAAAAGCAATGATATCCCATCAAAAACATAAATGTGAAAAGAGAGCCAAGTTCAATATTACGATGTATGTACTCATAGTTACCTATGATTTGGTAGTTGACTTATGACTTCAACGACAAAAGAAGTGAGATCTAAATGGGTGCCAAGTTCAATGGTCAGTCCTGAAAAATATTTACAACAACAAAATATTTTATTACAACTTAAAAGATTATTTCTTCTTATCACTTAGAATTAATATTATTTTGAAGCCCAAAGTTTGACTTGGCTAGTTCTCATGGGTACCATAGTACCATACGACGAAGTATCATTAAGATAAGACAATAGATACTTTATTGTACACCACATAATGTTACAGAAAATACATAAGTACATAATTAAAATTAAAAATGACAATGTACAAGTGGCGGTCTTATCGTTAAAGAGCGATTTCTTCCAGACAACCAATGGATGGAGGGGCCTAATTATTTACACGATAAAAGACGGTGGCGCACTAATTAGCATTAAGTGCGTTTAATAGTGATCAAGCTAAAGTTAAGAGAGTACCTACCTAGTATATTATGAGAACTGGCCAAGTCAGTCTTTAGGCTTCAAAATAATATTAATTCTAAGTGATAAGAAGAAATAATCTTTTAAGTTGTAATAAAATATTTTGTTGTTGTAAATATTTTTCAGGACTGACCATTGAACTTGGCACCCATTTAGATCTCACTTCTTTTGTCGTTGAAGTCATAAGTCAACTACCAAATCATAGGTAACTATGAGTACATACATCGTAATATTGAACTTGGCTCTCTTTTCACATTTATGTTTTTGATGGGATAAATCTTTTCACAATACTCTCTAACTTCTGAATATTTTCCTTGTGAAAAACCCGCCCGTTTTCCCGCCACCCGGAAGTTCCCATTGGCGGGAAAAACATATTCGCAGTTAATAAATATAAACACATTAAATAATACACAAAAATTAAATAGCTTATATCATCAATTATTACATTAAAGCTTAGAATTATTACACGCAGTTATTACTATAATATATTAGAATTACTCTCAGTTAAATTATTATCTACCTACGGCATTTATTAACATAACCGGAACTAGTAATAATGTCAACGTATTATTTAAAATAAATATCTAAATAAATAATACGTGGACATTTGCATAAACTTTAATCAAATGACATACATGTTATGATAAATGTGTAACAATAAATGGTAAAACATTTACTCTATATTAGAAAGACCTAACATTATCTACAGCTTTAAGCTTATTTTCTAGGTCCACTAGGCCCCACACTAGGATTCCCTGTGTGTGTTTCCCTAGTCTCTTCCCAATTTTAAATACTACTACTCTCAAGGGAATCAAAACCTACAGGATACTTGGCGTTAACTCAGAATCTTGAAATTTGGTACGCAGCAATTTCTTAGATCATAGGCACAGGAAAAATTGCGGAAACTGTAAATTTTTTGTAACATCATATAAAAAAATATTTTTAATAATTTTGTATTTACTACCCTTTTCCTCAAGAACGCGTACAGGTATTAAATTGAAATTCATATCAAATACTCAGCTTTATAATAAACTTAAAAGCTGCAAAAAAATCAAAAATCTACATATTATGTCAACGCAATCAAAAGAAACAGCAATTTTAGCTGCATATTTTCAAACTCGCAAGTACTCGCAAGGGAATCAAAACCTACAGTATATAATAAATATTATACCCACTTTTCTTTAGGGTTCCTTACAAACCTACGGGTTTGTACGGAACCCTCGGTGCTCGAGTCCTACTCGTACTTGATCGGTTTTTTTTATTAACGTAACACAAATTGTTTCTCTGAAAATACAAAGTTTTATTTAACACGCTTTACTTTTACAATATTACAATAAACTATGAGAATAACACTTTTATCTCACCTAATATCGCCTCCTCAATTACATTCTTTCATTTATCTTTATAATAAACTTTTTTTAACCCCCGACGCAAAAACAACGGGGTGTTATAAGTTTGACGTGTGTGTGTGTGTGTGTGTGTGTGTGTGTGCAAGGGCGGATCCAGGATTTGGTCTGGGGGGGGCCAAGGTGCAGACGGACAAAAATATTATAATTTTTACTACGAAAAGTGTGTGTTCAGCTCGCTCTGAACAGTAATAATTGCGCGAGCAGCGTGCTGCGAGCGCCGAGAAAAAAAAATATAATCTTGACCATGAAATATGTGCAAAATTCGTACCTCTACAATGTTTCTGGGGGGGTCCACAGAGGCGCAGGCGGCGTGGGACGCGCACGAGCAGGGCCGCCTCGTGCACCGGTACGGCGGGCGGCCCGTGGGAGCGTTCCCGGCGCCGCGCCGCCGCGCCGCCGCGCCCTGCGTCGCACACGCCATGCTGCTGGACCTCACGCACGACAACCCGGCGCCCGTGCAGCGGCGCAGCGCCCGCGACCTGCCCGCGTGCGCCGCGCTCGTGGCCGGCGCCGCCGCCGCCGCCGGCTCCACGCGCGGCTACGACGAGCTCGTGCCGCACCACGTGCACGTGGTGGACGAGGCGCGCCTGTACGCCGAGTGGAGCGAGGAGGCGGGCGAGGGCCGCGCCGGCCCGCGCACCGGCCTCGTGCGGGCCAAGCGCGCGCTCAACGAGCTGCACGCGGAGCTCGCGCGCCACGGCTACACCGAGGTCTACGTGGACGACTTGGACGCGGACGTGGTCGCGGTGACGCGCCACGAGCCGCGCGAGAGGAAGGTGGGTGCCGCCCGGCCGCCGCCCGGCCCCTCGCGACCGCGCTGACGCTCCGCGCTTCCGCAGTCGGTGATCGTCGTCGCGTTCACGTCGTTCTCGGAGCCGGCGAACGGCGACGGCGCGCGGCCGATTCCACCGCTGCGGTTCGAGGGGCGGCTCGAGGAGATAACGCTCGAGATCGAGATGCGCCGCGTCGAGGGCCGCGCGCCTTTCGCGAGGCACGAGCGCTACGTGAACGGGCTCGAGGAGTACGAGGTGGACGTGCGGCGCGGCGTCGCCCCGGAGCGCTCCGGCTGCGTGGCGGCCGTGCGCGAGGACGGCGCGCGCACCGAGCTCGAGTTCCGCGCGCTCGCGCCCGGCGCGGTCGTCGTCGTGCGCGTCGCGCCGCACGCGCCCGCCGCCGCCGCGCTCGCCGAGCTCGCGGCGGCCGCGGACGGCGCGGACCCGTACCGCCTGGCGCCGGCGCTCGCCGACCTCGACCTGGCCGACTTCAACGCGCTGCTGTACCGCTGCGACGCCGAGGAGCGCGAGGCGGGCGGCGGCGGCGCGTACGAGGTGCCCGGCCACGGCGCGCTGCCGTACGCCGGCCTGCAGGGCGTCGCGTCGCTGCTCGCCGAGGTCACGCCGACGGACGACCTCGCGCACCCGCTGTGCGAGAACCTGCGCGCCGGCGACTGGCTCGCCGAGTACACGGCGGCGCGCGTCGAGCGCGAGCCGCGCCTCGCCGCCGTCGCCGCCCGCTACCGCGCCGCGCTGCGCCCGCTCGCCGCGCTGCCGCGCTACCTGGTGCCGGCGCACTTCGCGGCCGTGCACCGCGCGCTGCACGCGGCCGTGCTGCGCGCGGCGCTGGCGCGGCTCGGCGCCGGCGGGCGCGGCGCGCTGTGGCGCGCGCTCGCGCTGACGAGCGTGCAGCTGACGGGCGCGGTCGCGTCGGCGCCGCTGCCGGCGCCCTCGCCCGCGCTCGGGCCGCCGCGCGCGCGCGGCTCGCTGTCGGCGGGGCTGCCGCACTTCGCCGTGGGCTACATGCGGTGCTGGGGCCGCGACACGTTCGTGGCGCTGCCGGGGCTGCTGCTGCACACGGGTCGCGCGGCCGAGGCGCGCGCGCACTTGCTCGGGTTCGCGGCGTGCCTGCGCCACGGGCTGGTGCCCAACCTGTTGGACGGCGGGCGGCGCGCGCGCTACAACTGCCGCGACGCCGTGTGGTGGTGGCTGCACGGTGTGAAGGAGTACGCGCGGCTGGTGGCGGGCGGCGCGGCGCTGCTGGCGGAGCCGGTGTCGCGTATCTTCCCCAAGGACGACAGCGAGCCGCAGCCGCCGGGCGCGGCGGACCAGCCGCTGCACGACGTCATCCAGGAGGCGCTCGACGTGCACTTCCAGGTGAGGGCGGCGCGCGGACGACCCTCTCTCGTATCGATATATGTACGGCACGTGTTATGGCGTTAGTTGTTCCGTCTTCCGTTACTCCGACTAATAATTCCTCCGATATGTTACTTGTCGGTGTAGAGGATCTCGTCGGTCGACCGATGACCGGCCAGAGATGTTCGTCAGCGGATTCTTCGTACTGCCAAAGGTGTGGGTGTGTGGCGAGTGGCGATATATAATTTCGTCTAAATCGCTCACAATCGCTTTGTTCTCGGGTGGTCTGAGCATCGTTGTTCTGCGACTCCAACAGTTAATTGCGAGGTCACGGGCTCATGTCGTAATAGCTTCGGTAATGGTAACGTAGGCAGTCATGTTATAAGGCACTCACTTTGAATACACAATTTAGTACCTCATGATAGACATCTTCATATTGTGTGAAGATGTTTTCGTAGAGCATGGTTTTTTGTTTCGTGTCGTTTCGTTTCGATCCGTGTTCCACGTCGTGTGATGATCTATAAGCATGTGTTTTTCTACGACGAACCACCATGTTAGATCGAGATGTTCGTGTACAAACCTTCGAAAGGTTCGTCATCGTAATACCTTCTTCGGCAGATATATTATGATAAACGTCCAAAACTATCAAAAATTTTCTTTGTTTTCGAAACGAAGTATGAGCGGATCACTCTCAGACAGACAAATACCTAAGTTTCCGTCCGTCGTCCGCAGGGGCTCGTGTTCCGCGAGCGCGGCGCCGGGCGCGACATCGACGCGCACATGTCCGACAAGGGCTTCACCGTGCAGATAGGCGTCGACCCCGAGACCGGCTTCCCCTTCGGCGGCAACGACGCCAACTGCGGCACGTGGATGGACAAGATGGGCTCCTCCGAGCGCGCCGGCAACCGCGGCCGCCCCGCCACGCCGCGCGACGGCAGCGCCGTGGAGCTCGTGGCGCTGGCGCACTCCGCGCTGTGCTTCCTGGCGGCGCAGCACCGCGCCGGCCGCCATCCCTACCCGGGCGTGGTGCGCCGCCACGCCGACGGCTCGCTCACCTCGTGGACGTGGGCGCAGTGGGCCGACCGCATCCGGCACAACTTCGAGCGCCACTTCTGGGTGCCGGCCGCGCCCGGCGCCGCCGACCCGCGCCCGGACCTCGTGCACCGCCGCGCCATCTACAAGGACTCGCACGGCGCCTCCAGCGCCTGGGCCGACTACCAGCTGCGCTGCAACTTCCCGGTCGCGATGGCGGTCGCGCCCGACCTGTTCGACCCGAAGCGCGCGTGGCTCGCGCTCGACTCGGTCGAGCGGCTGCTGCTCGGCCCGCTCGGCGTGAAGACGCTCGACCCGGCCGACTGGGCGTACCGCGGCTCGTACGACAACTCGGACGACGGCGACGACCCGACGGTCGCGCACGGCTTCAACTACCACCAGGGGCCCGAGTGGACGTGGCCGCTCTTCTTCTATCTGCGCGCGCGCCTCGCGTTCGCGCACGACAACGGACGCCACGCGCGCACCGTCGCCGCCTCGTACGCGGCGCTCGGGCCCGCGCTCGCCGAGCTGCGCTCCACGCCGTGGCGCGGCCTGCCCGAGCTGACCGGGCCCGGCGGCGCGCCCTGCCACCACTCGTGCCGCTCGCAGGCGTGGAGCTCCGGCGCCGCGCTCGAGCTGCTGCACGAGCTGGAGCGCGCCCGCCGCGCGCGCCCGCTCGCCGCCGACTGACGCGCGCGCGCGCGCCGGCTCGCGCACGGCGCGCGCGCCGCGCCGCGCCTCTACGCCGAGCCGTACGAGCGCGCGCCGCCGCTGCGCCGCCTGCTGCGCCGCGCGCGCCCCGCCTCCGCGCGCCTGTCGCGCGAGCTGCGCGCGCTGCTCGGCGCCGCGCGTCCGCTCGCCACCGCCGTGTACAGCGACCGCTACTTTCGCTACGGCCTGCCGCTGCGCGCCCGCCGCGCGCGCGCGCCGCTCGCCGACGAGCTCGGCGCGGCGACGCTCGAGCGGCGCGCGCCCGACGACGCGCGGCCGGCGCACGCGCTGCCGCTGCCGGCGCCGCGCCGCCCGCCCGCGCCGCGCGCCGGCGTGCTGCTGGGCGTCGCGCCGCGCCCGCCGGCCCGCGCGCGCTACGGCACGCCGCCGCCGCGCGTGCGCCCCACGCCCGTGTTCCGGCCGGCGGCGGAGGCGGAACGCCGGCGCGGGCGGCGCGCGCTGGACTACCGGCAGGCGCGCGAGAGCGGCGAGCTGCGGCCGGAGCCCGCGCGCCGCGCCGCCGTGGCGCCGCGCGCGCCGGAGCCGACGTACGAGGCGGAGTGCGCGGAGGAGGCGGTGCGGCCGGCGTTCGCGCTGCCGGAGGGCGAGGAGGCGGCGCCGGTGTCGGCGCGCAGCTCGCGGCGCGCCAGCGTGGAGGAGCGCCCGCCGGACTGCAAGGTGCTGGAGACGGCGCGGCCGGGGCCGGGGCGGGGGCCGGGGCGGCGGCGGGCGGCGGTGTCGCGGCAGCGGGCGGCGGTGCGCGCGCTGCTGACGTGCGGCGGCGCGCTGTACGCGTGCGCGTTCCTCGCGTTCTACTTCCTGAGCCTGCCGTGACACGTGACTCGTGACACGTGACACGTGACGCGCGGCTAGCGTCCGACGGATCGCGTCCGACGGAGATGACGATCGACGCCCGTTCGTCGTGTGATATTATATTTTTTGTTAATAATAAATGGGACAGTTGAAACTTGTTTTCCTCGTTTGAGGTCTCCTCTCCGGTTCGTCGACGTTTTAAATTTTGACCGTTTAAAACATCATTGCACCAATCTGTCGCCAGAACAACACACACACACACACACACGGATGCGCATGTGTGTGTGTGTGTGTGTACATGTGTGAGTTTGCGCGCAAATAAAAATTTATGGTTTTCGCAATTTTTCCTTTATCTGTGCTCTAAGGAGTTGCTTCGTGCCAAATTTCAAGATTCTAAGTTCACGGGAAGTACCCCGTAGGTTTTGATTCCTTTGGGAATATCGAAAATTTGCTGAAATTTGCGCCATATTCGACTATATCTTTTGATTGCGTTGGCCTAGAAGTTTAAAATTTTCACAGCTACAAGAGGCAATGGACCTTAGTATTTTCTATAAATTTCAGCTTGTTACCTCCACGTGTTCCTGAGAAAAAGGGTTGACAGACAGACAGACGGACGGACAACAAAGTGATCCTATAAGGGTTCCGTTTTTACCTTTTGAGGTACGGTTTTTTTTTTTTTTATTTGGTTCACAAATTGGGTGTAGCCCAGAACAAAATTTACAATAATTAATACCATATATAAAGTAAAGGCTCATCCTAAGTACAGTGAACACAGCATGCACATTAAGCGTGCTAAATTTTTACGAGAGAAAAAAAAAAAAATGGTTGATAAATATACAAAAAAAGTTTTGACGACTTTTTACACCATCGTTACACAAAAACACACATAGCCAAGTCAAATTTGGCACATATACTGCAATATACGAACTACTTCTGTGTTCCAAATAGGGATTGCAATCCGGTGCCATTTTCAATCCGGCCGGATCCGACCGGATTTCCATCAATCCGAATCCGGTACGGATCCGGTGCTAGCAGTTTGTGGCAAAATAATATAGGTAGCTGTTGCATGCGGTACTTTTAATGCGTTGCGCGTGGTATTCATGCGTGCGAGTCGTTCGTCACCGAGAGTAAGGTATAACTTAGTATTATATTATCTACTAGCTGACCCGCGCGCACTTCGTAACGCGTGACATCAATTCATTGAAATGAATTTGGTGCACCCATTTAGACATTATGGATGACTAAACCGATATTCGCTCCCGCTGTGGGTAGCGAAGAATATGGCGCTGGGTTTTTCAATGTAGTTATGTTTCGCTACCGCAGGCAACAATTCTATTTTCTTTCCCGAAACTCAAACTATATACACTAAGTTAAATCAGCATCAGCAGCGGTTACATCCCATATAACCCCCCCCTCTCTTTTTCCCCTTATAGGGTAATTTCTGGGACAAAGACTATATTATATTATTTTTTGGCATTCAAGCTACCACCACCCCCAATTTTAGCTTAATAGAATCGGCGAATACTGATTTTCAATTTGTTTTTTTTACAAAATTTCAGCGGTTACTATTGTTAGGTTAGGTTTGGGTTAGGTTAGGTTTGGGTTAGGTTAGGTTAGGTTAGGTTAGGTTAGGTTAGGTTAGGTTAGGTTAGGTTGGGGTGCGGTGGTCGGAAACCTCCTCGCGGTGCACCCTGGGTATTGGCTCCGAAGCCGTTCCCCATGGAGTCGACTTCGGAGCCAATAGCGAATATCCGATCAAGGAGGTGATGTTCTCCTCTCACAGATTCACTTTGTGAGGATGGACGGTGCTGCCTCTCCACGTACTCCTATGCTGTTATCATAGGAGACAGTGGACGGGGAAGCACGTTAAGAGAAAGGTCCTTTTTAGGACCAGCGGACTGTCCATTTGATAGTCGGTGGATGGCAGGCTGAGTCTGCGTACAGAGGGAAGCGTCTTACGCTTGCATCTTTTGATGCACGATGGTTTGTGGCCCTTTTCAGGGCCAGCGGCGGCCTTCGGGTTGCGTGGGATGGAGGACCTCCAAGGACCTCGGCGCGGCGGGCTGGCAACCGTAAACCCGGTTGCTGGGTGAGTTTCGGCTCCCTGTCGGGCGACCTGTTATCCTGTGGTATGCGTCTGTTGATCATGTCTAGCGGTATACTTCGGGACCAGGGGGGCTTGCCTTAACCGGCCGGCCCTGCGAGGAAGGAAAACCTCAATAAAAAACCCTCAAGTCTCTGTAGTTGGGATACGTGGCTACAGAGGGCCTTCGGGTGGTGGTTAGAGTTGTAACCACCAGTTAGCGCCAACCCTGGGTACCTCCCGACCCCCAGGCGTATAAGGGTTATTCGGGTGCAGAGGGCACCACTCGGATGGACCGTTTTTCCCTCCTACTCGTGGGATATGTATGGAAAGTTCAATTAAAACAACAAAAACAAAAAAGGTGAGCTCGAGACTGAGCAAGATGAAGGATAGCGGAAAAAAGGACACCGCTATAACAGTGCTGGATAAATTGCTGTTGAAACCAGCGGAGGAGGCGTCCTGCTCTGGGGCGGGGCGTAGTGTGGATAGGGAATCGGTGCGTATGTCGGACGCCCCGTCTGACTCCGAGGCCGAGTGTGGTATGGGGCGAATAACACCGTCCCCAGAACCACGCGTAGATGATATGTGGGCGCCACCAAACCGACGTCGGTCGCGTGCCGACATGTCACCATCGCCCTCGGTTTCGTCTAACGAGGTCGAGCTGATGGGACCTCCGCCCCCCAAGGTCTTCATAGACCGCAGGGCGGAGTTCCGGAAGAAGGATGCAGGGAAGGAGAGGGTCGAGCAGACCGTGGAGCAGATGGCTCGCGAGCTCGACGCCTCTATCTCGTCGCTGGGTGCGGTGGGCGAGCAGCCCTCCGACGTTCTGTTGGGGCAGGCACAAATGTGCCTGCGTATTAACAAGGAGGTGGCCGCGAGATCCGGCAGTCTCAAGGGGGGCTTTGTAAAAAGCCTCAACTTGACGACCCGGGTCGTCGCGGACATCGTGGAGGCTCTTGCGAGTAGGAGCTCCACGTCAGAGGTGGCGGTGCTGAAGGCAGAAAACGTCCGCCTTCGCACGGAGGTGGCAGAGCTCAGGAGCGCGGTGGAGATGCTCCGGGTCGAGGTGGCAAGAACCCGAGAGCCCTCGGCGCCCTTGCCGCCCTCCCCTACTCCGGCTCCACGCAGAGCGTCCTCGACGCTCTCTGAGCGGACCCCTCCTCCTGCCCTGTCGCAGGAGGAGTTCGCGAGGGGGATCATGGTCCAGGTGGGGACCATGGTTAATGCCCGGCTCGGGGAGGTGGAGCACCGCCTTCTTCCAGCGCAGCGTGTAGCGCCTCCGCTCGCGGCCAGGCAGAGGATTGCGGCTGCAGCTGCGGCCCAACAGCCGAAGCCTGGGCCGTCCACCGTCTCTGCGCAGGCTACTGCCCCGAGGCAGCAGGCCGGGAAGGGCAAGGGCAAGGGGAAAGGCAAAGGAAAGGCGACGACTGCCGCTGCTCCTCAGCCCGAACCTCGCCCTCTTCCGCCAGCCCCGCGGGCCATGACTCAGTCGTGGTCTGTGGTGGCTGAGAGTGGTGCCCCTAAAAACACCTCGCAGCCCGCATCGGCACCAGTGCCTGAGGCCGGTTGGACGGTGGTGGGTAAACGTGGCAATAAGCGCGCTGCCGCGCCAGTGCCGGTGAAGCGACAGCAGGTAAAGCTGCAGGCTCCACGATCATCGGCTGTGGTGATCTCACTGCAGCCGGCGGCAATGGAAAGCGGCGTTACCTACGCTGATATCTTGGGGCAAGCAAGGAGGGCGGTCGATCTCACTAGCATCGGGATCGACCAGGGCCTTCGGAGCCGAAAAGCGGCCACTGGTGCGCGCATTTTGGAGGTGTCTGGTGCCACCAGCGGTGACAAGGCAGACTCCCTGGCTGCAAAACTGAGGGAGGCCCTGGATCCTGAGCTAGTGAAAATCTCCAGACCTGTTAAGACCGCAGAGATGCGGATATCGGGTCTGGATGATTCCGTCACCTCTGCGGACGTGGCGACGGCGGTGGCGAAGCGCACCGGCTGCGCTGAGCAATCAGTGCAGGTCGGCGAGGTGCGGCGTGACATACGGGGCACGGGTTCCGCCTTTGTGCGTTGCCCAGTGGTCGCGGCCAAGCAGTTGGCCTCAGGAGGGAGGCTCCTTGTCGGCTGGGTCTCGGCGCAGGTCACTGTGCTCGAGTCCCGTCCGATGAGGTGTTACAAGTGCCTGCACACGGGGCACGTCCGTGTGCAGTGCACCTGCACGGCGGACCGCAGCGATGAGTGCTATCGCTGCGGTCAGAAAGGCCACATTGCGGCCAAGTGTTCCGCCCCCGCGCCCAAGTGCTCCTTGTGCGCAGCGGCGGGCAAGTCATCAGCGCATCGGATGGGTGGCAAACAATGCCACCCTCCGAAACCAAAGAGGAGCACCGGAGCGGCCGCTCACATCCCGGCCGCCTGGTCTCCCCCGCGGGTAGTGGAGGCGATGGAAACCGCGGGGGATTAATATGGCCCACCAGATTCTTCAGGCGAACATCAACCACTGTGCAGCAGCGCAGGATTTACTCCTGCAGAGCATAGCACAGTGGTCGATAGAGGTCGCGGTGGTCTCCGAACCATACTTCATCCCTCCCCGGGATAACTGGGTAGGAGATGTTGATGGTTCGGTGGCCATCGTCGCCTCGACGGCGTCCGGCGCCCCACCCCCTTCGGTTGTTGCGAGGGGGAGTGGGTACGCTGCGGTCCTCTGGCGAGAGTACCTCCTCATCGGGGTGTATTTCTCGCCCAACAGGAGTCTCGCCGAGTTTGAGTCGCTCCTGGACGGGGTAGGGACCCTCATTGGGCAGACTCTACCTCGTCCCGCGCTCGTTCTGGGGGATTTCAACGCCAAGTCCGTGGCGTGGGGATCTCCCAGAACTGATGCGCGCGGCGAGACTCTGGAGGAGTGGGCGACGATAGCCGGCCTGTCGGTACTCAACCGCGGGTCGGTGAACACGTGCGTGCGGCGGAACGGGGGGTCCATCGTGGACCTCTCATTTGCCGCCCCAGCCATCGCACGCCGTGTTCGGGACTGGAAGGTGGTGGAGGATGTGGAGACACTGTCGGATCATCTCTATATCCGATTCAGTGTCTCTACAAATTCCAGTCCCCGTCGCCCGAGGACGACGCCGTCGTCGCCGAGGTGGGCCATAAGGAGCCTGGACAGGGAGGCCATCATAGAGGCCTCCATTGTCCAGGCGTGGCTGGCCCCCCCAGAGGGGCCAGTGGATGTGGAGGATGAGGCCGAGTGGTTCCGGGAAGCGATGTCGCAAATATGCGACGCTGGCATGTCCCGGGCCAGACCTCATCCTCAGAAAACGTGTGTGTACTGGTGGTCTCAGGAGATCGCAGCCGAGCGCTCCCGCTGCGTGGAAGCGAGACGCCAGGCCACACGACGTTTTCGGGGGAGGCGCAGACTCGCCAGTCAGCAGCTGCACGACGCGTATACGGAGCGCAAGAAGGCTCTGCAGCGGCTGATTGGCGACTCCAAAGAGCGGGCTAAGGCGGAGCTCCTAGAGTCTCTGAACCGCGATCCGTGGGGGCGGCCCTACAAAATGGTCAGGGGAAAACTCCGACCATGGGCCCCCCCACTGACGGAGACTCTGGAGCCCCGCCTTCTGGAGGAGGTGGTTAGCTCGCTCTTTCCCTCCGGGGTAGAGTACGAGCCCCCGGAGATGGCGCCTCCCGAGAGGGCGCGCCAGGAGGACACTGCGGTGCCACCGGTGTCGGCAGGCGAGCTGGGATATGCCGTGTCCCGGATGCGCAGTAAGCGCAAGGCTCCGGGGCCGGATGGCATTCCCGGTGTCGCCTGGGTCCTGGCGTTGGACGCCCTCGGGGACCGCTTCCGAAGGCTCATGGATGCCTGTCTGGAGTCGGGGCGGTTCCCCTCGCGGTGGAAGGCGGGCAGCCTTGTGCTCCTCCGAAAGGAGGGGCGCGCAGCAGACTCTCCCGCAGCGTACCGTCCCATCGTCTTGCTTGACGAGGCGGACAAGTTGTTTGAACGGGTGGTGGCTTGCCGCCTCGTCAAGCATATCGCCGAGGTAGGCCCGGATTTGTCCGATCGACAATCTCTTCCCGATCCGATCTTCATTATGGATATTCATTATGGATTCCGTGCAGAAGGTCACGTCGATAATGCTCTGGTAGATTCTGTCTCCTCTGTGGGTGTAGAAAGTGGGTGTGGCTCCCTCGTTAACGACATTCAGATTAAGTTGAGCAACCAGGCTCATCAGCTTCGTACCCCTGCCGTCCTCCTCCCTGCTTCCCCACCAGACACTTGCTGCGTTGACGTCCCCCGCTATGATTAGGTCTTCTGCATCAAGCTTCTCCATTATGTATTGTATTTTGTTTAGATCTGTTTCTATATCTACTGTTTTGTCTAGGTATACATTTATAATTCCTAATCTTATTTCATTAAACTCAATTACACAGCCTACTATAGAGTCATATATTAAATCGCTATTGACAAAACATTTTATATTTTCTATTACCTCGCTATTGACAAAACATTTTATCTCTTCTGCCATTCTTCCATTGTTCTTTGTCTGATGGAGCGCTTGGCGAAGGACAGCGGGAATGCGTCGTACGATGGAGCTGTTTTCAACTTGGTTGCTGCCGTTTTGGCCAACTCATCTGCACTTTCGTTCCCCAGAATACCAACGTGAGCCTTAATCCAATGGAGTTCTATAAGTAGTTTTTTGTCTTCTACTACTTCTTGGATCTCGGCTGCGACTGGGTTCTCGGTATTCGGATCGCATATTGAATCTAGCGCCGACCTGGAGTCGCTGAGTATGTGCCCTGAGGACCCGGAACCGAGGTAATTCACCGCTCCGAGTATACCTATTAGCTCTGCTTGGAATACAGTACAGTAGTCCGCTAGTTTGATCTTCAACTGCCGCTTCTCCTGGTTCTCCTTCCAAATCGAAACTCCTGCTCCCACTTTGCCTTGGATTTTGCTGCCGTCGGTATACAGCTGGAGTTCTCTTTGCTGGAGCTTGTCAGCATCCTCCTGGCTGTTGACTTGCGAATATGCCAGACGCTTTCTCTTCGCAGGATGAGGCAGTTGGTGCGGACTCACTCTCGCCTCCAGTTTGCGGCCTGGCAGTTCCTGGAGCGGCTTGCCTCTCTTTATCTCGTACAGTTGAGCATTCTCTTGGAGTCGCAGGTCAAGCGGCAAAATTCTGGCCACCAGTGCGCTTGCCATCAAGGACGTTGTACGGTGCGCTCTACTAATTTTGATGGCAAACATCCTGGTGATGCGGTCGAGCTGCTCCCTCGCATACTTCTTTTTGGCTGCTGTCGCCCAGACTCCCGCTGCATAAAGGACCACTGGCTCCACAGCAGCGGTGTACAGGAGTCGGGTTATCTCCGGATTCAGGCCCCAATTCGTCTTGACCGCTCTGGTGAGCATCTTGAAGATGTTGACTGCCTTCTTTGTGGTGTTTTTCAGGTGCGGTCCGAAAGTCAGGCCTCTATCAATTGTAAGCCCGAGAACCTTAAGCGATTCCGAGATTTCTAGTTGTTGCCCGTTAAGCTCAAACTGGGGAGTTTCATATTTGAGGCGCTTCGTAACAACTATTACTTGGGTTTTGCTGGGAGCGAACGTCATTTTGTGATCTCTTCCCCAGTCTGCTATCACGTTCAAAGCCTGGTTCATCTTACGCTCCAGATCCGTAGTCGTTGCTGCGCTTGCTATCACTAGTATGTCGTCCGCAAATGCTTGGACATGTGCCTCTAGATGTTCTGCGGCTACCAAGAGTGGGTCAAGTTGTACATTCCAAAACAGAGGTCCAAAGATGGACCCCTGTACGCAACCTTTGGTGGTGCTTTTTGTTACTCTCTCTCCGAGGTACTCAAGGGTTATCTTCCTGTCTGACAAGTAGCTTGCTATGAGTCGCGTCGTTGGTTCGTCGATCCTCTTTTTATGTAGCTCATTGAGAATACCGGGCCACCAGCAGTTGTCGAACGCCCCTTGGATGTCTAGTGATACAACTGCTACGATTTCCTTCTTCTTTATACCTTGCTGTATGAGTTGCATCGCGTCGTAAAGGGCGTCCTCTGTGCTGCGTTGTGGAATGAATCCATATTGGCGTTTGCTAAGGCTGTTGGTGTTGCCGAGCTGCCAGGTGACCCTCGTTGCTACCAGCTTCTCCAGGGCCTTTCCCATGACCGGGAGGAGTCCTATTGGGCGGTAGGATTTTGGGGCTGAGTAATCGTCCTTGCCCGGCTTGGGGATGATTTTGATCCGGGCCGTCTTCCAGATTTTCGGAAAATGTCCCATCTCCAAGCATTTGTTGAACACTGCCAATTGGATCTGAGGGGCAGCTTCGTAGCTTCTGGCGCAGATGTCTGATGAGAGTCCATCTTCCCCCGGGGATTTTTTGGGATTCATTCCGCTATATACACTGCTAAGCTCCTGGGCAGTAAATGGTGGGCTCTCCTTTGGATACTCAGGGTCTAGTTCGATGTATTCCCTTATTTTCCCTGATCGTTCTCTGGTTTCACGCTGAGTTTCCGTGTCTGTCTCCTCATCGTCGTCTGGGTAAAAAGTCTCTGTTAACAATTTTGCTGAGTCTTTGGGGTTCAGGACTTCTGACGCTGGATCTGGCCGTATTAGTTGTTCGTCCCTGTGTTCAGTCAGCTTCAATATTCGGTATGTGCGTTGCCAGACCGTTTCCTTTTCTTCTTTGTTACAGAAGTCTTTCCAGCTAGTGGTGATCGTTGTTTTGAGAAGGTCTTTGTACTCGTTTTTAATTTTAAGATATTGTTCAACTACAGCTGGACGCCGGCGACTGCAGGCATTCTGTACCCTTCTTCTGTATCTTTTTACTTCTTGCTTCTTTTTCTTCAATTCCTCTGTCCACCACTTAATCTCCTTCGCCATCAGTTCCTTCCGCTTTAACGGAATGGTCTCCTGACACGTCTCAATAATTAGCTGCATGTAGCGCGAGGCAAGGGATTCGAGTTCGCTCGTTGATTCCGTTAGCGCAACTTTCTCCACGCTGATGTTATTGCTAACGAGTTTCCGCTTGAGTACGTCTTCAAATTCGCTCCACTTCGCCTTTGCAGTATTGTAGAGTCTCGTTCCCTTGCGCTCAATACGTGCTGCCGCTCCTTGGGTTGCGATTTCGAAGAGTATCATTCTGTGATCCGATAAGTGAGACATGTCTGGATCCACCCGCCAATTTCGGATCCTATTCATAATGGATTCCGTACAGAAGGTCACGTCGATTATGCTCTGGTAAATTCTGTCTCCTCTATGGGTGTAGAAAGTGGGTGTGGCTCCTTCGTTGACGACATTCAGGTTAAATTGGGAAACGAGGCTCATCAACTTCGCACCCCTGCCGTCCTCCTCCCTGCTTCCCCACCAGACACTAGCGGCGTTGACGTCTCCCGCTATGAGTAGGTCTTCTGTCCCAAGCTTCTCTATTATATATTGAATTCTATTTAGGTCTATTTCTATATCTATTGTTTTATCTAGGTATACATTTATAATTCCTAATCTTGTTTCGTTAAATTCGATTACACAGCCTACTATGGAGTCAAATACTAAGTCTCTATTAACTATACATTTAATATTAGGATCGACAATGACAACTGCCGCACGCACCGGATTCGCTTGGGTTGCGTTGTCTTTTTGAATCACTTTAATACCCCCTAAAGTTAAATGTGCCTTTGAGCCGACATATGGTTCCTGTAGGAGCAATATAGAAAGTTTCTCCTCTGTAGCCGCTTGTAGGCACTCCTTAGTGGCGGCGAAGCCCCTGCCGAGATTAAGCTGACCTATTTTCACACAAGCAGCTCCTGATGCGTTTGCTTCCTCGGTGCCCTGCGTTACAAGTAAGAGACCGCCGACCGAGCCAACCGATCCCATCGCTGCCACTCCGGGCATTCGGGGCTGTAGGCTGGGTGACTGTCTCTGAGTGACTTACCTGTAACGCAGCTGATGCATCGAGGAGAGGCATTTCGGTTCGGGCATTCGCGCGTGTCATGTGGTCCCGAGCAGTAGCCACATACCTGATTTTTCTTACAGTCCCGTGCCATATGGCCAAAGCCTAGGCAGCGGTAGCACTGGACTATTGGAGAGTGGTCCACTGCTTGCACTTGCTGGTACCCGATACGGACCTCGTGATCCCTTAGACTATTCCAAACATTTGCGCTTACCTCAAGTACAATATTGGATCGGGATTCGTTTCTACCTTTTGTCCTCCTCAGTACCTTGACAGTCGGCTCGCCCTCCGCTGGATTCAGTTGCAGCAGCTTCCTGTTCTGTTTTACGACCGCCTCCTCTATCTTTGCATTTGTCAGGTCATGAGCTACTCCGATCAGTCTCAGCAGCGGTCTCCTAACAGGCGGTTTCGTGGCAGACAGGCCAGAAGCCGACCTTATTGCTCCTGTTAGCTTCCCCCGATCTTCTTCAGTGTCGCAGTTTATGACAACTTTCTGGTGTCTAATTTTCCTTATTCCACTCACACCGATTCCTAAGTCAACAACGTCTATCTTGCTTTTTATATCCTGCACCACATCGTCGCTCGTGTGTTGCGGATCCACAGATTCGACCATAATTGGGAATCGCGGCTTCATCAGGGCTTCACAATATGAAGACCTGAGATTCGCTGCTCCCTGTGTAGCTGGGGCCGACGTAGTGGCCTGTGTGTGGCGTAGTGGGGGGAATTCCATCTCTGATGTAAAGGTTGGTCTCGTTCCAGGCTCGTTTGCTTTGTCCAGAGCTGTTTCGATTGCGGTGACTTTGTCCTTTATCTCCATCAGAGCAAGTTCCGTGCCTAGTCCTACTGGATGCTCGTAGGTGATTTCCAACTTCTCAGCCTCTTTGGTCTCCTTGATGTCTTCGAGCACCACGCTTATTGATTTCAGCTGCGATCTAATTGGTTGCAAAGCTTCATTGAAATCGTCCCTGATTTGATTCCGATTTAGTGGGGGAGAGCTGGGGCCAGGGCAAGGGCTGTCCACTTTTGGGACTAATGCGTCTTTTTGAAGTGCCAGAAGTTCCTTGATAAGGGACTCTAGCTCCACTGTGGACGAGTTGTGGCAACATTTTGTGTCTGATGCCTCTGGATCTATCTGGCTAGTCGATGGGGTAGGGCCACGCTCTGCTTGACGCATGAGGGAATTCAATGATCCCTGTATGTTGGACAGCTCCACTCTCATTGTCCCAATGCGCTCTAGAACCTCTGTATGCGCGTTGGCTGAAGCCGGAATCTGGGTTTTCGCAGGTTTGTCTCCCTTTTTGCTCAGCTCCGCCTGGAGGTCACTCAGTTGCGCCTGCAATCCAACAATTGTTTTGATTGGGCCATCTAGTTCGAAGTTGAGCCACCCCCACACTGATTCAGTCCTTTTGTGCGTCTCATCGAGGGTATTCTGGAACTCCACTAGCCTGTTGGAGATTGTCCCTTGGAGATCCGCCACCTTTTTGGCATGTGCTCGCTCAATTCTTACTATTTCTTTGGCCGCTCTGGTTCGCTCCTGTTCTAGGCTGACTTTATGCCTCGACCTGGAGTCGGAGATCGAGAGCACCAGCTCATATAATGATTGCAAACAACCGAGTGCCTCGATCTTGCTCTCTCGTTTCATGTTGCCTGCTTTCTCCAATGCCTCCTTCCCCGCCAGCATGAGCTCATTTGCTCTCTGGGTTGCCAGGTCCATGGAGACGCCAGGTCTTTTACCAGATGAGGGGAGTACACTCGATCGCCTGCTGCATACGCTAACGCTCTCCAGGTCCGACCATTCATCATCCGTTCTTACCAGCGTACCCGTTGCCGCAGGTCTCTCCGTCCTTTCCTGTCCTTGAGTGAGTGGTCGCGAAGCTGTCGCCGCCTGCGCCATGGCCTTCCGCAGCAGTGGTTCCGATGCCAAGCTCTTCTCCTTTGTATCTCCTAGTTTGTGGGTGCTCTTATCACGCTCTAGAGACTCTGCACTTACCGAACTCTCCTCTGTTCCAAGCAAGGCGAGAATCTCCGATGGCGTTGGAGAATTCAAAGCGCTGCCTGCTGCTTCAGGTCTCTCAGTAAGACTTTGTCTAGGACCTGATGTTGTCTTGGCTGTTTTGTTGCAGCCTGTCGCTTGGGCTAGGAGAGTGGACGCCGATGATCCCTCCGTGGATGGCGCTGTGACCACTATGTTGAGTGGTTCCGTTTTTACCTGCTTCGGAGTCAATGCAGTTGTGCCGACGGGCTTTTTTGCTTGTCGACCTCTGGTGAGACTAACAGCAGTGGAGCTCTTCGAAGACCTAGATGACGACATTATTACCTCCGTCTAAGATGTTGCCAATCCAATTAGTGTGCCAAATTACGCCCCTGTGAGCAAGGCTTCCGAAGTTGCTAACGCTGCAAATGTGGCCAAGGCTGCTGAGCTCCTAAAGCCAAGAATTGCTGTGGTGCCCAAAGCTACGTCTAAAACGTTACCAAGGATGCCAATGTTGCCACAGCTTCCAGGCCTCCACGCTGCCAACGGTGCCGATGCTGCCTAGCTGCCGGTGCTTCCGATCTTCCACGCTTCCACGCTGCCGATGCTGCCAGGCTGCCAGTGCTTCCAGGCTTCCACGCTTCCACGCTGCCAATGCTGCCGATGCTGCCGATGCTTCCACTCTTCCTCGCTTCCAATGCTTCCGATGCTTCCACGTCCGTTCACTGCGGTGGTGTAGACACGACTGGTTAGGTTAGGTTAGGTTAGGTTAGGTTAGGTTAGGTTGGAGGCGCAGACTCGCCAGTCAGCAGCTGCACGACGCGTATACGGAGCGCAAAAAGGCTCTGCAGCGGCTGATTGGCGACTCCAAAGAGCGGGCTAAGGCGGAGCTCCTAGAGTCTCTGAACCGCGATCCGTGGGGGCGGCCCTACAAAATGGTCAGGGGGAAACTCCGACCATGGGCCCCCCCACTGACGGAGACTCTGGAGCCCCGCCTTCTGGAGGAGGTGGTTAGCTCGCTCTTTCCCTCCGGGGTGGAGTACGAGCCCCCGGAGATGGCGCCTCCCGAGAGGGCGCGCCAGGAGGACACTGCGGTGCCACCAGTGTCGGCGGGCGAGCTGGGATATGCCGTGTCCCGGATGCGCGGTAAGCGCAAGGCTCCGGGGCCGGATGGCATTCCCGGCGTCGCCTGGGTCCTGGCGTTGGACGCCCTCGGGGACCGCTTCCGAAGGCTCATGGATGCCTGTCTGGAGTCGGGGCGGTTCCCCTCGCGGTGGAAGGCGGGCAGCCTTGTGCTCCTCCGAAAGGAGGGGCGCGCAGCAGACTCTCCCGCAGCGTACCGTCCCATCGTCTTGCTTGACGAGGCGGACAAGTTGTTTGAACGGGTGGTGGCTTGCCGCCTCGTCAAGCATATCGCCGAGGTAGGCCCGGATTTGTCCGATCGACAATTCGGCTTCCGGGTGGGCCGGTCGACGATTGACGCGATCAAGCGCGTCAAGGCCCACTCGGACATGGTGGTCGCCCGCGGCGGTGTTCTGTTGGCGGTGTCCCTGGACATCGCCAACGCGTTCAACACCATGCCGTGGGCCGTCATCAGGGAGGCACTGAAGTACCATGATGTGCCTCCCTACCTGAGCCGGATTGTCGGGGCCTACCTCTCGGATAGGTGCATCACCTATCCGGGCGACGATGGGCGGACGCTGCGGAGAGAGATGTCGTGCGGTGTTCCACAGGGCTCGGTCTTAGGACCGCTCCTGTGGAACATCGGATACGACTGGGTGCTGCGCGGGGATCTTCCCCCGGGGGCCAGCGTGACGTGTTACGCGGACGACACGCTCGTCATGGCCCCGGGGGGGACATTCCAGGAGGCTGCCCGCCTTGCCACCGTGGCGGTGGGGGAGGTGGTGGCACGGATAGGGAGATTGGGACTCCGGGTGGCCCTCGATAAAACCGAGGCCCTGTGTTTTCACGGGCCTCGGAGGGCCCCGAGTAGGGGTTCCACTATCCCTATCGGGGAGGTCTGCATCGGGGTCGAGCCCTCGATGAAATATCTTGGACTCGTCCTCGACGGGCGGTGGAACTTCCGGGAGCACTTTGCCCGGTTGGCTCCCCGCCTGATGGGTGCGGCGGCCGCTCTCAAGCGGCTGCTGCCGAACCTAGGCGGACCTCGGACCAGCTGCCGTCGCCTATACGCGGGAGTCGTGCGGTCCATGGCTCTGTATGGAGCCCCCGTATGGGTGGATGCCCTGACGGAGCAAACCATCGCCCATCTGAGACGTCCTCAGAGGGTGATGGCCGTCGGGGTAATACGGGGTTACCGCACGGTCTCCTACGAGGCGGCGTGCCTCTTGGCAGGATCTCCCCCCTGGGACCTGGAGGCGGAGCTGTATGCGGCGCGCTACGAGTGGCGCGCCGCGCTCCGCCTCCGCGGGCTCACCGCGTCTCCCAGGGAGGTAGAGAGGTGGAAGGAGAGAGCCAAGGAGGCACTGCTCGAGAGGTGGAGTACGCGTCTGGCCCACCCTCGAGCAGGCAGCTGGACAGTGGTGGCAGTCCGTCCACTACTCCAGCAGTGGACGGACAGAGAGCACGGGTCCTTGACCTTCCGGCTCGTGCAGGTGCTTTCCGGGCACGGATGCTTCGGAAAGTACTTGCACCACGTAGCCGGCAGGGAACCGACCCCTGCTTGCCACCACTGTGGTAGCGACGTGGATACGGCGCAGCACACACTGGAGGAGTGCCCAGCTTGGGTCAGTGAGCGCCGTGCCCTCGTCGCTGTTATGGGGGGCGAACTCTCGCTGGCAACCATGGTAAGAGCCATGGTTGCGAGCGAGGAGTCGTGGCAGGCCGCGGTTTCGTTCTGCGAGAGTGTCATCTCGCAGAAGGAGATCGCGGAACGCGAACGGGAGGTCACCACCGACCTCCCGATGCGTGCCCGGAGAAGGGGGCGTCGGAGGCGTATCTTCCACGCCCTTCTCCAGCCCCCATAACCTGGGTCTAGGCGGCGAGTACGGGGGTATTCGTCGCCGCAAGAACAGACCCACGAGGTGGCGCGCGCGGTGTTTCCGCGCGCCCCTTGAGAGGGTGGGGTGAAACTCCTCTTCACCCCACCGCGGAGGGGTCCTCCTGTCAGTGAGGACCAAACGCCGTCGGGGCAGCGGATGAATGCTTCGGCGTACCCGTTGCCCCGGCATTATGGCGTCCCGCAGGAACACCCCCAGGTTTTTTAGTGGGTATCCCCGCCACTACCATCTTTGGCGGGGGAGTCCCACATACCGCCTCGCGCCCCCCGGCGTGGGGTGATGATGCGTAACGCATTTTTCCTGGGATAAAAAAAAAAAAAAAAAAAAAAGGTTAGGTTAGGTTAGGTTAGGTTAGGTTAGGTTAGGTTAGGTTAGGTTAGGTTAGGTTAGGTTAGGTTAGGTTAGGTTAGGTTAGGTTAGGTTAGGTTAGGTTAGGTTAGGTTAGGTTAGGTTAGGTTAGGTTAGGTTAGGTTAGGTTAGGTTAGGTTAGGTTAGGTTAGGTTAGGTTAGGTTAGGTTAGGTTAGGTTAGGTTAGGTTAGGTTAGGTTAGGTTAGGTTAGGTTAGGTTAGGTTAGGTTCTGGAGGGAGGCTGCTCGTCGGCTGGGTCTCGGCACAGGTCACTGTGCTCGAGTCCCGACCGATGAGGTGCTTCAAGTGTCTGCACACGGGGCACGTCCGTGTGCAGTGCACCTGCACGGCCGACCGCAGCGACGAGTGTTACCGCTGCGGTCAGAAAGGCCACATTGCGGCCAAATGCCCCGCCCCCGCGCCCAAGTGCTCTCTGTGCGCGGCGGCGGGAAAACCATCGGCGCATCGGATGGGTGGCAAACAATGCCACCCACCCAAACCAAAGAGGAGCACCGGAGCGGCCGCTCACATCCCGGCCGCCCGGTCTCCCCCGCGGGTAGTGGAGGACATGGAAACCGCGGGGGATTAGTATGGCCCACCAGGTTCTGCAGGCGAATATCAACCACTGTGCAGCAGCGCAGGATTTACTCCTGCAGAGCATGGCACAGTGGTCGATAGAGGTCGCGGTGGTCTCCGAGCCATACTTCATCCCTCCCCGGGATAACTGGGTAGGAGATGTTGATGGTTCGGTGGCCATCGTCGCCTCGACGGCGTCCGGCACCCCACCCCCTTCGGTTGTTGCGAGGGGGAGTGGGTACGCTGCGGTCCTCTGGCGAGAGTACCTCCTCATCGGGGTGTACTTCTCGCCCAACAGGAGTCTCGCCGAGTTCGAGTCGCTCCTGGACGTGGTAGGGACCCTCATTGGGCAGACCCTGCCTCGTCCCGCGCTCGTCATGGGGGATTTCAACGCCAAGTCCGTGGCGTGGGGATCCCCCAGGACTGATGCGCGCGGCGAGACTCTGGAGGAGTGGGCGACGATAGCCGGCCTGTCGGTTCTCAACCGCGGGTCGGTGAACACGTGCGTGCGGCGGAACGGGGGGTCCATCGTGGACCTCTCATTTGCCGCCCCAGCCATCGCACGCCGTGTTCGGGACTGGAAGGTGGTGGAGGATGTGGAGACACTGTCGGATCATCTGTATATCCGATTCAGTGTCTCCACAAATTCCGGTCCCCGTCGCCCGAGGACGACGCCGTCGTCGCCGAGGTGGGCCACAAGGAGCCTGGACAGGGAGGCCATCATAGAGGCCTCCATTGTCCAGGCGTGGCTGGCGCCTCCAGAGGGGCCAGTGGATGTGGAGGATGAGGCCGAGTGGTTCCGGGAAGCGATGTCGCAAATATGCGACGCTGGCATGTCCCGGGCCAGACCTCATCCTCAGAAAACGTGTGTGTACTGGTGGTCTCAGGAGATCGCAGCCGAGCGCTCCCGCTGCGTGGAAGCGAGACGCCAGGCCACACGACGTTTTCGGGGGAGGCGCAGACTCGCCAGTCAGCAGCTGCACGACGCGTATACGGAGCGCAAGAAGGCTCTGCAGCGGCTGATTGGCGACTCCAAAGAGCGGGCTAAGGCGGAGCTCCTAGAGTCTCTGAACCGCGATCCGTGGGGGCGGCCCTACAAAATGGTCAGGGGGAAACTCCGACCATGGGCCCCCCCACTGACAGAGACTCTGGAGCCCCGCCTTCTGGAGGAGGTGGTTAGCTCGCTCTTTCCCTCCGGGGTGGAGTACGAGCCCCCGGAGATGGCGCCTCCCGAGAGGGCGCGCCAGGAGGACACTGCG